>OU342742.1:260887442-261487442 GCA_910589775.1 Avena eriantha
ACGAGAAATAAAAGTCTTGGTTGCCTCAAGTTTTTTTGAGAAGTTTTTACCATCTTATTTCCGAATGATCATGTCATAGTCAAAAAATCCCAGAATACTTGAAAGTACTTTATGCTCATGTTTGTTCTGGTTTAGACTTCCGATTCTAAAAATGCTACTTCGAGTATAACTCTAAAGTTTTCCAGTCTACACTTTGGTTATTTGTCTGATTGTCGGATGTGGGTATTTTCCGAGTAATGAATTGTTGGTACCGGAAGCCGGCTTTGTTTCCGAGTTTAAACTTGTTTAGCAACTGAGCTCCGTTGCTCGGCAAAGTTTCCGTGTAGAAGGTTTAGCCGGCTCACAAAAGGAACGAGGCGGAAAGCCAGATAAACGATAAGTATAGACAAAAAAATATAAGTGCTTATCTAAACATTTCAGGCACACAAAAATTTAAAGCCAAAGTGCTGAATAGATTAAAAGCTTAGCACTAGCAAATTATAAAGTACTGCATATTTACAGACCCATAAATGTTTCTTGGAATAATACATTTGTTTTTGGTAATTTATGATGCATGAGAGGATGCAGGAGCTGCCGGCTCGCTGGAGGCACCAGCCTCGGTTTGATAATGCTCCGAGACGTTTAGATCCGATACGGTCTGTTCATCGTCGGAAACTTTAGCTGCTTCTTCCGGAGGTGGTGCGGTGTGTCCACGCGGGTGAAGAAGGGAGTGTCGTAGCTGGTTAAGTCAACTACATGACACCCATATCCGGCACAGGAGTCCATGATGGCCTTGATATCCTGCTCCTAGCCGTCTTCATCCACTTGCAGTACCCTCTGGTCACTTGCCATATCTCCATGTTTCCATGGTGGCTCATGACCATGGTGAGAGCGTTCTGCGCAGCGGATCGCGCGTAGGATATGTTCCAGTCCTGAACGAGTTGCGGCATATCCTTCGCCTTGTCTCGCACCTGAAAGTCCGACATACTATGCATGTCCGGAACCTTGAGAGCTTCGCCAATATCCTCAAGGGATTGGCGGAAGTCATGAAGCAGATCACCGACTTGGGTAAGTCGGTGGGTGCGAGGCTCAGCAGAGGTGGAGTCCGTCAAGTTTAGAGGACCTATACACATAACGCAAAATAGTTAAGAAAAATTCAACATCGAAAGAGTCAAAGCATATAGACAAGTCAGAAAGATGGAAACTTACCGAAGATGACATTGTCAACTTTGGTCTTCTCTTCTCGAAGACTCCAGAGTTCAGCCCGGAGCGCCTCAGAAAGATCCTTCTCTCTGCAAAGCTCATTGTTGAGATCCGAAATTCTCTGATCTTGAGCCGCAATCTTACGATCACGCTCGTCAGTAGCCATGGAGGAGGATTCGAGAACTTGAGCGATGCTTTTCTCATGATCCGCCTTGAGCTTATCCAGCTCTTGGCGAAGTTCTTTATTCTCCACCACCAAGGTTTTAAGGTTCTTGGCCTCTTCAATCATAGCTCAGGACTGTTTTACTAGTGCTGTAAGTAAAAAAGAACAATAGTTGAACAAAAATATTCGACTATGAAAAACACAAAGACAAGGTTTGAGTCTCGGAATGTTTACCTTCGGCCTCATCCTTGGAGACCTTCAGCTCAGCATTTTCAAGTCAGAGAGATTTGATTTCTCTCCGCTTGTTGCAGATGTCTTCAACAAATCCTGGTTATATGAATTAACTTTCTGTAAGTCAGAATACCCAGAGTCAGAAGTCTACTGAAGAATCGGGCTAATATTGTTACTAATATCAGCACGAGCCTTGGGGGCTACACTAGTTCATTCTTTGGCATCCTAGGAAGCATAAACCCGGATTGTATATCCTACTTCATGCTTGGGGGCTAGAGGATATGATATGAAATGCAATAAGAAAATCGTGAGTTGGAATTCTGACTTACATGATGTTCATGTGTGAGCTTGCTCAGACACATGTTCACCTCGGTGGTAACCTTCTCGGCGAGGGGTGAGTGGAATAACTGGAGGTGGTGGAAGTACACCAGCTCTAAGTCCCTCATCGTGAAGGCGAACTTGTTCAAGAAGGTCGGAGTACTTGATGTCTTCCGCCTCTTATGCTTCTTCTTCGGCAGAGACATTTCTCTTCTCTAGGCATTGCCAGGCCAAAAGCTGGATTTCTTCTTCAGATTTCCGTAACAAGCCAAATTTGGCAAGTCCCGGATTGTTCAGGAGGTTTTCGGCAAAGGTCTCTGCCGAGGGATCATTACCCGAAGAGGGTTTAGCCTTATTTAAAACCCGAGCCACTAGTGGTGGCGTCAGTCTGCGATTCAAGGATCGGTGGCCCCACTGAAGGAGCCGGATCTTCTGCGATAACTGGTGAAGGAATAATCACCAGCGTTGCAGAGGGTTGTGGGGCAGGAGTTGGAGGAGCCACGGCAGGATAAGCTATAGTCAGCTTTGTCTGCCGCAAGGGCTTGGAAGAAGTTCCCTTCCCCTTGCCCTGATGAGCTTCTTAGCTCTGAGAATGTAATAGAATAAAAAAACATTACATCTTGGAAGCAAAATTTGAGGTAGGTACAAAGGCGGAAGTTGTGTTGAAGCTACCTCTTCATGACTGGCACCTCCTTTGTGCCGACGGCCACTGTCGGAGCCTTGCGCTTTATGGGCACAACGTCTGGCAGTGGGACCAGTTCTGCCTCCTAAGAAAACTCTGGAGGATATCCCTCAAGTGGAGCGAATTCCGACTCGGGGAGGTCGGCAAGCTGAAAAGAAAGAAGATATCTCAGTATTGCAAAATAACTTAAAGGGTGAAACACATAAAAGGTTTTATTATTGAAGCTTACCAGAACTACAGGGTATTCCGCTATATGCATATCCAGAGACAAGTCCGGAATCTTCTTTTCAATCCGCTCCTTGATCAGCCATTTGATCTGGCTTATGTAATCCTGTGGCTTTAAAGCCTTAGGACTGATGCAGAGGGAATCATTCTTCGACGTCGTGATAGAGTGCATCAGACGGTCGTCGTGGTATTGGAGAGGCTGAATCCGGCGTGTGACCCAGCATTGGACCATGTCGGATCCTTTCAAGCCCTTGTGTTTTATCAGATATTCGATCCGCCTCTTAGCAAGGATCATATCGTCACTGAGAGCCGGAGGGGCCTCGTCCCAAGACGGTTGGGTCATGGCGGCTCTGTCGATGAAAGCCGGCAAAGCAGTAGCTTTCTCGGGAGTAGGAATATCCTTATGATAAAAGAAAGTGGCCGACCATTGTTTGACCGACTCCCTGGTAGAAATGCGAGGATAGCTACATTCGCGTCTAACAGAAAGGCTAATAGTGCCGGTAATGTAAGGATTACCGGCAGTGATGGAGTTTCTACGAACATGGAAGTAGAAATGAAACAAACTGAGACTCGGCCTAATGCCGAGATACCCCTCGCACAAAGCTGCGTAAGAACTCATCTCTAAGATGGAGTTCGGGGGAAGATGGTGGAGCTGTACACCGTAATGATCAATCACTCCAGAAAAGAATTCCGAGGGAGGGAAAGACAAACCTCTGTCGAGGTGGGTGTCGAAGTGGACCCGCTCGCCGGCGCGCAGGTGGGGGATGGTTTCTCTGAAACCGCTCCGCCAATCACCGGCACAGAGGAGACCTTCATTCTCCACTCCTTGGAGTTTCTCGTTGTCGAGGAGGCACGGGATCCAGACACCCCGGTTACTCTCCTTCTCTGCCACAGCCGTCGCCGTCGTCCCGCTGCTTGCAGCTGCCAATCCGGATGAGGAGGAGGAAGCCATTTCTCTGGTGTGCTGGTCACCTTGGACGGGCGGCACTAGGAAATCTGGGAGGCGGGAGAGCTCTATGCGCTAGGGAGATGTGGAGAAGAAGGAACGGCAAAGGGAACAGGTGAAGAGGGGAGAAGGAAAATCCTCACCCCTTATAACCACCTACCTGCGCCAAGATTCGTGCAAAACCGCACTGTGTAATGCCACGCATCATGGAAGGAACTGGGAAGGACCCACGCGATGATTACGTCGCCTCGATCTCCGCGTACGCATTGAAACGGTGGCATCGGTTCTGTGAACGGCGGACCCACCAATGGTCGTGCTAACAAGATGTTTGTCAGATGACGTGACTTGACCATGACCAATGTCAGATGACGTCAGAGACCAAGTTCCAGCTTAGTTTGAAAATCAAGCTGGGAAATCCAAGTAACATGTTGATAGGTCTGACTTATTTTTAAGACCGGGTCATATTTTTGTTGTGAAGTTTCAGGAACCCATCAAGATTCTGCAAGCCGAAGATCAAGTTAGACGATGATGAATCCGACTTTGGATCTTGGAGACTTTCGGGGGCTGCTGTTGGGGATATACTTTCCGGGTATCCTCATAGTTCGTCACTGACCAGGGTGGCCCACTTCGGGTTAGAGCTTTGCTTCACGGGCGGCCCAGTCAGGGAGAAGAGACGGAGTCCAGTCCAGCTACGGGAAGGCCCAGAAGACTTATCGACTTAGGCCCATAGTGTTACTTGTAGTTCAAGATGTATTCTGTAACCGACTCTTAGTCGTAGCCGGATAGATCTCTCCTGTAAACCCTAGGCCGGATATCTATATAAATCATCCTAGGGAGAGCCTTTAGGGCACCCTCAATAGTCTGCAATCTCAAATCGCACAGGCGAACCCTTGTAAACCATATTCCGGCACTGCCGTATTACTGGATTCCTAGCAGGAGTAGGATCCGTGCAAAGCCGGCGGATTCGAACCTAGGTAAACTTGTGTGTTCACCATCCCGGAACACCGTACCTCTCACACCCCTCTCTTCCGCATGCCCCAAGGACTCCCTCATGGCGTACTTGTCATCAATCCGATGACACATAGACACATGATTTCGTGCCTTCAAGAGAAAGAGAAACACCAGTACAAACAGATTAGGCGCCTCAAGGAAGAAGTGGCCACATCCACTAAGTGGATAGCTAATTTGACTGCAGGATGGAATACATCAATTCCAGTTGGTCATGATGTTGTTGTTGATTTTCAAAAGTTTGTGGCTGAAAACTTAGTTCTCGAGTCGCCCGATGTGGATGGCGATGAGCTGATTGGCCAGGTGTACGACCGGATCTTGGAACATGTGGGAATGCGAACTGACAATCTTTTCAATTCGTCTCCAGAAGCATATGAGACCCTGGCACAAATTCGAGATTCTCCACGCCCATACAGTCCTGGTCCTGCAAAATATGAGGAAATCTGTAAACCATATTGATTGCTCTACTTTCATTTTTGAAGAATTTGGGTCTCTTGTGAGGATGACTATTTATTAAGTCAGGTACTATTATTGTTTGTTTGTTTTTTGCTCTGCTGGTGTGTGGTGTCCACGAATATATATATTTGATGTACTATTATGACATATATATTGGACCTGGCTTTATGTGACTACATTGGGCAACAACAGTCATCTTATTCGAACTTGCGGTGGTTTTTTATCTTTCAGTTTTTTCCTTCTGAGATATGTTAATGATGATGTTAATACCAGTTGCGAGTGATTTGTTAGCATGTTTCTGGTAGTAAACCAAAACTTGTAGTTGTAGATTGTGGAATTTCAGGTCGATGTTTGAACTCTAGATCTTCATGTCATAGAAAGGGCAGGCTTCTACCACCTGGAATATTTTACCCAACAATTCATTGTATCACACGAATAAGTGCACAAACTTGATGTCTATAGGCGGGAAACTGAGCAACGCAAGTGCACAAACTTGTATCAGTCGTGTGGTTGCTACTATTAATACAGCGGGGGTTTCCCCTAAAAAAAGCGGGGTTCGCAAAAAATAATATATATAGTGGGGCGAAAGTTAGTTTCGAGTTCAAGGAAGCTCAGTCATGTGCCCCTCGACCCCATCGTCATCTTCTCCACCTAGCCTCCCTCCCTCGACCAGACCATCCCTGTCGCTCCACCATTGAACACCACCGCACCGCTGTTCCCTGGTATGTACGTCCCCAACATCTAGCCATTACGGGCTTTCTGAAGGATATAATGCATTTGGCATTGCAAGCTAAATAAGCTGGTGGCCTTTCCAGGAAATGGAATCGGTGTTGGCGGATGCATTTGCTGCATCAGTGAATGCTTATAAAGTAGAGGTGGATGCTGAATAACCACCAGCGGATACATGCGAAGTGGATGCGGAGGACGATGCTTGTACCGCATCGGAGTCATGGGTAGTGTTGAGTGATGCTTGGAAAGCGGTGGAGGTGCAGTCAAAATCCTCGTCGACTACTGCTGGAACAAATTTGGCTATGTTGGCTGCCGCTGCCAAAATGATGCCTGCGTGGGATGCTAGGTATGTGTCAGCTCGTGGTCATGCTTCTTCAGCATCAACGAATGTGGCTCATCATTCGTCAGCAGCGCCTACTCCATCTTCTCAGAACTCGTTGACCCCATTGTAAGTTCTGCGTTGGATTTTGTTTCCTTGACTTCCTCCCTCTTTTGTGTATTCTACTCTGGGGTTTTTTCGGACATAGTGGAAATTAGTTTAAACTAGTAGTACTGGGAACATAAAAAGCTATTTAATCACAAACTAGTGATCCGAATGGGATGAAACTTTCACAGGATTCAATCCTTGGCACCAATGATTTACTAATTTTTATCAATTTTTTCGAATAGTTTTACTTTTTAATTCAAAATTTGAGATACTGTCATACGTTGGATCTAAGATGGAAGGTGGATCTTGGGGAAAGTCACCGTGAGACTTGGGTTCACCAAGTCACTGAAGCTGCGTCCGTTTTTTCTCCCCTTCTTTATGATAAAACCAGAAAATTCAGGTGGGGACCTTTCTGTCCTCCCCGGTGACCTAAAAAAATTCTTCATTCCCTCTGCCTAGTTCCGACATCCTGAAGCATTTTGCGGTGCTTTCATACTAATCTGGTTTATTCCTTGTGTTGTTTAGGTTATTTCATTGACACACTCTGCTTTTTAGGTAGTGTTTCAGATGCATGCAGTTTAGGAAATTTTGATGATAAATTTTCCTATCAAATTGTATGATGCATTGTGGTGTTTACTTAATTCTTTTTTAGGGTTGTGCATTGTGCTATTTACTTAATTCTGATGATGCACTTGTGTTATTTGCATCATCCTACCAGCTTCGGTGGAAGAACATAGGAAACAATCAACGACTTGCCAGGCGATGTATTTGGTCAGATTCTTGCCAGGCTTCCTCCGCACCCATCCTGCATACTAAGGGCATCAGTCGCCCAAAAATGTTGGATGGACTTCATGGGAAGCAACGATTTCAAAAGGCTAACCCTGTCACACAACAGAGGAATGCCGTTACTTGGGTTTTTCACCAACAGCTCTGAGGATGCTCGATTCTTAACAGATCATAATCTTGACCAATCCATCTTCCAGAATCTAAACAGGCTGGTGGAAGTACATAAAGCCTACAAACCATATGTACTTATATGTTGCAATGGTAGGGTGTTACTTCATTATCTGCAAGGGTCTAACATGTGTCTAATGTGGGCACTCAATATAACAGAGTTTTGTTTTCATGTTGTCGAAGGCAATTATATATCTAGACTTCATTGTTGGCTAGAACAAAATTCCCCCTATGAGAGTTGCCGGCCTATGATCAATCTCAGCCAGCATCTCAGTAGGTTCAGTCCAGTCCTCCCACTTTCCTAACTCTGATGAGTACCTCTGGACTAGTTCTTGGTTACCATTGCTTACTATCCAAACAACCCAAAAATTGCTGCAACAGTGTGAAGACAATTGCCCATGGTTTCTCGAACAGAGAATTGTGCTGTTGTCATACTTATGTCTCCGCCAAATTGGTGGTTCTTGTATCACTATTTCACTTCCACCGAATAGATCCCAAGCTATTATCTCGTTAGACCCTTGCGGATAATGAAGTAGCACCCTACCATTGCGACATCCGAGTACATATGGTTTGTAGGCTTTATGCACTTCCACTAGGTTGTTCAGCTTCTGCAAGATGGCTTGGTCAAGATCATGATCTGCTATGAATTGAGCATCATGGGAGCCGTTGGTGAAAATCCAAGTAACGACATTCCTCTGTTGTGTGATAGGGTTAGCTTTTTGAAATCATTGCTTCCCATGAAGTCCATCCAACATTTTGTGCAATTGATGCCCTCAGTATGCAGGATGGGTGCAGAGGGATCCTGACCAAAATCTGACCGAATTCATCGCTTGGCAAGTCGTTGATTATTGCATATGTTCTTCCACTAAAACCGGTAGGATGATGCAAATAGCATAATGCATCATCAGAAATAAGTAAACAACACAACACACAATACACAACCCTAAAAGAGGAATTAAGTAAACACCACAATGCATCATCTAATTTGACAGGAAAATTTATCATCAAATTTTCCTAAACTGCATGCATCCGAAAAATTACCTAAAAATAGAGTGTGTCATCAAAATGCCTAAACAACACAAATCATCAACTAGAGTAGTACGAAAGCACCGCAAAATGCTTCACCATATCGAAACTGGGTAAAGGAAATGAAGAACATTTTTTCAGAGCTCACCGGGAAGGACACAAAGGCCCCCACTTGAATTTTCTTGTTGTATCATAAAAAGGGGAGAAAACGGACGCAGCTTTAGTGACTTGGTGAACCCAAGTCTCACGGTGACTTTCCCCAAGATCCACCTTCCATCTTAGATCCAACGTATGACAGTAGCTCAGATTTTGAAGTCCAAAGTAAAACTATTAGAAAAATTGAAAAATATTCAGTAAATCATAGGTGCCTAGGTTTGAACTCTATGAAAGTTTCATCGCATTTGAATCACTATTTTGTGATTAAATAGCTTTTTATGTTTCTAGTACTAGTTTAAACTAATATCCACTATGTGCAGAAAAAACACCGGAGCAGAATACACAAAAGAGGGAGGGAGGTAACATCCAATGCAGAACTACAAACGGGCCCATGAGTTCTTAGTAGGTGGAGCAGGCGCCACCAACGAATGACGAGCCACAGTGTAGCACCTCAATTGTCTAACAATTGTAATGTTACTTGATTTATTCTATATATTGCTACTTCCTACATCTCATTCTTGCATTGCATAATATCATGCTCATGTCACCATGCCACCTTGCATTTGAGCATCATATAAAACCCTTTTCATGTGTTTCTTATCTCATATGCATTTATATAACTTGGATTCGCCTCTTGATGAATTTTACTTGGTTCTTGATATATTGCTTAATGAACAATTTGACTTGAGGACATCTCTCTTATTCTTTCTCTCACCACTAACATGTTAACATCATCCCTTGTTTCAATTCTAATTCCCTACATTTGGGTATATCTTTTCATTTGAATCTTAATTCAATCCCATATGGTCTTCCTCTCACTTATATCATATACATCCTCTTAGGGAGTGCATTAAATGTTTTGCATGGCCCATGCAACCATCCTTTCCTTTTCTTTTGCTTTCTTTGATTTTTGGGGTGACCTAGATGTCCATTTAGATCTTTGTGCTCACACCCTATGAATCCCAAATGCAAACAAATAGCTCAAATCACCTCTTCAATTCTTTTCTCCTTGTTGGTGTTGCATGTGTTCTCTTGGATACTCTTGTGCATGGTTTGGTTTATTGAAACAAGAATTCGAAATAATTACAAACAAATAAACCCTTCCTCCTACCTCCCTTCTCCACCATGGCCATGGCCATGCCAAGCCAAAACCCTAGCCTAGGCCTCTCTCTAAACCCGGTGTTCTGGTGCACCACAAGAGCGAGAAGAAGTCCCGTGAGCTGTTACTGCTTCCTCTACATCACCCAGCACCCTCCACCGTGTCGGGAGACCACCGGAGAAGCCCCAACGCCTCCATGCCCGCAAGCTCCAGGAGCACCTTCGCTGCGAACCTCGAGCACGATCGCCTCAACTCCAGCTATCTCGGCTAGTCTGGAAGCCCTGTGGTGAGCACCCGAATGCCATAGCCATCCTCCAGTTCCCTGTCTCTTACCGTATCGCGATATCCTTCAATCGAGCAGCCTCGGTACGCAGTAGTGCTCTCGCCGTCACCACCGTACTGCTTCCCATCCGACGACACCACCGTGCCTTCATGCTTCCCTGTGTTGCGGTGTACCTCCAGTATGCTTCCTATGTCGATTTCCATCACCGGAGCATCCTCTCCGTGCGTCGCCGAGGCGCCGCTCGCTGGTACCGTTCTCTCACAGCAGCCACGCACGCACGCTACCGCAGCAGCGACCCGACCCTCTGTTCCTGTTCATTTTCCCGGCGGCCTTGACCCTCCTCTAGCGACTAGCGAACAAGGAACACCAACTTGTAGGCCCCGCATCCTTCTTTCTAAAGAACCAAGTCATAGCCTAAATGGAGGTCTACAGCGGTAGGAATCATCCGGCAAAGTCAGATGAAAATCATCAGTAAACTGTTGTCTGTCCGTCAGTCTACGATCGGTTCCAGCATCTCTGTTCCAACATCACCAAGCTAGCAGTTTTTGCACAAAAATTCAGTTCAATTTGAATCAGTAACCCGTCGTGTTCTGGTGCTTTTACATCCAAGCACCTGGCACTTTCTTTCTCTGAACTCCAGCGCCCCTGGCTCGCCGACGTGTCATAACCCCAATAGCTGCGCGCGCAGGTGGCCTCGCGAATGACCGTGGCCCCCATGTCGGTCACTGTGGGTAGGGTTGAACCAGGTAACAAAAGTTCCAAGGTCAATTTTAAATCAAATAAATTTCCAAGAAATAATAAAATCTAAATAAATTCAAATCTATTGAATTTGACAAAATTTTCAAAATAAAAAGTGATTCAAATTTGTGCAAATTCAAATTTGACCAGAGTCAACCCTAACTAGTCAAACATGTGACATTTGACCCGTTTTGGAATTATTGTATTAAATAATAATTTTAAATTCATAAATTCATAAATTCAAATTTTGCAAATGATATATGTTTTCTGATCAAAAAATGCCGGGAATTCAAATATGCCATCCAAAATAATTTTTGAGCAAGTTAAAATTTCGAAATTATTAAAATGCCAATAAATGTCTTTTTCTTAAATAAATCTATAACTTTAATTTCGTAATTCCAAATTCGACAAATAATATGTCTAAATCGATCAGCGTGACGAGTCATTTCTGATTATGCATTCTAATATGAATTGGAGCATGCATTATATAAATATTAAAGGGACAACAAGGTTTATGGAAGCAAAATATGACTAAACAACTAATAAAATGATTTATTCTTGTACCCCACACCTCACCCATGCCATGTAAATTGTGCATCATTCCATCTTGGCATACTAGTTTGCTTATTGCATATGATTTCTATGATTGTGCCATGTACGCCCTTGTGTGTTTGGTTTTTATCTGGATAGACACTAAGAAAGGAGAATACGAGAAGGCTCGGGAGTATTACCCGGATTCTTCTTATTCCGCAACAAAAGTGCCAGGCAAGCAATTCCCTATGCTTGCATACATATAGTACCTATGCTTCTATCTTACTTTTGCATCATTGCGTCGCGATTGCATTAAACTTAATCCCAAGTATTGCATAGTCTTTACTTTTAAACCCCACCGAAGCTTGTTCCCCAGTCCTATGAGCCACTAATACAAGATTTGATTGAGCCATGCGAGTCATAGAATTGCATGTGTATGGTTTGTGCAAGTCTTTGGATAATAAGATACCTAAACAACTTAATCTGAGTAGTAATGGGATAACTAATGAAAGAGGCATCGGTGAGCATTATCTGCTATTTGGTTCTTTAAGCTCACTTGTGTCCTATAGGAACCCGGTTACTTGATTTCTGTTTCTTGACTATTCACACTATCCACATACGGGAGACCCTATCGATCGCCCTTTGCCTGAGTTTGATTCGCACTTTATTTATTTGGGTCACAAACTAGTTTGGGGCTTTATTACTATCTTGTACGTATGCCATGCTTTACTGCTTTATTTACGATTGTGCGTGGAGCACCTGTACTGTTTAGGAATTGCGGAGTGTTTCCGTGGTATCGACAAGCCTAGTCACACTTTCGGATTCCCGGTCATTTACAACAATTGGCGTAAACCTTGGGTCCGTCTCGAAGCAGGCCAACTTCGTTGCAGGTAGCTTAATGGGGTGGCCCCCTGAAATAGTTTATGAATCCTGTGAATGCATTGTCGTGAGGTCTTGTTGCGTTTTATTTGGTTTTTTCTGAGGTTGATCGTGTGTGTGTTGCTATTTGTGCACCCCTATAGGGTAAATCTTTCAAAAAGCCATGTCCACGATTATGGATGACTTGAAACATAGTTTCTCAATCATAGACAAGCATAACTAAAGTACCGCCTTTAATTTGACCAATAAATGACTAGTAAATAGTGCAACACTCATGGAATTACTCCTATAATAGTCGTGAGACTACCCGCCCATTGACTTGCATCCCAGAGAGCCCACCATTGCTTCCCGTTCGATCGGCCGCGCCTGTCTGCGTGTGCTGTCTCTAGCCGTTCAATGCGGTCCGTTATTTGGTCACATTCTCTACTTCTCACCGAGTGAATGATATTTTGGGTCCACGCGGGCGGGGGACCGGTTGCAGAGAGGGATTGGGTAAATTGGGCGCATTGCGTGTCGTCTGCTCTCTTTTTCCCTTGCTTTACGCCGGTCAATCGGGGAGCACTGTTAGAGCGTACGCGAAGGACGGAGAGTGGACTTTGTTGGACGGTCGCTCGATTCGCTTTTCTGTCGTCGCCGCCTATTTTTATTCCGCTGGGACTGGGCCTTCCGAGGATGGGTCCCTGCTGGCGGCCAATGTTTGGGTGTGGGTCGTGGTTCCTTTCTCTTTTCTCTTGACTGGCTCCCTATCCCGTGGACTCCTCGCCCACTCCGACTCCCATGCCGATCCCAGTACCGTCAGCCTCTCCTTCTACCCTGCCCCGCGCAGATCGTCTCCACCCGCCTCCTCGCAATTCCCCTTTCCATGTCCTTCTTTCGCGCCCCCACCCCCGCTGCCAGCCCATGGATTCCCTGTTGGTTTTTCCGTTTGGTTGAGGTGAGCATGTCCTCTCCGGCCGTCCGTTCTTTGGGGGTGAAGTGGTAAGGAGAGGGGCTGGCGGAGCACGCGAGGGGGAGCGGGGGGTGCAGCCCGTCTCCGGCCGTACGTTCTTTGGGGGTGAAGTGGTAGGGGAGAGGGGCTGCCGCAGCGCGTGAGAGGGGGCACAGGGTGCAGGCTAGGAAGATGTTCCATTGGAGGCTCGATTGGGGTTGTTGAACCGGCGGGGTGGGGAGAGAGATGGGGGTGGATTCTGTTTGGTTGTAGATTGGGGTTGGGAATCGACTGGGTGGGGAGAGGAAGATTAGGGGTGGGTTCGTTTAGTTTCGTTCAGTTTTACTGACTTTGGCTGTAGTCCGTTCTGCAGGTGTTTTGCTGCTCGTCTACTAGGCTTGTTCTTCCTGGTATGGTCTCACGTTCACGGTTTGGCCCGCTCTCCTCTCTTATAATCTCTCAGTCTCTTCGTGTGCTTCCTATTAATCTTTTGCAGCTTTTGGTGCATGCGGGTGACTGTTGGACCTCTCGTTTTTTCGGTGCGTGTAGATGGCTGAGAGCAGAGTGCACGGACACGTTTAGGCTTTCTAGAATGTTATATATTGCTGCTGTTAAGGCCTGGGAGTGTACGGTTTAGTTCATTGCATATGCAAGTGTTTGTTAATGCTTCTCTAGAAAACTTGAGTTGTGTACCTTGCTGTAGCAGAATTGGGGAGCTGAATTACTTTGGTACACGTGGCTTGATTTTTGTTATACAGAACTGGTTCTCTGCACATCATATTTTCCTATGCACAGTTTAGTTCTCTGCATATGCAAGTGTTTGTTAGACATGTGAAACATGAAAGATCTGCTTCCCTCTTCTCCGAGGAGAAAAAGAATAATTATATGGCATAGGGCTTAGTGAACATTTCTTCTTATAGGTAAGAAATATTAAATTATGTTCGCCTCTTTTTTCTTGTGCAAATATCCTGTACGAGGTGCCTATAGATGGCTTGGGTGCATATATACCTAGACATCTATATTCTTTCTTCTTGGTCTATATTCTTGTTGTTGTTTGGATCTGGGTGGTATATTTGTTGTGATGCTACCGGTGGCTTATACATCTTCCTTTTGTTTGCTTTTCGATAGGCTGCAGGTCTAGCTCTCTCGGGATTTCTTCTATGGTCCTTCCTTCGGACAAGGTTTGCTTCTTTCTTCTTCTGCTATCCCAATCCTTCTTTAGTCCAATTATCTATCTTAGGTACATGTTGTAGGACTTCGTGAACATTCCTTCTTATAAGCAAAAAATATGAAGTTAGGTTTTCTTGTTTTTCCTTGTGCATATGTGCCTGTATGAGGTGTATGTAGGTGGCTTGGGGAATAGATAGATAGACAATAACCAGGGGCACCAAAATGACCGGTTCAGGATTGCAAGTACAATTCTTGTTTCAGTATATGGGTGGTTTTATATTCGGTTAGCTTCAGGAATAGATGGATAATAATCAGGTATACCAAGTTGAAATATATGAGTGGCTTTATGATCTAACTTTAGGCGTCTTTTGTTAGCTATTATTTGAGCCACCAAAATGACCGGTTGAGGATTGCGAGTACAATTCTTGTTTCAGTATATGGGTGGTTTTATATTCGGTTAGCCTCAGGAATAGATGGATAATAATTAGGGATACCAAGTTGAAATATATGAGTGGCTTTATGATCTAACTATAGGCGTCTTTTGTTAGCTATTATTTGAGCCACCAAAATGACCGGTTCAGGATTGCAAGTTCACTTCTTGTTTCAGTATATGGGTGGCTTTATATTCGGTTAGCTTCAGGAATAGATGGATAATAATCAGGGATACCAAATTAAAATATATGGGTGGATTTATGACCTAACTACAAGCCTCTTTTGTTAACTATTCTTTGAGCCTGGGTCTTGTGCTTCCTGTTTTTCTAGCTCAACAGGTTTAGACTTTCTAGGATGTATGACCTAACTACATGCCTCTTTTGTTAACTATTCTTTGAGCCTGGGTCTTGTGCGTCCTGTTTTTCTAGCTCAACAGGTTTAGACTTTCTAGGATGTTATCTTCCTGCTGTTAAGATGCCTTTGGTGCATATGTGCTTGTATTAGCTGTGTTCTCCCTATTTTTCTAGCTTTATTTCTTTGAATTTAGGTTTCTTGAAATTTTATATCTTGCTGCTGTTAGGTTTGGGGAGTGCATCTTCTTATTGTTATCTCTTCGGCATGCTACAGGTCTAGCGGCCTCTGGATTTCTGCAAGGTCGACCTCTATTGGTTCGGCGTTTTTTGCTTCTGCAAAGGTTTGCTTCTTCTTGTCTATGCATATGTGCCTGTACGAGCTATGTATAAATTGTTTGTTTTCCTATTTATGTTTTGTATCTGTATTGCCCTTTGACTTGCTGTTGTTTTCTATGTTGCAGATTTCATCTGTGTGTTGTGTCTGGTTTTCCTGTTCCTTATTGTTTTCCTAGGATGTGTTTTTATTTGTTCTGGGTTTGCTTTGTGTTTCTCTTGCTTCTCTTTACTGGGTGGTCTTCTGTTCGGCCTTTCTACAGCTTATGGCCCTGGATGCCTTTTGTACCTGCAATGTGCTTTTATTTGTCCTGGTTTTGCTCCGTGTTTCTCTTGGGCCTTGCAAGGGCAACATCTTTGGAGGGACAAACGATAATAAAAACAATTATATTTCTCATATTGTGATCTTACATTGTCCTAACTCCTCTGTTTTCTCGACGCATATTCCGGTTATCACCAAATCCGGATGAAGGAACCTGACAAAGTCAAAACTTCATTCATAACCCCCTTCAGAACCTTCTGTTTTGTTACGATGCCCTTCGGGCTGAAGAACGCAGGAGCTACATACCAGCGCACGATGCAGCGTTGCCTGCATGATCAACTCGGACGCAATGTACATGCATATGTGGATGGTATCGCGGTCATGTCCAAAAAGAAGGAAACGTTGATTTCCGACTTGGAGGAAACATTCGCCAATCTACGAAAATATAACATCATGCTTAACCCGAAGAAATGCTTCTTTGGAATACCAGCCGGAAAATTGTTAGGTTTCATCGTGTCTCAAAGAGGCATAGAGGTAAACCGTGACAAAATCAAGGCTATTCTCAACATTTCCAGGCCAACTCGCCTGAAGGACGTACAAAGATTAACTGGTTGCATTGCTGCGGTCAGTCGATTTGTAAGCCGGCTTGGTGAAAGAGTCACACCATTATACAAACTCCTGAAGAAGACCAAGGATTTTGTCTGGACTGACGAAGCTGAAGCTGCACTACAAGACCTGAAGAAAGTACTCTCATCTGCTCCTATCCTTGTAGCGCCGGAACCTCAGGAACTGATGTTGCTCTATATTGCTGCGACAAATAAGGTTGTCAGTATCGTTATGGTAGTGGAGAGACCAGAAGAAACTCAGGAACACCTGGTGCAGCGTCTGACGTACTTTGTCAGCGAGGTCCTGACAGAATCAAAACAGCGGTATCCGCACTATCAAAAGTTGGCTTACGGTGTTTTTCTAGCATCTCATAAGTTACGACACTATGTTCAGGAGCATCCAATTACCGTGGTGAGCAAATCTCCCATGAGAGACATAATCAACAATAGCGATGCCACAGGACGCGTCCCCAAATGGGGCATAGAGCTTGCAGCTTTCGATATTGAGTACAAACCCTGGACATCAATCAAATCCCAGATCCTTGCCGACTTTGTCACTGATTGGACAAACACCAAGGAGAACATGGTCCTCCCTGAGTCGGAATATTGGACCCTCTTTTCGATGGGTCTAAGGCTCGAGGGGGCTCGGGGGCTGGTGTGGTGCTCAAATCACCCCAAGGAGATAAACTTTTATACGTGTTGCAGATCCACTTCACAACGACAAATAACATTGCCGAGTATGAAGCACTGCTGCATGGAATCCGGATTGCTAAGGATATTGGCATCCGGCGTTTGATGTGTTACGGAGATTCGGATCTTGTTGCTCAGCAAGTCTCGGATATTTGTAATGCAAATAAGCACATGGCAGCATATAAAGCTGTCGTGGATGATCTATCTAAATCGTTCGAAGGGTTTGAAGTTTAACACATCCCTCGAGCAGAAAATGAGGAAGCAGATGCATTATCTCGAATAGGCTCTGCGCGGAAAGAGGTCCCGGATGGCGCATTTTTAGAGCACCTCAAAGTTCCCTCGATAGAGGGAGTAGATGAGGAATATCCGACCAAATCCGACTCACCTTTGATAGCAGTTCTGGCTGTAATTCCCAGCTGGACTCAACCCTACCTCGATTACTTGGTAGTTGGCAAATTACCCGAAGACGAGGTGTTGAGCCGACAGATTATCCTACGAGCAAAAGCCTATACTATTGTTAAAGGTGAGCTCCATAAACAGAGTGTTTCTGGGGTTTTTCAGCGTTGTGTATCTCCGGAAGAAGGAGTGGAAATCTTAAGGGAAATCCAAGAAGGCGAGTGTGGTCACCACGCTGCAGCCAAATCTTTAGTGGCAAAATCTTTTCGACATGGATTTTTCTGGCTTACAGCTCAGGCAGATGCGGAACGATTAGTCAAGACATGCAAAGGCTGCCAAAAATACGCCAAGCAAGCTCAGCTACGTCCCTTTTATTCTTAGTTTATCCTTCTTTGTAATCATAAATATGCACATGTTCTGTGAGAAATAAAAGTTTTGGTTACCTCAAAGTTTTATGAGAAGTTTGTACCATTTTATTTCCTAATGATCATGTCATAGTCGAAAATCCCAGAATGCTTGAAAGTACTTTATGCTCATGTTCGTTCTGGTTTAGATTTCCGATTCTAAAACTGCTACCTTCGGGTATAACTCTAAAAATTCTAGTCTTTACTTTGGTTATTTGTATGATTGCTGGATGCGGGTATTTTTGATGGGTTCGTAGCATGGAAAACAAAAAAGTTCTACCGCAAGAACGAACAAAACCCAGATCTAATCTAGATAAAAGCCAAGATCTAATCTATTAGACATGTGCAACGAGATAGATCTGTACTAACCCTTGTAGATCCGAAAGCGTTACGAGATTGGATCTCGTGGTTGATGTAGTCGATCACTTGCCGATCTCAAGATCGAGTGGACGATCCTTCCGGCGCCACGTTCCGGTAGCGCTTCCGCAGTCGGTCACACGTGCGGAGTCGAAGCAGACCTTCCTCTCCTCGTTCCAGCGAGCAGCGGAGGTAGTAGATCTTCTCCACGGAATCCCAGCAGCACGACGGCGTGGTGGTGGTGGTGGAGTAGAGAATTCTGCAGGACTTCGCCTAAGCCTGAGCAGAAGAAAAGGAGGAGGAGAGAGGCGGCTAGGGCAAGAGTGGAGGGGGCCAGGGGGTGGCGCCTCCACCCCTCTATTTAAAGGAGGGAGGCGCCATGGGGAGGTGGAGTCCTTGTAGGACTCCCCTCTCCCTTGGCCGGCGGATCAAGGAGGTGGGGGGAGAGTCCTACTCCCCCATGAATCCTTGTCTTACCCCACAAGGATTCCATGATCCTTTCTTGGTTTTCAAGTAAACTCCAAGAAATCTTCTAGAACCTTCCGGAACATTCCGAAACCTTCTAGAATCCCCATACAAATACTCCGGAACATTTCCTAACTTAGAAAATGATCCCCAATATATGAATCTTATTCTCCGGACAATTCCGGAGCTCCTCATGATGTCCCGGATCCAATCCGAGACTCCGAACAACATTCGGTCTCCAACGCACATTCCATATCTACTTAAAACAACTTCAAACCTTAAGTGTGTCACCCTACGGTTCGTCAATATGCAGACATGATGGAGACACCTCTCCGATCAATAACCATCAGCGGGATCTGGAGATCCATAACGGCTCCCACATACTCAACGATGACTTCGTGATCAATAGAACCATTAACATACGAAACCAATTCCCTTTGTCACGCGATACTCTACTTATCCGAGGTTTGATCGTCGGTATCTCCATACCTAGTTCTACCTCGTTACTGATAAGTACTCTTTACTCGTTCCATGTTATGTCATCCCTTGTGACCCAGTCACATGCTTGCAAGCTAATTGGATGACATTCCACCGAGAGGGGCTAGAGCATATCTATCCGTCATATGGATGGACAAATCCCAATCTTGGTCCATGCGCTTCAACACAAACTTTCAGAATACCCAATGACACCTTTATGACCACCCAGTTACGAAGCGGTGTTTGATGTCATCAAAGTACCCATCCGGTAATGGTGATTAACATAACCTCATGGTCGAAGGATTAGGTTACTATGTATTTTAAAGCTTATAGCAAACGAACTTAATGACATGATCTTATGCTATGCTTACTACGGGTGTGTGTCCGTCACATAATTCTCCTAATGATATGATCTTGTTATTAACGACATCCAATGTCCATGATCAGGAAACCATGATCATCCATTAATCAACAAGCTAGATTAACAAGAGGCTTACTAGGGACTCTTTTATGTTTACAAAACACACAAGTATTAATGTTTCCGGTTAATACAATTATAGCATGGGATGTAAACATTTATCATAAACATAAAGATATAATAATAACCACTTTATTATTGCCTCTTGGGCATATCTCCAACAATTTTCCGAGTAGTGAATTGTTGGTACTAGAAGCCGCCTTTGTTTCCGAGTTTAAACTGGTTTAGCAATTGAGCTCCGTTGCTCAGCAAAGTTTCCAGCTGAAGGTTTAGCCGGCTCACGAAAGGGACGAGGCGGAAAGCCAGATAAACGATAAGTAGAGACGAAAAAATTTCAAGTGCTTATGAAAACATTTCAGGCACGCAAAAAATCTAAGACAAAAGTGTTGAATAGATAAAAAACTTAGCACTAGCAAAAGTCATAGTACTTAATATTTACAAGCGCATCATGTTCTTTCACAGAATAATACATAAGTTTGTGGTCTATGATGCAGCAGGAGATGAAGGAGCTGCCGGCTCGCTGGTTACTCCACCTTGATATCGTTCCGAGATGTCCGTATCCGAGGTGGTCCGTTCATTGTCGGAAACTTCTTCAGTTTCTTCTGGAGGAGGTGGTGGGGTATCTACGCGGGTGAAGAAGGGGATCTCGTAGCTGGTCAGATCAGCTACGTGGCACCCATATCCGGCGCAGGAGTGCATGATGGCTTCAAGGTCTTGCTCCTGGCCGTCTTCATCTACCTTGCAGTACCCTCTGGTAACTTGCCATATCTCCATTTTCCATGGTGGCTCATGACCATGGTGAGAGCGTTCTGCGCAGCAGTCCGCGCGTACATGTTCCAGTCCTGAACAAGTTGCGGCATCTCCTTGGCCTTGTCCCCCACCTGAAAATCCGACATGCTTGGCATGTCCGGAATCCTCAGAGACTCGCCAATGTCTTCAATAGACTGGCGGAAGTCATGCAAAAGATCACCGACTTGGGTAAGCCGGTGGGTGCGGGGCTCGGAGGAGGAAGAATCCGACAAGTTCAGTGGACCTAAACACAGAACAAGTCAAGGAAAATCCGACATTGATGAAAGTCAAAGAAATGATAAATCAGACAGATGGAACGTACCAATAATGACGTCGTCAATCTTGGTCTTCTCCTCCCGGAGACTCTGGAGTTCAGCCCGGAGCGCTTCGGAGAGATCCTTCTCTCTGCCAAGCTCATTCTTGAGGTCCGAGATAACTTTATCTTGAGCGGCGATCTTGCGATCACGCTCTTCAGTGGCCATGGAGGAGGATTCAAGGACTTGAGCTATGCTCCTTTCATGATCCACCTTGAGCTTATCCAACTATTGGCGAAGTCCCTTGTTCTCCACCACTAGGGTCTTGAGGTTCTCGGCCTCTTCAATCATAGCGATGGATTGTTTCACCAACGCTGTAAGTCAAAAAGAACAACAGTTCAGAAAAATTCGATATTGAAAAAGCAAAAGACAAGGTTTGAATCTCGGAATGTTTACCTTTGGCTTCATCCTAGGCTACCTTGAGCTCAGTATTTTTTAGCCGGAGAGCTTTGATCTCTCTCCGCTTATCACAGACATTGGTTAATAATTCCTGGTTATAGGAACATACTTTCTGTAAGTCAGAATACCCAAAGTCAGAAAGCTACTTAAGACTCGGGCTAATATTTTTTGCTAAATATCAGCATGAGCCTTGGGGGCTACACTAGTTCGTTCTTTGGCATCCTAATGAAAGCATAAACCCGGATTTCTATATCCTACTTCATGCTTGGGGGCTAGAGGATATGATATAACATAATGTAAAAAACAAGAGTTGGAATTCCGACTTACATATTGCTCGCGGGTGAGTTTGTCTAACCCCGCGTTCACTTCAGCTGCCACCTTCTCGGCGAGGGTAAGAGGAATTACTGGGGCTATTGGAAGCTCGCCAGTCCTGATTCTCTTGTCGCGAAGGCGGACTTGAGCGATAAGGTCAGAGAACTTGACGTCCTCTGCTTCTTGCGCTTCCTCTTCGTGGGATAGATGGCTTTTGTCCAGGACTTGCCTGGCCAGCCACTGGATCTCCTCTATAGATTTCCGGGATAAGCCAAACTTGGCAAGTCCGAGATTGCTGAGGAGGTTGTCGGCGAAGACTTCAGCCGAGGGATCATTACCCGAAGAGGGTTCACCCTTATCTTGAGCTGACGCACCCACGGTGACGTCAGTGTGTGACCCAAGGATCACAGGCGCCGTTGGAGGAGCCGGATCTTCTGCAACAACCGGAGAGGGAGTAATCGCCGGTGTTGTAGAAGGTTGAGGGGCAGGAGTCGGAGGAGCCGTGGTAGGGGAAGCTATGGTAAGCTTCGTTTGTCGCAAGGGATTCGAAGGAATCCCTTTCCCCTTGCCCTTGATGATTGATTTTGCTCTGAGAAAGTAGTAAAGTCGGAAACATTACATCTAGGAAAGAAACTTGAGTAAAGTACAAAGGCGAAAATGTTGTGACAAAAGGTTACCTTTTCACAACTGGCACCTCCTTTGTGCCAACTGCCACTATCGGAGCTTTACGCTTCTTGAGCGCAAGATCCGGCAATGGGACTACTTCGGTCTCCTGAGAAAACTCAGGAGGATATCCTTCGAGTGGAGCAAGCTCTGACTCGGGGAGGTCAGCAGGCTGAAAACTGGAAAGCATATCAGCATTGCAGTATATAATTTAAAGATTGAAACACATAAAAGGTGTACTGATGGAAGCTTACCGACACTACGGGGTTTTCCGCCGTGTGCATGTCCAGAGAAACCTCCGAAATTTTCCTCTCGATCCGCTCCTTAATCAGCCACTTAATCTGGCTTATGTAACCCTGGGTGGTGTAGGCTTTCGGGCTGATGCGGAGGGAATCTTTTTTGGAAGACGTGATGGAGTGCATCAGTCTGTCCCCGTGGTACTGAAGTGGCTGGATCCAACGTGAGACCCAGCAATGGACCAAGTCGGATCCCTTCAGACCCTTGTGCTTGATCAAATACTCAATCCGCCTCTTAGCGAGGATCAGATCATCAGTGAGAGCCGGAGCAGCCTCGTCCCAGGAATGCTGGGCTGTGGCGGCTCCGTCGACAAAAGCCGGCAAAGCAGTAGCTTTGCCGGGAGCCGGAATATCCCTATGGTAGAATAAAGTGGCTGGCCATTGTTTGACCGAGTCACTGGCATAAAATTTGGGATAGGCCCGGTCTCGTCTAATAGAAAAACTAATGGTACCGGTGATATAAGGAACACCGGCAGTGATGGAATTTCTCCGAACATGGAAATAGTACCGGAATAGAAGCAAACTCGGCCTAATGCCGAGAAAGCCCTTGCAAAGCGCAACATATGCGCTCATTTATAGAAGAGAATTGGGAGGAAGATTGTGGAGTTGAACTCCATAGTGATCTATCACCTCGGAGAAGAACTCCGAGGGAGGAAAGGACAAACCTCGGTCTAGATGGGTGCCGAAGTGGACACGCTCGCCCTCGTGCGGGTTGGGGATGGTTTCGCCGAGGCCGGTCCGCCAGTCGCCGGCAGTGAGAAGTCCCTCCTTCTCCATGTTCTTGAGGCCTGCCTCGTCGAGGGCGTAGGGGATCCAGATTCGCCGGAAACTCTCCTTCTCCGCAGCTGCTTCCGCCGACGCCGCCGCCGCTGACGCCGCCAAACCAGTGGAAGAAGAAGAGGAAGCCATTTTTCTCCGGTGGAAAAGGTGACCTTAAAGTGGCGGCGCTAGGAGCTCTATGGGAGGAGGACGAGGAGGCTCTGGGCGCGCAGGAGGATTGGGAAGGAAGAACGGCAAAGGACTGGTGGAGAGGAGAAGAAGAAATCTAAACCCCTTATATCCACCTACCTACGCCAAGATTCGTGCAAACGCTACAGTGTAACCGCCACACGTCGTGGAAAGAACTGGGGAGGACCCGCGCGATGATTGCGTCGCCTCGATCTCCACGCACGCATTGAAACGGCGCCTCGGTTCCGCGGACTGCGGACCCACCAACAGTCGTGCTGACGGAACGTCTGTCAGATGACGTGACTTGACCATACTTGTGTCAGGTGGCGTTAGAGACCAAGTTCTGGCTTAGTTTAAAAAGCGAGCTGGAAAATCCGAGTAACCAATTGAAAGATCCGACTTACTTGTAAGACCCGGATTGTATTTTTTGTTGTGAAGTTTCAGGAACCCTTCAAGATTCTGCGAGCCAAAAATCAAGCTAGACGATGATAAAATCCGACTTTGGATCTTGGAGGCCTCCGGGGGCTGCTGTTGGGGATATACTTTCCGCGTATCCTCATAGTTCCTCACTGACCAGGGTGGCCCACTTCGGGTTAGAGCTTTGCTTCACGGGCGGCCCTGTTAGAGAGAGAAGACGGAGTCCAATCCGGCTACGGGAAGGCCCAGAAGACTTACCGACTTAGGCCCATAATGTTACTTGTAGTTCAAGATGTACTCTGTAACCAACTCTTAGTCATAGCCGGATTGATCTCTCCTGTAAACCCTAGGCTGGATATCTATATAAGTCGTCCTAGGGAGAGCCTTTAGGACACCAGATAACACCCAATACTTTAGACCCTCAACTCGCACAGGCGATACCATTGTAACCCATATTCCGGCTTTGCCGTATTACTGGATTGCTAGCAAGAGTAGGGTATGTCCAAAGTCGGCGGATTCGAACCTGGGTAAACTTGTGTGCTCACCGTCCCAGAACACCGTACGTCTCACACCCCTCTCTTCCGCACGCCTAGAGGACCCCCTCATGGCGTACTTGTCCTCAATCCGACGACAGCTACGCGACCAGAAGACCCTACCGCGGCGCAACTGCGGGCGCGCCGCACAGAGAGCGCTCGACGAAACACGCGGCGTGTCTAGGAGAGATGACGTGCGAGAGGATGTCAGAGGGGGTCGGATGCTCACCATGAGTGGTTCGGTGGTGGCGGATCGGGCCGGAGCGTAGGGGATCAGCGGGGAAGCTGGCGGCCCGTGTCTAGGGTTTCTCGTCGGCCACGTCGGTGTGCAGCATGTACAGGGCCTCCTCCTCTCGTCGCTGTGTACTGGGATGATGCAGGTGCTCGCCTGGGTCTTTCCCCAACGCCAAACGCCTCGCCCTCTTCCTTGTTATGATGGTGGCGTGCCGAAGCTGGCGGTGGGGTGGTGATGGAAGAGAGAGGGGAAGGTAGCAGGTGGATGGGGTGGAAAGGAGCTGGGCAGAGCCCTGGGAGATCTGGAGGTGTTGCACGGCAGGAGAGGGAGTAGATAAGGACACAGGGAGGTGCACATTGGCTCGGGTAGGAATAGGTGGTGGTGACCACCTTTCTCTCCTATCCCTCTTCTCACGTGCAGGGCACGGCTCGATTGGACCAGGAGCTCGAGCAGCTGGCGACTAGGGGGTCCGACTCAGGTGTGGAACGGGTGGGGTACGCTTGGCAGCAAGGAAAAGAGAGAAAAGGGAGAGGGGGATGGCTCGGCTAGGGTTTAGGTTAGGGGTGGCTCGGTCTAGAGTAGAAGGGAGAAGGGTTGGGCCGAACCAAGCCACAAGGCTGGTGATGGCCTCGGTTTGGGGAGAGGAGAAAGGTGAGTGTAGCTAGGGTTTGGTGTTGTGTAGGTTTAGGGTTAGATAGGGAGGTTATGGTTAGGGTTAGATAATGGCACCAAAAAGATAAAGAGAGGAAGAGGATGTAGGCTTGAGTAAGTGAAGAGAGAGGGTTAAAGCTAGAGTGGAGAGATTAGAGTTCCAAGATCACATGGAGAGAAAGCAAAGAAGAGAAGCCCCAAGGTTTTTGCATATGCAAGGTTAAGCATGTAAGAAATATTAAAGGAGACAATATGTACCATTAAGCTCCTTTGAAAGGGCTATTTGATGGTCTCCCAAACCAACAAGCTTTACTCCAAAATTCAAAATAAATCCAAATAGAAGAGGTATGGCAAGCTTGCATGGGCCATGCATAAATAGTAAATGCCATATTTATTATTGTGAAAACAATTGTAAATGACCATGGGCATTTATTAACACATGCACTCCCAAAAATATGGAATTAAGGCCAAGCCAAAAGAAAAGAGTTGTGTCCCAAGTAGAATAAATGAAATATGCTCATATTTGAATATAATTTGGGCATGCTAGTGTGTATGTCCCACTAGGTGCATAATAGCCTCAAAATATTCCACCACGAGCATACATTCAAAACAATCCATATGGAAGCTTGACAAGGGGTTCCACTCACATAGCATGCAAAGGTGGCCATGTGGCTCTCCACATATCAATAATGTGAAAACAACATGAGGCATATATGGGAGCATGTGGAGTTAGAAGTGGATCCATCCCAACCCACATGAGCTAGAGGTAAACCCAAATAAAATGCAAAGCTCACATATAGTTGGATGGTAGAATTATGGGGTGGTGACAAAGAAAGGTGGTGGGGTTAAATAAAAGATATGCCCCCAACTCAACTTGGGCATCAAGCATTTATCAAGAACCAAATACAATTTATTAAGAACCAAATACAATTGATAAATGCATATGAGACAAGATCCAAAAGAAAAGGGTTTTATATGATGCTCAAATGCAAGGTGGCATGATGACATGAGCATGATATAATTATGATGCAACAATTATATGTAGGAAGTAGCATTTTATTATTAGACCATGTAGCATTACAGATGTTAGACAGATGGGATGCTACAACTCTCCCCCACTAAACAGAAATCTTGCCCTGAGATTCTAGGAAGAAGAAGAAGACATGAAGAGGGTAGGATACTTCGCACGGAGCTCATCCTCGCGTTCCCAAGTGGCTTCATCAACGGAATAGGCGACCACTGCACCTTGCAGAACTTGATAGACTTGTTGCGAGTCTTTCTTTCTGCGACTTCTAGGATTTTTGTGGGGTGTTCTTGATAAGACAAGTCTTCTTGGAGATTGATAACCTCATGGTCCACGGTCCTGCCGGGATCCTTGAAGCACTTCTTGAGTTGAGAGATATGGAAAACATCATGGACCTTGAGTTTTTTAGGGAGCTCAAGAGAATAAGCGACTTCTCCTCTTCTTCCACGAACTTTGAAAGGACCGATGTATCTAGGAGACAGTTTCCCTTTGATACCAAACCGGTGCGTGCCTCTCACGGGAGTGACACGAAGGTAAACGAGATCACCAGGGACATACTCCATGTCCGTGTGCTTTCTGTCATAGTTGCTCTTCTGGCGACTTTGAGCAACCTTCAGGTTTTCAAGAATAATGTGAACCTTCTCCTCTGCTTGAGTTACAATGTCGGGGCCAAACAATGTTCTTTCACCTGCGCTCGACCAACCAATCGGAGTTCTGCATTTGCGTCCATAGAGAACCTCAAATGGTGCCATCTTTAGACTCTTCTGGAAGCTGTTGTTGTAAGAGAACTCAACATAAGGAAGGCATTCTTCCCACTTCATGCCGAAAGAGATGACGCAAGCACGGAGCATATCTTCCAGAATCTGATTTATCCTTTCAACTTGTCCTTGTGACTGAGGGTGATAGGCAGTGATGAAGTTCAACTTTGTTCCCAAACCATTTTGGAAACTTCCCCAGAACTTGGAAGTGAAGATGCTTCCACAGTCTGAGCTGATCTCAAGAGGAACCCCATACAGAGAGACAATTATGTTGATATCGAGCTCAGCTAACTGAATTGCAGAAATTGTTTCCTTGATGGGAAAGAAGTGAGCCACTTTAGAAAGCCTGTCGATGACAACAAAGATTGCATTGTTGTCTTTCTACGACCTTGGAAACCCAGTTATCACACTCTGCGGCAACTTTAACTCTGTGGCAGAAGGTTTTTGATGGACACCTTTAACTCTGTGGCAGACATCACACTCGGAGACATACTTGGCACAATATCGTTTCAGTCTAGGCCACCAATACTGTGTTTTCAGGTCCATGTACATCTTAGTGCTGCCAGGGTGGATAGAAAGAATAGAATCATGAGCTTCTTTAAGAACTTGCTCTGTCAAACCCGGATACTTCGGAACGAACATCCGGTGCTTAAATAATAGAGTGCCTTGGTCGTCAAGGTGGAAAGGTTCATACTTCGGAAGCTGAATCTTGGAGATGATGTTTTTAGTGTAAGGATCACCAAGTTGAATGGATCGAACTTTTTATTCCAAGAGAGGGGTTGCCAGAAGATTCAGAAGATACCCTTGATCCACAATTTCAAGGTTGAGCTGGCGGAATTCCTCGCACACGAGAGGCTGTTGTTCTTCCACCATGAGGTTGTTGACATAAGCTTTTCGGCTGAGAGCATCGGCCATGACATTAGCTTTGCCCAGAGTGTAGTTGATGGTCAGATCGAAGTCATTAATTGCTTCAATTCACCTCCTCTGACGAAGGTTGAGATCAGGTTGAGTGAAGATATACTTCAGGCTTTTGTGGTCAGAAAAGATCTCACAACGGTTTCCAAGCAAGTAGTGCCTCCATACTTTTAGAGCAAAGACAACCGCTGCAAGTTCAAGATCATGTGTTGGATAGTTGAGCTCATGAGTTTTCAACTGATGGGAAGCATAAGCAACGACTTGCTTTTCTTGCACGAGGACCGCACCCATTCCTTGCAAGGAGGCGTCACAGAATATCTGGAAAAGCTTTGATGTATCTGGAGGAACCAAGACTGGTGTGGAAGTGAGCTTCTCTTTGAGTGTTTCAAAGCTAGCTTGACATGCAGGAGACCAAAGGTATTTCTTTCCTTTCTTGAGGAGATCGATAAGAGGCTTCGCAATCTTCAGGAAGTTCTGAACGAAGCAACGACAATAACTAGCCAAACCAAGGAAACTCCGGACTTCTTTGACATTTTTGGGTGGAAGCCACTGAACAATTGTCCGAACAGTTTCTGGGTTGACGGCAATGCCCTTAGCAGAGATGACGTGACCAAGATAGGTGACTTCGGGAAGCCAAAATTCACACTTGGAGAACTTTGCATACAAGCGGTTCTCACGAAGCTTGTTTAGGACACACCGAAGGTGTTCTTCATATTCTTCCTTTGACTTAGAATAGACTAGAATGTCATCCAGATAGACCACGACAAACTTATCAAGATACTCCATGAAAACCGAGTTCATAAGCCTCGAGAAGGTGGCAGGTGCATTGGTGAGACCGAAAGACATGACCTTGTACTCATACAGGCCATAGCGGGTGGTGAAAGCTGTTTTGGGAACATCTTCCTTGCGAATCTTGATTTGATGATACCCACTTCTCAATTCAAGCATTTTGGAAACTTCCCCAGAACTTGGAAGTGAACATGCTTCCACAGTCTGAGCTGATCTCAAGAGGAACCCCATTCAGAGAGACAATTATGTTGATATCGAGCTCAGCTAACTGAATTGCAGAAATTGTTTCCTTGATGGGAAAGAAGTGAGCCACTTTAGAAAGCCTATCGATGACAACAAAGATTGCATTGTTGTCTTTCTACGACCTTGGAAACCCAGTTATCACACTCTACGGCAACTTTAACTCTGCGGCAGAAGGTTTTTGATGGACACCTTTAACTCTGCGGCAGACATCACACTCGGAGACATACTTGGCACAATATCGTTTCAGTCTAGGCCACCAATACTGTGTTTTCAGGTCCATGTACATCTTAGTGCTGCCAGGGTGGATAGAAAGAACAGAATCATGAGCTTCTTTAAGAACTTGCTCTGTCAAACCCGGATACTTCGGAACGAACATCCGGTGCTTAAATAATAGAGTGCCTTGGTCGTCAAGGTGGAAAGGTTCATACTTCGGAAGCTGAATCTTGGAGATGATGTTTTTAGTGTAAGGATCACCAAGTTGAATGGATCGAACTTTTTCTTCCAAGAGAGGGGTTACCAGAAGATTCAGAAGATACACTTGATCCACAATTTCAAGGTTGAGCTGGCGGAATTCCTCGCACAAGAGAGGTTGTTGTTCTTCCACCATGAGGTTGTTGACATAAGATTTTCGGCTGAGAGCATCGGCCATGACATTAGCTTTGCCAGGAGTGTAGTTGATGGTCAGATCGAAGTCATTAATTGCTTCAATCCACCTCCTCTGACGAAGGTTGAGATCAGGTCGAGTGAAGATATACTTCAGGCTTTTGTGGTCAGAAAAGATCTCACAACGGTTTCCAAGCAAGATATACTTCAGGCTTTTATTAATCATTCCTTGAGTATTGCACTAATTACTAGTCATAGATTTAGTCAAATTAAAGACGGTACTTTAGTTATGCTTGTCTATGATCGAGAAACTGTGCTCCAAGTCGTCTATAACCGCGGACACGGCTTTCAGAAAGATTTACCCTGCAGGGGTGCACAAATAGCAACACACACACGATCGACCTCGGAAAAACCAAATCAAAACCCAACGAGGCTTTCACGACAAACAAATCATAGGATTCATAAAATATTTCAGGGGGCCACCCCACTAAGCTACCCGCAACGAAGTTGGCCGGCTCCGGAACGGACCCAGGGTTTGTGACGATGGCTGTAAACGACTGGGAACCCGAAAGTGTGACTAGGCTTGTCAATACCGCAAAAACATGGCATGATCCAAAACAGTACAGGTGCTCCACGCACAATCTTAAATAAAATAGTAAAGCATGGCGTAGGTACATGATAGTAATAAAGCCCCAAACTACTTTGTGGCCCCAAGAAATAAAGTGCAAATCAAGCTCATGCAAAGGGGGATTCATAGATTCTCCTGTATGTGGATAGTGCGAATAGTCAAGGAACAGGTATCAAGTCCTCAGGGTCCTACGGGACACAAGTGGACATAAAAACCAAATAACAGATATTGCCCACCGGTGCCTCTTTCATTAGTTATCCCATTACTACTCAGGTTAAGTTGTTTAGGTACCTCGTCATCCATCAGACACTCACATACCCTACCCATGCAGTTCTACGACTCGCATGGCTCAGACAACTCCTATAGTAGTGGCTCATGGGATGGAGGAACAAGCTCGGTGGGGTTTAAAAATAAAGGCTATGCAGTACTTGGGATCCAATTTAATGCAATCGTGACTCCATGATGCAAGAATAAGATAGAAGAAATAGGTACTATATGTATGCAAGCATGTGGTAGTGCTTGCCTGGCAGCTCAGTTGAAGCGAGAGATGGATCTGGGTAGTACTCCTAGAATTCCTGATAATTCCCCTACTCGGCGTCTATTCGAAAGAAGAACCAAACAAACAAGGACCAACATAAATAAAGTGCACAATCATATGAATAAAATGCGACAAGCAAACAAGCATGCCATGATGAATGATGCACAATTTACATGGCAATAATGTAGCATGGCAAGGGTGAGGTGTGGGGACAAGAATAAATCATTTTATTAATTATTTGGTCAAGTTTTATTACCATAAAAAGTTCTGATTATTTAATATTTATATGATGCATGCTTCAATTCATATCATGGAATGCATAATCAGAACGGGATCGTTGTGCTGATCGATTTTGACATATTATTTGTCAAATTTGGAGTTATAGAATTAAAGTTATTAATTATAATTGAGAAAGGGTATTTTTATTGCAATTAAACAATTTCGAAAATTTAAATTAGTCAAACATTATTTTGGATGGCATATTTGAATTCCTCACATTTTTGTGATTCAAAAACATACATTATTTGTATTATTTGGGTTTGCCAATTAAAAGTTATTTAAACTGGATTTAAATACATATTAAACATTTCTGAAATCATTTTGTTTAAATAGAAAAGGACGCAGACTTTTTGCACACAGGCAGAAGCTAGCCATAGACGCTGATGGGTGGGGCCGTCGCTGACTCGGCACAAGGTGGGGCGCAGGGGGGTGGGCCGGCTTTTCTCACCGCGGAGACCTTACCCGCAGTCAGTGCCAGACGGGCCCGGCCGGATGCGGGGCCAAACGCGTGCGCGGCCCGTGGGCGTGGGACACGTGGGAGAGGCTGGAGCGCGAGGGACCTGTCCATGATGGACAGAAACTGCCGGGGGGTTTTGTGCAAAGTGTGAAATGGATCTGTTTGATCAGCAGAAAATCGTTTAGCTGGAACGATCTTTGGATGAAGATAGTGACGGAACCGATGGGAATTTGGAGATGGCACAAAAAGCAATGTTGGCGAGTAAAGAGAGGACTACAACTTTCATGTACGGAATTTCTCCGGTGGAGCACTGTGGAGCCCGGAAATCGTCGCGAAAACAGAGAAGTAACCCCCAGGCTAAACTAACGGACATGAACTGAATTTCCGAAAAAGAAGACAGTAAAATTACAGCAATTTTCGAGGGAGATTACGCATGCTACGCTGCACCCAAACAAGCATGTAAGGATCCGTTAGAAAGAGGAGACATAGGGCTATCAGATCACGCTCGTTGTTAAACTGGAGATGGTCTATATCGGGTGCGGCCTTGAGACGAACAGAGGCGGCAGTGACTGTTGCGGTGGCTGCTATTGCGTTGCTAACTGAACCTGAATGCGGTGCTATTCTGAACATGGGGAAACTAGATGAGCGTGCGGCAGTGGTGCCCGGCAACAGCGACGACGATTGAGAGGCAGAGATGAGGCGGAAAAGTGAGGAATTGGAAGGTGGTTCTCACCTTGATCGGTTCCCACCGAGGACGGCGACTGTGGCACTGGGGGACGGACGGAGCCCAGGATGTCGGTGGCAAACTGCAGCGTTTCCTCTTGAACTCGACTAGGAAGAAGACGGAAGAAGTAGCTCTGGGCTACTCTGGTTCCTCCGTTGCAGTGGGCTTGAATCAGCACACGACAATGAAGCTCCTCTGCTCCTCGGCTCCTACGGTGCTGTCTAAGACTACAGAGCAGAGGCGTGCCTCGCGGCGGCCATGCCAGGTAGGCAGTGGAGAACGAGGGAAAAAACGAGCGGCGCAAGCTAGGGTTCCCAGGGGCTCGGGAGAGGAGAAGAAGGAGGATGTGCTGACGCGAAATAACGGAGGTGACGGCCACCTGCTCGCTGCCGTCAATTCGCAGAGAGAGAGAGGGAGCTACGGAGAAGAAGAACAGGAAACGACGCCGTGTTTGTCTGTCCCGAAGCGATACAGCCGGTGGAGGAAGGTTTGGGCCGGGGGTCAGGCTCCTTCTGTTGCTGCGGCCTGCTGCTAGCGAGGCTGAAGACTGAACTGCTGCTGCTGTTCTGTAGATTAGAACAGGACCAAGAAGCTGCTGAAAAAGGTGGACAGCTGAACATAGATGATATATAGACGAATAGGAAGACATGGTCATAGCACGATTGTACTAGAGGGCAAAAGATATGAGAGCCTAACTTGAGCATTTAGGAATAGAGTCAAGGTTTTAAATACAAGGCAAGAGAAGAGAGAAAAAAATCAGATAACATAAAAGCAAGGAGATGCCCATACGTCCATTTGGGCATGCCAAAAAATAAGAGAAAAGAGGAAACAAGATCCACAAATTCAAATAAAACATAGATGGAAAGGAGAAGATCCATTGTGGTTTATTTGAATTTGATCACTTACTTGAATTAAAACCATAGCAAGCTTCCCCAATTCAAAATAACTCGAAAATAGAAGGAGATGGCGCGAGCTTTGCAATAAATTCTCCGTTTATAATTTGTGGAACAACTATAATTTCATATGGCGATGTATTCGAGCATGCATCCAAAATTGAATTAAGGCCTTACAAAGATGAAGAAAAATGAAGCTTGCCTTCCCATATGGACTAAATAAAAGAAACATGCATGAATATGAGGTGGCCAAGCTTGTTTATGTGATCCACTAATAAACATAGAGCCACAATATATTCACACATGGTCATTTATTCAAATTCAAACCATATAGAACTTCGAAAAGGAATTCTACTCACATATCATGCAAAGATGACCATGTGGCTCCACATATTTAATATTGTGAAAACAAAATATATCATACATGGGAGCATGTAGAAATAGAAGTGGATCCACCCCAACACATATGAGCTAGATTTAAATACCAAATAGAATTGCAATGGCTCATGTATAGTTTGGATGGTGGAATTATAAGGTGGTGACAAGGAAAGGTGGTGGAGTTGTAAAAGATATGCCCCCAACTCAACTTGGGCATCAAGCAATTTATCAAGAACCAAATACAATACATCGAGATGCAAATACAATATATCAAGAAGCAAATACAATTAATAAAGCAATGCATATGAAGGAAGAACCAAATCAAAGGGTTTTATATGATGCTCAAATGCAATGTGGCATGATGACATGAGCATGATATAATTATGATGCAACAATTATATGTAGGAACTGGCATTTTATTAATAGACCATGTACCATTACAGATGTTAGACATATGGGGTGCTACAACTTATAGGCGGAAGAAGAGGCCGAGGGGGTGCCAGGGCTGGCCTCACCACCCCCTGGCGCGGGCCAGGCTAGGCCGCACTGCCAGGTGGTGTGGTGGCCCCCTGGTCCCTCTCCGTCTCGTATCCTGGCACTTGATCCCTTCCGAAAAATAGGCACTTTGGCTTTTGTCCCGTCCAATTCTGAGAATATTCATTTTCTCACTTTCCTGGAACCAAAAACAGCAGAAAACAGGCAGCTGGCACTGTGACTCTTGTTAATAGGTTAGTCCAAGAAATCATATGAAAAGTACTCCAAAGTTGGAACAAAACACATGAAAGTGGATAAAACCAAGCATGGAACATCAAAAATTATAGATATATTTGCAATGTATCAACATCCCCAAGCTTAACTCCTGCTCGTCCTCGAGTAGGTAAGTGATAAAAATAAATAATTTTTGAGGTGACATGCACCATCAAAGACTTGATCAAAGTATTTGCAAAACATTCAAAGCTGGGATCATAGTACTTCAATCATAACATGAAAGAAAAAGTTCTAGCAATAGGCAAAGAAACTATGATGCAACATAAAAAGGTACAAACAAATCATGAATAACATGCCTTGCAAGATGTTTGTTTGTTTCACATAAAGAAAACATAGCATAATAGTATTCAACTTGTTCCTCAATAGAGTAGCAAATATAAATGCATAGGACACCTTCAAAGTTCATAAGAGTGACTAGATACAATAGTTTAAAACAAGCAATAACAAGTTATGCCTCAATCAACTAGTCTTGGGACAATGCACATAGAACTAAGAATGGCCACTATGCTCTCAAAGTAGGTGCATAAAGATAGAAGGTGGAGACTCAATATAATGGTGGAAGAAAGGCCTTTTGTAAAAGGAAGTAGGGATTCAAGTCTCATAAAGAGCTTCCAAAAATTATGGTACTTGTAGTTTTCAGCTCTCGTTGCCCCTATCATAAGCATCTTGAAAGTGATTAAGGTTAAAGTGACACAACTAAGAGGATATGATTGACAAGTTATAAGTTGAAATCTCATGCCCCATACTTATGAGTACCGATCCTTATGCTACTCAACTTCAGTCGCGAGCAAGCTCTTGTCATTGTAAATACATGCGTATCATTGAGAACCGCCAACGGGGTACCCCTTGCACATGACATAGGAGCTATCCCATAATCAAAATGACAAAGCAAGCAGACAGTGAGCATCTCAGCGATCTTTTTATTTGCTATTTGCATAGGTTTTTATTGAGGATGCTTCATAGAGTGCTCATTATGGTGATGCTGCAAGTTTCCACCATGATTAGGCATGGCTTAGGCTAGCGGTCCAGGCGTTTCTCTAACACACATACAAACTCCATGATCTTACAAGTTCCACATTTATTTCACACTGCCGGGATCCGTAAGCAAAAGAACATGATATCAACGGGGTACAAAGTACAAGTGCAATGTTGAAAGCGTTCCCCATGAAACATGGTTCTGCTAATTTCAACTTATAAAGTGCAAGCATATACACAACAAATAAGGACCCAATGGTTCAAGTTTATTAGAGGCAATAAAGTAAAGTGTGCCATCAAGTTCGTGAGAGCTTTAATCACTAGTTTTCTCATAACAAGTGAATGGTAAACAAAAGCAAGAATGTACTTGGAATAGCATAAGCTAGTAGGTAGGTATGGTGGACTCTTTGGAATAACTTGGTTTAGGGAGTTGTATGCATGAGTGGAACTCATACTTTGTTGTGGAGGCTAGCAAAAGACTGGGAGCGACAAACAAAGATAGCAATAATGGCCATAATCATGCAAAGCGACAAAACATCATTGATCAAAGCATAGAGTGATACTAAAAGTTGAAAACTAAAGGATCATAAAGGCTATGGTGACTTGAGATAGTCATAACATGGTGTGATCATGTGCCAAGTCAACCCAAATAAAGCATCAAAGGAGAATACCACTATACTATGCTTTAATATGCTAAAACAACGCATGATTCATCCAAGGTACTTTAAGCAATCTCAATTGTTTATAACAAGCCATGCTAAATCAAAGAATACTAAGCGTAAAGCCAAAACAATATCAAGCATGGCATGACAAAGCATAGGCCACAGTCAAAAACGAGCTCTTTTTACCACATAAGTATGAACTTTCCTACTCTTTTCCAAACCAAACCAAACTATTTGCAAACCAAATGTATGAAAGAGGGGGTCCAAAAAATTTATTCAGAACACTAAGCAAACCAAGCAAACTAAAAACAAAAACAAAAACGAAAAAGAAGACGCTCCAAGAAAAACACAACTGTGCATGAAACAATAAAAATGAAGCGTTTGGAAGAAACCTGGGAATTTTATTGATGAAGAAGGGGATGCCTTGGGCAACCCAAGATTTGACGCTTGTACTTCTTGGATATTTCTTGGGGTGACACGTGTGGCATCCCCAAGCTTGAGCTTTAGTCCATCCTTCATCTCATTACTCATTCCTTCCATACACCTGAAATTTTTCCTTCATACAAAACTTCACACAATCTCATTAGCAACATTAGTGCACTTAAGATAAATAAGTCTCAAGGTTCAGTTCTAACACCAAATAAACTTCCATTAGAACACTAGCTACTGGAGCACTTCCCTCAAAAATCTCAATTCGCCAAAGGAACTCAAGAAGGAACTAACAAGAAGCAAATGCAGAAAAATGGCAGAAATCTGTCAAAACAGACCAGCAGATAAGACGGATTTTTTATAAGACCTTTTGTTGCTCAAATCAAAAAGTGTTGAACTAACGAAAGTTATATAACAACCTGGGGCAGAAGCACAAACAATTACAGCTCAATCCGACGTATAGAAGTCTCTCAGGAATTTTTACGGTGAAGCACAGAAATCTGTTTCGGGACAACAACTTTCCCAATCATTACTTCTCTCTCATTAGAGGTTACTCTTGGCACAAAAAGCAAATAAAAAGGATAACGAGAGGTTATTACAGAGGTAATAACTTCCAAGACTCAACTAAAACTCTTGGGTTATCTCCCAACAAGTACTTTTCTTTAACGCCTTTAAGTTAGGCATAAGAAGCAAAGAAAGAATCAAGTGTTCTCAAATGAAGAAGCATTAAGCCCAAATTTTGTTTTCATAGGAGAAGCAAAAGAAATCTTTTCTCTCTTTTTGGGGAAATGTTCTATACCTTCCTTAAGTGGGAGTTGATATTTAATGGTGCCTTCTTTCATATCAATGATGGCACCAACAGTTCTAAGAAAAGGTCTTCCCAAAGTAATAGAACAAGAAGCATTGTATTCAACATCCAAAACATAGAAATCCACGGGGACATAGGAATCGTTAACGATAATAAGAACATCATTGAGACTCCCCATGAGTTTCTTCTTAGCATTATCATCAACTGGGACATTCAAATAACAATCTTCAAGAGGAGGCAAATCAAGCATATCATAAATCCTTCTAGGCATAATAGAAACACTACTATCAAGATCACACAAAGCTTTGAAATCAAAGTCATTCACTTTCATATTAATGATGGGTTCCCAACCATCCTATTGTTTTATAGGAATAGAGGCTTTATTTCTTATCTTTTCTTCTTTAATATTTATGAGAGCATCAGTAATGTGTTTTGTAAAAGACATGTTCATAACACTAGCATTAGGACTTTTAGCAAGCTTTTGTAGGAACTTAATAAGTTCAGAGATGTTGCAACCATCAAGATCAAAATCAAATTTATCATCTAAAGTTGTAGAACTATTACTAGCCTCAACACTAGTGGTGGTAATAGTAGAAACACTAATGTTTCTAGCAATTTCATCTTCTCTTTCCCACTTAGCATGTAATTCAGCTAATAGTCTAACATTTTCATCAATTCTTACTTGAATAGCATTAGTAGCTGCAAAGGGATTATCATTAGTTTCAGGTTTAGCAGCCATTTTATTAATCAATGAAGATTGAGCTTCAGATAGAGAACATATATTCCTTTCAGCATTAGAGAGTTTCAATTATAAACTAGGAATTTCCCTATTTAGACTCTCAAGTTGATGGCTAATGTTCTTCAAAATGATAGATTGTTCCTCCATAGTTTTAGTAAATAGCTTATTTTGCTCGTATTCATTTGCATGAAGTTTTTAGTGGCTCTTTCAACTTCTAAGATTCTTCCTTCACTAGGTAATTCAGATTTACCATTGTTGGGAGGGTATGGCTTATAATTGTTGTTACCAAAATTGTTCCTATAAGGATTATTACCATAAGCATTGTTGCCAAAGTTGTTATTTCTTATGAAGTTCACATCAACTTCCTCTTCTTGAACAACCAAAGAGGCTAAAGGAACATTATTTGGATCAATATGGGATTTCCCATTAACAAGCATAGACATAATAATATCAATCTTATCACTCAAGGGGGAAGTTTCCTCAACATAATTTACCTTCTTACCTTGTGGAGCTCTCTCAGTATGCCATTCAGAATAATTAACCATCATATTGTCCAATAGTTTTGTTGCAGCACACAAAGTGATGGTCATAAAGGTACCTCCAGCAGCTGAATCCAATAGGTTCCTTGAAGAATAGTTCAATCCTGCATAAAAAGTTTGGATGATCATCCAAGCAGTCAGTCCATGAGTGGGACAATTCTTTACCAAAGATTTCATTCTTTCCCAAGCTTGAGCAACATGCTCATTATCAAGTTGTTTAAACTTCATTATTTCACTTCTCATGGATATAATCTTAGCAGGAGGATAGTATTTTCCAATAAAAGCATCTTTGCACTTAGCCCAAGAATCAATACTATTCCTAGTTAAGGAATTCAACCATTCTTTAGCTTTTCCTCTCAAAGAGAAAGGAAATAATTTCAGTTTAATAATATCACCATCTATATCCCTATGCTTTTGCATCTCACAAAGTTCAACAAAGTTATTAAGATGGGAAGCAGCATCTTCATTACCAATACCAGAAAATTGTTCTCTCATAACAAGATTGAGCAAAGCAGGTTTTATATCAAAGAAAGTATTTTCAGCCACAGGTGGAGCAATAGGTGTGCTCATAAAATCATTTTTGTTGGTGCTAGTGAAGTCACACAACTTAGTGTTTTCAAGAGTAGTCATTTTTTGGGGTTTTCAAATAAGAAAGCAAGCAAGTAAAACTAATTTTTTTGTGTTTTTGAAGAACAAAACAAGCAAACAAAGCAAAAAAGAAAACTAAGCAAAACAAAAACAACAAAGTAAAGAGATTGGTTATGAGGGACTCCCCTTGTGAAGATGTCCTTGACTCCCCGACAACGGCGCCAGAAAAATCTTTGCTGGCTCGTGATTGATGTAGAGCTCGTTGGGAACCCCAAGAGGAAGGTATGATGAGCACAGCAGCAAGTTTTCCCTCAGTTATGAGACCAAGGTATAATCAAACCAGTAGGACCAAGGAAACACCCCAAAGGTGTTACTAGCTGAGCTTTGGCAGGGCGCACTACCGGTGCTAGTAGCAACGTGGAGACCTGCACAACACAACCACAGAACTTTGTCCCCAACTTGCGATGAGGTTGTCAATCTCACCGTGTTTTGCGGAAAACAAAGGATTAAACGTATCGAATGGAAAGAAGTAAAAGTTCGCAGAAAGTAAACACAAAGTAGTAAAAGATTGTAGATTGTATGTAAAGTAAAAGGATCGGGATCCATAGTTCACTAGAGGTGGCTCTCCTTAGATAGATAATATGCTGGGTGAACAAATTACAGTGGGGCAATTGACAAACACCGAGAAAGCAATACATGCATATACTAATCATATTGACTCCTCTGAGACTTGATTGGGCATTACAACATAATACATAGACCGCCATCCAACTGCATCTATGACTAATAATCCACCTTCAGGTTATCATCCGAACCCCCTCCAGTATTAAGTTGCAAGCAACAGATTATTGCTTTATGAACTGCGTGTAAAGTAAACAATACGATTGTTCTATGAACAAAGGATTGTTGTTTTCTCCCTAGTAGCAACATCACATCTAGTACCTTAGAGATTTCTATCATTTCCCCAGATTACCAGAGGCATGAACCCACTATCGAGCATAAATACTAACTCTTGGAGTTGCTAGCATCTACTTGGCCAAGATAGCTACTAACAACGAAAAGCATGCAAGATCTCAAATAACAAAGACATGATGGAATCAATAATCAATCTGAAATAGCATCTCAATATTCATCGGATCCCCGCAAACACAACATGTATGAATTACAAATAGATGATCTTGATCATGAACGGAGATCAAAAGATCTAGACATGAAAGCACAAAGGAGGAGAACCAGCCATTTAGCTACTACATGGATCCGTAGTCCAAGGATGAACTACTCACGCATCACACCGGAGGCTTGCATGGTGATGAAGAAGGCCCCTAGGGTGAATTCCCCTCTTCGGCAGGGTGCCGGGAAGAGCTTCAGATCCCTCCCGATCTAGGGATGGAGATGACAGCGGCTACAGACTCTTTCGTGGATTTTTGATCAGGTACTTAGGGTTTTCTTCTAGACGGTAATATATAGGCGGAAGGAGAGGCCGAGGGGGTGCTGGGGTCGGCTAGACCACCCCCCTAGTGCGGGCTAGGCCTGACAGCGCGGCCAGGTGGTGTGGTCGGCCCCCAGCCCTTCTCCGTCTCGTATTCTGGCATTTGATGACTTCCGGAAAAATAGGCACTTTGGCTTTTGTCCCGTCCAATTCCGAGAATATTCATTTTCTGACTTTCCTGGAACCAAAAACAGCAGAAAACAGGCAGCTGGCATAGTGGCTCTTATTAATAGGTTAGTCCAAGAAATCATATGAAAAGTACTCCAAAGTGTGGACAAAACACAAGAAAGTGGATAAAACCAAGCATGGAACATCAAAAATTATAGATACATTTCCAATGTATCAACATCCCCAAGCTTATCTCCTGCTCCTCCTCGAGTAGATAAGTGATAAAAAGAAAGAATAATTTTTGAGGTGACATGCACCATCAAAGACTTGATTAAAGTATTTGTAAAACATTCAAAGCTGGGATCATAGTACTTCAATCATAACATGAAAGACAGAGTTCTAGCAATAATACAAAGAAACTATGATGCAACATGAAAAGGCACAAACAAAAGATTCATGAATAACAATGCTTTGCAAGATGTTTGTTTGTTTCACATAAAGAAAACATAGCATAATAGTATTCAGCTTATCCCTCATAGAGTAGCAAATATAAATGCATAGGACACCTTCAAAGTTCATAAGAGTGACTAGATACAAATAGTTTAAAACAAGCAATATCAAGATATGCATCAATCAACTAGTCTTTGGACAATGCACATAGAACTAAGAATGGCCACTATGCTCTCAAACTAGGTGCATAAAGGTAGAAGGTGAAGACTCAATATAATGGTGGAAGAAAGGCCTTCATAGAAGGAAGTAGGGATTCAAGTCTCATAAAGAGCTTCCAAAAATTATGGTACTTGTAGATTTCAACTCTCATTGCCCCTATCATAAGAATATTGAAGGTGATTAAGGTTAAAGTGACACAACTAAGAGGATATGCTTGACAAGTTATAAACCAAAATCTCATGCCCCTTACTTACGAAAACCGAACCTCATGCTACTCAACTTTAGTCACAAGTAAGCTCTTGTCATTGTAAGTACATATGTATCATAAAGAACCGCCAATGGGGTACCCCTTGCACATGATACAGGAGCTATGCCATAATCAAAATGATAAGGCAAGCAGACAATGAGAATCTCAACGATCTTTTTATTTGCTATTTGCATAGGTTTTTATTGAGGATGCTTCATAGAGTGATAATTATGGTGATGCTGCAAGTTTCCACCATGATTAGGCATGGCTTAGGCTAGCGGCCTAGGCATTTCCCTAACACACATACAAACTCCATGATCTTACAAGTTCCACTTTATTTCACACCGCTAGGATCCATAAGCAGAAGAACATGATATCAACGGGGTACAAAGTACAAGTGCAATGTTGAAAGCATTCCCCATGTTACATGGTTCTGCTAATTTCAACTTATAAAGCGCAAGCATATACACAAAAAAGAAGGACCCAATGGTTCAAGTTTATTAAGGGCAAGAAAAGTAAAGTGTGCCATCAAGTTCGTGAGAGTTTTAATCACTAGTTTTCTCATAACAAGTTTAATTTGGAAGGTAAACAAAAGCATGAATATACTTGGAATATCATAAGCTAGTAGGTAGGTATGGTGGAATCTTTGGAATAACTTGGTTTGGGGAGTTGGATGCATGAGTAGAACTCATACTTGGTTGTGGAGGCTAGCAAAAGACTGGGAGCGACAAACTAAGAGAGCAATAATGGCCATAATCATGCAGAGCGACAAAACATCATTGATCAAAGCATAAAGTGATACTAAAAGTTGAAAACTAAAGGATCATAAAGGCTATGGTGACTTGAGATAGTCATAACATGGTGTGAGCATGCGCCAAGTCAACCCAAATAAAGCATCAAAGGAGAATACCACTATAATATGCTTTAATATGCTAAAACAACGCATGATTCATCCAAGGCACATTATGCAATCTCAATTGTTTATAACAAGTAATGCTACAGAAAATTATACTAAGCATAAAGCCAAAACAATATCAAGCATGGCATGACAGAGCATAGGCCACAGTAAAAAACGAGCTCTTTTTACCACATAAGCATGAACTTTCCTACTCTTTTCCAAACCAAACCAAACTATTTGCAAACCAATGTATGAAAGAGGGGGTTCAACCAATTTATTCAGCAAAATAATCAAACAAAAGCAAACGAAAAACCAAAACGAAAACGAAAAAGAAGACGCTCCAAGAACAACACAACTGTGCATGAAACAATAAAAATGAAGCGTTTGGAAGAAACCTGGGTTTTTTATTGATGAAGAGGGGGATGCCTTGGGCATCCCCAAGCTTTGACGCTTGTACTTCTTGGATATTTCTTGGGGTGACACGTGTGGCATTCCCAAGCTTGAGCTTTAGTCCATCCTTCATCTCATTACTCATTCCTTCCATACACCTAAAAAATTTCCTTCATACAAAACTTCACACAATCTTTATTAGCAACATTAGTGCACTCAAGATAATAGGTCTTAAGGTTCAGTTCCAACACCAATAAACTTCCATTAGAACACTAGCTACTGAAGCACTTCCCTCAAAAAGCTCAATTCCCCAAAAGAACTCAAAAAGGAACCAACAAGAAGCAAATGCAGAAAATGGCAGAAATCTGTCAAAACAGACCAACAGGTAAAGACAAATTTGTTCGAAGACCTTCTGTTGCTCAAATAAAAAAGTGTTGAACTAACGAAAGTTATATAACAACCTGGGGCAGAAGCACAAAAATTCACGCCTCAAAAAGACGTTCAGAGATTTTACACGAAGTTTTACAGTGAAGCACAGAAATCCGTTTCAGGACATCAACTTTCCCAATCATTACTTCTCTCTTATTAGCGGTTATTACTGAAGTAATAACTTCCAAGACTAATATAAAACTTTTAGTTTATCTCCCAATAAGTACTTTTATTTAACGCCTTTAAGTTAGGCATACGAAGCAAGGAAGAATCAAGTGTTCTCAAATGAAGAAACATTAAAACCAAATTTCTTGCCCTTACCTCTCTTACTTTTATTCTTAACCTTGGGGAAAATATGATTGTTTGGTGGAGAAGAAATGTGCATGGTCCCCTTTCCCACATCTATTATTGCTCCAAGGAGTTCTAATAGGGACCTTCCAAGTGTAATTTGTCCTTTTCCTGCACATACAATAACAAGATAATCAGTAGAAATCATTTTCCCAAGGATCTTTATAAACACTCCTTCAGCTATTCCAATAGGTAATATGGTAGCATTATTAGCAAGAGATATTTCTTTTCCTCCTTTAGTAATCCCCCAAACATTCAGAGATTCATAAATATCTTTGGGCATAAGACAAAATTCAGACATGATATCACAGCGGGCTTGAACAGTTTCAGCGTTTATCTCAATCTTTACTGTAGGTAGCCACTTTGATGCTTCAGAATTTATGGGAACATAACTGTGATGCTCCCTAAGCGTATTATAGCAATATTTTAAGCTAGTAGTGCTAGCCTCAAGATTGTTCAATCTAGCAATTATTCTTGCGAAAGAAATATCAGTTTGGCTAGGCAAGTTGTAAGTGAGGATCAATTTCTTTATAGCATTAATAGCATCATCCTCATTACATTGGAGGAAATCTCCTCCTACGATAGTATCTAAAGCATATCTATAGCAAAGAGCAATTCCAAGGTAAAAACTGCTAAGCAACAAGCTTTGAGTTATTTTAGGCTCAGTTTTTTCATGTAGATCAGAGATTCTAGACCAAGCTTCTTTAAAACTTTCCTCAATTCCTTGTTTAAAAGTGAAAATCATTTCCTCGTGGGACATAGTGATTGGAGCAATGCTAGACATAATAGCAACTCAAGATAAGAACTAATTTTTTTGTGTTTTCAATAAAGAAAGCAAACTTGTAAAACTGATTTTTGTGTGTTTTTAATAACAAAACAAGCAAACAAAGCAAAAATAAACTAAGAAAAACAAAACAAAGTAAAGAGATTGGTTATGAGGGACTCCCCTTGTGAAGATGTCCTTGACTCCCCGGCAACGGCGCCAGAAAAGTGCTTGATGGCTCAGTGTTGATGTAGAGCTCGTTGGGAACCCCAAGAGGAAGGTATGATGAGCACAGCATCAAGTTTCCCTTAGTTATGAAACCAAGGTTTAATCGAACCAGTAGGAGTAAGGAAACATCCCAAAGGTGTTGCTAGCTGAGCCTTGGCAGGGCGCACTACCAGTGCTAGTAGCAACGTGGAGACCTGCACAACACAACCACAGAACTCTGTCCCCAACTTGCGATGAGGTTGTCAATCTCACCGTGTTTTGCTAAAAACAAAGGATTAAACGTATCGAATGGATGTAAGTAATAGTTTACAGAAAGTAAACACAAAGCAGTAAATAGTTTATAGATTGTATGTAAAAGAAAGGACAGGGATCCATAGTTCACTCGAGGTGGCTCTCCTTAAGATAGATAACATGCTGGGTGAACAAATTACAGCGGGGCAATTGACAAACATCGAGAAAGCAATACATGCTTATACTAATCATCTTGACTCCTTTGGAACTTGATTGGGCATTACAACATTATACATAGACCATCATCCAACTGCATCTATGACTAATAATCCACCTTCAGGTTATCATCCGAACCCCCTCCAGTATTAAGTTGCAAGCAACAGATTATTGCATTACGAATTGCGTGTAAAGTAAATAATATGATTGTTCTATGAATAAAGGATTGTTGTTTTCTCCCTAGTAGCAACAGCACATCTAGTACCTTAGAGATTTATTTCACTTCCCTAGATTACCAGAGGCATGAACCCACTATCGAGCATAAATACTAACTCTTGGAGTTGCTAGCATCTACTTGGCCAAGATAGCTACTAACAACGGAAAGCATGCAAGATCACAAATCACAAAGACATGATACAATCAATAATCAATCTAAAATAGAATCTCAATATCCATCAGATCCCCGCAAACACAACATGCAGAATTACAAATAGATGATCTTGATCATGAACGGAGCTCACAAGATCTAGACATGAAAGCACAAAGGAGGAGAACCAGCCATCTAGCTACTACATGGATCTGTAGTCCAAGGATGAACTACTCACGCATCACACCGGAGGCTTGCATGGTGATGAAGAAGGCCTCTAGGGTGAATTCCCCTCTCCGGCAGGGTGCCGGGAAGAGCTTCAGATCCCTCCCGATCTAGGGATGGAGATGACGGCGGCTACAGACTCTTTCGTGGATTTTTGATCGGGTACTAAGGGTTTTCGTCCCGAGGGCAATATATAGGCGGAAGGAGAGGCCGAGGGGGTGCTGGGGTCGGCCAGACCACCCCCTGGCGTGTGTCAGGCCTGGCCGTGCGGCCAGGTGGTGTGGCCGGCCCCCAGCCCTTCTCCGTCTCGTATTCTGGCATCTTATGTCTTCCGAAAAAATAGGCACTTTGGCTTTTGTCCCGTCCAATTCCGAGAATATTCATTTTCTGACTTTCCTGGAACCAAAAACAGCAGAAAACAGGCAGCTGGCACTATGGCTCTTGTTAATAGATTAGTCCAAGAAATCATATGAAAAGTACTCCAAAGTGTGGACAAAACACAAGAAAGTGGATAAAACCAAGCATGGAACATCAAAAATTATAGATACATTTGCAATATATCAAGGGCCAGGGGTGGCCACACCATGGCCTGGCGCGCCCCTGGGCTGGCCGCGCCACCAGTTGGTGTGCCTTCCTGGTGCCCCCCCCCCCCCCCCCAGTACTCTCCAGGCACTTCTCTGCCCCTTTTTTACCGTAAAAAATTAATATGAATTTTCTAGAATTTTTCGAGACACTTTATTTTTGAGCAATTTTCAGGTATAGATGAATGATTTCTGACAGAAAGATGGAATGATGCAATGACAAAACAAGGCTAAAACTTCAGAAGTTCTAAGACACTCTAACATGTAAGCAACTAACAACAGAAAAGTAAACTAAACAAAAGCAAAAACTAGAAAAGATAAAATAAAAGTAAACAAAGATAATCATGGTGAAAACATTGTTTTCTTCATTAAAACCCTTTTGTTAACAAGGTTGATCAGGTCTTGTTACCAAAAAAAATTTATATGAAGCAAAACTTTGTATTCCACTAATGATTATGTTACCTCAACCTTCATAGCAATGGTCCCAATCATAATAGTTTCATATTTTTCTCGTGGTATGGGACAATATATTTCTCCAACTTGAATGCCCTCAACATGTTCAATTGAGTTCAAACCGTAAGTCCTATCGATCTTCTTGGGAAAATAGAGAATATTCTCCTTGTCATTAACATTGAAAGTCACCTTTCCTTGATTACAATTAATAACAGCTCCTGCGGTATTAAGAAAAGGTCTCCCAAGAATAATAGACATATTATCATCTTCAGGCATTTCAAGCACAACAAAATCAGTTAATATCAAGCAATTATGAGCCACTTGAACAGGTACATCCTCACATATACCAACAAGAATAGTAGTAGATTTATCAGCCATTTGCAAAGATATATCAGTTGGTATTAGTTTTCCTAGTTGAAGTCTCTTATAGAGAGAAAAAGGCATAACACTGACTCCTGCACCCAAATCACACAAAGCAGTTCTAACATAACTATTTTTAATAGAGCAAGGTATAGTTGGAATCCTTAGGTCTCCAAATTTCTTTGGAACTTTACCATTAAAGGAATAATTAGCAAGCAAAGTAGAAATTTCTTCATTAGGGATCTTCCTTTTATTCGAGACAATATCCTTCATATACTTTGAATAAGGATGCAATTTAATAGCATCAGTCAAAGGAATTTTCAAGAATAAAGGTTTCATCCACTCACAAAACTTATTATAGTGTTCATCTTCCTTTGACTTGTGTATCTTATCAGGGAAAGGCATAGGTTTTTGGACCCAAGCCTCTCTTTCATTACCATGTTTCTTAGAAAACAAAATCTTCTTTAGTGTATTTAGTATTCTTAGTGTGCCTTTCCGGTTCTTCTTCAACTTTTTCTTTATCAGGAACATCATTTTCTTCATTACCACTTTCAGTTTCAGCATTAGAGACAAATATACTATTAGGATCTTTAGTAGGTTCAGAGGGTTCTACAATAGTTTTATGTTTCTTTTTTCTTTTCTTAGGAGTAGTACCACTATTTTCAGCTTGTTGAGAATCATGCTCAATTCTTTTAGGATGCCCCTCAGGATATAGAGGATCCTAGGTAGCAGCACCACTTCTAGTTCTAATTTCATAAGCATGTTTTTCTTTGGCAGCATTAACTAGCAAGTCTTTTTGCACTTTAATAAGCTGATATATTTGAGTTTGAACCATTTGAAAATGTTTAACAAGCATTTTAACATCATTAGAGGTTCTTTCCATAATATCCTTCAACTCAACAATAGCTCTAGTGTTTTCCATTAGATGATTTTGCACCCTTTTATTAAAATTATCTTGCTTAACAATAAAAATATCGAATTCTTCTAAGCATTGATCAGGAGGTTTAGAGTAAGGGATATCACCTTCATCAAAATGTTGGAGAGAGTCTACCTCAATAGTGGATGAGTGGGGAATTGGCTTACATAATTCTTATATAGGAGGTAAATTCTTGACATCAGCAGCTTTAATCCTCTTCTCCTTAAGACATTTGTTAGCTTCCTTCATAAATTCATCATTTAGTTCAATAACTCCCCTCTTCTTTGATGTTGGTATAGGCGCAGGTATAGCTGGTTCAAGTATAATTGTTTTAGGTATAGCTGGTTCAGGAGGAGTCTAGTGTTCAAAATTCTTGCTTATTTTAGCCATTAATTCCTCGGCTTCCTTGGGAGTCCTATTCCTGAAAACACAATCAACACAACTATCCAGGTATGTCCTAGATTCTTCAGTTAGTCCATTATAAAATATATCAAGAAGCTCATTCTTTGGTAATGGACATCCAACCTGTGCATGAATCAAAGCACAAAACCTTGCCCATGATTCAGGCAATATCTCTTTTTCTCCCTGTTTAAAATCAAAAAGTTCCTACAAAATAGCATGTCTAGCACTTGGAGGAAAATATTTATGCAGGAAAGTACTAATCAAGCAATCAGGGATATCAATAGATCCCGGAGGTAAATTATTAAACCAAGTTTTAGCGTCTCCTTTTAGTGAAAAGGGGAAAAATTTAGCAACAAAGTAGGTGCGCATCTTAATATCATCAGAAAACAGGCCACTCATGGTAGAAAGCTCAGTCATATGTGCTACCGCACTTTCATTCTTAGTCCCACAAAAAGGTTCTTTCTCAACAATAGCTATGTAAGATAGATCAAGAGAGAAATGATAATCCTTATCTTTAATGTTTATGGGAGATGCAGCAAACTTAGCATTATGAGACAATTTGGGTTTTATAGTACGCCTCTCAAGGAGACTCTTAACAGCACTCCTATCATGGGTGTTTTGACATTCTTTAATAAATTCATCGGTCATATCAATATAACCGTCTTCAATATCATGGCTCTCTCTAGACTCAGGTGAATTGACAGGTGTAGTAGTGTCTTCATTAGGAGTTTCAGTATTTCCAGCTATAGTTCTAGCAATCGTAGCACCTAGGAAAGGACCTAATGAACCACTTTTATCAAGCACAGTAGAAGCAACATCATAAGTATCAGAAGTTTCAGATTCAGCAGTAGTAGCAGTGTGTGTAGCATGTGTATGTGGTGGTGTAAGGAGCTTACTCATAACAGATGGTGAATCAAGAGCAATATATGTGTTTAGAACCGTACCTCTTCTTATAGTGGATGGTAAAATAGGAACCTTGCCATCACGAGACTTACCCATGATGGATGGATGGCAGCGAACAATAGTGATTCCAAGTGAACTTGATAAATAAAGCTATGCTCCCCAGCAATGGCGCCAGAAAATAGTCTTGATGACCCACAAGTATAGGGGGTGTATCACAGTATTTTCGAGGAAAGTGAAACCCAATTTATTGATTCGACACAAGGGGAGCCAAAGAATATTTATAAGCCTTAACAACTGAGTTGTCAATTCAGCTGCACCTGGAAACATTCTTGCTCACAGCAGTTTATTAGTAGCAACAGTTTTGTAGTAGTAGTAGTAAAGTAATAGCAGTAGTAAAAGTAAAGACGGTAGTAACAATTGCAGTAAATAGTAGGATTAAAGCGCGGTAGGCATAGGGATGGATGGACGGGCGTTACATGGACAAGACAATTCATATGGCAATCAAGACATAGGGCATTTGCAGATAAATAAGATAAAGCATCCAAGTACTAGATAATCATAGGCATGTGTTCCATATATAGTCATACGTTCTCGCAATGAGAACTTGCACAACATCTTTTGTCCTGTCAGCCTGTTTGCAGCAGGGCCTCAAGGGAACTACTGGCAAGTAAGGTGCTCCTTTTAATAGAGCACCGGAGCAAAGCATTAACACTCCATGAACACATGTGATCCTCACATCAAAGCCATTCCCTCCGGTTATCCCAATTGCTGTCACTTCGGGGCCTTTAGTTCCGGACAACATTATGTGTATACAACTTGCAGGTAAGACCATAAACAATACTATCATAATGAATCAATAACATGTTCAGATCTGAAATCATGGCACTTAGGCCCTAGTGACAAGCATTAAGCATAACAAGTTGCAACAAAGTCAGAAAACACTAATAATAGATACTAGGCACCATGCCCTAACAATCTGATGCCATTACATGAACGATCTCATCCAATCCCTACCATCCCCATGGCCTACAGTGGGGGATTACTCACTCATAGATGGGGGAAACATGGATGGTCGATGGAGAAGCGATGGTGATGATGATGGCGATGATCTCCTCCAACTCCCCGTCCTGGCAGAGTGCCAGAACGGAGTTTCTGGTTCCGAATCGCGGAATCTGGTGGTGGCGGTGTAGCGGAACTCTTTCTGGAAGAACGTCGAACCCCCCTTGGTTTTTAGGTCAAGAGGCAACTTATAGGTGAAGAGGGAGGCCGAGGGGGTAGCCGAAGCGGCCACACCACCCCCAGGCACGGCCTGGCCTGGCCCGCGCAGCCAGGTGGTGTGGGCCCCTCATGGCCCTACTCCATCTCGTCTTCTGGCTCCGTGAGTCTTCTGGTGAAATAGGATTTTTGGCATATTTTCCGGGATTTTTCTTGATAGTTGATTTTCTGCACACAAAAACTAGACACCAAGGTAATTCTGCTGAAAACAGCGTTATTCCGTGTTAGTTTTATCCAAATCACACAAGTTTAGAGGAAAAACAATAGCAAATGTGTTCGGGAAAGTAGATACGTTTTGGACGTATCATCTATACCCATAAGAAATTACCTTGTGATCTTGCATTAGCACACATCCCAATCCCTCCTTGGATGCGTCACAATATACTGTGTAATCCTTTCCTGTTTTAGCAACTGCTATGATTGGTGCGGTGGTTAATCTGGTTTTCAATTCCTAAAAACTTGCTTTGCACTTCCCATCCCATATGAATGGTGTATTCTTTCTTAGCAATTTGGTCATTGGTCTAGCTATCTTGGAAAAACCTTCAATGAATCTCCGATAATAACCGGCCATGCCTAAGAAACCTCGGATTTGCTTCACATTGGTGGGTGCATTCCATTCCAGCGCTAATTGAACTTTGGACGGATTTACAACAATTCCATCATTACTGATCACATGACCAAGAAACTCTACTTTGTCCAACCAGAATTCACACTTGCTGAACTTAGCATAAAGCTTATGGTCTCTTAGGATTTGCAATGATATTCTCAAATGCTCTGCATGCTCTTCTTTATCTTTAGAGTATATCAGAATATCATCAATGAATACTATGACAAACTTGTCCAGGTAAGGCATGAAGATTTTGTTCATCAAATTCATGAATATTGCTGGTGTATTGGTTAAACCAAAAGGTACGTCGAGATACTCATGATGTCCATACCTTGACACAAATGTTGTTTTTGGAACATCTTCAGGTTTGATTTTTATCTGATGATATCTTGATCTTAGATCAATCTTGGAAAATACTCCAGCTCCCTTGACTTGGTCAAATAGATCTTGAATTCTTGGCAATGGGTACTTGTTCTTGATGGTGACATTGTTGAGATTTCTGTAATCCCCACACATTCTTCGTCCTCCATCCTTCAGAGTTTCCAATAGGTAGTTCCGAATCCTTGGTTCCCCGAGAATTCGGTGGTACTAGATAAATAGTACCCTCATCCAGATATCTGGTGGGTTCTGGCATAGGTGAATAAGGATATGGTGTAAAATATTCTGGATCTATAGGTATATCCTTAAAATTTGGGCTAACCCTACCCACTACTTCGTTCTCTAGTTGAAATGCCAACTTCTCCCTTCGTTCAAGATTAGTGAAATCCTCTAGCATATCATTCTTATCCTCCACAATAACCTGATGTGTCTTATACAAAGACCCAACTATCAGTCGATACTGATCCATAAACTTGGAATCTAATTTTGGATGCTTCTTTACTAAAGTAAGATGATCCGGGACTGGCTCCATGTCTATAGAGTCATGAGGAATCACAACGAATGTGCTTCCAGCTAACTCTTAGGCTTTGTGCTCCCGAATATTGGATATCGCCTCTAGAATAGCAACATGATATGCTGCTAGGTGACTTCTACCTTCACCCATAGGTAAACCGTGATATAAACCAAGCTTTTCTGGTAGATGGATACTAACACGATATTTGGCTAACATTCTCCCATTATGGTATGTCAAGGTACTAACTGGAATAGTAGTTGTACAACCAAAAACCCTTAGAAGTTATCGAAGTTGTTCAGTGAAAGTCCCCTGATAATCATCAAGAGTCTCTTCTTTCCTTACCAAAGTCTGTTTTGGAAACTTTGGTGCCATTTTCACTTTATAGAAAATATTCATAATTAGTAACCATTAATTATAATGATGCATCATAATAAAGAATTATCACAGTAAAAGATATAACGAAATATTTCCAATTGAATATTCATCATATAATCTAGAGAACTCTTTGTTGTTGCTCCTAGACTCCTACAGGTAATACCCTTTACTAGGTTTCCAACCTAAGGTCAAATCAATTGCTCTGATACTAGCTGTGGTGACCCAGCATACCACTGCATGTGTAGTACACTATAGTCGTTGACATGACATCCATAGAACACCATTCTATAAAATCACATCCCTCAGATTGGTACAATAGAAACATTGAGGGTCCATATTACAAACATACACACTTCATTATTATTACAATAACAGAAGTTCGAGACTTCAAGTGATTTAAACTTATAAAACAACTTAAACAGTTTCAGTGGGAGATTCAAAGTTTCAAACTCATACTCCGAATTGAGCTCAACAACTTATTATATAAAGTTTATGCTGCTCGACTCAATTGGTTTACTAATAACTAAGGCAACTACTCAGACTCGTTTCCCTACACTCCATAGCGTATTTTATAGTCCACCCCTTCTACTCCTCCAGACAGGTCCGGCTCCTCATAGTAGACATCCTCTTGCCCTTCAGCTGCGTACATTGGAGTGTCTTTTAGCTCCTTAGAGACTAAGCAGAGGATCAAAGGAAAGAGTGAGTAACAACGTTACCCAGCAAGTTCATTATATGCAAGGTGGGAATTTTGATGCACTATCTACCACCTCGGACTATCAGTCCTTGGCACTATGTAGTTTTCATAAACATTTCTTCAAAGATTGTTTTTATTATCAAAAACTATGCCCATCAGCCTTCACAGGTTGACCAGAACTTTTATAGAGTTCCTTTCCTACCACGTTCGTAGCTCCTTCCCGGAACAGGGAGTAACATGTTACAGTTGTTACACTCTGTAGAGATGCGTTGCTTTACCCATGAGAGATTAACTCCTTGTTGCACAACCGGGCGTACTTTCTTGTCCACAATTCCGTGATGTGGGGCCCAGTAGGAGATCCAAGCCAATCACTGCCCCCTTCGTGATCCCGCATATCTCCTTGGTGTACGCCATGCCCACACATTGAATTACAACAATGGTTGGTATAGACCGTTCAGATGCTAGAACTATCATGGGACATTGAGGCTTCCCAGCCATATGCTGCATATCCTCTACGAATTAATAATTAATGCATGCTACGAGGATAACAGCCACGACCTGCGCATCCGGCTACATCCGAGAGGAAGAAGATACAGCTGACTTCTCCATCCCATTCCAAATCTCATGGTTAACGTGTATTATACGGTTCTAGAATCACTGATGTCATGGGTTATTAAGCCCTAGTTGTTCGGCAACTAGAATCCTAGATTCCATTATCATTCTTAGTATTTATCATCACTTAGGATGATAATAGCACTTCATTTGTTTGAGCAAATATTTATTTTCTATCTCTTTTAGAACATAGGTGATAACACACGATTTTCAAATACTTTCATAAAGACTCTTCAAAGGACATGAGCAAGTGATGAACTTGCCTTGTGATTGCAAGGTAGTGAATTCGGATGCCTGCACTTGACTTTGAGCTTTTAGTTCTACAAAACACCATTATTGCCCGGTAAGTACCATATTTAAAGAAGCAAGAATGAATATGTATAGTAATGCAATGCATTATTTATTATTTATCTTCTTTGTGTGTTTTACCCAATTTATAAATTTCTTGAATTTCTTTATGCAATCAAGAAAGTTATTTAAACAATATTTCTTAACATTTTGTAAATATTATATTTATTATTTTTGTAATATAATATATCAGTAACAGAGTTAAAAACTGATTTTTATTTATTTTTAACCCTTATTATTTTTTTTCTTAATATTCTTTTTAAGAATAAGCATTTTAATTTGGAAGATTTTATTTTGCTACCTTAAATAGCAATTTGGTATTTTAGAAAATACTACTCTAATTAAGAATGATAAAAGTATTTTTTTTATTTTTAGGTATTTTATTTATTTTTATAAAAATCCATAAGGAATATATATTATAAAAATCTTTAACCTAAATTTATTTTAATAAAAATAAAATTCTTAATTTTATTAAGTAGTTTGTATTTTATGATCTCATAGATATATTATTTGTATTTTTAGGATTTGTTTTAGGACCTATTAAGTCCAGGGGTATTTCGATCTTTTACTGAATTATTTGAATTTTCCTTTTAACTTTTGGGCCAATCCCATTGGGTTGACCAAGCCCAATCCGGCCGAAATGGGCTACTCAAACCCGCTCCACTGAGGGGTACTGGACCACACCAGCCTAGTACGCACCCCCACCTCTCTCTCGCTTACTCGTGTTTTTCCTCACTCTCTCGCACTACTGTGGCATGTGCTGTCGACGTCGTCGCCGCTTGATTTTTGCCTCACTGGGCCTCCCCGGCCGCCGCCGTGGTGCATGGCAAGGTAGTCGACGTTGCTCCGCCATGTGATCCTGCTCGATTCGTCTTTAGGCTACTCTCCCGTCTAGGCTGACTCCATCCTGAACCCTAGGGTTTGGTGGTTGCCGACGATGTACTAGCTTCGTCGCTCCTATGGTGTTGTGCTGTGTTCCCGGTGACCCTGTGGTGCTGCTAGACCACGGGTGTGGTTGTGGCCGCCGTGCCATGGCTTGGCGCGGGTTGCAGCGCCCTCGGGTGCTCCCCGTGCTGCCATGCCTCGTTGGTCCTTCTGCTTCCTCTTCTAAACATTACCGAGGACCACGGGTAAGTGCTTCTGTTTCCCCATCTTATTCTTCCTCTTCCTCTCTTATTGTCCTCTGTGTGATTACGCTGAGGAACACCCTAATTAGGGTTCATCTGTGCTATTAGGGTTCTATCCCTCTGTGTTGATTATTGAGGATACCGAATGATCTAGGAGTATTTATGGTGGTTATACTATGCTGATCCATTGCCTATTGATGGGCTTGGAATTTCTAATAGCTCTATAAGATAATTTTTTATCTAATCTTGGTTATTGTCATTGTACAAATGGTGACGTTGTGACTCTGATCTAGTCTAATATCTGATTAGTGGTGATGGTTAGCTAGTTTCAGTACTGGAACATGTATTTGGCTATCTGGGAAGTTACTATTGATGCCTCTGGTAGTAGTTCTTTTATGTAAAACACTATGATTCCTAATTACTACATTGCAAAGATTATTTGAATATCTTTCTGCAAGAGTTTGATTATGAAATCTCTGTGTAGGATGTGCTTGGTTAGAATAAATCCTTGTGAGACCTTCCTTGGAATGGTACACGGGGGTTTATTCTAGTACTGGCGTTATTCTACCTATGTTCCAGAGTGGCTTGATGCTACAATGAGTTGAAAAATCCTACTGGATATAGTAGCATATGGTGCCTATGAATTTCCTTTGGCCTATGATGCTGGTTTGAGGCATAGCTAGGTAAGAACAATTGTTTTTATCTATTGCCTCCCTTGTTCAGTAATCTATGATGGATCATCACCAAGTAGAGTTACTATAGTGCTTGAGAATTAACTTGATAGTCCGTTGGTATGTCCATATAATGGATCCTTACTGTTTGAGATGCATGCTTATAATGAAATAATTTCTGAGGTGCTACTATTTCAAAAGATGTGCCTAAAATTATTCATTTAAGTCTGCTTGTATGTTTGATTGGGAAGGTAGGGATTATTGTCCAAGATCAGTGATGCACAGACTGAGATCTTGGTATTATTTGCAAAGATTGATCATTGGCTTTCATTTAAATTACTTCTGTGATGGATACACCCCACTTGGGTGTTTTTTCTGAGAAGATTCATATGAAACAACCCATGCTCTGATAATCTAAGATGATTTGATCATGTGATGGTTTTATGTGTAGTCACCACACAACTTGATTGTTGGTGATGATGTTGTGGTGCTGGTTGATCTTGCTGGCTTGGTCTTGCTGGTTTGATCTTGTTAACTTGTTCTTGCTAGCTTGATGACCTTACTATCCACCTGCACCACCCCTCCTTATGTTACCATCTTGAGAATGGTTGGATAATTTGTTGTGTTTCTAGGCTGGTGAATTTGTTTGGGAATTTGGTAGAATCAGTGTGTGCTTGTTGTGTGCTTGACAAGGTGAGGATAGAATGAGCTCACTGCTACGGCAGCGTACTCCCTTTTGACTGCTTGTGTTGCTGCTGTTGTTGTGACAGCACATTAAATGTAGTTAGTTGGCCGAGCTGTTTTACTGTTTGAGCTAGTTGTGGATCAGATCAAGTGAATTGGTTTTCACTTCTATCCTTTTGCTAGTTACTGATATGGTGAAACTTTCCCTTTTTATTATGCTAATGATGTGGATCTGAAGCTATTTACTTGAAAAGAACAGATGCTATACATTGGTGAAAATTTTGCCCCTTTTAACTACTCAATAAGGTAATATGAATAGTGTACTTCACTATTCATCACTGAGAGTAAAAATAACCAACTAACCTTTTATTTATTTTTGAGTTGTTTATCTTATTTTGCAACAAGATCTGGATGCTCAAGATGTAGTATAGTAATAGATAGGTGTATAGATTTTGGTTGTAACCTTCTTTTTATTCTTTTTGTAAAGAATCTTGTAATACTATTCTTATAATTTAATAAAGTTTCATTTTATTGTAATTCACTTACTGTAACGTGTTCCATTATTTGTTGTATCATTCTCACTTTGTAATATGATTATGGAATAAAGAAAAGAAATAAGAATTCATTTCTTATTTAAATTTCCTTGTCTTAAATTCTTATTGTTGTTTAATATATCTATAATATAATCAAATAATGTTAATAAATTATTTTGGAAAACAACTTAATATTACTAACTTCTAATTTTCAAATATTTTCCAATTAATTTAAATTTCAAATTTGAATTCAAAATATCTCCCCCCAAAACTCATTAATTCCTAAAGGTCATGTCAAAATTTATAACAATCACTATAAAGAGTTATTCCTACCTCTAGATAGAGAAAGAAACTCTGATCTCTTTAGATTTTTATTTAGCGAAAAATTTATCAGAATTTTACAGATGAATACATGCACATGCTCAAATTTCTATTTCTACCATTCGTTGGTTCCTAAATGTTGGGGTGTTACACTATGTTAGTTGTTAATATGTAGGCTTTAAGCTTGTGTATTAGCTTAATTTTTTTTACTTGTGGATAGGTTCCACAATGTATATAGATGGCATTAAGGTCTATACTTTTTTTCTTACAACGCTGCTAGCAGACGACCTTTTTTGTACGAAACTTGTCCGACCTTGAAATCAGACTGTTTGTAGTTTGTTTGCTCAGCTATCGCACGGTGCGGTGAAAGTGTCGTACCAACATCGTATAGATAAACGTCGTGTGCACAGCAGTTTGCTTTTGCTTATGGTCAGCTTGTAGACAACATTGCGGATGCCCATTCGTGTGTCCTAGATAGCAATTTTGTTGACAACTAAAACATATAACCGGAATACGTACAACAGCCGCCAGGAGAGCCGCCCAAGGAAAAAAAAAACCATCTGGGGTTCCGCACCCCTCGCCGACAACGTCATCGGTCCGCTCCGCTTTTGTAGGGTCTTGGAGGTGTGGTGGACCACGACCTCTCGCTGGCGGAGGTTTTTCGTTCTCTGTTTCGTCCGCTTTTTAGTGTCTTCTTTGGGATATTGAAGCGACGGCTATGTTCTGAAGTTAGAATAAGGTTCTCCTAGCTCTATCTCGCTCCGGTGATGCATCTAGCACTAATGGAGGGCGCGTGAAGTCGTTTGTCTGGCAGATCTCCTGAGATTCTGTCCGTTTTCGTGTTCGTCGGCTTGTTTTCAGGTCAGTCTCTTCCGTTCTACGGATGTCATCATTGGCGATGGTTGCTGCTCTAGTGCGCTGGTCCATTGTGCCCTTAGAACGACGATTTCCCGTCTGTCTACGACAACAACTACGACAAGCTTTGCCGGGCTCCAATCATGGAAGGGCGAGGACGGTGGCGCGCCTTCGGCTCGCGCTATTGTTTGTAGTCGTCGCTAGGTGGTCCAATGACCTATTTGTAATTTTTATTACTTTTGAGTCTCGTTGTACTTCTGTTGATGATTATTAATATATCGGTGAAATTTCGCAAAAAACTTTGTTGACAACTAAATAACAGTACTTGCCTTTGTTGAGCCAAAAACAAAACTACAAGCAACCCCATTAAAAAAGCTTATACGTTTGCGAGTGATGCAAAGTACTCTCTCCGTTCTAAAATATAAGATGTTTTAGCTTTATAAAGCTAGTGAATCACTCCGAATCTACATACTAAACCGGGCCGAGATACATTAGACCCACAAAGATAAAACATCTTCTATTTTGAAACAAAGGGAGTACAAAACAAGAGCACAAAATATGACTATTAGACCGTTTCTCTATGGTCATGAGTCAACAAATGTCTAGGAGCAAAAAAAGTTCCAATCGTTCAATGACGTCATAAAAAGCAAGTCGTCCATTTTAAAATTTTCATTGAATACACATATTATGTCGTGCCGTACTGCAGTGCTAGTAATACTCGGTGATCGATTCTACGGTGATAGCTAAATATTGTTTTTCTTTTATGATGTGAAGCCAAGTTTGCATTTGCAACGAGGAGAGAGTAGCTGCATTTTCACTTTTTGAGAGGAACCCGGAGGACGTAGTAAAATAATACAGGGTGGATACACCTAGAAAAAACCAATGACCAAGCTATAAGGTGGCCTCTGTTCTTGAAACGATGTATAGGATGTGTCAATCTGAATATACAGACTTTGTTTTTGATGCGCCTATCAACTACACCGTGGCGATGCCCTTCTCAAGCACAAAGATTGGGTTTGGGCCTGGGCTGGGACCAAGGATCAGACTTGTAAACATATTTTGCTGCCTCTATCCTTCGCTCCTTGAACTGTCAGTCTACTAGATACTACTTTATTTATCTTCTGACCGGATTGCAGGAATGTTGGACTATATTACGGTTATACAAAGATTATGTAGAGATACCTATTTGTGTCTTGTCTTGTACTCCAAGCTAATCATTGTACGTCTATATGTATATATATATATACTCGTCCACGAGGTTCAATAATGCATCCATCATATTCCGGCAATCCCTATCTATCATTCTACGTGGTATCAGCCTAAATAGATCCTAAACCTAGCCGCTTCCGCATGCTTCCGCCGCGTCGCCCTCGGGGGATCGATCTCCATGATCTCCGTCGGAGGCCGCGCGATCCCTAGCAGTGCTCGTTCACCGATCCTTGATTGGCTGGCTTGGTGAGTCTTTTTTCCTATCTCTAGATCATTTTTTTTCTCCGCCGGTCGTTTGACCGGTATTTTTCGTTTTTAGTTTATCGATCATAGATCGGATTGAGTCGTCCATCGCCGTTGTCATCGTCGCGCCTCTACTCCGACCATCATCATCGACGATCTACACCGCACCAGTGTGTCTGCCTCCTCCGCTGTCGCAGCCTCATGGTAGGTTGTCGCACACCTCGGCCGGCTACTACGCCTTCCTCGGTAGGTTACCGTGGCCGTTCCCCTCGGATCGTCTTCGTCGTCATCACCTAGGACTTCACCGACCACGCCGCCGTCGACTCCGATCTACGCGTCGTCCACGCCATGGCGCATACGGCGCATCGTCGGTTCGATCAACAGATCTCATGCCCGTCTACGCCAAGCACGTCCCCGACCACGTGTCTACCACCGATCGAGCTACGGGCTGCCGCTGCGTCGCCCCTTCTGGACGCAACACCGTCGCCTTAGTCCTCGTCTACTGGCTACCAACGCGCCTCACAAGCGTGTACGCACCGGTGGCCTCCAGCCGCTGCATTGACTCACGCCATGCAGCTATGCCGCTCATCGGGTCGTAGCGTCGCTCCACGCAGTCTACATCGTCGTCCCCGCGTACCGACATCTCAGGCTATCTCCACACCACCCCCACGTTGCAGGTCGCCTACGTCCACGCACGGTCTTCGTCGCGTCAAATTCCTCTTCGCCTACATCGAGTACCATCGTCGCATTGGTCCTCGCCTACTAGTTGCCAACACGCCTCACAAGCGTGTACGCACTGGTGGCCTCCAGCCGCTGCATCAACTCGCGCCGTGTAGTTATGCCGCCCCATCGGGTCGTACGTCGCTGCACGCAGTCTACATCGCCGTTCCCGCGCACCGACGCTCCCGGCTATCTCGATACCATCTCCCATGGTACGGGTCGCCAACGTACGCACATGGTCTTCATCATGTCAGGTTCTTCTTTGCCTACATCGAGTACCGCCGCCGCACCTCTCTAGGTGTCCAGCATGACCACTCCGGGTCGCTGCTAGTTTCGTCGCCTTCTACATCTTCATCCACATCAACCTCGTTGCCATCGTCATCCCGTCCCCTACGACATTGGCGCACATGTTCATGATGTTCCCTGCCCCCGCACGTACGGTATTGGCAACACCGGTATATGCCTTTGTCCCCGATATGTTCCCGAGTCTAGCAAACTTGGATCAGCGCCTCGTCTACATAGTCGTTAACAACATCTTCTTCGGCATCGAACTCTAAGACTGCCTCGACCGCATCACCGATGAGTTCTTCTTTGTCTCCTTGGTTCTGGCAAAACCAATGGATACATTCATTACCGATGTGCGCCTAGTTCTAGAAAAACTATGGCCGTACCTCGTCTTCGATGGCTCGGATTGCATTGGCTTCAACATCGCCACCTTCGATGACTGCCTCGACGCATCTCTGTCATCATCCTCGTGCTCTATGCGCACGCGGCTTCATGTGCGGCTACCTCGACACCAGCAACTCTGACCACGACCTCGACCATGGCGACCCCTCGCACGACTACATGGACCAAGGCACCGCCCCATGTTCTCGGCTCCCTCAACATCAGCATAAGGGCTATCACCTCGCTTGAGCATCTCACCAGCTTCCTCTAAAGTCCAAGTTACCGCGTCACGACACCGTCCATGATGTTCCTGCTCAGATTGCGGAGGGATGTCAGCCTACTGGATGCTACTTCGGTTTATCTCTAGTCTGACCGTCCGCGACGTTTCAGTTATTCACGACACTACCGCTACTACTGCGGGAGGGATGATACAATATATTACAGTTACAGAAAGATTAGGTAGATATAGGATTTATTTCTTGTCTTACACTCGAAGTTGATCTTTGTACGCCTATATATACTAGCACATGAGGCTCAATAATACATCCATCATATTTCACCAATCCCTCTCTATCGTTCTACAACTGCTCTAGTAGCAATTGTGCCATTGATCTGTGTAAGAAGATTTTCCCAAGGTGAGCTCCATGGGAGGCGTGATTTCCCCAAGTTAAGGCAGCAAGAGAGATAAGCTAGCGACGCTTGTCGGCACAAATCATGGCGCGCTCTCTCTGCTTCGAAGTTGTACATGATGTCACATGTGTGGGCACATAAGAAGAGGAAGTAGCGCACAAGGAGAGAGGAAGGGCAAAACCCTAGCTCCATGGCAGTGTCAGCCCCTTCTCCCCTCCCTCGCTACCGCCCAAGGGCATCGTCGGGAAAATCCCAGGAGGCACCGATGACAGCGGGGAGTCTGCTCTCCCTCAAGCGGTGTGGTGGCGCGGGACGCAGAGGTCGATGAGGGCGTAGTGCTGGGCGAGGGGTACGGCGGCATGGAGGCCTCGCATGTGTGTGTGCCTGTGGCAGCAGGGGACGCGGACGAGCGCCCTGACGGGTTGACACGACACAGGGGATGGTGTGGAGCAGCGGCGAGGTGCACTCCAGGCCCGCTCGCCCAGTCGACAGTCGGCGGTCATCGCGCCGCCGCGCGTCCGCGGTCCAGGCCACGGTATCCCATCACTAGCCCATCACCGGTGTATGTGGCCCTCCAGAGCTGCCATCACGCTAGTGACTCGGGAGGAGGGAGCACATGTCAAGGGATTCAGAACTGTCTGTGTGTTGTTGGAGTTGTCTCAACAATGGAGTGTTCGTTTGGTTCATCCTTCTGGAGGAACTCTGGACTGACGTCGTTGCTTGTCCAAATTTTTATCCTCTTCTTCGTAGTCTATTTTAACGGTCCTGCCTGTTGTGTGAGCTTGTAGTTGTAGCCTCTTTGGTAGGTCTTTTCTTGTGTGGGTATGCATCTCTCTCGTGTAAGCAGGGTTCTATATGATATCCTTATCGCCGTTGTTGGCGTTAGCCTTTTAAGAAAAAGGCACTTGCTGCCTGCCTGTAGAGGACAACATTGTTAGGGTTGTGAGCATGTTGCAAGATCCAATTGCAGATGTGCATGATAGTCTTTTTTTGAATAGGGGGACGGTGCCGAAGGGGACCGAAGCTTCACATATAATCAGCGGTGGAGTTAGGAGTTACATAATGGGTCCCAAAGAACAAGGAAAATACAACCAGACCCACACATTTTGCACTAAGGACCTGAGATAAAAATATGAAAACACAATCAGGTGCTACTCCTACTCCATCGGAAGCAAGCTCGATGCAGCCAACCCCTTGGGACGAGGGGGCGGGAGCACACTGCACCAAAGCCAGAGGGTTTTCGAAACAACATATCAGCCTAGAGGTTGATGAAGACCTGTTGGCATCGGCCGGAACTCACCATCGCCGACGCGAGAGGGTGGAGGGGTCGCCTTTTGACCATACGAGACGACGGCGAAGAACATGTTGTCATGGTGAACCTCCAAGAAGAACCACACAACTCCCCCGCAGCAGATTCGGTCGCCAACAGCCGCAGACACCAAAGCCTCCACCAATCTCGCCTCCACGACGAGCAAGCAGGGAAAAGCTCTAATCTTGACCATCGCCACAAAATCTGCCAAGAAACCGCTTATTGAAGTAGACCACGTCGGATTTGCCACCATCGTCTGGCTTCCACCGCGAAAGCCTGCCGATGTGCATCTCCAAAGACCGGCGGGTGCCGCGGTAAAGCACCAGGACGACCAACCTCCAAAAGAAGGAGAAGACGGTCTTATTAGGGAAGATGTCAGGCTACATCTTCCTCCTAAGCCACATCTCCCGCCACCAGAGTCAATCCATGAGGACGATGAAGCAAAGGGTGCACCATATCCGGCCGATGGGATCCAATGACCTACTCCTAATCTCCACTACAGGAAAACCTACACAAAAACCACACCTACCACTACCTCCGGCACCTTCCCTTCCCCAAGTCCAGCCGGCATCACCGGCAAGAGTGGCTCCGGTCTGGCCCGGTGGCGCGAAGGAGAGGACCAGGCGGGGGTGTGAATGATAGTCGATCAATTGATTTACCTAGAACTAGTACTCCCCTTAATATATATATTTTTCTTGGTAAAATAAATCAAACGTTCTGCATTAATTTGGGTTTGGGCTGGACTTGGGCATGCAGGAGTGGATTAACTGGCATGAGACAGATGAATTATCGTGCAGGAATCCTATGTTGTGTGTGAAGCATACGCCCCCAGTCCATAAGGAACGGTCCATAATAGGTGTGGTTGAACGAACCTTGTTACGGGTCGGTGATAGTTTTCAAATTCGGGTGCGCACGCGCCGGAAGAATTCTCTCCTATAGATCGATTCCGTTGGCTGGCTCCAGAAGTCGGAACAAAAGAAGTCCGTTGGCTCCAGCTGGTTTGGATGTCAGTCAAACGGGTTGCTATCGCCGGTCTCCGCATACGCGTTGGGACTGGAGCCTCGGCTCGTTTCGGCTGCCCGTTGGATTTTGACCGGCAGCGTGTTTCAGCGGACTACGACTCCGGAGTGGGACCGAGAGCGCTTCTAGACGGGACGTTGGTTTTCAAATCTTTTTCTTCTGCCAACCTAAATTTCAAAACAGAAACTTCTTACTTTCTTATTCAAAAAGTCTTTGAACTGTTTTTCTCTCGGTTTGATTCCCAGAATTAAAAGTATAAAAAACATAAAATTTAAATCCATGGTTAGTCACTGTACTTGCTTAGCAAGTTTAATACGGTAATTGTACAACGGGAATACGAGTTTACAGTAAGCGAACTTGCACTTGCGCCAGAGCTTCATGCACGGTCACTGCACAATAATACGGCGAGATGTACTGCACGACGTGACGGTTAGAGGGTTCCATTGGCAGATGACTTGATGGATAAATACGCGAAGGAATAATGTTGGGAGGGGTATCTTTGCAAAATCGCCGGCGAGTACTAACACCGCGGTGCGACCAGACCAGTTCATTCCGACCCGCGTCATTCCCCTCCTCCTCTGCTCAAGCCACGAACCCTAAATCGGCGGCGCTGCTGCCGGAGAGTGCCCCTCCGCCACAATGTCCAGCGCTAGCTCATCCCGATGTGCGCTCCGCCGCCAGCCTCCTCCATTCCCGGTCATCTTGTGCCCCGATTGTAGACATAGGGTGAAGCAATGCCGCTCAGGGATGCCTGAGCACCCTGGATGGATGTACTAGAAGTGTAAAAATCATGGGGCAAGTATCCGCTCTTTGCATTTTGCTCTAGTTTTTGGGGATTTGATCTGGTGCACTGTGGTTTTGGAGGTTGAATTGAATGTGTTTTTGTTTTGCACAGTTTGGGTGTAATTTTTGGCATTGGGAGCTGGAATACATCGGCTATCTGACTGAGAACAATTCCATTTGAGGGTGTGAAGCTTTTGATGCTCTTGGATGGATAGAAGAGAGGAGGGAAGAACTTGAGCTGAGGAAGCAGGAGGCCAAAGTGACAATGGTGCAAGGAAAGAAGTAGCAGCTGATGATGATTTTGGAGGAAGTGAGACAAATGGTGCTGCTTGTCAAGACTGTATTGGGTCTATTGTGTGTGCTATGTGCAATGTGTGATGTTATACTTGTGAAGAAGTGAGAGTAAGTGATGACCCACAAGTATAGGGGGTGTATCACAGTATTTTCAGTAAGTAAGAGTGTCGAACCCAACGAGAAGCAAAAGGTGTTGGCTAGTGGTATGGATCGGGAATTCTCTGCAAATACTTAACAAACAGATTTTTAGGGGTTTTTGATATAGCAAGTAAACAAAGTACGAGTAAATAAAAGACAGTAGGAATAAATGCAGCAAGTGGCCTAATCCTTTATGCAGCAAAGGACAAGCCGGTTGTATTACTTAAGATGACCAAACGTTCTCGAGGACACATGGGAAGACTGTCAAGTGCTTTCGCTTCATATAGTTGATTAATCTTCTTTAGCTTGCTAAGTGTTGTGTGGGTGAACCTGTGCTAATGTACCGCCCCATCCAAGACTAATACATACTTATGATTATACCCCTTGCAAACATCCGTAAGTACAAGAAAGTAATTAAGGTAGAAATCTAACCACAACTTTAAACTCTAAGACCCTTACGTCCCTTGTGCAATGGTTTCCTAACAGGGTTCAGGTTTCTGTCACTCCGGAAACCCCTACAATTAGTAGCCAAATACACAATGCATTCCCCTAGGCCCATATAGGTGAAGTGTCATGTAGTCGACGTTCACATGACACCACTAGAAGAAGTACACCACAACTTAAATAACAATCTATTGAATCTTTCTCAACGCAACTCCACTACTAACAACAAGACTTCTCCCATGTCCCCAAGAACAAAACGAACTACTCACAAGACATCATATGGATCATGATCAGAGATGGAATAATGACGTATAACAATCTGAACATAAACAATAATTCAACAGTTCACTCAATAGCATCAACTACAAAGAGTAATCAATACCGGGAAAGTTTCCCCTATGAACTAATGCAAGATTCAACCAATTGTTACAACAATATGGAGATGGTGATGAGGGTGCTGATGGTGATGATGGTGGTGGTGATGATGATGATGGTCCCGATGAAGTCCAGCTTGATGGTGGTGTTGATGGCGACGATCTCCCCTCTCCGGGAAGAAATTCCCCTAGCAGAAATCTATCTGCCGGAGAGATCTTTCTTTCTCGGTGTTTTCCGCCCCACAGAGGCAGCGGAATCTTTCTGTGGTCGCTTCCCGAGTCTTAGGGTTTTGGGAGGATGATATACGCCAGAGGGGAGAGGCTGGAGTGGGCTAGGGTGGCCACACCACCTCCTGGCGCAGCCTAGGGCTGCCCACGCCATGGGGTGGTGTGGGCCCCCTATAGCCCATCTCCACTCCGTCTTCTGGCATCCTTAGTCTTCTGGAAAAATAGGATTTTCCGTATATTTTCTCGGATTTTCTGATCTTCGCGAATTTTGCCTCCAAACAGCACATTTTCCATCAGAATCCTGACTGCAGCGGTCCATGCTCCAAAAGTCATCAACCGTGCAAAAATAGATGAAATAACATAAGGATCACCTCCCAATATGAAATATATCAATGAATAATAGTGAATTAAGACATAGAATAGTGATGCAAAATAGACGTATCAACTCCCCCCAAGCTTAGACTTCGCTTGTCCCCAAGCGAAACTGAGCTCAATAAACATGTCCTCGGGTTTATGGAGTGAAGAGTCAATAAAAGAATACGGACAATAAGCATCACATTCATCAAAAGCATAGATCATAATAGAAGACAACTCACTATTATATAACTCAACTTGTAATAAGTAAAGGAAACACAATAAAGATACATAAAGTGAATCATAATTGGTAATGGCAAACTTAGCTCTTGGTCGAAGAATAGTTGATAATTTGCTGGAGTTCACAAATAGCTGGTTTTCAATGAAAGCTTTCAAAGTAGTAAACATCAAGATAAGAGCAATGTGCAAAACAAGGAACATAAGAAACATGAATGAATAAATCATCGTATGAATGAATGAAACAGAAAAACTCAAAATACTTGTTGAGGTAGAAGGGAATAGGTTTACTGACTCAACTACAAAGTAAAAGAAAGGGCCCTTCAAAGAGGGAAGCAGGGATTGCAAGTCTCATAAAGAGCTCCCAAAAATTATGATACTTACTAGCTTTCAGCTCTCATTGCCCCTATCATAGGCATCTTTAGGTGATTAAGGTTAAAGTGACACAACTAAGAGGATATGCTTGACAAGTTATAAGTTGAAATCTCATGCCCCTTACTTATGAGTACCGATCCTTATGCTACTCAACTTCAGTCACGAGCAAGCTCTTGTCATTGTAAATACATGCGTATCATTGAGAACCGCCAACGGGGTACCCCTTGCACATGACATAGGAGCTATCCCATAATCAAAATGACAAAGCAAGCAGACAGTGAGCATCTCAACGATCTTTTTATTTGCTATTTGCATAGGTTTTTATTGAGGATGCTTCATAGAATGCTCACTATAGTTATGCTGCAAGTTTCCACCATGATTAGGCATGGCTTAGGCTAGCGGCCCGGGCGTTTCTCTAACACACATATAAACTCCATGATCTTACAAGTTGCACTTTTATTTCACACCGCCGGGATCCATAAGCAAAAGAACATGATATCAACTAGGTACAAAGTACCAAATGAAGTGTTGAAAGCGGTCCCCATGATACATGGTTTGGCTAACTTCAACTCATAAAGCGCAAGCATATACGCAACAAAGAAGGACACAATGGTTCAAGTTTATTAAATGCAAGAAAATAAAGTGTGCCATCAAGTTCGTGAGAGCTTTAATCACTAATTTTCACATAACAAGTTTAATTTGAGAGATAGATTAAACAAGAATTTACTTGGAATAGCAATAATGCTACTAGGTAGGTATGGTGGACACAAATGGCAAATGTTTTGGTTTAAAGGAGGTGGATGCACGAGAAGAATACCCTCTCAGTACAGGTTTTTGGCTAGCAAGGCTGGGTAGCAAGTATAAGAGTTGAAGGAAACAACCAAACATACAAGTGATAAAGACAAACATGCAATCTTCCTTGGAAGCACAAAAGATCTTAACTAGAGAATACTAAACTTATGAGCAAATCAAGAAAGAAAGATGATGAAATAATTTTTCTTTAAAGGTACTTTTATCTTTTTCATTCAACTCTCAAAAATAGTGTTGCTACTGACCGAGCTAGGTTTGCCAAACCCAACTAAATTAACTCAATGATCCCAAAGTGATACCAATACTAACAACAAGATCAATCATATAACCACGAATTGAAAACTAATATAAGCTATGCAAAAGATTGGATGATAGAACTTCTCATTGATATTCCATAACGGAAACTCACACTAAGGGATACATATCTAACGAGAGAGGGGACACTTCCATAATGCAAACCATCCTACATAATAACTCCTCTATTCATGATATGACTCTACTAATAAGGTAAAAAGATAGAAGATAGTGATATGATACCGTGGCACTCCCCCAAGCTTGGAACAAACCAAGGGGATGCCAAACCTGATGACGAATTACTCCTTCGGTGGTGGTGGTATCCTCTCATCTTCGCCCGTCTTCCAAGGTAAAGGCTTCCCATCAACAAAGGACATCGTGGTTTCCAACATCCTGAAACTTGCAGCAGTACTTATGAGTTTAAATCTAGCCTCATACTCAAAGTTTTGATTTTGAACGTCATAGAACTATGCTTGCAGTTCGTTTGTTGTTTGGCAGAGTGAGAGGACTTTGTCTTTGAGTTCAGCAGTTTCCTTTTGGTGCTCGGTGATGAGTTCGGAACAAATCTTATGGATGATATCCACTTCGCGCTCCGCCATCTTCTTGTACCTAAAGAATTCTTGTTCCAATGCTTCCATCCTGTCCTCCAGACTTCCTTCACCTTTAGGGCCTTGAACCTCTTTAATACGAACCTCCCCACCTTCGAGTAATAACTCCTTGGGATGAATCTTCACTTCTCTCATGTATGGGTTGATGATATCTTCCAAGGAATCTCCCTTAACTGATCCAGTGGAAGACATTGAGGCTACAAATCTGAGATTTTACCTGGCAAAAACAGATCGAAACAAAAACACGACGAAAGCATGATATACGAACCTCGGGGGATCCGGGGGGTTATAAATTACGAAGTTTCATGTCAAAAGGAAGGTACTGGGGAAAAACGAGTCAGAGGCGGAGTCTGGGGTGGACACACCACCTGGTGGTGCGGCTAGGGGTGGACCCGCGCACAGGGTGGTGTGAGCTACCCTGGCTCCATGATACATTGCAAATGTATCTGTAATTTTTGATGCTCCATGCTTGGTTTTGTCCACTTTATTGTGTTTTGTCCACACTTTGGAGTACTTTTCATATGATTTCTTGGACTAACCTATTAACAAGAGCCACAGTGCCAGCTGCCTATTTTTTGCTGTTTTTGGTTCCAGGAAAGTCAGAAAATGAATATTCTCGGAATTGGACGGGACAAAAGCCAAAGTGTCTATCTTTCCAGAAGACTCCAGGAGCCAGAGTACGAGACGGAGAAGAGCGAGGGGGTTGCCACACCACCTGGTGGCGCGGGCCAGGCCAGGCCGCGCCAGGGGGTGGTGTGGGCCCCCAGGCACCCCCTCGGTCTCCCTCTTCGCCTATAAGAAGCCTTCTGACCTAAAAACTCCGGGGGGGTCGACGTTTTTCCATGAATAGTTCCGCTACGCCGCCACCACCGAAGGGGAGATTCGGGAGACACAAAGGCTCTGTTCCGGCACCCTGCCGGGACGGGGAAGTGCCCCCGGAGCCATCTCCATCGATCTTCACCATCATCTCCATCGACCATCCATGTTTCCCCCATCTATGAGTGAGTAATCCCCCGCTGTAGGCTATGGGGATGGTAGGGATTGGATGAGATCGTTCATGTAATGGCATCAGATTGTTAGGGCATGGTGCCTAGTATCTTTTATTAGTGCTTTATGACTTTGTTGCGACTTGTTGTGCTTAATGCTTGTCACTAGGGCCCGAGTGCCTTGATTTCAGATCTGAACATGTTATTGATTCATTATGATAGTATTGTTTCTGGTCTTATCTACAAGTTGTATACACACATCGTTGTCCGGAACCTATGGCCCCGAAGTGACAGAAATCGGGATAACCGGAAGGGAAAGGCTTTGATGTGAGGATCACATGTGTTCACGGAGTGTTAATGCTTTGCTCCGGTGCTCTATTAAAAGGAGCACCTTAATTTCCAGTAGTTCCCTAGAGGCCCCACTGCAAACAGGCTGGCATGACAAAAGATGTTGTGTAAGTTCTCATTGCGAGCACGCATGACTATATATGGAACACATGCCTAGGATTGTCTAGTACTTGGGTGCTTTATCTTATTTATCTGCAATTGCCCTATGTTCTGATTGCTATGTGAATTGTCTTGTCCATGCAACGCCCGTCCATCCATCCCTATGCCTACCGCACGCGAATCCCACTATTTACTGCTTTTGTTACTACTGTCCTTGCTTTACTACTGCTGCTACTTTACTATTCCTACTACAAAACTGTTGCTACTGATAAACTGTTGTGAGCAAGATTGTTTCCAGGTGCAGCTGAATTGACAACTCAGTTGTTAAGGCTGATAAATATTCTTTGGCTCCCCTTGTGTCGAATCAATAAATTGGGTTTCACTTCCCTCGAAAATACTGCGATACACCCCCTATACTTGTGGGTCATCAAGACTATTTTCTGGCGCCGTTGCCGGGGAGCATAGCTTTATTTATCAAGTCCACTTGGAATCACTATTGTTCAAGCTAAGTTTATCTTTCTCCTTGTTTGCTTGTTTCTTTATCAAAAATACAAAAAAATTAGTTCCTACTCTAGTTGTTATTCTCGTTGGTCTGTTATTGTCTTGCCTTATCATGCTTGTTGTCAATGGTTGGTTTCTTTGAAACTGAAGCTTATTGGCAAGGTGGGTTCATGGAAGATCAAAAATATTACTATAAGGAACACCGCTTGTCACAAAAAGGGAAACAGTTATGGGAACAAATTGATAGATTGTATACCATTGCTAGAAACGTGTGCTCTACTTATAATGTTACTTATTGATGTGATGAATCTCGTTGCAGAAAGAGGTATAAACACCTCCCTTTTCAATGTGAGTATAGTGATAATGATACCATATCTTCCTATGCTAAAGGAATTTATGACTTTTATGATGCGGAACAAATTGAAGAATTTATTGCTTGTAAGGGTGCTTTTGAATTGCTAGTTTGCTTGAAAATATTGATGATTCACCTTACAAATATGAGGTGTATGGTATACTTAAATTTTTCTTTGATAATTACAAGGATGAAAATGGCTATATACTTGAATATTTTAATAGATGCTTTCCACAAATGGAAGAGACTAATGCCTTGCAGGATCCTATGGAAGAAGAAATTGATGAACCTGAAATCTCATTAGATGAAAAAGAGGAGGAGAGTGATGAACAAAAGGAGGAAGAATGGATTAGCTACACATGCCTACCTTCTAATGAGAGTAACTTTTTATCCCTTACATTATTTGATTGTCCCCCTTGCTTACTAAAGGAGAGTGAATGTTATGTTCCTGAGGTTTCTCTTGAAAATGTTTATAATAAAGCTCTAGTGCTTGTAGATCATGAAGAGCATGCTTTATGTGATAATTATATTGTTGAGTTTCTTCATGAGGCTACTGAAAATTATTATGAGAGAGAAGTAATGGTTGGGAAAGTTGCTGTCCCAAAACAGATTTCTATGCTTCACCGTAAAAATTTGTGAGAGAGCTCTGTATGTCGGATTGAGCTGTAATATTTTGTGCTTCTGCCCCAGGTTGTTATCTAACTTTAGTTACTTCAAAACTTTTTGATTTGAGCAACATAAGGTCTTCGAAAAAATTCGTCTTTACCTGCTGGTCTGTTTGAAAGATTTCTGCCATTTTCTGCATTTGCTTCTTGTTAGTTCCTTGTTGAGTTCTTTTGGGGAATTGAGCTTTTTGAGGGAAGTGCTACAGTAGCTAGTGTTCTAATGGAAGTTTATTTGGTGTTAGAACTGAACCTTAAGACATATTTATCTTAAGTGCACTAATGTTGCTAATAAAGATTGTGTGAAGTTTTGTATGAAGGAAAAATTCCAGGTGTATGGAAGGAATGAGTAATGAGATAAAGAATGGACTAAAGCTCAATCTTGGGGATGCCACGCGTGTCACCCCAAGAAATATCCAAGAAGTACCAGCGTCAAAGCTTGGGGATGCCCAAGGCATCCCCTTCTTCATCAATAAAAATCCCAGGTTTCTTCCAAACGCTTCATTTTATTGTTTCATGCACAGTTTTGTTGTTCTTGGAGCGTCTTATTTTTCATTTTCGTTTTGGTTTTTAGTTTGCGTGGTTTGCTTAGTTTGTTGAATAAATTGGTTGGACCCCCCTCTTTCATACATTGGTGTTCAAATGGTTTGGTTTGGTTTGGAAAAGAGTAGGAAAGCTCATGCTTAACTGGTAAAGAGAGCTTGTTTTTGACTGTGGCCTATGCTTTGTCATGCCATGCTTGATATTGTTTTGGCTTTATGCTTAGTATTCTTTGTTGTAGCATGACTTGTTATAAACAATTGAGATTGCTTAATGTTCCTTGGATGAATCATGCGTTGTTTTAGCATATTAAAGCATAGTATAGTGGTATTCTCCTTTGATGCTTTATTTGGGTTGACTTGGCGCATGCTCACACCATGTTATGACTATCTCAAGTCACCATAAGCCTTTATGATCCTTTAGTTTTCAACTTGTAGTATCACTTTATGCTTTTATCAATGATGTTTTGTCGCTCTGCATGATTATGGCCATTATTGCTCTCTCGTTTGTCGCTCCCTTACTATTGCTAGCCTTCACTTCCACTGAGTGTTTTACTCATGTTTTCAACTTCCTAAACCAAATATTTCCAAAGTGTCCACCATACCTACCTATTAGTATCGTTTGCTACTCCCGTGCATATTCAATATGCCTTGTTTCCTTCCGAATAAAATGTTTGCTTGTTTTGAGAAATTTAGTTAGTAAAGCTCTCACGAACTTGATGGCACACTTTATTTCCTGCACTTAATAAACCTGAACCATTGTGAACTCTCCATGAAAGTTATATGCTTGCAAATTATAGGCTGGGGATTAGCAGAACCGTGCTGTCACAGGGAACGCTTCAACACTTGTAAATATATACCCAGTTGATACCTTGCTCTTTTCTTTGCGGATGTCGTCGGTGTGAAATAAAAGGGGAGCTTGTAAGTCCATGGAGTTATGTATGTGTGTTAGAGAAACGCCTGGGCCGCTGGTCTAATCCATGCTGACATGGTGGAAACCTGCAGCGTAACCATAATGATATCTATGAAGCATTCTTCTTATAAAAAAAGAGAGATAGCTATTGAGAAAAAGAAAAAAAAGAGATTTATGAAAAGAGGAAAGAGAGAAAAAAGCACCATTTTCCCATGGTAAATAAGAAGATTGCTGAGATACTCATTGCCTGCTTGCCTTGTCATTTTGATATGGGGATTCTTCCGTATCATCGGGCAATGGGTACCTCATTGGCGGTTCTCAATGATACGCACATACTTACGATGACAAGAACTTACCGGTAACTAAAGTGGAGTAGCATGAGGAGCGGCCCTCGTACTCAAGGGACTTGGGATTTTCAGTTTATAGTCTGTCAAGCATATAACTCAGATTGGACCTCACTTTCACCTTAACCACATTAAAGATGCTTATGATAGGGGCAATGAGAGCTCAAAGCTAATGAGTACCATACTTTTAGCATTTGGAAGCCTTTCAAACTACTCAAAACCTTTTCATTTCCTTGTTGAGTCTCCACACATTCTATGAGCACTTTCTTGAGAGCATAGTGGCCATTCTTAGTTCCATGTGCATTGTCCCAAGACTTGTTGATTGATGCATACCTTGATATTGCTTGTTTTAAACTATTTGTATCTAGTCACTCTTGTGAACTTTGAAGGTGTCCTATGCATTTATTTTTGCTACTCTTTGAGGGACAAGCTGAATGCCACTATGCTATGTTTTCTTTATGTGAAACAAACAAACGTCTTGCAAAGCATTGTTATTCATGAATCTTTTGTTTGGCCTTTTCATGTTGCATCATAGTTTCTTTGTCTTATTGCTAGAACCTTGTCTTTCATGTTATGATTAAAGTACTATGATCCCAGCTTTGAATGTTCACAAATACTTTGGTCAAGTCTTTGATGGTGCATGTCACCTCAAAAATTATTCTTTCTTTTTATCACTTACCTACTCGAGGACGAGCAGGAGTTAAGCTTGGGGATGTTGATACATTGCAAATGTATCTATAATTTTTGATGCTCCATCCTTGGTTTTGTCCACTTTCTTGTGTTTTGTCCACACTTTGGAGTACTTTTCATATGATTTCTTGGACTAACCTATTAACAAGAGCCACAGTGACAGCTGCCTGTTTCTGCTGTGTTTGGTTCCAGGAAAGTCAGAAAATGAATATTCTCAGAATTGGACGGGACAAAAGCCAAAGTGTCTATTTTTCCAGAAGACTCCAGGAGCCAGAATACGAGACGGAGAAGAGCCAGGGGGTGGCCACACCACCTGGTGGCGTGGGCCAGGCCAGGCCGCGCCAGGGGGTGGTGTGGGCCCCCCAGGCACCCCCTCGGTCTCCCTCTTCGCCTATAAGAAGCCTCCTGACCTAAAAACTCCGAGGGGTTCAACGTTTTTCCACGAAAAGTTCCGCTACGCCGCCACCACCAAAGGGGAGATTCGGGGGACAGAAAGTCTCTGTTCCGGCACCCTGCCGGGACAGGGAAGTGCCCCCGGAGCCATCTTCACCATCATCTCCATCGACCATCCATGTTTCCCCCATCTATGAGTGAGTAATCCCCCGTTGTAGGCTATGGGGATGGTAGGGATTGGATGAGATCGTTTATGTAATGGCATCAGATTGTTAGGGCATGGTGCCTAGTATCTTTTATTAGTGCTTTATGACTTTGTTGCGACTTGTTGTGCTTAATGCTTGTCACTAGCGCCCGAGTGCCTTGATTTCAGATCTGAACATGTTATTGATTCATTATGATAGTATTGTTTCTGGTCTTATCTACAAGTTGTATACACACGTCGTTGTCCGGAACCTATGGCCCCGAAGTGACAGAAATTGGGATAACCGAAAGGGAAAGGCTTTGATGTGAGGATCACATGTGTTCACGGAGTGTTAATGCTTTGCTCCGGTGCTCTATTAAAAGGAGCACCTTAATTGCCAGTAGTTCCCTAGAGGCCCCGCTGCAAACGGGCTGGCAGGACAAAAGATGTTGTGCAAGTTCTCATTGCGAGCACGTATGACTATATATGGAACACATGCCTAGGATTGTCTAGTACTTGGGTGCTTTATCTTATTTATCTGCAATTGCCCTATGTTCTGATTGCTATGTGAATTGTCTTGTCCATGCAACGCCCGTCCATCCATACCTATGCCTACCGCACTCGAATCCCACTGTTTACTGCTTTTGTTACTACTGTCCTTGCTTTACTACTGCTACTACTTTACTATTCCTACTACAAAACTGTTGCTACTGATAAACTTTTGTGAGCAAGATTGTTTCCAAGTGCAATTACTATGCCCAAGAACAAGATTACTATACCTCTTTCAGAAACTTTATGCCTACTACAAAACTACTATGCCTCTTTCAGAAACTTTATGCCCAAGAACAATCCCTTCATTAACCATGAAGTGGCATTTCTCCCAATTAAGAACAAGATTAGTTTCTTCACATCTCTGCAAAACTTTATCAAGGTTGTGCAGACAATTATCAAAAGAAGTTCCATAGACAGAAAAGTCATCCATGAACGCTTCTACAATTTCCTCACAAAAACCATGAAAGATAGCAGACATGCACCTTTGGAAAGTAGCAGGAGCATTACATAAACCAAAAGGCATACGTCTATAGGTATAAGTTCCATAAGGGCAAGTAAAAGTAGTTTTTTCTTGATCTTGTTGTTTAACCGCAATTTGAGAGAAACCAGAATAACCATCAAGAAAACAAAAATGTGTCTTTTTAGACAACCTTTCCAACATTTGATCAATAAAAGGAAGCGGGTAGTGATCTTTCTTAGTAACTTTATTGACTTTCCTAAAATTGATGCACATCCTATAGCCTACCACTATTCTTTGAGGAATAAGCTCATCATTATCATTAGGGACAACGGTAATACCTCCCTTTTTAGGAACACAATGAACATGACTAACCCATTCACTATCAGCAATAGGGTAAATAATACCAGCATCAAGGAGTTTCAATACCTCATTCCTTACCACTTCCTTCATCCTAGGATTTAAATGTCGTTGGTGCTCCACTACTGGCTTCGCATCTGGTTCTATGTTGATAGAATGCTGACATATAGTAGGTGAAATCCCTTTTAAATCATCCAGAGTATAGCCCATAGCTCCTCGATGTTTCCTCAAAACTTCCAATAACCTTTCTTCTTCCTTCCCTGAAAGTTTAGCGCTAACAATAACAGGATATATCTTTTTATCATAAATATAAGCATATTTAAGATCATCAGGGAGAGGTTTTAGATCAAAAACCGGATCATTTTTAGGTGGCATCGTGGTACCCAAGTCTTCTACAGGCAAGTCATGCTTAAGCATCATAGGTAGATCACGGAGAATCCTGTCAATCTCATTCCTTTCTTCCATGAAGATTTCACTTTCATGATCTTCCATAAATTTCTACAAAGCATTGTTAGGAGCAAGAGAAATAGAAGCAAATTGTTCAACCCTAAAATCCTAATTATGGGTTTCCTCTTCGCAAGGTTCTTTAGTAAATTTCGAAAAATTAAACTCATAAGATTCCCCATCAAACTTAGTCAAGATTTTATCCCTCTTGCAATCAATAATAGCTCCACAAGTACTCAAGAAATGTCTACCAAAAATGATAGGGTAGGTTTTACTAGCAGCCGAACCAAGTACTAGAAAATCAGCAGGGTACTTAACCTTACCACAAAGAACTTCCACGTCTCGTACAATACCAATTGGAGAGATGGTCTCGCTATTAGCAAGGTGAATAGCCACATCAATCTCTTCCAACTCACAAGGACTGATTTCATGCATAATTTCTCTGTAAAGCTCATAAGGAATAGCACTAGAATTTGCACCAATATCACATAAACCATAATAGCAATGATTACCAATTCTAACAGAAAGCACATGAACACTAGCCTTTTTAGTTCTATTGGGATGTGAAACAATATTAGAAGCATCCTCACAAAAGACTATGTGCCCATCTTCTACGCTTTTAGTGACAAGGTCTTTCACAATTGCTACCACAGGTTCAATGTTTATTTGTTCATCAGGTTTTACAGTTCTTTTTTCACTTTTGGTTATTACATTAGTGATCATAGGATGGTCCTTTACCTTTTCGGGGAAGGGAATCTTCTCGATATAAGGTTCGGGTAAGATGGGGTCAATAATGCCATACTCAGCACTTCCAATAGGAGCATAGTCAACAATATCTTTGTAAGGTGCATGGTATTTGTTCCATCCCCTTTTTGGAATTTTGATATAGGAAGCAAAAGCTCTAAAGCAATTCGTAATAACTTGCAAATCAAGACCATAAATATTACTAATATTTTGAAAGTCATTAGTTCCCATAAAAGATTCAATGCATTCATAATCATAATTTATACCTGACTTTCTACCTTTGTCATTCTCCCAAGCTTCAGCATTGTCTTGAATACGGTCTAGAAGGACCCATTTAGCTTCTTCTTCTATGCGAGTGAATGATCCAGCACAAGAAGCGTCCAATAAATCCTTGTCATGTAGAGGGAGCCTTGCATAAAAGTTGTTAATAATAATATTGTTGGGGAGCTCATGAATGGGACATTTGAGCATTAGTAACTTCAATCTCCCCCAAGCTTGAGTTGTACTCTCTCCATCAAGAGGCCAAAAGTTGTATATTTGATTCCGATCTTTATGGATCTCACTAGGAGGATAAAACTTTGAATAAAAGAGAGGCACTATTTCCTCCCATTCTAGAGCTTGACTATTCTTCAGCAGCTTATACCATTCCTCGGCTCTTCCTTTCAGTGATAATGAGAATAACTTCTCCTTAACTTGATCTGTAGTAATACCTGCACACTTGAACAACCCGCATAATTTGTGTATAAAGAGTAAATGATCACCGGGATGGACAGTTCCATCCCCAACATAGTATATCCATAAAACGATCAATAATTCTTATAGGTATTTTGAAAACATCATTTTCAGCAGGTGGTGGCTTATCTACTACCTTAGCAGTGGTAGTAGCATTACCAAATAAGAAACTCAGTGAATTATCCATAATGAAAATAAAGAAACTAGCAGAAGTAAACAATACTCACAATAGAATTTTCCTTTACCAGTTCCATTCTCCAATAGCGCTTCACTCCCCGGCAACGGCGCTAGAAAATAGTCTTGATGACCCACAAGTATAGGGGGTGTATCGCAGTATTTTCGATAAGTAAGAGTGTCGAACCCAATGAGGAGCAGAAGGTGCTGGCTAGTGGTATGGATCAGGAATTCTCTGCAAATACTTAACAAACGGATTTTTAGGGGTTTTTGATATAGCAAGTAAACAAAGTACGAGTAAATAAAAGACAGTAGGAATAAATGCAGCAAGTGGCCCAATCCTTTATGCAGCAAAGGACAAGACGGTTGTATTACTTAAGATGACCAAACGTTCTCGAGGACATGCTAGTTGATTAATCTTCTTTAGCTTGCTAAGTGTTGTGTGGGTGAACCTGTGCTAATGTACCGACCCATCCAAGACTAATATATACTTGTGATTATACCCCTTGCAAACATCCGTAAGTACAAGAAAGTAATTAAGGTAGAAACCTAACCACAGCTTTAAACTCTAAGACCCTTACATCCCTTGTGCAATGGTTTCCTAACGGGGGTTCAGGTTTCTGTCACTTCGGCAACCCCTACGATTAGTAGCCAAATACACAATGCATTCCCCTAGGCCCATATAGGTGAAGTGTCATGTAGTCAACGTTCACATGACACCACTAGAAGAAGTACACCACAACTTAAATAACAATCTATTGAATCTTTCTCAACGCAACTCCACTACTAACAACAAGACTTCTCCCATGTCCTCAAGAACAAAACGAACTACTCACAAGACATCATATGGATCATGATCAGAGATGGAATAATGATGTATAACAATCTGAACATAGACAATAATTCAACGGTTCACTCAATAGCATCAACTACAAAGAGTAATCAACACCAGGAAAGTTTCCCCTATAAACTAATGCAATATTCAACCAATTGTTACATCAATATGGAGATGGTGATGAGGGTGCTGATGGTGATGATGGTGGTGATGATGATGATGATCCCGATGAAGTTCAGCTTGATGGTGGTGTTGATGGCGACGATCTCCCCTCTTCGAGAAGGAATTCCCCCGACAAAAATCTGTCTGCCGGAGAGATCTTTATTTCTCGGTGTTTTCCGCCCCGCATAGGCGGCGGAATCTTTCTGTGGTCGCTCCCCGAGTCTTAGGGTTTCGGGAGGATGATATACGCCAGAGGGGAGAGGGTGGAGTGGGCCAGGGTGGCCACACCACCTCCTGGCGCGGTCTAGGGCTGCCCGCGCCATGGGGTGGTGTGGGCCCCCTGTGGCCCATCTCCACTCCATTTTCTGGCATCCTTAGTCTTCTGGAAAAATAGGATTTTCTGTATATTTTCCCGGATTTTCTGATCTTCGCGAATTTTTCCTCCAAACAGCACATTTTCCATCAGAATCCTGACTGCAGCGGTCCATGCTCCAAAAGTCATCAACCATGCAAAAATAGATGAAATAACATAAGTATCACCTCTCAATATGAAATATATCAATGAATAATAGTGAATTAAGACATAGAATAGTGATGCAAAATGGACGTATCAGTAAGATGTTGAAGTGACAGTCAGTGTTCTAGTAGTTGATGTAGTGTTGGTCTAGTAATAGTTGAAATATGTAATGCATTTTGGCCACTATATGTATGTGAAACTGATGCAATGTAGTGAAATGTATTGCCTTGTGCTCATATTTAAGTTCAAATTTGTATCTGAGTCAAATGAAATGCAAGTGAAAACCTAGTTGAAATAGAAATGGCCATTCTGAAAACACACATAGTATATAGTAAAGTGAATCGAAACACACTAGGATGTTGCATTTATACATGACCAAAATGACATAGTTCAACTAGATATCAGAAACACAGTCTGCAGCATACCAAAATGACATAGTTCAACTAGATACTGGAAACACAGTCCACAACATACCAAAATGACATTATTCAACTAGCTACTAGATACTACATCTCATTTTTGTTGCACTTGTCCTTCCCCACCTTTCTCCAAACCCAGATACCACTCCATCCTTCCAAACCTTGGCACTGGTTCTGTAACGGACGAGGGTTTAGCCCATTGTTATGGACTTGGGTTTTGGAGAAGGAGGGAGCACTGGAGGCACCAGTCGGCTAGCAAACAAGCACACAAGGATGCAAGATTTACCCAGGTCCAGGCCTCGTAGAGGTCCCTACTCCTGCTTGTCTGCTCTTGGAATTAATGGAGGAATCGAAGATTACAGGGGCGCGCAAATGCAATCTGGCAAGAGTTGTGGAAACTAGGGTTGCGTGTGTCCTCCTCGCCACCTCCTCCTAGCCTTTATATAGATAGGCTAGGTCTCGGGTAGCAAGTCGAGTCGGTTACAGATTAAGATTTTCCCTTTAAACTTTCTATCGTTAAGCTTCTTCTTGTCTCGCAAGTAATCTAGAGTCCGTGGGCCACTCGAAGTCTTCATCGGGCCTTGGCAACGTCGTGGGATTCCGCCGTATCTGGACCGTATATACCAAACTCGAGTACCTGCAGGGTATACCCATGTCAGTAGCCCCCGAGTGTCTAGTGGAATCATAGATTCGACTGGGGACTTTATGAAGCCTTTTGAGTGCATGACTAAGTTTTTTTTGAGTGTTTTGTTTATGTCATAGGGATTGTTGATATGCGTGCCTGATTTAACCGATGTATCGGTATCAGTTAACTGCCTTAGGGAAAAACATCGCAATCTACTCAAACTCGAGTCCTCGGACTCGAATTCGGAAAAGTGCTGGTGTAATTCGACTCAAGCCGCGGAGGTCTTACAGGAGTCGAATTCTAGTATATGGGTGTGAGCACTTGACGCGTTCGTCAAGGCATGTTCATCGTACCTGTAGGCACGGATATATTTCTGGTAGTGTGCAGCAAATGCGTTGCCAGGCCTTATTCAGGTCTTATCTTCACGCTGCAAGTGCAACATCCGAATTTTTTGTAATCGCGGAGATTATTCGGGTGGCCCAGGAGATGCAGTCTCTTTGTAGGAAAAATATGAGGCGATGTCGCCATAGACTTTGAGTGTGGATGTTATCAACACACAGTATGATGTACAAATAATCATAGGGTGCGCGACCAGTGCTCCCTATGGGAGTAGCCCCCGAGTGCCTGGTTGAGTCGAAGACTCAAGCAGGGACTAAAGAACATTTGCAACAGCTGTCGTCTTTTGTTGCTTGTTTCAGTCAAATTTGCTTCCTGCGCTCCCTATGGGAGTAACCCATGATTCGAGTTATAGGTATGCCTTTAATGTTCATATTCCTGCAAAAAGATAAATCGTAGGGTGCGCGACCAACGCTCCCTATGGGAGTAGCCCCCGAGTGCTTGGTGGAGTCGAAGACTCGAGCAAGGACTAAAGTAGTCAAAATCTTCAGTTGCTGATGTTGATGACGTCAGTGCTGACGATGCGATGACCTCAGTTCCCCGCTTGAGCGGCTTTGACGGGATGTGACGAGCGGTGGGCCCCACTTTCTGACTTCGATTTGACCGAGCGTGCGTAATCTTCCGTTTTAACTGTGTCTCCTCGATTTTCGCGTGTAATGGAGATAGTGGGGGGCGGTTCGTGTTTTGGCCTCTCCACGTGTCGACCGCGATGTGTGCCATGCGTCCAGTAGGGTTTGTGCTGGCCGTTGGATTGCATCCGCAAGGGGGTTAAGTAGCAGCGCTGCTGCGGTAATTTCCCCATCTACCCTTTCTCTGCTTGTGCTTCCATCACCATTGCCGCTGCTCTCTGCTTCCTAGAGCTTGTCCTCTTTGTGGCGCTGGACCAATTCCGCGTGTTCCCGAGGTACTTCTTCCGCTCGCACCGCCATCGCAAGATGGGGAAAAAGAAGGGAGGCGCCGCTACTGGGTCTGTTGCCGCCACCGCCATTGCCAAGAAGAAGGGTGGCTCCGCCACCGTGGGCACCAGCGCCGCCGGCGCTGGCAAGAAGAAGGGTGTGGCCACCCGCGTCACCAATGGTGCATGGCGCACATCCACTATCAAGGCCTCTAAGCTCCATCTTCTGCGCCAAGATGGAGTTCTTCCGCTCGCCGAAGACGATTTGCGAGTGTCTGGTGACGAGGTAACCCCCGTTCTCCGTCGGGTTTCCGGGTGATATTCCTCGCATTCATCATCTGCGGTCTGTCTCTACCCCTGCATCCGTTTGTCAGGGGTCTTCTTTGTTTCTATGGGCTCCAGCTGCACCAGCTGTCCCCAAACTCTTTCCTTCACATTGCGTGCTATATCACGCTTTGCGAGTGCTGGCTCGGAGTCGAGCCACACTTTGGTCTCCTCAAGAGGCTTTTCAAGCTGAAGCGCCAGTCAGCTTCTGGCTCGTTAGTCTATGACGTAGGCGGCTGTGGGATTCATGTCGACTCCTCCGCTACCTACTTCGACATCAAGCTCACGGCGTCCGTCCAAGGGTGGAGAGACAAGTGGTTCTACATCCGCGACCAGAAGGCTGACGGAGAGCACTATGGACTCGCGCCCTTCGATCCTGCCATGTCGTGCAAGAGGAGGCGTTCCTGGAAAAACATAGTGATGCCCGGCGAGTCCGAGGAGACAGAAGTGTTGTACAAGCGCTTCCGCAACCTCAAGAGTCGCATGGGTAAAGAAGAGGGAGGCGCCCGCCCTCATTCGCACATGGTTATGACGTAGGCGGCCAGAGTCCACCCCATGTTCCAGTGGGCTAGTGCGGACGATGTCACTCACGTATCTGCCGATGGCATTTCCACGGGTAAAGTAGATAAGAGGTTGCGACTGGTGACCAAGTACACCACTAAGGAGGTTCTCCCCGGCGAACCAGTCGTGCCTCCCTTCGACGCCTCTAACCCTCCTCCTGAGGTATGATTACGCTACGAAGTAGCTATACTTGTCGATTGCCATTAATTTCTTGATGTATAATGAATTGTCTTCTGAATGCAAGATTGGAAGGTGTCTCCCAGTTTGCCTCCTCTTCCTGAGGGGGTTATTCCTCACGAAGCGGAGGAAGAGGACGAGTCGGAATCGACCGTCCCACTTGAAGAGGAGGAGGGAGCCCCTGAGTCTAGTGATCTGGACACTCACAAGCATTCTCGCAGCGAGGATTCAGATGCTTCGTCTCCGTCGACTCTAGAAGGCCCAGCTATTGGTGCAGAGGAGCCGATTCCTGTTGTTCCTGTAAGCTCCATGGCGCCACCTGCTCGGAAGAAGATGCGGCTGCCGAAGGAGTCATCGGAGTCAGAGGTGAAAACCTTCGAATTTGATAAATTTGACCGGTAAGTCTACAACTCTCATCTTGGTTCCATTTGGAGTTGCATTTCCTGATGCTGGATTTTCTCGTAGTCAAGCGGCACCGTCTTCTTTGGCGACGTCCAATTTGTGAAGGAATCCAGAGTCGCGGACTCCAAGGCCAAGGAAGTGGCTGAACGATCTTCCTCTCCTCCATTGGCGGCCCACTCCGGGCACAACTCATCGAGTTCTCCACACGCTGGGGATCACCAGATGGTTGCCTGGACAACTGCGCGGCAATCATCTTCGGAGTCTCTGGAGGAGCATGTAAGTGTGATTTTGTTTTGCAGTCGAATTTGCGATCTGTGCTATCTTCTGATCCTTTATTTTTCTTCTGAGGCAGCTCATTGTGAAGGAAGCTGCTCGTTTGGCGGAGCAGGTACTTGCGATGCGTCGATAGCATGCAATGCTGGACAATCACCATCGCATCATGAAAGGTTAGTATTTGCTTCTTTTTCTCTGTTCTTGTGAGATTTTATACATTCGACTGATGATCCATCTTGTATTTTTGCAGCTGAGCATAACGAACTCCTTCACGATGCTGCTTCTCTTGAAAAGACACTCGCTGCGGCGGTGAGGAGTCGTGATGAGGCAGTCACTGCACTGAATGAACCGCGGAAACACGAAGAAGATTTACGCACCTCCATCGCTGAGAGGGAAAAGTTGTTCGAAGAACAACTCATCTCTATTGCCAAGTCTCTTTCAGGTATTCTTTCGTCTAGATTTTCATTGCTTCTTTCTTCGATATCTTGTTATTGTGCTAACTCTTTGCTCTATGTAGATGCTAGCAGTCTGAGTTTCGACGCCTAGGAACTTCGTCGTGATGATGCTTTGGCGGGCGCCGTCGCGGCAGTCGAGGACCACAGTGCTTCCCTTCAGGGGACGCTGACTAAGGTCAAGGAGGTGCTTAGTCGCATCCGCGAGGAGCTGACGCCCAAGGCTGAGCTGATTGAAAACTTGGAGGACCTGGTGGAGTCCCTCACTAGAGGTATTCCTGTGGATTTCAGAAAATCGCAGCGTGCGGTTGGCGCTTCCATGGCACTCACAATGGTGCAAGCCCATGGCGTGGAGGTGGATCCTGCTGTGGTCTCCAAGGTGATGCCTGTTGGCGCAGATGGTCAACAGGTAGTTTTTGCTCCTTTTGCAACTGTCTGCGGCAAGTACGGGCCGCAACTCATCAACACAGTCGCCAAGTATTCCGAGGAGCTGCAGCGAGCCAAGAAGGCGACAAAGGCTGTGGCATCAGTGAAATGGATCGTATGGGCACCTAGAGGGGGGGGTGAATAGGTGCTACTTCAAATTTTAATGCTTTTTAAATTTTAGGCTTAACACAAAAGGTAAATTCTCCAGATAACTATTTAGACGAATTTCCCTATATGCAAACCTATTTACTAGCTGTTGGGGATATACTTTTCGGGTATCCTCATAGTTCCTCACTGACCAGGGTGGCCCACTTCGGGTTAGAGCTTTGCTTCACAGGCGGCCCAGTTAGAGAGAGAAGACGGAGTCCAATCCGGCTACGGGAAGGCCCAGAAGACTTACCGACTTAGGCCCATAATGTTACTTGTAGTTCAAGATGTACTCTGTAACCAACTATTTGTCGTAGCCGGATTGATCTCTCCTGTAAACCCTAGGCCGGATATCTATATAAGACATCCTAGGGAGAGCCTTTAGGGCACCAGATAACACCCAATACTTTAGACCCTCAACTCGCACAGGCGATACCATTGTAACCCATATTCCGGCTTTGCCGTAGCTAGCAGGAGTAGGGTCCGTCCAAAGCCGGCGGATTCGAACCTAGGCAAACTTGTGTGCTCACCGTCCCGGAACACCGTACATCTGGCACCCCTCTCTTCCGCACGCCTCGAGGACCCCCTCATGGCGTACTTGTCCTCAATCCGACGACAGTTGGTGCCCACGCCATGGGCCTTGGATTCCGGCTAGGGAGGCCGTGACTGCCTATACTATCATGTCTTTTGCCGAGATCGATGTTTACATCAGTTTCGCTGAACCTGCCCAACCCACCCCAGTGGTGATGATAGAGGCAGAAGAATCTTCTGGGTCCCCTTTGTCCGTGGAGGCGGTAGAGTTCCGGATCTCAGGAAACCCTAATCCCACCCAGCCCGCACCAGTTGTGGAGATAGTGGAGAAATCCGAGCCTAAAGAAGACCTCACGGTCCAAGTCGAATCTGGAGTGGATCTCCCTGGAGAAGCCGGATCCCAGATCGACCCACCTGTGGAAGTCGAAATCGAGGAGGAGAATATCAACGACACTGATTCCGGCTCTGACGATGCCGGGACAGACAGGCCTTTCCTTAGGTACACACTAAGATGTATGATACTGCAAGGCGCTAGCGCAGATGCAATCCTCGAAACCATTAAAAGTTTCGATATGGCTGATCGCGAAAGCCGCGGGTACCTCAGGAAGCACGCATCGCACTTCGTCGGATATGTTGGATCCGGATCCGGCTCTACCGATGCTGGAGAAAACACCGACTCGGTGCTGGAGGCAATTGGAACAAACGCCGACATTCCTGCATCCTCGGATGAATCTATGATGTCGGCAGATTTCCGAAAGTTCTCCGCGGAATACGAAGAGGAGTACAACTCCAAAGCTGCAGAAGAAGGAGAAGCCATGGATGAAGGATCCGGGGAACACTCTCCCAAAGCGCAGGATGACATGGACATCGGGGATAATCCCAAGGTCCAGATGTCCGAAAGTACCGATCAGAGCTTGACTCCGGGAAACGGACCCAAAGCCGTCTTTGCTACCGGCATTTCCAAGAAGGCAAAGAAGAAGAACAAGACCTCGGCAAAAGACCCCCTCATAGAGGAGGTAATCGCCGAGGAATACAAAGAAGACTCGGATGGAGCACTTATCCCAGACGAGCCGAAAAAGAAGCATCGATGGATGAACACGTGATCACTGAAGGTGCGCGTAAACTCATCGATGCCGCATTAACCACACCTATCCCTACAGCTGCAGAACTTACTGCAGATGAGATGGACGAAAGGGCCCAGGCCCTAGAAGTGCGTCATCAACAACTCCTTGATGAAGCCAAAAACATCGAGGTAGAGAAGAAGCGCATGTCAAACAAGGAGTACATGTCCCGTCTGCATCAGAAGACACGGAAGCGTCACATAGATGACAACCAATTCCCACGAGTCCGTGCCGTCCTTTTTGGAGATGAGATGGGGAAGCCATGGAAGGATAGCAACGGAGATTGGGTTTACCCAACACCAATGCAAAATACCGTGGCAGCTCGCGAAATTCTATCGGCTAATCTAGGACCAGAGGAGATACGTTTGGGTATCAAGCTACTCAATAAGGGACTGGAGCAGCAAAAGGTCGCCCTGTCTGGAAGTCAAAAGCTGGTCTCGGATTCCGACCAATGTGGCACAGATCCGGCATGGGCTGACGTAAGATCCCACTATGTTCGGGCGCAGTATCATCACCCCGAACGCAGGGAAGACAATTATTCAAGAACTGGATCATCGGGGCAGCACCGAAGAGCTACACATAACTGGAGCAATGTCGCTCCAATAGCCGAGAAAGACTCGATCGCTGCACTCAATCCGAGGAATCCTCCCCGAAAGGGAGAAGAAAAAGAGAAACGTCAGGAGGAGGATCGTCAGAGAATGCCACCTCCTAGACATGAAAACCGTCTGGTTGAGCCTCACCATGGTGGGAACGACGGACGAGGAAACGACGGAAACCACGCTGGAACAAGCCGGCAGGGGGCCCGTCATAATCAAGAACCTCCCCGGAGCCGGAATAATGACGCTCCGGACGGAGGCCGGCGATCAGCCGGAAACTATCCAGCTGCACCACCCTCTCCACCACACAGTTATCACAACGGCCCCCAAGGAGGTCAAGGAGGACGACATGGCGGAGGAGGTGGTGGTAGAAGCCGAAGTCCGGCTCCAAGGCACCGCAGCCACAACCGACATTCGGGATGATCCCTATCCCCGAACGACGCAAGGCACAGGATCAACTCCAATATAGAGGCTCGGCGCTACGAAAATACGTGGGCCCAAAATGCTTCGAACCACGCATCAGAGCTACAAAGTTCCCAGAAGGATTTGCTATCTCAAGGCATATCCAAGCCTACGACGGCATTGCTCGGCCAGACACCTAGTTACAGGATTTCTTCCAAGTTTGCTGCATCGCCAAAGGCGGAAACAGCCTGGTCGCAACCCGCTATCTCCCACTTATGTTGCGGAAGACGGCACGATCATGGCTCAATGAACTTCCGGCGAACACCATCCATAACTGGTATGATTTACAAAGTGCGTTCTTTCGGAATTTCGAAGGCACATATCGGAGGCCCTGTACGGTTGGAGACCTACAGCGTTGCACCCAGAAAGCCAGAGAAACTTGCCAGGATTACCTCGGACGATGGATTGACACCAAGAACTCTTGCGAAGGAGTAAATGATCAAACTGCGATTGAAGCTTTCATCGCAGGTCTCCCAATTGGTTTACTGCGCCATCGCTTGAAGTGTGACAAGGTTACTGATCTGGGAGAGATGATAGAAACAGCGAGCAAGTATGCAGATGCTGACGACGATACAGAGGGATTAGTCAATGTCCTGGCTGTACCTCAATCGGCAAAACAACCAAAGCAACAAGCTCAGAAGCACAAAAATACCTCGGAAGAAAAACCCAACACGGAGATAGCAGTACTCACTACTGTTTCCGGGTCTGGAGGACGAGGAGGACGTGGCGGAGGCCGCAGGCGTGGCCGTGGGACATCAAGGGTCCAAGGTAGAGGAGAGCAACAACCAGGCAAAACCTACACTTGGTCCGACATCGCCAATAACCCATGTGTGCATCACTTGGACGCCAATGGGGGCTCGTCCCACACCAATGCTGAGTGTCGTTTTAACGATGACATCAAGAGAGATGATACCGCGGGATACAAAGCTAAGCGGAAGAAGGGAAAGACAAATCCCGAAAAGGACAAAGAGACCAAGGAAGATTCCGACATGGAGGAAGCCGATGCTTCAAATCCCAAGTCGAAAGGGAAGAAAACTTTTCCCACCAAGAAGGACACTTACTGACGGTTATGGTTTCTCCAAGACCCTCATGGACGGTGGTAGCAGTATCAATATTCTCTATGTCGAAACACTACGCCGGATGAAGATCTCGGAAACACAACTGAACCATAGCTCGATGATCTTTCACGGAGTTGTCCCAGGAAGACAAGCTAATTCCCTAGGAGAGATCACTTTGGATGTTACTTTTGGAACTCCAAAGAATAATCGGATGGAGGCACTTTCCTTCAAAGTGGTCCCGTTCAAGAGCGCATACCACGCTATATTCGGATGTCCGGCTTACTGGGCTTTTATGGCTCATTCCTGTTACATTTACAATATGATGAAAATTCCAAGTCCCAACGGCGTGATCACCATCAGGGGAGACCCGAAGAAGGCATGAGAGTGCGAAGATGGAAATGCCGCCTTTGCCGAAGCCGTGCTGCACGCCCAGGAGTACCAGGAGATCAAGAAGAGCATAGATCCATCCGAGATGCCCGCAACAATGAAGGAGGTCACAAAGCCAAATCCGGAGTTCAAGGCATCATAAGAGATGAAGACGACGCCGTTGAAGGATGATGACCCCTCCAAGGTGACCCAGATAGGCGTAGGCCTAAGTAGCGCATAGGAAAGCATGCTCATCAAGTTCCTCCAAGCAAATCAAGATATCTTCGCATGGCAGCCATCTGACATGACCGGAGTACCTAGGGAACTTGCCGAGCACTCTCTAAATGTAAACCCAAACGCTAAACCCGTCAAACAGTCCTTACGACGGTTTGGTGATGAAAAGCGTAAGGCAATAGCTAAGGAACTAGCGTGGCTCGAGTTAACCGGATTCATAGAAGAGGTCATCCATACTGATTGGTCGGCCAACCCTGTAATGGTCCCTAAAAACGACACCACTGATTTAAGAATGTGTGTTGATTATACTGCCTATAACAAGGCTTGTCCAAAAGATCCGTTCGCTTTGCCTAGAATTGATCAAGTTATCGATTCTACGGCAGGCTCAGAACTCCTCTGTTTTCTCGACGCATATTCTGGTTATCACCAAATCCGGATGAAGGAATCTGACAAAGTCAAAACTTCATTCATAACCCCCTTCGGAACCTTCAGTTTTGTTACGATGCCCTTTGGGCTGAAGAACGCAGGAGCTACGTACTAGCGCACGATGCAGTGTTGCCTCCATGATCAACTCGGACGCAATGTACATGCATACGTGGATGATATCACGGTCATGTCCAAAAAGAAGGAAACATTGATTTCCGACTTGGAGGAAACGTTCGCCAATCTACGAAAATACAACATCATGCTTAACCTGAAGAAATGCTTCTTTGGAATACCAGCCGGAAAATTGTTAGGTTTCATCGTGTCGCAAAGAGGCATAGAGGTGAACCGCGACAAGATCAAGGCTATTCTCAATATTTCCAGGCCAACTCGCCTAAAGGACGTACAAAGATTAACTGGTTGCATTGTTGTGGTTAGTCGATTTGTAAGCCGGCTTGGTGAAAGAGCCGCACCATTATACAAACTCCTGAAGAAGACCAAGGATTTTGTCTGGACTGACGAAGCTGAAGCTGCACTACAAGACCTGAAGAAAGTACTCTCGTCTGCTCCTATCCTTGTAGCGCCGGAACCTCAGGAACCGATGTTGCTCTACATTGCTGCGACAAATAATGTTGTCAGTATCGTTATGGTAGTGGAGAGACCAGAAGAAAGTCAGGAACACCTGGTGCAGCGTCCGAAGTACTTTGTCAGCGAGGTCCTGACAGAATCAAAACAGCGGTATCCGCACTATCAAAAGTTGGCTTACGGTGTTTTTCTAGCATCTCGTAAGTTATGACACTATTTTTAGGAGCATCCAATTACCGTGGTGAGCAAAGCTCCCATGAGAGACATAATCAACAATAGCGATGCCACAGGACGCGTCGCCAAATGGGGCATAGAGCTTGCAGCTTTCGATATTGAGTACAAACCCCGGACAGCAATCAAATCCCAGATCCTTGCCGACTTTGTCGCTGATTGGACAGAGACCAAGGAGAACATGGTCCTCCCTGAGTCGGAATATTGGAACCTCTTTCGATGGGTCTAAGGCTCGAGGGGGCTCGGGGGCTGGCGTGGTGCTCAAATCACCCCAAGGAGATAAACTTTTATACGTTTTGCAGATCCACTTCACAGCGACAAATAACATTGCCGAATATGAAGCACCGCTGCATGGAATCCGGATTGCTAAGGATATTGGCATCCGACGTTTAATGTGTTACGGAGATTCGGATCTTGTTGCTCAGCAAGTCTCGGATATTTGTAATGCAAATAAGCACATGGCAGCATATAAAGCTGTCGTGGATGATCTATCTAAATCGTTCGAAGGGTTTGAAGTTCAACAAATCCCTCGAGCAGAAAATGAGGAAGCAGATGCATTATCTCGAATAGGCTCTGCGCGGAAAGAGGTCCCGGATGGCGCATTTTTAGAGCACCTCAAAGTTCCCTCGATAAAGGGAGTAGATGAGGAATATCCGACCAAATATGACTCACCTTTGATAGCAGTTCTGGCTGTAATTCCCAGCTGGACTCAACCCTACCTCGATTACTTGGTAGATGGCAAATTACCCGAAGACGAGCAGTTGAGCCGACAGATTATCCGACGAGCAAAAGCCTATACTATTGTTAAAGGTGAGCTCCATAAACAGAGTGTTTCTGGGGTTTTTCAACGCTGTGTATCTCTGGAAGAAGGAGTGAAAATCTTAAGGGAAATCCACGAAGGCGAGTGTGGTCACCACGCTGTAGCCAAACCTTTAGTGGCAAAAGCTTTTCGACATGGATTTTTCTGGCTTACAGCTCAGGCAGATGCCGAACGATTAGTCAAGACATGCAAAGGCTGCCAAAAATACGCCAAGCAAGCTCATGTTCCGGCTGATCAGCTGCGAACAATACCTATAACATGGCCCTTTGTGGTCTGGGGGCTTGATATGGTAGGACCTTTTAAACGAGCCCCAAGTGGATTCACTCACCTCTTAGTGATGGTGGACAAATTCACAAAGTGGATCGAGGCTAAACCTGTCACTAGTTGTGATGGAGCAACAGCCAAAAGATTTGTCGAGGATGTTATAATCTGGTATGGTTATCCGCATAGTATTATCACGGACAATGGGAGTAACTTTTCCATGGGAGAATTGGCTGAATTCTGCGATGAGCAAAATATCCAGCTTGACATTGCGTCAGTCGCACATCCATAGGCTAACGGACAAGTCGAAAGAGCAAATGGTTTAATTCTACAAGGCTTGAAACCAAGACTCGAAGCACCGCTACGACGTGCTGCGGGGGCTTGGGCAGAGGAATTACCCTCTATAATTTGGAGTTTACGAACAACTCCGAACAAGTCAACAGGATACACACCTTTCTTCTTGGTCTATGGTGCAGAAGCAGTTCTTCCTAGCGATTTAATTCATACTTCTCCCATAGTGGCCGCGTATATCGAAGAGGATGCCGAGATTTATTGACAAAATGATCTCGACTTAGTCGAAGAAGTTTGCATCGTTGCTGAAATGAGATCTACAGCCTATCAGCAGAAGTTACGCAAGTATCATAGCCAGAGAGTCCGAACTAGATCTTTCACTAAAGGTGATTTGGTTCTCCGGCTTGTGCAACAAAGAAAGCACAAACTTTCCCCAGTATGGGAAGGGCCCTTTTTAGTTAGTCGAGTATTGCACAATGGATCGTACTACTTAACTGACATGAGGCCAGTCAAAGAAAGACCTGCTACTAAGAAGAGAAAGAGATCTGGAGGCAGTACAAATCAGGATGAGTTAGACAGACCGTGGAATATTGCTCAGCTACGTCCCTTTTATTCTTAGTTTATCCTTCTTTGTAATCATAAATATGTACATGTTCTGTGAGAAATAAAAGTTTTTGGTTACCTCAAAGTTTTTCTGAGAAGTTGGTACCATCTTATTTCCTAATGATCATGTCATAGTCGAAAATCCCAGAATGCTTGAAAGTACTTTATGCTCATGTTCGTTCTGGTTTAGATTTCCGATTCTAAAACTGCTACCTTCAGGTATAACTCTAAAAATTCTAGTCTTTACTTTGGTTATTTGTTTGATTGCTGGATGCGGGTATTTTCCCAGTAGTGAATTGTTGGTACTGGAAGCCGGCTTTGTTTCCGAGTTTAAACTGGTTTAGAAATTGAGCTCCGTTGCTCGGCAAAGTTTCCGGCTGAAGGTTTAGCCGGCTCACGAAAGGGACGAGGCGGAAAGCCAGATAAATGATAAGTAGAGACGGAAAAATTTCGAGTGCTTATGAAAACATTTCAGGCACACAAAAAATCTAAGACAAAAGTGCTGAATAGATAAAAAACTTAGCACTAGCAAAAGTCATAGTATTTAATATTTACAAGCGCATCATGTTCTTTCACAGAATAATACATAAGTTTGTGGTCTATGATGCAGGAGGAGATGAAGGAGTTGCTGGCTCGCTGGTTACTCCGCCTTGATATCGTTCCGAGATGTCCGGATCCGAGGTGGTCCGTTCATCGTCGGAAACTTCTTTGGTTTCTTCTAGAGGAGATGGCGGGGTATCTACGCGGGTGAAGAAGGGGATCTCATAGCTGGTCAGATCAGCTATGTGGCACCCATATCCGGCGCAGGAGTGCATGATGGCTTGAAGGTCTTGCTCCTGGCCGTCTTCGTCTACCTTGCAGTACCCTCTAGTCACTTGCCATATCTCCATGTGTCCATGGTGGCTCATGACCATGATGAGAGCATTCTGCACAGCAGTCCATGCGTAGGACATGTTCCAGTCCCGAACGAGTTGCGGCATCTCCTTGGCCTTGTCCCGCACCTGAAAATCCGACATGCTTGGCATGTCTGGAATCCTCAGAGACTCGCCAATGTCTTCAATAGACTGGCGGAAGTCATGCAAAAGATCACCGACTTGGGTAAGCCGGTGGGTGCAGGGCTCGGAGGAGGAAGAATCCGACAAGTTTAGTGGACCTAAACACAGAATAAGTCAAGGAAAATCCGACATTGATGAAAGTCAAAGAAATGCTAAATCAGACAAATGGAACGTACCAAGAATAACGTCATCAATCTTGGTCTTCTCCTCCCGGAGATTCTGTAGTTCAGCCTGGAGCGCTTCGGAGAGATCCTTCTCTCTGCCAAGCTCATTCTTGAGGTCCGAGATAACTTTATCTTGAGCGGTGATCTTGCGATCACGCTCTTCAGTGGCCATGGAGGAGGATTCAAGTACTTGAGCTATGCTCTTTTCATGATCCACCTTGAGCTTATCCAGCTCTTGGCGAAGTCCTTTGTTCTCCACCACTAGGGTCTTGAGGTTCTCGGCCTCTTCAATCATAGCGATGGATTGTTTCACCAACGCTGTAAGTCAAAAAGAACAACAGTTCAGAAAAATTCGACATTGAAAAAAGCAAAAGACAAGGTTTGAATCTCGGAAAGTTTACCGTCGGCTTCATCCTTGGCTACCTTGAGCTCAACATTTTTAAGACAGAGAGATTTTATCTCTCTCCGCTTATCACATACATTGGTTAATAATTCCTGGTTATAGGAACATACTTTCTGTAAGTCAGAATACCCAAAGTCAGAAAGCTACTTAAGACTCCGGCTAATATTTTTTGCTAAATATCAGCACGAGCCTTGGGGGCTACACTAGTTCGTTCTTTGGCATCCTAATGAAAGAATAAACCCGGATTTCTATATCCTACTACATGCTTGGGGGCTAGAGGATATGATATAACATAATGTAAAAACAAGAGTTGGAATTTCGACTTACATATTGCTCGCGGGTGAGTTTGTCTAACCCCGCGTTCACTTCAGCTGCCACCTTCTCGGCGAGGGTAAGAGGAATTACTGGGGCTATTAGAAGCTCGCTAGTCCTGATTCTCTTGTCGTGAAGGTGGACTTGAGCGAGAAGGTCAGAGAACTTGACGTCCTCTGCTTCTTGTGCTTCCTCTTCGGGGGATAGATGGCTTTTGTTCAGGACTTGCTTGGCTAGCCGCTGGATCTCCTCTGCGGATTTCCGGGACAAGCCAAACTTGGCAAGTCCGGGATTGCTGAGGAGGTTGTCGGCGAAGACTTCAGCCGAGGGATCATCACCCGAAGAGGGTTCACCCTTATCTTGAGCTGACGCACCCACGGTGACGTCAGTGTGTGACCCAAGGATCACAGGCGCCGTTGGAGGAGCCGGATCTTCTACAACAACCGGAGAAGGAGTAATCGCCGGTGTTGTAGAAGGTTGAGGGGAAGGAGTCAGAGGAGCTGACGAGGGTTTAACTCATCAATGCCCATTGTTATGGACTTGGGTTTCGGAGAAGGAGGGAGTGCTGGAGACATCTATCGGCTAGCAAACAAGCACACAAGGGACAAAGGATTTACCCAGGTTCAGGCCTCGTAGAGGTCCCTACTCCTGCTTGTCTGCTCGTGGAATTATTGAAGGAGTCGAAAGTTACAATGGTGCGCAGATGCAATCTGGCGAGAGTTGTGGAAACTAGGGTTGCGTGTGTGTCCTCCTCACCGCCCCCTCCTAGCCTTTACATAGATAGGCTAGGTCTCGGGTAGCAGGTCGAGTCGGTTACAAGTTAGGGTTTTTCCCTTCAAACTTTCTATCTTTAGCTTCTTCTTGTCTCTCAAGCAATCGAGAGTCTGCAGGTTACTCGAGTCCTTCCGTCTGGGCCTTGGCGACACCGTGGGCCTGTACGTATTTAGACCGTATATACCAAGCTCGAGTACCTGTAGGGTATACCCATGTCAGTAGCCCCCAAGTATCCAGTGGAATCGCAGATTCGACTGGGTACTTTTTGAAGTTTTCGAGTGCCTGAATGAGTACATTTTTCGACTGCTTTCATTTATGTCATAGGGATTTGTTGATATATGTGCCTAATGTAGCCGAAGTATCGGTATCAGTTAACCACCTTAGGGTGAAACAACGCAATCTACTCGAACTCGAGTCCCCGGACTCGAATCCGGAAAAGTGCTGGCCTAATTCGACTCAGGCCGCGGAGGTCTTACAGGAGTCGAATTCTAGTTATATGGGTGTGAGCACTTGACGTGTCCGTCAAGGCATGTTCATCGTGCCTGTAGGCACGGATATGTTTCTGGTAGTGCGCAGTTAAATGTGTTGCCAGGACTCTATTCAGGTCTTACCTTCACGCTGTAAGCGCGACATCCGAATTTTATCATCGCGGAGACGATTCGGGCAACCCAGGAGACGTATTTTTTAATCTCTTTGTAGGGAAAATTATGAGGCGGTGTCGCCATGATCTGCGAGTGCTGATGTAATCAGCGCATAGTTTCGTGTAAACAATCATAGGGTGCGCGACCAGCGCTCCCTATGGGAGTAGCCCCCGAGTGCCTGGTTGAGTCGAAGACTCAGGCAGGGACTAAAGAAAATTTGCGACTGCTATCATTTTTGTTTGTTTGAGTCAAAAACTTGGGTTGCGACTGCTGTCGTCTTTTGCTTGCTTGTTTCAGTCGAAATTGTTTCCAGCGCTCCCTATGGGAGTAACCCACGTCCATAGTCGAATCGTTTTTCGAGTGGTTGGGTTTGATTGTGATTGCCTGTATCCCTGCAATAAGAAAAGAAAATCATAGGGTGCGCGGCCAGCGCTGCCTATGGGAGTAGCCCCCGAGTGCTTGGTGGAGTCGAAAACTCTAGCAAGGACTAAAGTAGTCGAAGTTTTCCGTTGAGTAGCCATTGATGACGTCAGTGCTGACGCTTGCATGACCTGAGTTGCCCGCGTGAACGGCTTTGACGGGTCGTGACGAGCGGTGGGTCCCACTTTCTGACCTTGATTTGACTGGGCGTGCGTAATCTTATTATTAACTGTGCCTCCTCGATCTCCGCGCAGTGGAGGGACGGTTCGTGCTTCCTCTTCCCCACGTGTCGAGCACGATATGTGCCACGCGTCCAATAGGGTTTTTGTGAGCCGTTGGATTGCATCTCTTAGGGGTTAAGTAGCGATGCTACGGCGGTAAATTTCCCTCTACGCCCTTTTCTTCCTCGCTGCCATCGCCATTGCCGCTGCTCCTCTGCTTTTCTCCTGCGCTCATCTCCTCCTCAGCTCTGGACCATCTCCGCTCGTTTCCAAGTTATTTTCTTCGTTCTCATCGCCGCCGCGCAATGGGAAAGAAGAAAGGAGGCACTGCCGCTGAATCCGCGACCACCGTTGCCGCGACGAAGAAGAAGGGTGGCCCCGCTGCTGCGGGCACCAGTGCCGCCGCCGGCGGGAAAAAGAAGGTCGCGGGCACCCGCGTGACCAATGGCGCTTGGCGCCCCTCAATCATCAAGGCATCCGATCTCCGTCTTCTTCGCCAAGACGGAGTTATTTCCGCAGCAGTTGCTGACGCGCGCGTCCCCAGCGGTGAGACCATTCCTGTGCCTCCCGCTGGTTTTCGAGTGATGTTTCTTGCTTTCATCATTCGTGGCCTTTCTTTGCCTATCCACCCCTTTCTTAGGGGTCTCCTCTGTTTCTATGGGCTCCAGCTCCATCAGCTGTCCCCAAACTCGATTCTTCACATCTCTTGTTTATCACCCTTTGCGAGTGCTGGCTTGGAATCGAGCCGCACTTTGGCCTTTTCAAACGTTTATTCAAGCTAAAGCGTCATTCCGCATCTGGCTCTTTAGTTTATGACATAGGTGGTTGTGGAATCCATGTCGACCCATCCGCCACCTACTTCGACATCAAGCTCGCCAAGTCCGTCCAAGTATGGAGGGACAGATGGTTTTATGTTCGCGACCAGAAGGCCAAGGACGAGCATTTTGGACTCACGCCTTTTGATCCCGCGACTCCCTACAAGAAGATGCGTTCTTGGAAGAACTTGATCATGCCCTCCGAACTCGCGGAGACAGACGTGTTATATCAACACGTATGCGACCTCGAGAGTCGCATAGGCACAAAGGAGGGAGGCTGCGCCCTTGTCAGGACTTGGCTGCGTCGTCGTGTCCAGCCTCTCCAAGCTAGAGTCCATCCCATGTTTCAATGGGTGGTGCTGATGATGTCACTCGCGTGTCTTCCGATGGCATGTCCGCGAGTGAGGTAGATAAGAGGGTGCGACTGGTTACGAAGTACACCTTCAAGGATGTACTTCCGAATGAGCCAGTCGTTCCTCCCTTTGATGCTTCGCATCCTCCTCCTGAGGTACAGTTGTGCTACGCAGTAGCTTATTTTCGTGATTGCTTTTTCTGTTGCTTATTCGCTCCTTTAGCTCATCTTTGCTGTTTGTATGTAGGATTGGGCGGTGTCTCCTTGCATGCCTCCTCTCCCTGAGGGTATTATTCCTCGCGAGGCTTTGGAAGAGGATTCTGAGTCGACTGTCCCTTCTGATGTGGAAGAGGAAGCCCCCGAGTCCGGGAGCCCGGATACTCGCAAGCGTTCGCGCAGCGAGGACTCCGATGCATCGACTCCTTCAACTCCAGAAGGCACAGTTGCCGATGCGGAGTCACCAATTCCCGCCGTTCCTGTGAGGGCTGTAGCACCGTCTGCTCGCAAGAAGATGCGATTGCCCAAGGAGTCTTCGTCAGAGTCGGCGGAGGCCACGTTTGATCTTGATAAGTTTGACTGGTAAGTTTATGAGGTCATTCATTCTTTTCTGTTTTCTATTTGTTGGCTTTGCCCTGGAGTTTTGCCTTTTCTTAATGCGAATTTGGTCTTGCAATCAAGAGGTGTCGTCATCGTCTGGCGACGTTGAGTTTTTGAAGGAATCAGGAGTCGCGACCTCGAGGGCCAAGGTAGAGGTCGAGCACGCTCCTTCTCCTCCGGTGGCGGCCCACTCCGGGCTCAATTCTTCAAGCTCTCCTCACGGAGGGGAGCATCGAATAGTTGCTCGGATGACGGCTAAACAGACTTCTTCGGAGTCGCTAGAGGACCATGTGAGTATATCTTTTCCTCTTTTGTATTTTGGCAGTCAACGCCTTCTATTGCCCTTTCTGATTCCTTGCTTGGTGCAACAGCTCCTTGTAAAGGAGGCCGCGCGAGTGGCGGAGCAGGTGATGGCGATGGTTCGTCAGCATGCGATGCTGGAGACACGTCACCGCGTGGTCGAAAGTGAGTGCTTCCATGCTTGTTCCTTTCGTCTTCTCTCTGTTTTGGTATGTTCGACTGATAGCCAATTATTTGACTGCCATGTAGCTGAGCATAACGCCCTTCTGCGCAATGTCGCATCCTTGGAGAAGACATTGGCCGCAGCTATCAAGGGACGCGATGAGGCAATCGTGGCTCGTGATGATGCCCGAAAGCACGAAGAGGATCTGTTCGTCTCTTTTGCGGCCAGGGAGAAGTTGTTCGAGGAGCAACTATTCTCAGTCGCCAAGGCCCTCTCAGGTACCTTTTACTGGTTGATTTTTGATTGATGCTTTTCTCTGCTTCTGGAGTTTTGCCGGTGACACTAGAAATTTGATCCATGTTTTTGGTGTAGATGCTGGCGACTTGAGTTTTGACCCGCAGGCCCTTCGTCGTGATGACGCTCTGGCCGACGCGGTGTCCGCGGTCGAAGATCGAAGCGCCGCCGTCCAGGATACATTATCCAAGGCCAAGGTCGCCCTTAGTCGCCTCCGGGAGGAGTTGATGCCAAAGGTGGAGCATTTCGATACTATGGACGAGCTGGTGGAGTCGCTCGCCGGGGGCGTGCCTTCTACCTACAAGAACTCCCTTCGGGCGGCTGGTGCAACGATGTCACTCGCCATGGTGCAGGCCCACAGAGTCGAGATAGATCCCTCTGCAGTGTCGAAGACAATGCCTGTTGGCGCGGATGGTCAGTAGGTAGTTTTCGCTCCCTTTGCGACTGCCTGTGCCAAATACGGCCACTCTTTGATTAATACCGTAGCCAAGTATTTGGAGGAGCTCCAGCGCACTAAGAAGGCGGCGAAAGCTTCGGCTTCAGGGGCAGGCGGAAAATCAGTGGCATCTGATACTGCCACGGACTTGATGAAGCCTCTGAAGGCGTCGAAGTCGAAGAAGCCAGCTGCTCCGTAGTTAGCTTGTGTAGTATATGATGAATTGTCCTTTTGCTCTAAGAACATGCCTGTTGGCGAGTGTGCTTGTGAATATTCTTTTATGCTTATCCTGAATGCATCTGTTATCCCTGCCTTTGTGTTAGTTTGGTTGCCTTATTTGCTTCTGTATTGATCTGTGGTTGGGCACATCGAGTGGTCCTGTAGGGGGAAACCAGGATCCATCATCTCTTGATGAGGCAGTGGTACCGCCGCGCTCCAGGGTAGAGGAGTTATCTTTGCTGTCGCGACTTCGTGACCGCGTGAAGTAGCTGGAGCGTGAGTTGCCCTTGATCCGCGGTAACGCAGATGTGTGGAAGTCAAAGGCGGAAAAATTGGCCGCCCGCGAGCAGTATCTGCTTGGCGAGGTGACGCAGCTGGGCGACCAGTTTAAGTGTTAGTTTGCTCGTCCTCATCTTTTTCCTTTGTAGATAGTCGCAGTGGTACGTTGTACTCATGCTGTTGGTGCTGCTTCGTGTAGTTGTTAGCGCACACCGTCCGTAGGAGGAGAGGGATAGGATTGTCATCCGCCTTCATGGTCTCACCCAGGAGCAACTCCAAGAGAGTGGATACTTCTGGGTGGATCATGATCGTGCGACTGCATTGGCGACCCTGTAGGATCGCGCTTCACGAGTGCTGCTCTTTCTGAAGAAGTTGCAGTCATGTTTGAAGAATATCTACCGAGTGATGTTCCCGTTGGATGACACGCCGTCAAGCGTGTTGGCTCTCCTGGCCAAATTTCAAGATATGTCCGCGGTTCGCGAGTGCGTGAGGCAGCAGTTGGTGGCTGGTGCCAAGGCTGCCCTCTCGATGGTGCGATTGCACAGGCCTGACGTGGATGTCGCCGTTGTAGCTTCCGGTCTGCCAGCGCCGCCAGCCGGATCTGCTTGGAATATGGTGTCGTACTATCAAGCGGTGGACCGCCCAGCAGAGGAGATTGTCGACTTCTTCGAGGAGCAAACCAATGTTCTTCTGCTGCAGCAGTAACCAGATTTGTATCCTGCACATAAATGTATTTGTGTTTGTAAAGTTCATATGTATATATTTTTATGTAATTTATTGTTGAACGCGTACAAATAGCTTTTGTAAGCGTAAGGTGCGTTGCACTATGCGAGTCCTTTACGTTAGCCTGGCCATCCCTTTTATCAACCTGCCAGGTGCGTTGCAGCTAGGTTGAATTTGCGTTAAGGGGTTCGATTGATGTGCCAACTACTCAGGATGTCGCGTTTATTAGTTCGAAGAACAAATGTGTGTAGGGTGGCGTAGCGCCCGAGTACAATAGTAATAGAAGTGAAAAGAAAAAACACAGAGTTTTGGGGCACTTAGCTTTTATTATTTGGAGAACAGTACGAGGTACAATGTGTGGCTAAGTAGCCTTGGCTGGGTAGCCTTATTTGCAATGTAAAAGTAAAACAACTAGGGGTAGAAGCGTCGCAGTTGTGCGACGTTCCAAGGGTTGGAGTATGCGACTCCTGTTTCTAGGTCTTGAAGGCGATAGGCGCCACCTGGGATTACTTCTGTAACCAAGTATGGTCCTTCCGAGGGGGACTCGAGCTTGAGATGCCCCTGCTGCTTCAGTCGCAGGACCATGTCACCTTCGACGAAGGATCTGGGGCGAAGCCTTCTACTGTGGTAGTTGCGCAGGTTCTGCTGGTAGATCGTGGACCTTTCTGTGGCGATTTCTCTCGCCTCGTCGAGGAGGTCAACGGAGTCTTCGAGTGCAAGAGATGACTCTTGTTCGCTGTAAGCGACTATGCGCGGTGCCTTGTACCTTACTTCGGCGGGTAGTACCGCTTCTGCCCCGTGCACCATAAAGAATGGCATGTAGCCTGTGGCGCTGTTTGGAGTTGTACGTAGGCTCCAGAGTACGGATTGGAGCTCGTTTGGCCAGCAGCCCGCAGCTTGTTCGAGTGGTCGAAGGAGTCGCTTCTTGATGCCGCTGCAGACGAGCCCGTTTGCTTTTTCTACCTGACCGTTGGTCTGTGGATGATCGACTGAGGCATAGCTGATGTTGATCCCCAGGTTTTCGCAGAATTCTTGGAACTCCTTGGATGTGAAGTTCGTCCCGTTGTCAGTGATGATGCTGTGCGGCACGCCGAAGCGGTAGACGATGGACTCGAAGAACTTGACCGCATTGTGACCCGATTGCTTGGTCACTGGCATGGCTTCGATCCACTTGGTGAATTTGTCGACGGCGACCAAAAGGTAGACGTAGCCTCCTTGCGAGGACCTTGGGAGCTTGCCTACCATATCAAGCCCCCATTGTGCGAAGGGCCAGGCCAATGGGATAGGTCTTAATTCCGCGCCTGGAGCGTGTGGTTTGTCCGCGAATCGCTAACAAGCGTTGCACTTTTGGACTATGTCCTTGACGTCGCGCATGGCTGTGGGCCAGTAAAATCCAGCTCGTAGAGCTTTGGCAACGAGGGCGCGACTACCGGCGTGGTGTCCGCAGGTTCCTTCATGTATATCGAGGAGGACTGCTTTTCCATCGGCCAGGGAGACGCATCGTTGTAACACGCCTGTGATACTGCGTTTATATAGTTTGCCGTTGATAACAGCGAATGCCTTGGAGCGTCGTGCGATATGTCGTGTGTCCGTCGGGTCGTCCGGTAGGCGCTTGCTGAGGAGATATGTAATGTACGGCTGCGTCCAGGATTGTTCGATCATCATGACGCTCATTGGCCCTTCGAGTCCTGTGTCTGGCTCCAAGTTTTCGAGTGCCATTTGCTCATTGGGTGGCGTAGCCCCTGAGTCTGTTGCTGCGCTTGTTTTCTTCTCTACGGCCTTTGGCTTGATGGAGCGTTCGCAGATGCGCTCGAGAAATACCCCAGGTGGTATGGGGGCACAGGTAGAGCCTATGTTGGCGAGTGCGTCCGCCTCGTCGTTGCTTTCGCGACCTACATGTCACAACTCGCAACCATCGAAGTCTCCCTCGAGTGTATCGTAGAGGTCGCGGTATGCAATCATGTTGTCATTGAGTGCGTCGCACTCGTGCATTGTTTGGTTGACGACCAGCTTGGAATCGCCGTATATGATGAGCCTCTTTGCGCCGCAGGCTTTTGCCATCCTCATCCCGTGCAACAGGGCCTCATATTCAGCCTCGTTGTTTGAGGCTGTGAACTGCATTTGCAGGATGTATTTTAGCTTGTCTCCTTGAGGTGACATCAATATGACACCTGCTCCTGCTCCGTCTTCCCGCTTGGATCCATCGAAGTGCATTGTCCAGAGGTAGGACATATCTGGCTTGTCCGGGAGTTGGTTTTCCATCCAATGTACGAGAAAATCGGGGAGAACTTGCGACTTGATTGCGTCGCGCTTTTCGTATGTGATGTCTCGTGGAGACAGTTCGATTCCCCAAAGCGCGACTCGTCCCGTGGCGTCGGGGTTATTAAGGATATGTCCCAATGGGGCGTCGCTGACTACCACGATTGGGTGTTCCTGGAAGTAATGGCACAGTCGTCGGGCAGTCATGAAGACGCCGTATGCCAGCTTCTGGTAGTGCGGGTACTGCTGTTTTGTTGGCGTGAGGACCTCGCTGAGGTAGTATACCGGGCGTTGTACGCCATGGAGCTTGTTTTCCTCGGCCCGCTCGACGACGAGCACTATACTAACCACTTGGTTGGTAGCGGAGATGTATAGCAGTAGTGGCTCCCTTTCTCGTGGAGTCACCAGTACTGGCGAGGTGGATAACAGGCGCTTGAGGTCTTCGAATGCTGCTTGCGCTTCCTTGGTCCACTTGAATTTTTCAGCTTTGCGGAGGAGCTGATAGAAGGGCAGTGCCTTTTCTCCCATTCGACTGATAAATCGACTGAGGGCCGCGATTCGTCCGGCTAGTTGCTGGACGCCTCTTATGTTCTTTGGCTTCTCCATGGCCAGTATGGCCTTTATCTTTTTCAGGTTTGCCTCAATCCCTCTCGCGGAGATGAGATACCCGAGCAGCTGCCCGGATGGTACGCCAAAGGCGCATTTGTCCGGATTGAGCTTAATCCGGTAATGATCGAGGTTGGCGAATGTTTCACGCAAGTCGTCGATTAGAGAGGCTTCCTCCTTGGTTTTGATTACTATGTCGTCGACATAGACTTGGATGTTGTGACCTAATTGCTCCTTGAGGCAAGCCTGCATGCACCGCTGGTAGGTGGCTCCCGCGTTTTTTAGCCCGAAGGGCATTGTGTTGTAACAGAACACACCAAAGGGCATTGTAAACGCGGTCTTCTCTTGGTCTTCCTCCTTCATTCGAATTTGTTTATAGCCTGAGTAGGCATCGAGGAAGCATAGGCACTCGCATCCAGCGGTGAAGTCGATGATTTGATCGATCCGTGGCAGCGGGAAGTGATCTTTTGGGCAGTGCTTGTTTAAAGAAGTGAAGTCCACGCACATCCGTAGGATATCCGTGTCCTTTTTTGGCACCAGCACCGTATTGGCGAGCCAAGTGCTTTCCTTGATCTCGCGTATGAATTTGGCCTCGAGGAGTCTGTTGATCTCCATGCCGACTGCCTGCGCTCGTGGCTCAGACAATCGCCTGATTGTTTGCTTGACTGGCCTTGCGTCGGGGTTGACGTTGAGTGCGTGCTCGGCGAATTCCCTGGGAACTCCTGGCATGTCCGCAGGACACCAGGCAAAAATTTCCCAGTGCTCACAGAGGAATTTGACGAGCGCGAGTTCCTATGTGGGACTCAAGTTGTTGGCGATGAGGGCCATTTTGGCGGGATCTGTCGGATGGACCTGCACCTTCTTTGTGTGCACAGATGAGTCGAAGGAAAGATCAGGTGAGCTTGGCCTGCTCGGGGGAGGCAGGCTGTTGTCTGTCGTCTCCTTCAATCGCGCGAGCTCTTCCTGCATGCCGAAGGACTGGGAGATTCTATTGAATTCCTTGTCGCAGCTGTCAGATCGCTCAAAGCTTCCGTTGATTGTGATGACGCCGTTGGGACCTGGCATTTTCATCTGCAGGTAGGTGTAGTGAGGTACCGCCATGAACCTAGCGAACGCGACGCGTCCGAGGATGCAGTGGTATTGTGAGGGCCAGTCGACGACCTCAAAATCGATGCGCTCGCGCCGGAAGTTCCTTGGCGTGCCGAATATGACGTCGAGGTTGATTTTGCCTAGGGGGTATACGCCTTTCCCTGGGACGATGCCGTGGAATGTTGTGTCCGATGCCTCCAAGCAAGTTAGAGGGATCCTCATCGCTCGCAAGGTACTCGCGAATATGAGGTTGATGCCGCTTCCGCCGTCCATGAAGACGCGACTCATGTCGAAGCCTCCAATTTGCGCTTCGAGCACGAGGGGGCAATGGCCTGGGCGAGGTACTTGAGGCGGGTGGTCTCGTTTATCGAAGGTGATGCATGACTCACTGCCACTGAGGTACTCAGTGGAGGATGGTGGTGAGTGCGTGGCCAAGTTGACTTGGCGAGTGATGGCTTTCTGCACCCTGTTGGAGGGGCGTCCCTTCTGGATCATCATGGTACCCATGGCCCGTGGGTACGGTTCTCCTCTCTGGTGTTGGTCCGGTGCAGCTCCGTTCGGTGGTGGCCCCGGTGGAGGTGGCGGTGCGCCATGTGCCACGGCGCCTGGAGCGGCCCGTAGCCTCTTTTGACTGCGTTGCAGTTCATCCGAACCAATCCCTCGTGTAGTTTGAGGAACTCGCGGTAGTCCTTGAGGAGGTGGCTGGACTTTCTCTTGCCGTCATGCTTGTCGATGTAGAAGTGTACCATGCATGGTCCGGACAGTTTTTCCTCGATGGAGGTCACGGGTGCCTCGTCGCGAGTGCGGCGTTGCCATACTTGCATGGTTTTCCCAGAGTCGCGGTATCCACCGCTGCGGTATTCGCTGTTGCGGTTGTCGTCGCGTCTATCGGCGTAGCCAGCTACGACCATGTTGACGTCGTCACGGTCGTCGTAGATGCGCATGCGGCGTTTGCCTCGGCAGTCGCGTCTGCGTTCGAGTTCTGCCTCCTCGTCGGAGTGAGCGCGGTTCTTCACCGAATCTTCTCCATTAGCCCACCGATTCGTGATCTCCATCAGATGGTCGATGGTCTGGGGTTTTGAGCGGCCCAGCTCCTCCCTGAGCTCTAGACGACGGACGCCACCATTGAATGCATCAATCGCACGGTCTTCCGAGATGTTTTCCGCGGAGTTCTTGATGATGGACCACCTTCGTATGTATGAGCACAGCGATTCGCCAGATCTTTGCTGGCAGCATCTCAGTTCTTCGATTGACGCGGGTCGTTTGTATGTGCCTTCAAAGTTGCGCACGATGTTGTAGACCAGCTCATCCCAACTGTGAATGGATCCGCGTGGGAGGCTATTCAGCCATGCTCGGGCGGCGCCCTACAGCTGTAGCTGCAAGCATTGCATGGCAGTACTTCGACTGCTGCCGTGGAGCCAGACGGAGGAGATGTGATCTTCTAGCCAGATTTTAGGGTCCTGTAGACTGTCGAACTTTGGATTTTCTGACGGAAGTTTAAACCCCTTAGGCATTCGCTTCTTCCTAATGGATCTGCTGAAGCATCTGGCGCCACAGAGTTCCCCGTCTTCCTCTTTGGAGTCAGTCGACCGAGCACGTCGTTCTCTTGACTTGTCGATCTTGCGTTGTGTGAGGTCGTTGCGCGCATTGTAGTCGCGATCGTGTCGTCGTGAACGACGGCGTCGAGACAGGTCGTGACTGTCATCGCTGGATGAGGGTGAGGAGTAGCATTTTGCTAGTGCTTTGCCCTTTTTCGGGTCTGGCACCGGCTCCTTGTCGAGGCCGGCCTCGATTAGCTCCAAACCTGCGATTGTAGATCGGTGCATGGTGGTTCGGGGATCTCCAGCCGGTGGCTGGTTGTTGAGGAGGTACATGGTGGCTGCTGTCACCGCGGCCTGCGGCATTCTAGGGACCACGTTGCCTCTCGTGTCGACTGTCATAGAGCCAAAGTCGAGGACTTTCGCGGCGTCTATGCGCTCTTGTTCGGTGAGGTGAGCCATCCGCGACTGCCTCTTCTTGGCGATGTACTCGTTGCCTCGTGAAGAGGATCCTCCGTAGGAGGAGAGCCCAGCGCGACGAAGGCTCGACTCGTCCGCCGCCTTTTTACGCGCCTCAAGTTGCGCGATTGCTTGTTTTTTGCGTGTGAACTCCTCTTTTAGGAGCCAGTGGTAGCCCATCAGTAGTTCCTACAGGGACCCGAGGGGTAACGGTGTACCTCGTAGGGCCTCGCGGCAGCGCTCCCACTCCTGCTCGTTGAGCTTGATTACGACGCGTTCGCCGGTTTGCTCGTTGATTATACTGGGAGGTTCGACTGCTCCCCCATTGGCGCCGTTACCGCCGTTGATAATGGCGTTGCCGCGATTGGCGGAGGTGTCGCCTGCGTTAATGATGGCGCACATGAAGTGATTGGGGAAGCTGCTGCTTCCACAACTTTCAGATTCAGAACCGTAGGTTCCATCTTCTGTGGCCAGATCGCCCAGATCGGAGTCGTGACTGCTGTCGCTGATCGTGTTCCCGACTGCCACCAGAGCATTGAGTTCACTGAGGGTGCCGATTGATGGAGGGAACCATGACGCCGGGGCAATCGCCGGTGTCGTCGGTTGATCAGGCATGCGAAGCATGCCCATCTGACCAACTTGGAAACGGAAGTTCCCAATCGCCAGGCTGATTCCGTCGCCCACGGATTCGAAGGCCGAGCGGGTGGCCGGTGTATGGACGGTGAAGTCGAAGGCGCCGAAGAGCTGGCGAATCTCCGCTGTTGCGGAGTTGTAGATCGCGGTTGATGGGGCCGAAGAAGCCGCAACATCGGCACTCCCAATTCCCACAGACGGCGCCAATTGACGAGGGTTTAACTGATCAATGCCCATTGTTATGGACTTGGGTTTTGGAGAAGGAGGGAGTGCTGGAGACATCTATCGGCTAGCAAACAAGCACACAGGGGACAAAGGATTTACCCAGGTTCAGGCCTCGTAGAGGTCCCTACTCCTGCTTGTCTGCTCGTGGAATTATTGAAGGAGTCGAAAGTTACAATGGTGCGCAGATGCAATCTGGCGAGAGTTGTGGAAACTAGGATTGCGTGTGTGTCCTCCTCGCCGCCCCCTCCTAGCCTTTATATAGATAGGCTAGGTCTCGGGTAGCAGGTTGAGTCGGTTACAAGTTAGGGTTTTTCCCTTCAAACTTTCTATCTTTAGCTTCTTCTTGTGTCTCAAGCAATCGAGAGTCCCCAGGTTACTCGAGTCCTTCCGTCTTGGCCTTGGCGACACCGTGGGCCTGTATGTATTTAGACCGTATATACCAAGCTCGAGTACATGTAGGGTATACCCATGTTAGGAGCCGTGGTAGGGGAAGCTATGGTATGCTTCGTTTGTCGCAAGGACTTGAAAGGAAGCCCTTTCCCCTTGCCGTTGATGATAGATTTTGCTCTGAGAAAGTAGTAAAGTCGGAAACATTACATCTCGGAAAGAAACTTGAGTAAAGAAGGCGAAAATGTTGTGACAACAGGTTACCTTTTCACAACTGGCACCTCCTTTGTGCCAACTGCCACTGTCGGAGCTTTACGCTTCTTGAGCGCAAGATCCTGCAATGGGACTACTTCGGTCTCCTGAGAAAACTCAGGAGGATATCCTTCGAGTGGAGCAAGCTTCGACTCGGGGAGGTCAGCAAGCTGAAAACAGGAAAGCTTATTAGCATTGCAGTATATAATTTAAAGATTGAAACACATAAAATGTGTACTGATGGAAGCTTACCAACACTACGTGGTTTTCCGCCGTGTGCATGTCCAGAGAAACCTCTAGAATTTTCCTCTCGATCCGCTCCTTAATCAGCCACTTAACCTGGCTTATGTAACCTTGGGCGGTGTAGGCTTTCGGGCTGATGCGGAGGGAATCGTTTTTGGAAGACGTGATGGAGTGCATCAGTCTGTCCCCGTGGTACTGAAGTGGCTGGATCCGACATGGGACATAGTAATGGACCAAGTCAGATCCCTTCAGACCCTTGTGCTTGATCAAATACTCGATCCGCCTCTTAGTGAGGATCAGATCGTCGGTGAGAGCCGGAGCAGCCTCGTCCTAGGAAGGCTAGGCTGTGGCGGCTCCGTCGATAAAAGCCGGCAAAGCAGTAGCTTTGTCGGGAGCTGGAATATCCCTATGGTAGAAGAAAGTGGCTGGCCATTGTTTGACCGAGTCACTGGCAGAAATTTTGGGATAGGCCCGGTCTCGTCTAACATAAAAACTAATGGTACCGGTGATATAAGGAACACCGGCAGTGATGGAATTTCTCCGGACATGGAAATAGTACCGGAATAGAAGCAAACTCGGCCTAATGCCGAGAAAGCCCTCGCAAAGTGCAGCATATGCGCTCATTTATAGAAGAGAATTGGGAGGAAGATTGTGGAGTTGAACTCCATAGTGATCTATCACCTCGGAGAAGAACTCCGAGGGAGGAAAGGACAAACCTCGGTCCAGATGGGTGACGAAGTGGACACGCTCGCGCCGCGCGGGTTGGGGACAGTTTCGCCGAGGCCGGTCCGCCAGTCGCCGGCGGCGAGAAGTCCCTCCTTCTCCACGTTCTTGAGGCCTGCCTCGTCGAGGGCGCAGGGGATCCAGATTTCCTGGAAACTCTCCTTCTCCGCAGTTGCTTCCGCCGATGCTGCCGCCAAACTAGAGGAAGAAGAAGAGGAAGCCATTTTTCTCTAGTGGAAAAGGTGACCTTAAAGTGGCGGCTCTAGGAGCTCTGTGGGAGGAGGACGAGGAGGCTCTGGGCGCGCAGGAGGATTAGGAAGGAAGGAACAGCAAAGGACTGGTGGAGAGGAGAAGAAGAAATCTAAACCCCTTATATCCACCTACATGCGCCAAGATTCGTGTAAACGCTACAGTGTAACCGCCACGCGTCGTGGAAATAACTGGGAAGGGCCCGCGCGATGATTGCGTCGCCTCGATCTCCACGCACGCATTGAAACGGTGCCTCGGTTTCGCGAACCACGGACGCACCAACGGTCGTGCTGACGGAACGTCTGTTAGATGACGTGACTTAACCATACTTGTGTCAGGTGGCGTTAGAGACCAAGTTCCAGCTTAGTTTAAAAAGCGAGCTAGAAAATCCGAGTAACCAATCGAAAGGTCTGACTTACTTGTAAGACCCGGATCGTATTTTTTGTTGTGAAGTTTCAGGAACCCTTCAAGATTCTGCAAGCCGGAGATCAAGCTAGACGATGATAAAATCCGACTTTGGATCTTGGAGGCCTCCGGGGGCTGCTATTGGGGATATACTTTCCAGGTATCCTCACAGTTCCTCACTGACCAGGGTGGCCCACTTCGGGTTAGAGCTTTGCTTCATGGGTGGCCCAGTTAGAGAGAGAATACGGAGTCCAATCCGGCTACGGTAAGGCCCAGAAGACTTATCGACTTAGGCGCATAATGTTACTTGTAGTTCAAGATGTACTCCGTAACCAACTCTTAGTCGTAGCCGGATTGATCTCTCCTGTAAACCCTAGGCCGAATATCTATATAAGCTGTCCTAGGGAGAGCCTTTAGGGCACCAGATAACACCCAATACTTTAGACCCTCAACTCGCACAGGCGATACCATTGTAACCCATATTCCGGCTTTGCCGTATTACTGGATTGCTAGCAGGAGTAGGGTCCGTCCAAAGCCGGCGGATTCGAACCTGGGTAAACTTGTGTTCTCACCATCCCGGAACACCGTATGTCTCACACCCTCTCTTCCACACGCCTCGAGGACCCCCTCATGGCGTACTTGTCCTCAATCCGACGACACTAGCGAGTAAGAGGCGAGTGGAAAGAGGAACAAGTGAACCGTATTGAAGCACGCGGAGACACAGGATTTGTTTTACCGCAGTTCCTTCCTTGTTAAGGGAAGTACATCTGCGTTGGAGGGGTGGGCGGTACTAAGACCACCACGCCACAATAGGCCTCACCCTATTCTCCGATGGATCCCGCCACCAAAGGCCTAATCCACATTTCCACTATAGGAACCCTTTGAGGCGGGTACCGGCGCCTTTACACAACTAGCGAGGCACAACTCCACAACCAAATTGGAGGCTCCCGTAATGACAACAAGCTGCCACAAGAACAAGTTATCAATAACAAAATACAAGATCTAGATATTAGCAAGAATACGAGATCGGAGATTTCTCCAAATGAATGGAGAGGAGTTGACGCGCTTGATTCGTGATGGCGATGAAGATTGTCTCCTCCTTCAATTCCCCCAAAGATCAAAGCCTTCAGGTGGTTGAAGTGGGAGATCTAGAGAGAGCTCTTGTAATTTTTCTGGCACTTTTCGAATGAATCAAGTGTTTTGCTCGATGGGGAAGAGGGGCTTTTATACCCCCTTTCCAAACCAAGCCGTTGGAGCCTTTGGGGGCCGGATTATCCGGCCCAAGTGAGATCCGGATTATCCGGCTTGGGGAAAACTCCGCCCCAGACTCGGATTATCCGGCAGAAAATCCGCCTACGGACAGAAGCTCGCGCAGGCTGGCCCTTGACACCTTCTCCTGGGGAACGGATTATCCGGCCCTAGGGGAGGGCCGGATTATCCGACTGGGGGAAAAATCCACTCCAACCACAGAATATCCGGGGGAAATTCTGCCCCCAGATAGAAGCTCGTGCAGACGCTCTCTTGGGCGATTCCCCTGGGGTCGGATTATCCGGCCCAACAAGAGGGCCAGATTATCCGGTCTAGGGAGAAAATCCATCCCACAGCCGGACTGTCCGGGGGAAATTCCGCCCCCAGACAGAAGCTCACGCAGAGCCAGCCCTAGCCAAAATGGTCTGGCCGGATTATCCGGCCCATGATGTGGGCGGATAATCCGGTCCCCCAGATGCACAAAACTTTCCTACAACACTTAGTACACATTAGAACTTCCATGGTATTGTTATCTAACACACAAAACACAGGAAATCATGAAATGTTCTTTCAATCTCCCCCTTTTGGTGTTAGATGACAATACTAGGATTTGCAAGAAAGTTCACAGGACCACCAACAATAAATACATGGAAGAGACTCTCCCTCAATGTGTGCATACTAGAAATTTGTATTTGCGTACAAATGCACACAAATAGGTGCGAGTCTATTCCATTGAAATATAAACAACATAATCATACCACCAAGAAAGGGAGAGGCGTCCTTGAAATAGCCACAATTATCAATGTGATAACCAACATAAGCGCCTTCCTCGAGATATATACCCAACATAATAGGATATGATAGATGAATCCATAGGCATAATCCACGAGATAAATCCAGAAATCCACAGACACAAAGTCTCATACAAACCACAAACCACAAATTAAAATTCAACGATATATGGGCACTAGCAAGAAAACAACGAATGAAAAAGTGCAAATGCTTGTGCCCGACCCATGCAAATCCTCGGAGACCTAATAGAACTACTTCTCCCCCTTTGGCATCGAGACGCCAAAAAGGAAGAAGAGCAATGCTAATGCCCCAAGGTGTCACTCGTAGTCGTCATCCTCATCCTCGTTCCCATCGTTGTCCTCATCCTCAAGCTCCTCGGTGTCATCGTCCTCATCATCAGCAGTGGCCGTGGAAGGGAACAAGTGACGCTCCAGCTCTCCATAGTTAAGCCCAGAAGAAGAGTTCCATCGGGCATATGGTGTGGGAGGAGTAGGAGCCGGGGGATCACCAGAAGCACCGGACACATGGTGAAGGATGAGCTGCTGAGAGTGGGCCAACTCATGGCGCTGCTTGTAAGCCTCGGACTGGCCCTTGCATGTGTCCACGCCCATGCAGAGAATGTTCCGCTGGAACCAGTTCAGCTGCTTGATCTCACGAGCAACAGGAGGCACTGGAGGCATGCGAGCATCCCTCATGAGACCCTCAGGAGCAGAAGAGGGGTGAGAGGTCTTCCGAACCTTGGTGTAGATCTTATTTTCCTTATGCACAACATCAATGTTGAATTCTTCAGAAGGAAGCAGGTGCTTTATGAGCATCATAATGTAGGGAGCATAAGGAATGGACATCCGGTTGAACATTGCATCAGTCAATTCATGGTAGATGAAGTCCATCACATCTAGCTTGTACTGCACGGACTCATCCTCGCACGAGGCAACCTCATGAGAGAAGGCTAGAAGCTAGACTAGGTGACCACGGATGCTGTCATTGTTGCCTCCACTCGGAGTGATAGAATCACGGAAGAGGCCCACCAAGGCAGCATAGATTGGAGCAAGACCAGCAAGGGTGCCCACAATGCCATTGTCCATCATGCACGGAGAGAGGATTGCATCTTTATGGGGCTTCAGTTGGGTGATGATGCGGTGGCCACTAGCCCAATCCCTGCTGCGGAAAGAGTACCCAAGAACCTCAGCAAACACACAAAAATCAGCACTCATGGGCCTGTCATGAGTCATCCACTTCATAGTGCGATGCTCATCACCACAAATAACCAATGTGGGAAAGAACTGCTTCACAACTTCAGAGTCATAGGAGCATTGGAGAGCCATGAGATGGTGCAACCGCATCCGCTCAGCCACATACATGGCATCAACAAGGTGAGGCTTCTCCAAGGCCTCAGCAAGAATCAGCGGGTGCATAGGCCTAATCTTCAGCCTGGCATACACATATTCATATATTCCTTTCTGTTCAGCACACCAAAAGCGAGAATCACCCAGCTCAGAATCACGTGCCAACTCAGCAAATAGATCATGGTGACAAATAGAGGAATAAGTGACTGGATCCAAAGCCTTGTAGTTGATCTTGGTCTCTTTTCCCTTCCTCTTGGACACACCCCTCCTGGATCTCTCCCTCTTGTCTTGCTCAGCCATGCGATCTACCTCTTTCTTTCTTCTTCTCAGTTCAACTTCATCCATAGTATTACCCTCACTGTCTACCACAAAATAGAGACCACGAGGACAACGCTTGTAAGTCTTGGGAGCACTGGAACTACCTGTGAGGAGAAAAAGGGCGATAGTATGGGGATAAGCATACACATAACTCCAAGAGAGAGCATAGAAAAAGTAGGAAAAAAGTTCATAGTCCAATCCTACTCAATGCACACAACAAGGCGAAACTAAACTAGTTTTTAGTCTGTTAGCCCGGATTATCCGGCCTGGCCAGGGGCGGATAATCTGGCCCTGGCAGAAATTTTCATAGTCGCCTAGATTGAATGCAAAGGAGTAGATCAGGCCTAGAAACTACAAGACCACGATTTCTACGCGAAAAAACATCCTTCTAGACAATGTTCCACCCAACAAATAACACATCTAGCCAAAGATGGCGAGAGAGGGAGTTACCCTCACTCATTGGAGGAAGAACGCAGAGGAGAAGGTACCTGGAGGCGCGGAGAAGAAGATCCAGGGAGGCCCGTAAAATCCGGTGGCCGGAGAGGCTCCGGGGAGGGTGGGGGACGGCAGGCAGCGGCTGGTGAGAGGGAGAGGGTTGTGGGAGAAGTGCTGCTCGTTATGAGCCCTTCCCCTGACCCCTGCCCTTAAGGACAAAATCTGCCAGGGCCGGATTATCCGGCCTATACTTGGGCCGGATTATCCGGCCTAAACTCTGAACTTCTGTTACACACAGAGTCAGGCCCGCGCGTCCCCAATCAACACCCCCACAAGGTGTACAAGGGACTTGTGTGCAAGAATATATGACTTAGGGGTAGGGAAAGGCTTAGGATAAGAGAGCCAAACTGAGATGGTACTACACACTCAAATTTGCAAGAATCAAAGCAACTAAAAGCCAGAAGTGAGTGTGCTTCCCATAAAAACATGAGAGGAGGTAAAAACGATCAAAGAAGATCCAAATAAATCCAACTCTTCTCATGGAAGAGGGAAGTGGCCGAAGCCACCTTGTTGGAGTGTATGGTATGACACCGCGAAGATATATCTTGGGTTCATAACCAATACTCATCAATAAGCTCACATATCACAAAATGATATTAAGAGAAATGATTTGACTTGCTTTCGGCATTATGGGGGGAGGGTTAGCCCAATCAATTAGGACCACACTCCCCCTATATCCATGCCCACATCTATACCAAACAAGACTGAGATGTACGAGTGAGTGCATGGGTAATCAAGACAAGCTCCTTGAATCAACGATATTTAGCTCATTCCTCAAGTAGCAAAACCATGCTTCATCAAGTGGCTTCGTGAAGATATCAGCAAGTTGGTTCTTCGTGCTCACAAAAGATAGATCAATATCGCCTCGAGCAACATGGTACCGAATAAAATGATTCTGAATCTCAATATGCTTTGTCCTAGTGTGCTGTACCGGATTATATGCAATTTTGATTGCACTTTCATTATCGCATAAAAGAGGCACTTTGTCACAATTGACACCATATTCCTTTAAAGTTTGCCTCATCCATAATAACTAAGTGTAGGCACTAGCAGCAGCAACATATTCAGCTTCAGCTGTGGAGAGAGATACAATTCTGCTTTTTAGATGACCAACAAACTAGAGATCTTCCCAAGAACTGATAAGCTCCAGAAGTTGATTTCTGATCATCGTTATCACCAGCCCAATCTGAATCAGTATAACCACATACAGAGAAATTGGAGCCCTTGGGATACCATAGACCAAAGTTAGGGGAATGAACCAAATATCGGAAGATCCTCTTGACTGCCACTAAGTTTCTTTCTTTAGGAGCTTCTTGATACCTTGCACACACCCCCACACTCAACACAATATCGGGTCTAGATGCGTAGAGGTAAAGAAGGGAGCCGATCATGGACCGGTATACCTTTTGGTCCACATCTTTACCGTGGGGGTTAAATTCAAGGTGACATTTTGTTTGCATCGGAGTGGCGACGCCATTAAGATCTGTTATCTTGAATCTCTTGAGCATGTCTTGGATGTATTTAGCTTGATTGATGGAGGTTCCTTCTCTAAGTTTCTTGATCTCGAACCCAAGAAAGAACCGTAACTCCCCCATCATAGACATCTCACACCTGTCAGTCATAAGCCTTGAAAATTCATTATTAAAATCTTTATTAGTAGAACCAAAGATGATGTCGTCTACATATAGTTGGCATACGAAGAGATCCCCCTGAACCTTCTTAGTAAAAAGAGTGGGATCGATTTGCCCAACTTCGAAGCCACGGTCTAGCAACTGCTCTTTAAGGTGCTCATACCACGCACGTGGGGCTTGTTTAAGGCCATAGAGTGCCTTATCGAGTTTGTAGACATGGTTTGGAAAGTTAGAATCCTCAAATCCCAGGGGGTTGCTTTACATATACCAACTCATATAGAGGACCATTAAGAAAAGCACTCTTAACATCCATTGCTGTAATTTAAAATTGTTATGGGCAGCATAAGCAAGAAGGATACGGATGGACTCAAGCCGAGCCATAGGAGCATAGGTCTCGCCGAAGTCAATGCCCTCAACTTGGGAATAGCCTTGTGCCACTAGTCTCGCCTTGTTCCTCACAACAATGCCATTCTCATCTTGCTTGTTTTTAAATATCCATTTAGTGCCGATAACATTGCGATAATCCTTGGGCTTCTCCACTAGTTTCCAGACCTTGTTGCGCTCAAAGTTATTCAACTCTTCATGCATAGCAACAACCCAGTCTAGATCTTCAAGAGCTTCAAACACCTTCTTAGGTTCCACCATTGAGATGTGAGCTTGATGCTCACCAAAACTTTCCAATTCCCTTCTTGTGGAAACCCTTCGTCGAAGATCACCTACAACTTTGTCAAGAGTATGACCCCTTAACTCAAGGTTCCAATTAGCACGAGCCTTGCGACGAAGTTCAATAAGCTTGTTGTCTCTTGGTGGAATAGTTTCATCACTTGAGTCTTCGTTGAAATCATTTGCTTGACCTTGATTAGAAGTCTGATTATCAGTAGTAGGAGATGATGAAGCATGCCCTTGAGGTGGGTCAGCAGCCGTAACAGGAGGCTACTGATCATCAGGAGTTTCAGGGCTAGATAATCCGGCAGAGGCTGAGGCCGGATAATCCGGCCTGGGAGAACTTGAAGCAATTTCATCGGGTTTCCTGGAACTTGCTTGAATTGGCGAGGGGCCGGATAATCCGGGGTCAGCCGGAAAATCTGGCCTGGAGCTTGCATCTGTTTCTTCGATATGATGAGCAGTTTGGTTGTCAAGGGAGAGGTGGCCAGATAATCCAGTGTCGACCGGATAATCCGGCCTGGAGCATCCAGGAGCATGTTGACCTTCAGCAATTGGTGGAGTTGGTGTAGAAGTTACTCTCGTGGTTGGAGCATGTTGAGTATGTGTACATGAGGGCTCTTGATGAGTAGAACATTGTCCTTCCCGATCTGCCACAAGGGGTTCCTCAACGGGGCAAAAAATCCCATGCCCATTCTTCTTATGGGATCTTGGGGTATTTCAACATCTGCATCACAAACATCAACTTGCCCTGCACGGGAGCCGTCATTTTCCTCGAACACCACACTATAAGATTCTACAATAGTTCCGGAGAGCTTATTGTAGACTCTATAAGTGTGGGATTCGGCACCATAACCAACAAAAATACCTTCTAAAGCCTTAGACTCAAATTTAGATAAACGAACTCCCTTGATGAGAAAGAAACACTTACACCCAAATACCTGAAAGTATGAGATGTTTGGCTTGTTACCGGTAAGTATTTCATACAGAGTCTTGTCCAAGATATTACGGAGGTATAACCAGTTGGATGAATGACAAGCGGTAGAGATTGCTTCAGCCTAGAATTTATATGGAGACTTGAATTCGGCTAGCATAGACCTTGCCATATCCATTAGAGTCCGATTCTTCCTCTCGGCAACACCATTTTGTTGAGGGGTGTACGCAGCGGAATATTGATGTATTATCCCCTCTTCACTTAGGAACTCATTTAAGGTGTAGTTCTTGAACTCGGAGCCGTTATCACTTCTTATTGCCAGAATAAGGATGTTGTGTTGACATTGAACCTTGTTGGTGAAGTCGATGACCGTTTGTTGAGTCTCGCTCTTTAACTTGAAGAAATAGACCCAAGTGTATCTTGAGTAGTCATCAACGATCACCAGGCAATACTTCTTCCCACCGAGGCTTGCATGAGATGGAGGTCCAAAGAGGTCCACATGAAGGATCTCTAAGATCCTTTTTGACGAAATAATGCATTTCCCTTCAACACAAGCCGTGCAAACACGATCTTTGGCAAAGGAGACATTTTCTTTTAGTCCAAGGATGTGGCCACCCTTGTGGAGACTTTGCAAAGTTCTCATATTGACGTGGGCTAGTCGGCGATGCCATAACCAACCCGAGTCAGCCTTTCCGAAAAGACACATCGGTCCTGTAGTGGTTTTCCCCAAAAAGTCCACCACGTACAGGTCATTTTCGACATATCCCACGAAAGTGACTTTTAGAGACTTGCTCCATCAATAAAAACTGCAAAGCCCATCTTACCAAGGGCATGAACTGAAAGTAAATTGTAACCGAGGGTCTCAACAAGCATGACGTCCACGAGAGAGATATCGTGAGCCACCACAACTTTGCCGAGACCCAATACCTCAGATTTAGACTTGTCACCATAGGAGACGGTTATATGATCATGATTTGGCCGCATCTCCGTGATGATCTCCTTGCTTCCGGTCATATGACTCGTGCATCCGCTATCGAGTACCCATTTAGACCCACCGGAAGCATAGCCCTGCAAGAAAGTTACTTTTTGGTTTTAGGTACCCATTTTTCAATGGGTCCTCTCATGTTAGTGACAAGGGTCTTGGGGACCCAAATAGACCAAGGAATGTAACAATCATAAGGACCTACATAACTAGCATAAACATCACCATAATGATCGCAATATAACTCAAAATTAGGATTGTTAGCCCCTACAAAACCATCATAATTAGACTCGTCATTGGTGGTGGTGCTAGTCTTTGGTTGAGCAGTCTTGCTCTTCTTCTTCTTGTTGTTGTTCTTTGTCTTTGAAATATAACCAAGACCCTCTTTTCCATTGTTTTTCCTTTGCTTGCTAAGTATCTCATCTAGAACTTCTTTACCTTTGTGTTGAGATCCTTTTGCAAGTTCTTCTTTTCCATAAGATGATGTGGAGGTGTTGGGCACATCATACTTCCTTAATTGAGTTTGGAGCTGGTCATGAGACTCATTTAGAGTAGAGTGTTCACTCTCCAATGCCTTGTGGGCAATGTCAAGTTTCTCAAACTTTTCCGAGAGTCTGGCATGAGCAGTCCCAAATTCAATATTTTCCTTCTTTAGTTTATTTACCTTGGCAAGAGCGTTGTCACGTTCTTTGATGAGCTGAGCCACAACTTCTTCATGTGACTCCTCAATGGATTCGAGTCTCTCTTCCAAAGATACTCAAGCTTCCTCTTCTTCTTCCAAGGAATTCTTCAAAGAAGCTATCTCCAAGGCATCTTCTCTTTCAATTCTGCCCTTTTCTTCAAGGAGATCTTCGGCTTGGGCAAGTTGACTCATAGGAGCATCAAAATGAAGTTTGTGCTCACCTTGCAAGTTAGTGAAAAAGTTGTCCAAAGCAATAACTTATTCTTTCATTTTAAGACTAGTATGATCATCCATATCCATATTTATGTTAGTCTTAAGGAATGAAGAACTAGAAGTTGATACCTCGGACCCTCTTGCCATAATACAAGTGACGTTGTTGTTGATGACATTTTCGTTTGGCGAGTCGAAGAGAGATGATGGAGTCGATGTGGTGGCTATAGAATCCACCTCACGAGAACTATCTTCATCCTCTTCATCTTCACTTGCAGAGGAGTATTATTCTTGTGCCACCAAGACAATCTTGGGTTGCTTCTTGTAAGGGCCATTCTTTTTGATTAATCGCTTCTTCTTAGGCGCCTTGGATTTTTCTTTAAGGATGAGCCTGCCACCATTGTCTTCTCTATTTTGATATGGACACTCGGCCACAAAGTGTAGCCTATCTCCACAATTGTAGCATGTTCTTAGTTTTGGGCCACTTTCTCTTCTTCCACTTGACCCATTCTTGCGCTCGAGTTCCGACTTGGCCTTGGCAGGATCCTTCCAAAAGTTCCTTGCGTAAAACGCCATCTACTAACCATGAGCACGTTTGACTTCATCGGGATAGTCCATGGAGGTACCCTCGAAAGCTCTTTCGTCCTCATCTTGCTCAACAACATTAGCCTTTAGAGCGACATTGACCCCTTTTTGCATTCCAATGGCATGGGCATGGGAATCTTCCGCGTTCTTTGCAGCAACTTTGAATGATGCCATTTCTTGCATGACTTCATTGGACGTCATTTTATGGTAGTTGTGTCTACCTTGCAAGCTCTTCAAGTCCGTTGGCTCAAAAGGCATTAGAGCACTCACATATTTCCTTTTTATCCAAGCATCATCAATGTGAGTGGCTCCATGCTTTCTAAATGTTGTTGCGATGCCCTTGAGTCTTCTATACATGTCTTCATGGTTTTCACCATCCAACATGTAGAATCCTGCAGCTTCATTACTAAGGCCATCATACCTATTCCTTCTCACACTTTCATTTCCAATAAAGAGATCGGTGAGAGCATCCCAAGCTTCTTTAGCTGTGTTGAGATGTTCAATGTGGGGCATGTCCTTGGGACCCACTCCGAGCTGTATCATGTGGAGATCCGTAGCATTCAATTGGCTATCCACAACTTCTCTTCTTGTCAGGTTGGTGTGATATCCAATATGAAGACCCTCTTCGATAATCCTCCAAAGTTCAATAGAAGAGCTGCAAACATGAGACTTCATTAAGAATTGCCATTGATTAAATGAAGATGCAGTAAGCTTGGGTGGATCACCCCTATTGTTTATATGAGGATGAGGGATAGGTGGGTCGGGGGAATATAAGTGATGAACCTCACTATATTCCTCCTTACCACCTCCATTCTTGGAGGTGGAACCATTATGTTTTTCACCTACCACTTCATCTTCCTTGGATCCGGTGTTAGCCTTATCCTTTTTGAGGGAGTGGCGGCCTTAGAGGAGGATGGAGATGGGGCTACGGATAATGTGAGGCAAGCAATCATTTGATGCATCTCCTCTATCTTGGTCTCAAAGGATTTCAACAAGGTTGTTTCCAACGTCTTGAGGTCATCGATTGTGACCTTATCCACAGCCTCATTCCCATTCTCCTTGGTATCCATACTTCTCTTAGGCGGTTAAGCCCGAATAAAGAGCCGGGCTCTGATACCAATTGAAATGGATCATATGGGCACCTAGAGGGGGTGAATAGGTGCTACTTCAAATTTTAATGCTTTTTCAATTTTAGGCTTAACACAAAAGGTAAATTCTCTAGATAACTATTTAGACGAATTTCCCTATATGCAAACCTATCTACTAGCGAGTAAGAGGCGAGTGGAAAGAGGAACGAGTGAACCGTAGTGAAGCATGTGGAGACACATGATTTGTTTTACCGCAGTTCCTTCCTTGTTAAGGGAAGTACATCTGCGTTGGAGGGGTGGGCGGTACTAAGACCACCACGCCACAATAGGCCTCACCCTGTTCTCTGATGGATCCCGCCACCAAAGGCCCGATCCACCTTTCCACTATAGGAACCCTTCGAGGTGGGTACCGACGCCTTTACACAACTAGCAGGGCACAACTCGACAAACAAATTGGAGGCTCATGTAATGACAACAAGCTGCCACAAGAACAAGTTATCGATAACAAAATACAAGATCTAGATATTAGCAAGAATACTAGATCGGAGATTTCTCCAAATGAATGGAGAGGAGATTATGCGCTTGATTCGTGATGGCGATGAAGATTGTCTCCTCCTTCAATCCCCCCAAAGATCGAATCCTTCAGGTGGTTGAAGTGGGAGATCTAGAGAGAGCTCTTGTAATGTTTCTAGCACTTTTCGAATGAATCAAGTGTTCTGCTCGATGGGGAAGAAGGGGCTTTTATACCCCCTTTCCAAACCAAGCCGTTGGAGCCTTTGGGGGCCGGATTATCCGGCCTGGGGAAAACTCCACCCCAGACTCAAATTATCCGGCAGAAAATCCGCCTACGGACAGAAGCTCGCACAGGCTAGCCCTTAACACCTTCTCCTGGGGACCGGATTATCCGGCCCTAGGGGAGGGCCGGATTATCTGGCTGGGGGGAAAATCCGTCCCAACCATAGAATATCCCGGGAAATTCCACACCTAGACAGAAGCTCGCGTAGACGCTCTCTTGGGAGATTCCCCTGGGGCCGGATTATCCGGCCCAACATGAGGGTCGGATTATCCGGGGTAGGGAGAAAATCCGTCCCAGAGCCGGACTGTCCGGGGGAAATTCTGCCCCCAGACAGAAGCTCACGCAGAGCCAGCCCTGGCCAAAATGGTCTGGCCGGATTATCCGACCCATGATGGGGGCGGATAATCCGGTCCCCCAAATGCACAAAACTTTCCTACAACACTTAGTACACATTAGAGCTTCCATGGTATTGTTATCTAACACACAAAACATAGGAAATCATGAAATGTTCTTTCAATCAAGGGCTGGCGGGAAGTCGGTGGCGTCCGAGACTGCCACGGAGTCGATGAGGCCACCGAAGCCAAAGTCCAAGTCGAAGAAGCAGGCTGCTCCTCAGTAGTTATATTGTAATAGTTAATAGTTTGACCCCTTTTGTTGAAAACATGCCATTGGCCGAGTGTCTTTGTTGATACTTTTGTCATGTTTGAATGCACCTGAGCTTTTGTCTGTGTATTGCTTGGACCCTTATTCGCTCTTGGTTGGCTTGTGATAGGGTACGTCGAGTGGTCCTTCGGGTGATCCTCGGGATCCGCCATCCGCTGATGAAACCTTGGTGCAGTTGCGTTCAAGGGTGGATGAGTTGTCCCTGCTTTCGCGACTGTGCGATCGCGTTAAGCAGCTGGAACGTGAGCAGCTAGTCCTTCGCGGTAACGCGGATGTATGGAAGTCAAGGGCGGAGAAGGCTACCGCCCGAGAGCAATATCTATTGGAGGAGGTGACGCAGTTGGGCGATCTGTTTAAGTGTTATCTTCCTGCCCTCTTATCTTTTCTTGTAGTCAGTCGCGGTAGTTCCTTGTCTTCATGTGTTGCCTTTTATGCTTGGTGTAGTTGTCAGTGCTCGTCATCTGCAGGATGAGAAAGACAGGATCGCCATCCGAATGAATGACTTGACCTAGGAACAACTTCAGGCAAGTGGGTATTTTTGGGTGGACCATGATCACGCGATTGCACTTGCGACCCTGCAGGATCGTGCTTCTCGAGTGCTCCACTTTCACAAGAAGGCGCAATCATGCCTGAGGAATATCTACCAGACGATGTTTCCACTAGATGTCGTCCCTTCGAGCATGTTGGCTCTCCTGGCTAAGTTTAAGGATTTGAGTGCACTTCATGAGTGCGTGCGACAGCAGTTGGTGGCTGGTGCCAAGGCTGCTTTGTCGCTGGTGCGACTGCATATGCCTGATGTAGATGTTGCGGCTGTTGCTGCCGGCCGCCGACTCCACCGGCAGGTTCGACCTGGAACATGGTTCCACATTATCAGGCGGTGGATCATCCAGCAGAAGAAATTGTCGACTTCTTTGAGGAACAGACAAACGTTCTTCTGCTGCAGTAGTAGTTTAACATGTATCCTGCAAATAAGTGTACCAGTGTTGTAAAGTTCGTATGTATATGCTCGATGTAACAGATTTATATTGATATGTAAAGAGCTTGCTAACTTATATGTTTTGCGAGTGTATTTGTACTCTGCAGTTCCTTTTCGTTAGCCTGACTTATTTTATCTCAGCACCTTGCCAACCTATCAGGTGCGTTGCATCTGGGTTGGTGTTGTATCAACGGTTTGATTGTTGTTGTGTCAGCTACTCGGGATACTGCGAGTTGTTCATAGAATGAGGGTGTAAAGGGTGGCGTAGCCCCCGAGTGATAAAATTGCTAGAAAATTGAGGAAAACATAGAGTTTCAGGGCACTTAGATTTATTTATTCGTAGAATCAGTACGAGGTACAATGTGTGGCTAAGTAGCCTGGCTGAATAGCCTTATTTGTAATGAAAAGAAAAAGAAAAACGACTAGGGGTAGAAGCGCCATAGCTGCGCGTTGTTCCAGGGCTTGGAGTATGCGACTCCTGTCTTGAAATCTTTAAGGCGATAGGCGCCACCTTGGATTAATTCTGTAATCATGTATGGTCCTTCCCAAGGGGACTCGAGCTTGAGGTGCCCTTGCTGCTTCAGTTGCACGACCAGGTCTCCTTCGATGAAGGATCTGGGGCGTAGCCTTCTGCTGTGGTAGTTGCGCAGATTCTGCTGGTAGATCGTTGATCTTTCTGCTGCTATGTCCCGTGCCTCGTCAAGGAGATCAACGGAGTCTTCGAGTGTGGACTCCTGCTTGCTGTACGCGACCACCCGTGGGGCTTTAAAGCGTACTTCTGCGGGTAGTACTGCTTTAGCACCGTGCACCATGAAGAACATGGTGTATCCCGTGGCGTTGTTTGGGGTTGTGCGCAGGCTCCAAAGTATGGACTGCAGCTCGTCTGGCCAACACCCGGCGGCTTGCTCGAGTGGCCGAAGGAGTCGCTTCTTGATTCCACCGCAGACGAGGCTGTTGGCCTTTTTGAATTGACCGTTGGTTTGTGGATGAGCTACGGAGGCATAGCTTATGTTGATTCCCAGGTTTTCGCAGAAACCCTTGAACTCCTTGGAGGTGAAGTTCGTTCCATTGTCCGTGATGATGTTGTGTGGCACTCCATAGAGGTAGACAATGGACTCGAAGAACTTGACGGCACTGGCTCCTGACTGGTTTGTCACCGGCATGGCCTCTATCCACTTAGTGAATTTGTTGACTGTGACCAGGAGGTAGACATATCCCTCATGCGAGGATTTTGGGAGCTTGCCGACCATGTCGAGTCCCCATTGCGCAAAGGACCGAGCCAATGGTATTGGCCGGAGTTCCGTGCCAGGTGCGTGCGGTTTATCCGCGAATCGTTGGCAAGCATTGCATCGCTGGACGATGTCTTTGTCGTCGCGCATGGCCGTGGGCCAGTAGAATCGAGCTCGTAGAGCTTTGGTGACGAGGGCGCGACTGCCGGCATGGTGCCCGCATGTCCCTTCATGGATGTTGAGGAGGACGGCCCTTCTGTCTGTGTTGGAGATGCACTGCTGGAGTACTCATGTGATGTTGCACTTGTATAGTTCATCGTTGATGATGGCGAATGCCTTGGATCGCCGCGCAATTTGTCACGCGTCCGTCAGGTCGTCCGGTAGTCCCTTGCTGAGAAGGTATGTGATGTAGGGTGAATCCAGGATGGCTCGATCATCATGACATCCATTGGTCCTTCGAGTCCTGTGTCAAGCTCCAGGTCGTCGAGTGCTATTGGCTCATTGGGTGGCGTAGCCCTCGAGTTCGGTGTTGCGCTTGTTTTCTTCTCTGCGGCCTTTGGCTTGATGGAGTGTTCGCAGATACGCTTGAGAAATACCCCAGGTGGTATGGGGACGCAGGTGGAGCCAATGTTGGCGAGTGCATCCGCCTCTTCATTGCTTTCGTGGCCTACGTGCCGCAATTCGCAGCCGTCGAAGTCCCCTTTGAGTGTGTCGTAGAGGTCGTGATAGGCGATCATGTTATCGTTCAGCGTGTCGCAGTCATGCATCGCTTCGTTCACCACCAGTTTGGAGTCGCCGTAGATGATGAGCCTCTTGGTGCCGCAGGCTTTCGCCATCCGCATCCCGTGCAGCAGGCCCTCGTACTCAGCTTCATTGTTGGAGGCAGTGAACTGCATTCGCAGAATGTATTTCAGCTTGTCCCCTGGGGCAATGTCGGTATGACACCTGCGCCAGCTCCGTCCTTTTGTTTGGACCCATCGAAGTGCATTGTCCAGAGATAGGACATATCTGGCTTTTCAGGGAGCTGGTTCTCCATCCAGTGCATGAGGAAATCAGGGAGGACTTGCGACTTGATCGCGTCGCGCTTCTCGTATGTAATGTCTCGGGGAGACAGCTCGATTCCCCAAAGCGCGACTCGTCTGGTGGCCTCGGGGTTTTTGAGAATATGTCCAAGTGGGGCCTTGTTGACCACCATGATTGGATGCTCCTGGAAGTAGTGGCGTAGTCGCCTGGCTGTCATGAAGACACCGTATGCCAGCTTCTGGTAGTGTGGGTACTGCTGCTTTGTTGGCGTGAGCACCTCGCTGAGGTACTAGACTGGGCGCTGCACCCCGTGGACTTTGTTTTCTTCGACATGTTCCACCATGAGCACCGCGCTGACCACCTGGTTGGTGGCGCATATGTAGAGCAACAGTGGCTCTTTTTCGCGTGGAGTCACCAGTACTGGCGAGGTGGATAGTAGATGTTTAAGGTCTTCGAATGCTTCTTGCGCTTCGTCCGTCCACTCGAACTTGTCAGCTTTGCGAAGAAGTTGGTAGAAAGGCAATGCCTTTTCGCCCATCCGACTGATGAATCGACTGAGCGCCGTGATTCACCTAGCCAGCTGTTGGATGCCTCTTACATTCTTCGGCTTATCCATGGCCAGTATGGCTTTTATTTTCTTTGGGTTCACCTCAATCCCCCTCGCAGAGATGAGATACCCGAGTAATTTCCTAGATGGTACGCCGAAGGCACATTTGTCCGGATTGAGCTTGATCCGGTAACGGTCGAGGTTGGCAAAGGTCTCGGGTAAATCGTCGATTAGCGAGGCTTCTTCTTTGGTTTTGATGACGATGTTGTCAATGTAGACTTGGATATTGCGACCAAGTTGGCTCTTGAGGTAGGCCTGCATGCACCGCTGATAGGTGGCTCCTGCATTATTTAGCCTGAAGGGCATGGTGTTGTAGCAGAATACGCCAAAGGGCATTGTGAACACCGTCTTCTCTTGATCTTCCTCCTTCATTCGGATCTGATTATAGCCTGAGTAGGCGTCTAGGAAGCATAGACGCTCACATCCCACGGTGGAGTCGATGATTTGGTCGATTCGTGGCAGCGGGAAGTGATCCTTTGGACAGTGCTTATTCAAGGAGGTGAAGTCCACGCACATCCACAGGATATCCGTGTCTTTTTTAGGCACTAGCACCGTGTTAGCGAGCCAAGTGCTTTCCTTGATCTCGCGTATGAAATTGGCGTCGAGGAGTCTGTTGATCTCCATTCCAACCGACTTTTCTCTTGGTTCAGACAGTCGCCGAATTGTCTGCTTGACTGGCTTGCGTCTGGGTTGACGTTGAGTGCGTGCTCCGCGAATTCCCTGGGAACCCCTGGCATCCGCTGGACACCAGGCGAAGATTTCCCAATGCTCACGGAGGAATTCGACGAGCGCGAGTTCCTATGCGGAACTCAAGTTGTTGGCGATGAGGGCCGTCTTGGTTGGGTCCGATGGGTGGACCTGGACTTTCTTTGTGTGCACTGACGAGTCGAAGGATAGGTCGGGTGAACTTGGCCGGCTTAGGGGAGGCAGACTGTTGTCTGTCGACTCCTTCAATCTTGCGAGCTCCTCCTGCATGCCGAAGGACTGGGAGATTCTGTTGAATTCCCTGTCGCAGCTGTCAGACCTCTTGAAGCTCTCGTTGATTGTGATGACGTCGTTTGGACCTAGCATTTTCATGTGCAGGTAGGCATAGTGCGGCACTACCATGAACCTAGCGAATGCGACGCGTCCGAGGATGCAGTGGTACTGCGCGCCGAAAGTTTTTCATCGTGCCGAAGATGACGTCGAGGTTGATTTTGCCCAGGGGATATATGCCCTTGCCTGGGACGATGCCGTGGAATGTCGTGTCCGAGACATCTAGACATGTCAGAGGGATCCTCATTGCGCGCAAGGTACTCGCGAACATGAGGTTGATGCCGCTCCCCGCCATCCATGAAGACGCGACTCATGTCGAAGCCTCCGATTTGCACCTCGAGTACGAGGGGACAGTGGCCTGGATGAGGGACTTGGCGCGGGTGGTCGCGCTTGTCAAAGGTTATGCAGGAGTCAGTTCCACTAAGGTACTCAGTGGTGGAGGGCGGGGAGTTTGTCGCCAAGTTGACTTGGCGAGTGATGGCCTTCTACACCCAATTTGAGGGGCATCCCTTTTGGATCATCATATTGCCTACGACCCATGGGTACGGCTCGCCTCCGGGATGCTGGACTGGCACAGCCGCGGGCGGTGGTGGTCCGGGCGGTGGTGGAGGAGGAGCTCCATGTGCCACGGCACCTGGGGCGACTCCGTAGCCCCTGTTGACTGCGTCGCGATTCATCCGAGCCAAACCCTCGTGGAGCTTGAGAAACTCGAGGCAGTCCTTGAGAAGGTGGCTGGAATTTTTCTTGCCGCCGTGCTTGTTCATGTAGAAGTGCACGTTGCACGGCCCGGACAGTTTGTCCTCAATCGTTGTTGCGGGTGCCTACTCGCGAGTGCGGCGCTGCCATACCTGCGTGATTTGCTCGGAGTCGCGGTATCCACCGCTGCGATAGCCGCTGTTGCGGTTATCGCCGCGTTTGTCGGCATAGCCAGCTGTGACCATGTTGACGTCGTCGCGATCATCGTATATGCGCATTCGACGCTTGCTTCGGTGATTGCGTCTGCACTCGAGTTCCGCTTCATCGTCGGAGTGAACGCAGATTTTCACCGAGTCTTCTCCATCTTCCCACCGATTCGCGATTTCCATCAGGTGGTCAATCGTTTTGGGCTTTGAGCGGCCCAACTCCTCCCTGAGCTCTATGCGGTGAACACCGCCATTGAATGTGTCGATTGCGCGATCCTCCGAGATGTTTTCTGCGGAGTTCTTGATGATGGACCACCTCTGGATGTACGAGCGTAGCGATTCGCCCGACCTTTGCTGGCAGCTCCTTAGTTCTTCGATTGATGCAGGCCTTTTGTAAGTGCCCTTGAAGTTGCATACGAAGCTATAGACCATCTCTTCCCAGCTGTGAATGGATCCGCGCGGGAGATTGTTGAGCCATGCGCGGGCGGCGCCCTGCAGCTGTAGCTGCAGGCATTGCATGGCGGTGCTTCGACTCCCGCCATGGAGCCTGACGGAGGAGATGTGGTCCTCCAACCTGATGTTCGGGTCCTGCAGACCGTCAAACTTTGGGTTCTCCGATGGGAGTTTGAACCCCTTGGGCATTCGCTTTGGCCTGATAGCTCTGCTAAAGCATCTGGCGCCACAGAGCTCCACATATTCGTCCTCTGAGTCAGTCGAATGGGCACGTCGTGCCCTTGATTTGTCGAGTTTGCACTGCGTGAGGTCATCGCGCGCATCGTAATCGTGATTGTGCCGCTGTGAGCGGCGACGCCGAGACAGATCATGACTGTCGTCACTGGACAAGGGTGAGGAATAGCGTTTTGCCAGAGCCTTGCCTTTCTTCGGCTCCGGCGTCAGCTCTTTGTCGAGAGCGGCCTCGACTAGCCCCAAGCCCACGATCGTAGATCGGTGCATGGCGGCTCGGGGATCTCCGGCTGGTGGCTAGTTGTTGAGGAGGTACATAGTGGCCGCGATTACCGCAGCTTGCGGTGTATTTGGGACCACGTTGCCCTGTGTGTCGACTATCATCGAGCCGATGTCAAGGACCTTTGCAGCTTCTATGCGTTCTTGCTCGGTGAGATGGGCCATTCGAGATCACCTCTTGTTGGCGACTTACTCGTTGCCTTTAGAGGAGGATCCTCTGTGGGAGGAGATCCCGACCCGTCGAAGACTCGACTCGTCGACCGCCTTTTTACGCGCCTCGAGTTGTGCGACTGCGTGTAGCTGGCGTCTGTACTCCTCCTTTAGTAGCCAATGGTAGCCCATCAGCAGGTCCTGCAGCATGCCGGGGGGCAGAGGATTGCCTCGTAGAGCTTCTCGACAACGGTCCCATTCGTTGTCGTTGAGTCTGATCACGATACGTTCGCTAGTGTGTTCGTTCACCATGGTTGGTGGTTCGACTGCCCCTCCATTGTTGATGGGCGTGCCATTACCATCGTTGGTGGGGTCGCCGTTGGGTGGATCAGACCCGTTGCCACCATTTTCGCGATTGGCGCTGGTGTCGCCATCGTTGATGATAGCGCACATGAAGTGGTTGGGGAAGCTGTTGCTTCGGCAACTTTCGGATCCGGAGCCGTAGACGCCATCTTCCGTCGCTAGGTCACCCAGATCGGATCCGCGACTGTTGTCGCTGTCCGTGCTCTCAGCTGATGCTAAGGTGTTGAGCTCGCTGAGGGTGCCGATTGGTGGCGGGAACCACGATGTTGGAGCAATCGCGGGTGATGTTGGCTGGTCAGGCATGCGAAGCGTGCCCATCTGACCAACTTGGAAGCGGAAGCTTCCGATCGCCAGGCTGATTCCATCGCCCGCAGACTCGAAAGCTGGGCGAGTAGCCGGCGTGTGGACGGTGAAGTCGAACGCGCCGAAAAGCTGGCGAATCTCCGCTGTTGCGGAGTTGTAGATCGCGGTTGATGGGGCCAAAAAATCCGCGACATCAGCACTCCCAATTCCCACAGACGATGCCAATTGACGAGGGTTTAACTCATCAATGCCCATTGTTGTGGACTTGGGTTTTGGAGAAGGAGGGAGCGCTGGAGGCATCAGTCGGCTAGCAAACAAGCACACAAGGACGCAAGATTTACCCAGGTTCAGGCCTCGTAGAGGTCCCTACTCCTGCTTGTCTGCTCTTGGAATTAATGGAGGAATCAAAGATTATAGGGGCGCGCAGATGCAATCTGGCGAGAGTTGTGGAAACTAGGGTTGCGTGTGTCCTCCTCGCCGCCCCCTCCTAGCCTTTATATAGATAGGCTAGGTCTCGGGTAGAAAGTCAGGTCGGTTACAGATTAGGGTTTCCCTTTGAACTTTCTATCTTTAAGCTTCTTCTTGTCTCGCAAGTAATCGAGAGTCCGTGGGCCACTCGAAGTCTTCATCGGGCCTTGGCAACACTGTGGGCTTCCACCGTATCTGGACCGTATATACCAAACTCGAGCACCTGTAGGGTATACCCATGTCAGTAACAGATGCCCATAGGTACCAACTGCAATTCTTCCCACACACTGCCCTTACTCTCTTCTTGTCATTTATAGGTAGTTTTATACCCTTTCTGTGAATGCAATTGCATGCCCTAATTGCTTTCCTAAGTAAGTCCACATTAGCAAACACTTGGCCAGTAGCAAAATATGGATCATTCAAATCATCATCTCTAAATGTTCTGAATGTCATCCTCACTGTATCATCATTAGAGTCAGGTCCCGCAGATCCTCTTCATCAGAATCGTCCTCTTTGATTTGACAATTCTCTTTGCCTTTCTCAGTTGTAGCATTGCATTTGGTTGATTTTTTTCTTCTCTTCTTTAAAGTGCTACTCTTGCCTTTGTTAGATGTCTCTTTCTCACAATCTAGATCAGCATCCTCTTCACTTAGAGCAAAATCAGAGTCTTGTAGATCAAAGTCTGAATCAACAACATCCTCACTGTCAGACATTGCATCATTGTGTTCCCAATCACTAGCTTATTCACTTTCATCACTTTCTTCATTACCTATAGCTGCACTATTGCGTCTATTCCTCTTTCTTGACCTTAATCTACCAGCAACAGGTCCATCATGTTCCTCAACTAAATATTGTACTGAACTTATAGGATAGACAACTTGAATTGGTACGGGAAGTCCCTCTGTAGTTGGATATTCAGGTTGGGTGCTCATTCCTAGCTTTACGGGGCTAATAACAGTAGGCAAAGGAGCACTTGGGTACTATAGTACATCATCATAAGCTTTCAAGATCAACCTCTGATCATGATCCAAATATAAACTGAAGAAATGCTGGCCTATGTCAACTAAAGTAACCATAACCATGAATGAATGGTCATCCTTTAGCTCCCTAAGACCATTATTAGCAATTGTAAGCATTGGAATGCACTAGTGAATCTTCATTCCACCTGCCATCTCATAGCCAATTTCTTCAATAATCCTTTCAAGCATCACTTCCGACCAACTTAGAGTAGCAACTTCATCATAATGGATGATGTGTCCATCAACATAACATCTGTTGTTGCTAGTGCCCATGAAAAAACCACCATGATTTATCTCCAATGTAAAGTATGCACTTTTTTCTCCTACAAATGAACAATGAACTACTTAATTACCCGTTGCAAGCTTCAATTTGGGCATGAACAATAAACATGGCACATCATATTTCCAACCTTAAATGAAGGAGAAATAAACCTACTAACCAAAATATGGGCATGCCATCCTCGACCCCAACACTGTAAACAATTTTTATACCATAAAAATGACATTTTTCTTAAACCCTAAGCCCCAACCACACCGAAATCATCTATGAAAACCCTATCAAATGTAAACTGCACAATAGAGACAGAGCATAGACAGAGTATAGTCAGAGCACCAAAATCTAACATGTTAGACCAAAAATCTTCTCAAAATCCTTGTCAGCAGTTGAGGGATTACTGTAGACAGGAGGGGGAGCGCCTTCGAACCGCCGAATGGGAAACATCGTCGCGGCTCCTTGCCGCAACATCTGCGTGGCACCGCCACACCGCCTCTCACCCTACCATTGTCGATGAAGAAAACCACAACAACCTCGATCGCGGTCGAGCTTAATCCCCCATCACAGTGTCCTCACGCCGTTTCTGCTCCCACTATCCTCTTCACCTCGAGAGCTCCGAAGTAGAGGAGGGTGGAGGGGTTGTTTGATGATTCTGGAGTTGTCTGGGGAGACGATGGGCTAATTAGTTGTCACTTCTGACACCATCAATGCTCACGTGAGACTGCCAGTGGGACCCTCTAACTGCCACGTCATGCGATACATCGCGCTATATCACGCAGAGATCGCGCGTGAATCTCTCGCGCAAGTTCACTTACCATAAACTCATATTCCGGCTATACAATTATCGTATTAAACTTGCTAAGCAAGTAAAGTGACTAACTATGTATTTAACTCAAAACATAACACTGCAACCTTCTGCCCAATCAAATCTTGTGGGCTCCACGTGTTTGTACCAAGTCTTACAATATCTACAGCACCACTTTTGATGCTTTTGAGCGGCCGACTGTGTCTGGCTTTCCTAGACGTGCTAAAACGCAGCGCGGATCACACAGCGCTTTACACGATGTTGTAAAACAAAGCTCCACAAAGTTGTTCCTTTTACAAGAAAGACACCATAACTTTTTAGGAAAAAGCAATCGAGTCCTCACAGCTCAGTCTGTGCTTCACGCGCGAGGAATGGATCGAGCTAGCATGGAATGGATCGACCTAGATCGGAATCGATCGAGCCACCACGGAGTCCGTCCAGTCCTCTGCTCCATCCAAGCCTGTTCCAAGCGCGGAGATCCGGCAGGTTGGGCGTGGGCGGGGAGGGAGGTCCAGGTCGGGCGCGAGAGGAGGAACGGGTTGGGCGAGCAGCGGAGCTTCCGTCTCCTAGCTGAAGCAAGGGCGAGACGGAGCTTAGGGGCACGACGGCCCTCGCCGTCAAGCGGGAACAGGGCGAGGCGGAGATCCACAAGCGGGCGGCGAGGGACACAACAGGCGGCGGGCGACAAAGCTCCAGGCAGGGCAGCACGAGCGCCCCTCATGGGGCCGACGGAGGGCCAGACGCGGGGAGGCGGAGGTCCACGCGAGGAGAGGGAAGACGCACGACTGAAAGTTCCTGTAGCATTTGGTACTCGAGTAAAATGCATCTATAGTCCCGGAAGTTGCTGGCTAATGTCCAAAACGGTCTTGGAACTAAGGATTTGAGTCACTGATCTTGCTCTTCACGTCCACGTACGGTCCAAAATACGAATGATGAGCGTATACCACTGACGTGGCGATAAATCGGACGCGCAACTGAATGCTACCTCCCAGGAAAAAAAACTGAATACTAGTACCTAATATAAATAGTGCATGCCACCACTAACTGCTTAACCTAGTCTAGTGCGCAAATAACTAACCATGACACTCCATTTGCAGACATGCTGGTTTCAACATTTGCATGCATCAGCGTACCAGACGGCAACGGCGCCAAGCTCGTGTATCTGCACACCTATATTGACACTCTAGCTACATGCAGATACATAGTAGTAGACCCAATACTCAAGGTCGTGGATGTCGCTGTGCATCCCAGGACACAGGACACGATGTACCCGTGCCTGCACCGTAGCTCCTTGGCCATGGTACGTGTTGTCAACGGTCCTTCATGAAGTAGTCGTAGGGTACTAGGGCGCTTCGTCGAACAACCGCAGCACGGACGAGACGTACTGGTGTGTCTTGCCGGCGTTCATGTTCTCGGTGCAGTTGAGCACGGTCTCGAGCGCCACCAGCAGGAACGTGCGCCGCGGCGTGTCGCCCGCGCTGATCGCCTTGGCGTCGCCTTCCTGGGATGCCCTGGGGGCGGTGACCACTGTGTTGATCTCGGTCTTTTTCTTAGCGTTGGCTGCCGTGTTCGGCTTTGCACGGGATTTCTTGGTTCCTGCTTTGATGGTGCCAGGAAGAGGAACTTCTTATTGATGTCTCTGTGTTTGCGGTAGACGACGAGGTCACTGATGTGGCCCCACCGCGCCATGAAACGGTCGAGATGGTCTTCCTCGGCCGCGGAGGTTACGGCGAGGAGGATGCCGAGGCGTGCCATGGGGCCTACACGCAGTAGCTCTCCGGCGCCGCGCCCTGCAGGCCGCCGTAGCCGCAGACAAGGACGAATTTGACGCTGACGACCCGGTGCTCGACGATCGAGGAGTTGTTCCACGCACATAACTCCTCGAGGAAGAGCCTCCCGAGTTGTCCCATCGTCCTTTGCTCCACTGGGGCTAGTGCCGCTGGCCGGGGCGAGCCCGAGCAGAAGCCAGGTAGTAAGTGGCGGGCCTAATGCGGCCGTCAGCGAAGAGGTCGTCGGCGGGTGCGGGGGAGCCGTCCAAGCCGGCGAAGCAGGGAAACTCAAACTTCCTGTCATCTCCAGTCTTGTCGTTCCTGGCGTCGGGGAACTCTCTCCTCAGTTTGTACGTGTTTGCACCATTGTGCGCTCGATTTATCTCCACGTAAGTGCTATACGCTCACCTGTCGTACTTTGGACCTACGTAGATGTTAAGAGCAAGTTCAAGGACTGTATTAGAGCAAACTCTAAGTTGCAGGACCGTTTTGGACATGGCCGGTAAGTTCCGGGACTAAGGTGCATTTTACTCTTTGGTACTCTCGCGTTTCGTCCCGATTTTGTAGCGTGCTCGAGCCAGCGGCGCAAATAAGCACCGCGGGATACCGCTTTTTAGGGTGTGTATTTTTTTTGACGCGCTCTATTTTATAGTGTCCGTTGGAGCTTTTTTCCCCCTTCCCGCGCTAGATCAACAGTTTTTCCAGCACGAGCGTGATTTAGTGCGTCAGTTGAAGATGCTCTTACAGATCTGTTTCAAGAGGATCAAGTATAGAAAAGTTTCTATGAAATGTGTCGCAAAGAGATCCTTAGATCTCAATTCTACAAATGAAACCACAAACGTCAAAAAGTAGCTTGTACGAAAATCCTTTGAATCACAGTTTCCTAAAAGAGTAGACTGTTTGATTTGCGAGGTGACCTATATATCATTAACACTACACTTAAATGAAGATTGCATTGACTCGAAAATTCTAAAGAATTTTCTGTTAAATATATGTTGTTGTAACAATTATTGAGTATAAAAAGCAACTCATCGCATCGCATACATCTATTTTTAACCCGGAGGATTAAAGCACTTGTCGTTTGTTTCTAGAAGCTTCTCAAGCTCAAGCTTCTACTTTTCTAAGACACTAGCCAGATCGCCTTCTTAAGGATCTCTAGGTTTGCGAGGGTTTCGCTCGTTATAGGGCTTGACCAAACAAGATCAAAACAATTTGCTTCAGGTTTCCTATTCCTCTTTCTACTGACCTCCTTTGTAGATCCTGAATTCCCTTCGAAGCTACAGACCTCTTTGGACATAGTGGAACCCTTGGAAACAGAATTAGCATTCCAAATTTTGAATTTTAACACATGTATAGACTTATGAAGCGATATATCTGCATATTCTATTGTGCACCCTACCACCACCCATCTTTCTCCACTTGCTTATCAAATGTGGCCAAAAGCTCTTATTTTTCCTCCTCGGTCTTCATCATGTCTCCTTAACCTCCTATGCCGAGTTTGACTTCGTATGCTCATACCATCCATGCACTAGACACCCTCCTTGTATCACTCGCCCTTCTTACCTACCATTCACGTTGCCCGATTTTCATCCACCCATGTCCCAACCCACACCTTGCTCCTCACTGTTCTTCTATCATCCCTTCCTCATTGATAAAGTTACACATCTTGAGATACCACATCACAACCCCTTGCGAGGCCACCTTACTTGTCGTTTTGGTCTTGTGCGATGACCCAACATACCACTGCAAAGTGTAGTATGCAAGTCGTTGACATAACACCAATGAAACACTATTCCACCAGCATTATATCTCTTAGAGTGGTACAATGAAAACATCACGGGTCCAAGATATGACTATAGATTACAACTCAAAGCTTTACAAAAGATTCAAAGAAGAACTTAAATATAGATAGGAAGATTTTTTTATAAAGAAGAACCAGAAATAAAAACGTATAAACTATACTAAGAATAAGTCTACCTCTAATCCTATTTGGTTTGCTATTGCTGCTACTTCAATGCTGTATTGAAATAGGTTCTAAGAGCTAGAGATTTACATTCCTATCTATCACTACAAAAAATGTTTCCATCTGCAATGATTTGGCCCGTCGGTCATTGTAGAAGGCGCCTCTTCCATGAAAATTTTCTTCGCTCGACTGTGACCGATGAATTTTCTCCTGATTTCGCGACCCTCTACTACGACAAAACCGCTAAAAACATGGACGAAACTTGGCCGACGTGTGGCAGAAGTAAGATTTTTGGTTCCTCGCGCGATGTTGACTCACCAAAATCTTTTGAGGCACGCGGGTCCTGGATGTCAGTGTCTCTAGCGGACCAAATTTTTCGGTCGCGCCTCTCTGATTTGAAGTTGATAACATTATTTGATGCATCTGCCGTTTAGTCAGGCTGCCGGGTCCCGCATGTCGGCCTCTCATTAGAAGAATCGTGTGTATGATGGATCTTTTTCTTCGCTCATGCTAACCTTCTCCGAATTTGATAGCGATGCTCGATGCATCTGGCGTTTAGTCTGGCCGATGGGTCCCACGTGCCAGCCTCTCATTAGAAGAATTGTGTGTATGATGGAATCTTTTTACTTGGCTCATGCCTCCCCGATGTGAACTCTATAACGTTGAACGATGCATCAACCGTTTAATCAGGCTGGTGGGCCCCCATGTCAGTCTCTCATTACAAGAATCACGTGTATGATGGAATTTTTTTGTTTGCTCGCGCTTCCCAATTCCAGACTTATAGTGTTGCTCGACGCATCTATCATTTGGTCACACTACTGGGTCCCTCATGCCAGTATCTCATTAGACGGAACGTGTACATGCTGGACTTTTTTTCGCTCGTGCCTCCCTATTTCAAACTTGATAGCGTTGCTCGCTGCATCAACCGTTTATTCAGGCTACTAGGTCCCCTATGTCAGCCTCTCATTAGAAGAGTTATGTGTATGATGAAATTTTTGCCTTTTCTCGTGCTACCTTGTTCTGAAATTGACAGCGTTGCTCGATGCATCTGTCGTTCATTTAGGCTGCTGGGTCCCACATGTTAGCATCTCATTAGAAGAAATGTGTGCATGCTAGATTTTTTTCTTTCGGTCGCGTCTACTACTTTGATATTGTTGACATATCTCGATGCAACTGTCTATGTCCTAGTGTTACTGCGGGAGGCAACGCGTGCGCACGATCCCCAAGAAACCACAATGATGAAGATGTGCGTGCAGTTACCAAAAACTACCGCGGCAGACCAAGCGGTCAAGCTGACGCGACGTGCGCCAGAGGCGCCAGGTGTGGCTGACATAAGCACTGACCTCAGTGACCAGGCGATCCATCTCCTCTTTTCGTATGCGGCAACCAGTCGATTCAATCACCGCTCACACCCTGTGGGTGGGCCACCGAATCCGTAGCCAGTAAACTCCAGACGAGAAACAACAAGAATTTCGAGCCAGAAAACGACAAACGCTTCAAGACAAATTTGCAACTAGTTTTTTCATCACTAATCATTTTATTCAGTCAATGAGCACACAAGAACTTCTTCACAAGGCAAAGTCCCAACACGCTCGGGACTAGTGTCGGGGGGATGACCCCCGAGTAGGCCAAGCCAGGATCAACTGGCCGGCTCCAGAGGTGCCTGGCCGGATGGCCGCAAGAGAAGGAACCACAACTGGGTGGACCGCTCCATCCGGTACGCCCTCCAGATTCCCCGTCTAGCCTGTCTAGCCGGATGGCCAGATGAAACGGCCAGGTGATCGCTTCTACCCGACCGCCTTGGATCCACTAGCTAGGATATAGAGGGGTGATGATCCTTGCTGAGCGCCCCTATGACTGGACAGGTTGGTGCGTCGCCCTGCCGGCGCTACAAGACAACGGCACCAAAGCACCAAGGCTGGAAGCTGAGGAGAGCATTGTCAGCTGACCGCTAAAGCACCAGCTGACGAGTAAAGCGCCGCATGATGAGTAAAGCACCAGGTGACGCCCAAAGCACTGGAGCTGGGACACTGTAATGCTATCCCCCTGTACTGGAGGCTTGACTAGGTCCTGGCCCACCGGCTGGACCCCGCGAGCCGGCCCGCTTTGTAAACCCAAAGCCCAAACAATAAACCCTAGAACCCACATTGTAACCTACCTCTTCCATCCAGTATATAAGGGAGGGTACATCTAGGGTTCTAGGTAGGTTCATTAAGTTCACAAGCTCAAGTAGCTCTCAGATAGTTCATCTTCTTCTCCTATCTCTCTATATCTGCTAGGGAAACAGCTCAAGGAGCACTTGTATTGGGCATTCACCCCCAATATAGTAGATCCTTGCAGGAGTAGGAGTGACGAGGGTTAAAATCATCAATGCCCACTATTATGGACTTAGGTTCGAGGAATTGAGGAGCGCTGGAGATCTCGATCGGCTAGCAAACAAGCACATAGGGAGACTTGAAGATTTACCCAGGTTTAGGTCTCATAGAGGATCCTACTCCTGCTTATCTGCTCTTGATTGATGATGATCCGAAGGATTACAATGTCGCCGATGGCGATGTATGCGTAGATTAGATCTGGCGTATGTGTATGCGAGAGATTGATGTCTAGATCTATTGTCTATTGTGACGATGTGGGAGATCGTAGATCTATCTATTGGGGGAGTCGTGATGCCCTTCTCGTTGGACTCTCCTAGCCTTTATATATGGGGAGGCTAGGTCTCAGGTACCAATACGAGTTGGTTACAAGTTAGATTCAAACTCTAATATTGAGACTTTCTTGTCTTGTGCATTTGGGAGTCCGTGTCCATATGAGCTTCATACCACTCGAACTGTCATAGGCGTCATCGACCTTGGCAAGTCGTCGAGTGGGCCTTCCGTCGAGCCGCACCAGGTAGGCTGTAGTTGGGTGCCTGTTGGGCATACCTATGTCAGTAGCCCCCAAGTGTCCATGCAAATCATAGATTCGGGTGGAGACTTAGAAGTCTTGATCTTTGCATTAGGATGTCGGAGTCGATAATTGTGTCGAGTGCGAAGCACGCACCCGGAAGTTCATCGGGTCAGCCGAATTTGTAGTATTTCATAGGGATGATTGTAAACATGCCTGGTTCGCTCGACGGACCAGGACCAGTTAATTGCTCTAGGGAAAAAACAACGCTACCTACTTAAATTCGAGTCCCCGGACTCAAGTCGGAAATTGCTGGCATAGTTCGACTCATGCCACAGAGGTCTTACTGAGCCGAACTCTAGTTTTAATGCATATGTACCCAACGCGTCCGTCAGGATTTTCTTCATATCATAGACACGATATTTATCAGGTAGAGCGCAGCTGATGCGGTTGCCATGCCATCAGATTGTATCTGTAGGTCTTATCTTTACGTCGTAGACGTAGCATCCGAATGTTTTTCACCGCGGAGGTGTTTCGGGTTGCCAAGGAGACGTTGTCTCTAAACTTGACATCGGAATGTAAGTAGGGCGAAGTCGCCAATGAGTTCAGTTGCTGTAGGCGAGTCGAAATTGTGGACGCGGTCGACACAATGGATTATAGGGTGCACAACCAGAGCTCCCTATGGGAGTAGCCCCCGAGTGTCTATTCGAGTCGTATACTAGAGTGGGGACTGTAAATATTTTTTGATCGCTATCATATTTTGCTTGTTTCAGTCGAATATGCTTCCAGCGCTCGCTATGGGAGTAGCCCCCGAGTCCTTAGTCGAATCATGAATTCGAGTGAGGATTCAAAGCATGTCACTCGAAGATCTTGTATATGCGTGTCGAGCGCTCCAGTTTGGAGTAGCTCCCGAGTGTCTGGCGGAGTCGTAGACTCGGGCAGAGACTCGAGTCTTTTATTTTGCAGTCGTAGTCGAAAATCATGCGAGGAGAAACCACTGACCCGAAAGTGCATCGACTCAGTGTCTCACAAATAAGGAGCCAAGAGTTGACGATGTAGGCGGAGTCGACGTAGCGGAGTCATGCGGCGATTATCCGGGTGAGTCGACGATGTGGATGGAGTCAACGCAGTCATTTCTTTCGAATGCGCGGCCAACGTCGCGTGTGTGTAGCATCAAGCGATGCAACCATCCGAGGAGGTACTCGACTCGGGTCTTGAGTATATGTCGTAGCCAGTTGTTTTGTCGACTCCTGTTGGAGGATCCGATAGAATATCTCGACGCAGTCAACATCCTTGTAAGCTGCATAAAACATTAAGAATTGTGAAAAACTTGTATCTTATAAAGGATATTTGCATGTCGGTTTGCAAAGTAAAATTCTGGTGCCAATTGAGTCGACACTTTTGCACTGCGTGCTAGGCCTTTTCATTAGCCTGATTACCCTTAGTCTCAGTGCCTTGCCGAGGTACTCGGAGTTCAAGGGTTCGATGATCAGGCAGAATCAGCTACTCGGGCTGTCGCGTATGAGGTGCTCGAGTGTAGGGATTCGACGACACATTAGGTTACTCGTAGAGGGCACATTCCCCGAGTGTTTCGAGTGCGCTTAAATTAAGAAAGAAATCAACTTTAAGTAGAGAACTTAGCTTTGTTGGTTGTCGACGAGGTGAACGGGTCGCGTGAGCCGATGCGATCGGTGGACCGCGGGAGCCGATGCGACCGTCGGGTCGTGGTCGAGGTCGACTCCCGAAACGGTGGACGTGGAGTCACATAGCGGACGGAGTCGACGCAGCGGCAAGTCGTGTGGTAAATAGAGTCGATGTGGCAACGGGTTACGCGGCGGAATGAGTCACGGCGGAAGTAGGTCACACAGCGGACATAGTCTACGTGGCGGAACAAAGTCATGTGGTGATGATGAGTTACCGCATATGAAGACTGTAATGGGCCATAGCAGTCGAAGAACGTATTGGGTCGCCTCATCCGAATACCGCAGAAGGTCGCCGGAGTCGAAGGACGCGGCGGGTCGATGTAGAGGAGGGAGCCCCCGAGTCGCTGGAGCTAAACATCGCGGCGGGTCTCCGAAGTCGAAGACTGCACCGGGTCGCCGATGCCGAGGGAGCCCCCGAGTGCAGAGTTGATGTGGTCAATGTAATCGAGACGGCGTTCGAGAGCCGATATGGCGGACCGGAGTCGTTGCGGCAGTGGGTCGTCGAAGTTGACGGCTGTAGCGGGTCGTGCGGCTGAATCGGCGCAGCCCCCGGACGTATAGTCAACGTGGTGAACAGAGTCGACATAATGGCCGAAGTTGGCACGACGGTCGAGTAATTCGATGGAGTCGCATAGTAAACGGAGTCGAGGTAATTGTCGTAGGTGACGCGGCTGTTGAGTGGCCCATGCAGCGGACATAATCAACGCAGTAGACGCGAATAGGATCGATGCGGCGGTCGAGTACTCCACACAGAAAATGTGTCGATGCGACGGATTCTTAGCTGAGAGTAGAGCTGGATATATTACCTCAGCCACAATCGCTCCAGGTCTCGATAGCCCCGGTTGTTGGAGTGACTCCTCGCGGGGATGACAAGCCGGCTATGGAAAATTTCTAGGAGCGGGGTATCATGGTGTGACTTGAATTGATTGGAGCCCGGTGGAATTTAGACCGAGGAGCCGCTTCCGACGAGACCGTGCTACAACCGGGAAAATTTCCTCCACATCCGGATTGAAGCCAAATCGATCGATGCCTTGAAACATACAAGCATGTAATTGACCTGGAGCTTGAACCATGCACCAAGGTGTAGATCAATACGTGACATGTACTTGGATTAATTAATCCTTATAGCACGCTCCACGAGGCATAATTTGTTTTTAAAATCGCCTTCGCGCTGCTAACTTATGACGATGTGAACAACTTTTTGAGTCCGGAGGACATAGGTACCCCTTTGATCTTTACGCCCGCGCACGCGTGCCCGTCGTGCAGCTGGATTGGAAACGGTTCCTAATTTTGTTGCATGCATGCTCATGGCAATCAATTCCCTCTTTTTTTTATAATCGGGGGTAGCAGGCTCCACCTCCATCCGCATGCATCCATGTTCTGATGTTAGCTATTTATCTCTCTGCGTATGAGTGGCCGGAGGGGTCGTGATTGTGTATCTTGGACAGCTGACGGAAGGTTGTGGCAGGAACTTGAAAAGTTCCTCGTAGACCCGATCAGCCGTATAGTGAGGTGAAAGATAAATTGGGTGGCAGCCGAGATGTCGATGATGAAGCTTCAAACAGCGGCACAGACTTGTATTCCTGATGCCGATGAATCATAGATTCCTATTGATGGAGCTGTCAGGAACGTAACATCAGCGTGCCCAGTTCTCACAGACGACGCCAATTGACGAGGGTTAAACTCATCAATGCCCATTGTTATGGACTTAAGTTCGAGGAATTGAGGAGTGCTGAAGATCTCGATCGGCTAGCAAACAAGTACACATGGAGACTTGAAAATTTATCCAGGTTCAGGCCTCGTAGAGGACCCTACTCCTGCTTGTCTACTCTTCATTGATGATAATCCGAAGGATTACAATGTCGCCGATGACGGTGTTTGCGCAGATTAGATCTGGCGTATGTGTATGCAAGAGATTGATGTCTAGATCTATTGTCTATTGCGAGGACGTGGGAGATCGTAGATCTATCTATTGGGGGAGTCACAATGCCCTTCTTGTTGGACCCTCCTAGCCTTTATATATGGGGAGGCTAGGTCTCAGGTACTAATACGAGTTGGTTACAAGTTAGATTCAAACTCTAGTATTGATGCTTCCTTGTCTTGTGCGTTTGGGAGTCTGTGTCCATATGAGCTTCATACCACTCGAACCGTCATAGGCGTCATGGACCTTGGCAAGTCGTTGAGTGGGCCTTCCATCGAGCCGCACCATGTAGGCTGTAGTTGGGTGCCTGATGGGCATACCCATGTCAAGGAGTGTTACCTCGATAAGAGGGCTCCGAACCTAGATACATCGTTGTGTTTGCAGTATATGTGCCCAACCTGTTGCGAGTAGCCATCAATAGCATCCTGATCGTCCCCTCCCATGCCATCCCCGATGACACTGTCGTGTTCCACACCACGACACTGGTGGATCCCGATGCCAGCCTCTGTGGACAAGTACTTATCTTTTTTCAAACCTGCCCATTAAATTCGAGGGATGCTGCAGTGGGTCCGTGATGTCAGCCTCACCGTAAAGAAATATTTCTACAAATGTAAACCCAAGATATGTACGCATAGAGGTAAACCCAATATTTCGAACTCAAGACTTTCAATAGTTATAAACTGAGTGCGTCGCCACTATGCCAACAATATTTCTAGAAAAGTTATCATTAAAAAATTTGTTAGTACCTAGTATAACTTATGTATTAGTTTTCTTAAAAATATTTTGTGTGTCCATGTTTATCTCTTATAAAATAAAGTGTAGCACCCATGACATCTAAATTTATAAAATACCACATGATGAAGTAGTTTGTTAAAAACATGTGTGGGCGGAGTTTTTAAGAGGTGCGGGGCGATGCTAAAAGGCCGAATTAAAAAGATTTTGGCTATTCTACATGGGCTATGCTCCATGGATTCCTTTCTCAAATTTCACTAGGTTGTGCTCAGCAGTCCCCTGACCCCAAAAATGCCAAAATAAAATGTTCTGGGCTATGCTCCATGAACTTCTTTCTCAAATTTCACTGGGCTATGGTCAACAGTCCCCTGACACCGAAAAGGATGAATTAAAATGTTCTAGGTTAAAGAGAGGATGAGTGGGCTAGATTTCTTCTCCTCGTTAACAGAAATTGCATTGTGTTGTGGCTCGGCCGGATTCGAAACAAAGACCTCACAGAGGGAGGGGAAAAGCAATAATTCTTTTGACATATATTCATGTGAAAATTCAACAGTACAAAATAAGATAAAAAAATATCGACAGATTCACAATTCATATTCAGCAACACTTGACTGATTCAGCAACATTTTAAAGTGACCGATTCAGCAATATAAACACTGAAATTCAATAGCAGTACAAAGATAACCAGTTCTTGTTTTAGCTCTGGAAACCTTGTCACACGATCAATTTTCTGTTTTCTTCAGACACACTCAAACATTGGAGCAACCAAAACTGATGCTCAAGTCTGCTTATGAGTACCTTCTTTTCAAATCAATGCTTGTGTGACCACCATATGCAATGCGAAATGCCCAAGTCTCATCTATATCGTGACAAGGACATGTTTCAAAATAAAAGCAAGAAAAGTACTAGTCCATCAGTATTAGTTCCATAAAATGTTTTAGTAATAGCAATGACAGAACATTTGGGAGATTCAGTAGCTTTCCTGCTTGAAATTCAATATCAGTACAAAGAGAATCAGTTCTTGTTCCAGCTCAAAAAATCTTGGCGCACGATCAGTTTGCCCTTTCCCCGAACACACTCGATCATTGGAGCAAGCAAAACTCACAATCAAGTCTGCTTCTGTGTGAATACCTCTTTATCACATCAATGCCTGTGTGACACCCATATGCAACCTGAAATGCCAATGACTCATCAAGATCGTGACAATGCCAAGTTTCAAAAGAAAAGCAAGACTACTACAAGTTTCAAAAGAAATGCCAAGGACACCCATATGCAACCTGAAATGCCAAGATCCCAACATTACAGAGGAAAGAAGGAATGTTTCTCTCAAAACACAAAGCTGCAGGATGTGGGTATATACAAAGCCAGTAATAGTACTGATAACTATAGTACAAAAATGATGCTATGAAATAAGCATCGCTACATGAATTATAACATGGAAGGCAATACTATTTACAAAAGCATGGAATGGCTCATATAAACTGATTCAAGCTAGCCACTAAAACCATTCAAATGTTGAACCACGATGCAAAAAAGATGGCACAACAGTACATCAAAAAGATCCACGACTCAGTTTAGGGACGTAACAATGAGGCTACCACACCTAAACTAGGCCCAAAGCAAATCGCCGCCTATCACACACTGTCTCAACCATCTTTGGGAAGGCTGACAACTCCCACAGGCTCACCTTCATTTGGCTGCAGGTTGCAGCTCTTAATATGATGGTATTGTGTTCTGGGAAACCACCGGTATGATATGTACACAAAGTTTTTCCTCATAAATGGGAACAATGTGCCATCAGGAGCCTTGCATCCGCGTTTCTTCGTCATCTTGTCAATGATCAGATAATTGATACCGAGAAATAGAGAGTTGTCGCCCAGGCTATTAACCTGCCTCCAAACGAAGACCGCTGGATGTATAACAAAACTAGCATCCTGTTCAAAAACATAGAAATGAGCATCAGAATATAGGCGTAGGTTAGTCCCATTTTCAGTGTAGTTAATGACTTCAGGCTCTTCACCATGTGCAACCCCCATGCCATATGTTGTAATTATGATCATCAAGTGTTCACCGACAGCCGATCGAGAAAGAAATCACATGCCTGGCTGATGATTCAAAAAAGGAGCTAGGATTACAAATGGCATCTCCTTGTTACTTGCAGCATCCGAATTGGAGACAAAAAGTGTGTTAGTGGCATACATATTCTAATACCAGAATTATTCATTGTTCATGCTCACAGTCTGAATAGGAAAATCCCGACAACAATATTACTGAATAAATTAACGACATTGTTATACATTTCTTATTCCACTAATCCGAATGTTTGGATGTTTTGTATATATTGCTTTCCTAGTTGTTCTATGTTTCAAAAGAGGGACCAATCATTTACTTATATTATGAAAAAATGAGGGACTCCTTGGATCACAGGAACACATGAATTAGTAAAAACAAAGGAATGTGGCAGATTTGCAGGTGCAAATCAGAGGATTCTAAAACACAGATAAAGTGCATGAATAGTCATATGGATGGTACACAAGAAAACACAAGAAACATTCCTCGATCTTATGCGATTGTGTCTTAAAAAGAGGTTGGAATGGATGTTCAAATCCTATGGGATTGAGTCATAGGAATGTGGCATTGCCTATTTGGATTCAAGGATTTTCAAAGGAATTTTGGAGGAATTTAACCATAGGATTTTCCCCTAAGGAATCCTTGGATCAAAGGAATAATACCTCCAAAATTCATATGGATTGCACTTGTACACCCCAAAATCCCATAGGAATTTCAACATCCATTGCAACTTATTTTTTACACTCATTCACGTAGGATCGAGGCACTTTTCCCGTATTTCATCCAAATGACAAAGGCTCGTTTGATTCAAAGGAATTTCAAAGGATTTGTAATTAATGTGCAAATTTCCTCTGTTTTGCAATCCTATGTTTTGTACTTACAACCCTGTCAAATTTCTGTGTCAGGATTGGAGTGGCATGTCCACTTTTATTTTGACAAAAATGCTGGCAGCACCACTTTTTATTGATATATAAGAATGGCCACTTGAATCCTATAGGATTAGATACCTACAGGATTTTGGATCAACTGTAGTGTTTGATTACACAGGAAAACCAAAGAAATTGTACAAAGAGGTTGAAGTGGATGGAAATTTACTACAAAATAGAGCGCAAAGGAATCCTTTGAAGGAATTCCTAAGGATTATAATCTTTTGAATCAAATAGCATTTATAGAACAAATTCCTAAGGATAAAAATCCTACGCAATTCCTATGAATCCTAAGGCAATCCAAATGAAAATATTGGTGTCCTACAAAATTCCTATGTGATTCCTACAATTCGAGGAGGGACTAAAAGTAAAAAAAATCAAGAAACACGGCTTCATTGTGTTGTGCTCACATTTGAGATGATGGTAAATACCTTTCGTATTCTGACAATGGAACGACCTTACTAGTGCATGGACGCTGTCATACACTATATTTTTAAAGACTTTTTAGTGATACAAATTCATTACTAGCAATGGTTCATTCATTTTCACATAAAGGGTGTGCTCATTCATTCATATGAAAGGTAAAACATAAACAAGATAGTTAAATAACAACTTCACTTAATCACTCACAATGTACCATGGAATTAGAATTACCTTCCAATGTGGAATCCTAGCAGTAGGTGCATCCTTGACTTGGGACTGCAAAAATGAGGCCACTATGTTCAATGGCATCATGGTACCGCCGTCTTCCATCACCTAAATGGTTTAGACATCTCCAAAATTCATTACCACCTTCTAGGTAGGTGATTTCACTGTCGAACAATGCAAGGAGCTTGTAGTCTGCATAACACCCAACTTCCGTGGGCACTCTACAGATTACGATCTTCAACAAGTCAAGACATCCAGCCCATGGCATGGTGTACTTCTCTACAACCCCAGGGATACGCCAAAATAAGCTTTTGAAACATGCATGAGCATAAAAATGAGTACAGGTAACAGTGGGAACCCTGGCTGGCTAGTAGCATTACCTGTTATAATATGGAGATGAGATGTGCTGAATGCCACAAGTAGCCGACGATGGAAGGTCGATTACTCAGTAGGTGTAGAGTTTCGCTAGGCACCAGTTGATGACCGCAAGTGCACATATCGTTTGTAGCTAGCTTAGAAGTTTAGATATCGATCCCACGGGGAGCCCAAAGGTAAGTTTTTATTGGCAAAGTCTCTGTCACACCCGAAGTTGTCACAGGTCTTCGAGTGAATTGACTGCAAGTGTTGAAATAAGAATGGGATTTTGATTAAATGCGATAGATTTAAATAGAACTAAAATGTAAACTTCAGAAATATAAAGCATAAAAGTAAAGAACGACTTTGCTTGTTTGTTGTTTCCTGTAGATACGAAAGAAGGCGCGAGGAGATTCAGTTCCTGGTGATAGTGACTGTGCCAGGTGAATGAGTGGTAAATGTAACAATTATAATCTTATAGATATGTGTAGGCGAGCAACCCATAATTAGCCGGAACTCCTCTCGGTAGATTTCATCCCAACTTCAATAATCCTACTAGCCTGCTACCAAAACCATGGCCAGACACTAGACGATTAATACCCTTTAGGTTGCTTAGCGATTAAGCTCCTTGGATCGGACTAATGCAATAAGCACAGTGGTTACTCGTTATCCTCGAGTCAACTAGCTTTCCATTGATATCCCCGTGTCACCCAAGGGTCGCCGGTCCACTTGCGTACAAGATCTTATCTATGTAGAATAAGGTATCATGTTGACTGGGCCCTTAATTGGACAACAAGCATTAGGCATCCCACAGATAGTCAAGCACACATATTGTAGTATTTAGAATCAATCACAAACTAACGGAAAATATATGAAGGCACATCACATCTCACCAATCCCCTACATCTCCCACGCCCAAGGGAATTACTCACACATGAGAGAAGAATGGATCATCAATATAACTCAATAAAGGGAATTTGTCTTGGTATTACCATGGAGATCCACAATAAGAATAGAAAAATATCAAACACAATTCAAGATGGGAAGAAACTATCTCAAACCCTAGTCTTGCAAGGTGGAGATCCCTCTCTCTCTCTCTCTCAAGTACAAGTAGTGGATATGGGGGTGTATTGGCTAGGAGGTCGAAGATCGTGGAGCGAGATTAAGAACGTCTTCTTCTTCTTCTTCTTCTTCTTCTTCTTCTCCGGATCTCTTATTTCTCCCTTCTAGATGGTGTGGCGGCTGCTGCGTTGTATTTTCGTCCCTCGTCCCTTCATGGAAGTTGTTCCTTTTGACAAGACAGAGGCGGCGACAACTATACGACCGGAACTATACGGCCGAAAAAATATTCCCGCCATATAGTTGCTCGTTAAAGCTTCTATGAGCTCCCCTCGCAAGCTTCCAAAGTTGCACTTGCTTGTTTTCTCAAGAATATTATATTTCTCTTGCTAAATCCTTATGTTGACGTTCAGAACCTGAAACACACATTAAAAACCAAGTTTTCTTTGCTACCAAAGTATTAGCGTTAGGTAAAACCAGAAAACGATCAAATCCGGGAGAAAACCATCAATAAAATCCATAAAAAATATGTCGAATCTCATAGCTATCAACTACCAGGAAAGTCAGAAAATGAATATTCTCGGAATTGGACGGGACAAAAGCCAAAGTTATTGTTTTACCGGGGGACACTTGGAGCCAGAATACGAGACGGAAAAGGGCCAGAGGGCGGCCACACCACCTGGCCATGCGGCCAGGCTTGTCCCGCGCCAGGGTATGGTGTGGCCAGCCCAGACACCCTCTCGGCCTCTCCTTCCGCCTATATATTGCCTCTGATATGGAAACCCTAGGTACCCAATCAAAATTCCACGAAAGAGTCTGTAGCCGCCGTCATCTCCATCCCTAGACCGGGAGGGATCTGAAGCTCTTCCCGCACCCTGCCGGAGAGGGGAATTCATCCTGGAGGTCTTCTTCATCACCATGCAAGCCTCCAGTGTGATGTGTGAGTAGTTCATATCTGGACTACGTGTCCATGTAGTAGCTAGATGGCTGGTTATCCTCCTTTGTGCTTTCATGTTTAGATGTTGTAAGCTCCGTTCATGATCAAGATCATCTATTTGTAATTCTGCATGTTGTGTTTGCGGGGATCCGATGGATATTGAGATGCTATTTTAGATTGATTATTGATTCTATCATGTCTTTGTTATTTGTGATCTTGCATGCTTTCCGTTGTTAATAGCTATCTTGGCCAAGTAGATGCTTCTTTGGAAAATACTGGATGATTTCAGTATCATAAACATTGAAGATTATCTTCCCTTATGCACAATCGACTGATGCACCTGCAATACTGAGGAAGGGTCTTCCAAGTATTATAGATAATCTTTCATCTTCTAGCATTTCAAGAATTATAAAAAAGTGGGAATAACATGCTCATCTATCCTAAGTAAGACATCCTCAATCATACCAACAAGTTTTTTAGTGGACTTGTTAGCCATCTGTAAAGTGATAGTAGTAGGATAATACTCCCCTAATCCTAACCTTTTATAGAGGGAGTATGGCATTACACTAAATCCTGCTCCTAGATCACATAAGGCATTATGAATATCAGTTTTACCTATTGAGCATGAAATAGTTGGTATTCCGAGATCTCCGGACTTAGACAACAACCTCCCGTTAGTAGGATAGCTAGTTACCATGGCAACAGTTTCAATTATTTCTTTCTTTCTACTAAGAATATCATGAAGGAATTTACCATAAGTAGGGACTTAAATGGCATTTCCAAACGAAGGTCACTAAGTGCCTTTGTAAAAGAATTATAAATTACCTCATTCGGTGCTTTCTTTTTTCGATCTGGATAAGGAAGCTTGTCTCACCTGACTTACTCTTGTCTTTTACCTTGTTGGGGGGTCAGGCTCTTTCGTTGCTTTCTTTTGTTGTTGCTTATTGCTTTTCTTCCGTTCTACTACAACAACTTCATCTTCCTTACTTGTTTCTTTATCTTCTCTTGGATCAACCATTTCTACATCAGAGTCATAATGATCATCTTCTGCATCATTTAGGTCCTCCTTGGTTTGTTCTTGAGTTTCAATTTCATCTTGAGGATCCACCAATGTATCATCTTCTTGGCTTGCTTTGAGCAAGGCTTTTTCCTTTCGCTCTTTTTCGGCTTCGTATTCCGGTGGTCCTAAGGGTCCTGTAAAAACTACACCCCTTCTTGTGACAACATTAGCAGAAACAGGAATATCTTCGTCTTCACGAAGAAACATTTGATAACCAGATGCTATTTTTTCACACTGGGTTTCAATCATATTAAGATACATGTGAAACAATTTTATTTCTTGGCCAATCTTATCATAATTTTCAGTGAGTTCTGCCAAAATCTTTTTGTGTTTTGGAAATGCTTATGCAAGTTATTATGAGATTTTACTTGTCGATGTTTTAATTCTTGAAAAACTTTTATAGTTTCCTCTTCTTCAGTTAAAACTTGTCACAAATCTAATTTGTTTTCCTTAACAAGTTCAGAAGGTATACCTTTTTTTCATAGTTTTTTGTACCTCGAGCATAAGATCAGGAGTTATGCGAAGCATCCCTTTTTCTGCCTTAGTACCAAAATCAGGATTATATAATGAATCATTCTTAGCCCTAATATACATTAATTCCAAACATTCTTTAATAGTCAAAGTGTGTATTGATCATCCTGCTGAGAAATCAAGTAACTCTCTACATGAGACCATGGTAAAATAAATGGCAAATTGTTAGTTCAGAATAGACATGATTAGGAATACTATTGATCATTCCAAAGAATCTTTCCCATGCTTGTGGGTAGTTTTCTCCCACATTCTGACTAAAGTTGCCTATGTTCTTTCTTAGTTCAGTTACCTTTTTAAAAGGAAGAAACCTGTCTATAAATTTAGTAATACAGTTCCCCAACATTTAATGTAATGGCAAGGGAGAGAATATAACAAGTCTAGAGCTTTACCTTTAAGAGACCATCAAAATAATTTAAGATGAGAGAAGTCTCTTGGAAAACCTTTTGGTCCAAGAAATGTTATCACATCGTCAAACTCTCTAATATGTCTTCCTAGATCTTCATCTTCCCTTCCATTGAAAGCTTTCTCCTGCAAATTTTTAATAATTCCACCATCAAATCGATATTCTCTAACTCCGGGATTAGGGAACTCTATAGGTTGTTTAAGAAATTCAGAACTTGGAGCACTGTACTCCCTAAGAGTTTTCTCGGGTTTTATAGGAGTTGTCTTGTAAATAGACATGATTTCCATAATTTCACTCAGGTTTTCAACTTCAACTTTATTCGATCTTAAAAGTTTTTCAATAATTTCTTGGTGCATCTGAGCAGACATGCGCTCAATATAATCCGGCAGGTAGGTTCTACCAGAGCGTGTAGACCCTTTGTCTCCTAAGGAGAACATTCTGTAGTAGCAACACCTGAAATGTCAAAAGACAAACACTTAGCTCTTAGCTCCCCGGCAACGGTGCCAGAAAATAGCTTGATGACTGTAAGTGCACATATCATTTGTAGCTAGTTTCGAAGTATAGATATAGATCCCACAGGGAGCCCAAAGGTAAGTGTTTATTGGTGAAGTCTCTGTCACACCTGAAGTTGTCACAGGTCTTCGAGTGAATTGACAGCAAGTGTTGAAATAAGAATGGGATTTTGATTAAATGCGATAGATTTAAATAGAACTAAAATGTAAACTTCATAAATATAAAGCATAAAAGTAAAGAACGACTTTGCTTGTTTGTTGTTTCCTGCAGATGACGAAAGAAGGCGCGGTGAGGTTCAGTTCATGGTGATAGTGACCGTGCTAGGTGAAAGAGTGGTAAATGTAACAATTATAATCTTATAGATATATGTGTAGGCGAGCAACCAATAATTAGCCGGAACTCCTCTTGGTAGATTTCATCTCAACTTCAATAATCCTACTAGTCTGCTACCAAAACCATGGTCAGACACTAGACGATTAAGACCCTTCAGGTCGCGTAGCAATTAAGCTCCTTGGATTGGACTAATGCAATAAGCACAGTGGTTACTCGTTATCCTCGAGTCAACTAGCTTTCCATTGATATCCTCGTGTCACCTGAGGGTCGCTGGTCCACTAGCGTATAAGATCTTATCTATGTAGAACAAGGTATCATGTTGTCTAGGCCCTTAATTGGACAACGAGCATTAGGCATCCCATATATAGTCAAGCACACATACTATAGTATTTAGAATCAATCACAAACTAATGGAAAATATATGAAGGCACATCACATCTCACTAATCCCCTACATCTCCCATGCCCAAGGGAATTACTCACACATGAGAGAAGAATGGATCATCAATATAACTGAATAAAGGGAATTCGTCTTGGTATTACCGTGGAGATCCACAATAAGAATAGAAAAATATCCAACACAATTCAAGATGGGAAGAAACAATCTCAAACCCTAGAATTGCAAGGTGGAGATCGCTCTCTCTCTCAAGTACAAGTAGTGGCTATGGGCGTGTAATGGCTAGGAGGTCGAAGATCGTGGAGCGAGATGAAGAACGTCTTCTTCTTCTTCTTCTTCTTCTTCTTATTCTTCTCCGGATCTCTTCTTTCTCCCTTCTGGATGGTGTGGCGGCTGCTGCATTGTGTTTTTGTCCCTCGTCCCTTCACAGAAGTTATTCCTTTTGACAAGACAGAGGTGGCGACAACTATACGGCGGGAACTATACGGCCGGAAAAATATTCCCGCCATATAGTTGCTCGTTAAAGCTTCTGTGAGCTCCCCTCGCGAGCTTCCAAAGTGGGACTTGCTTGTTTTCTCTAGAATATTGTATTTCTCTGGTTAAATCCTTCTGTTGACGTTCATAACATGAAATACACATTAAAAACCAAGTTTTATTTGCTACCGAAGTATTAGCATTAGGTAAAACCAGAAAACGATCAAATCTGGGAGAAAACTATCAATAAAAGCCATCAAAAATGTGTCGAATCTCATAGCTATCACCAGTCCCTACTCTCATCCACGGCGGCAAGCCAGTCACTGTTCATGCCAACCCAGAATCTTTCGTGCATGGAAGGCAGGATGGCGGTATGTCGAGGATGGTCGAGGGGCACCAGGTCGTACACCATGTGGTGCACACGATGTATCCTCACTTGTCATAGTGCTCATCGAAACAATGAGCATGATGAGGCATCAGTAGACAGGGTTCACTCCAATGGTGGAAAGTCCATTTCATACCTTCATTGTTCCTGGTACAATCGTATAGCAGCTTGCAACATGCAACGAGCCTAACGGTGCTAGAAATATCCAGACGTTGAACGATGAGGTCGACATCGTCCTTGCTGACTTGATCCCACTAGCAGCACCTGCTATGCTTCGAATCGGCATCACGACCAGATGGATTTAGGCGGAGTAGGCGGATGCTGGTGCAATTGGGGTTTTTTGGAGGAGGGGGAGTGTTATGTAAGGAACGGATGAGAGAGAGCACGTGAGGGATATCATGGACGAAGTGGGGAAGAAGATGGGGAGGAAATAAAAAAATGAGAGGGAGGAGATTTGTTTTACTTGCTAGCTTTGTCTAGTCGGCAGTTGCATCGAGGTCACCCGCCTAGGCTTTTACTCTAGGTTAGAGTAGCACGCCACGAGCTAGTACAAATTTACTACCAATATTAGTGTGCAGTGTTGTCTAGTCACATAAGTTTGACTAGAGGGTTTTCATTTTAAAGCTTTCATTTCAACATTTTTTTGATGGAAAATAGGAGGACAAACTATTACTAGTACTTCCATCTTGTTCCCCTACATGTGCACAAATCGTTTCTAGCTAGTTTCGAAGTATAGATATCGATCCCACAGGGAGCCCAAAGGTAAGTGTTTATGAGTGAAGTCTCTGTCACACCCAAAGTTGTCACAGGTCTTCGAGTGAATTGACTGCAAGTGTTGAAATGAGAAAGGGGTTTTTATTAAACTGGGTGTATTTAAATAAACCTAAAATGTAAAGTTCAGAAATAAAAAGCATAAAAGTAAAGAACGAATTGGTTGTTTATTGTTTTCTGCAAATGGCAAAAGAAGCCACATGGAGATTCAATTCATGGTGATAGTGACTATGCTAGGTGGACGAATGATAAATGTAACAATTATAATCTTATAAGTATATGTGTAGGCGATCAACCCATAATTAGCTGGAACTCCTCTTAGTAGATTTCATCCCAACTTCAATAATCCTACTAGTCTATTACCAAAACCATGGTCAGGCACTAGACGATTAAGACCCTTTAGGCCGCTTAGCGATTAAGCTCCATGGATTGGACTAATGCAATAAGAACGGTGGTTCCTCGTTATCCTCGAGTCTACTAGTTTTCCATTGATATCCCCGTGTCACTCGGGGGGTCGCTGGTCTGCTAGCGAACAAGATCCTATCCATGTAGAACAAAGTATCATGTTGTCTGGGCCCTTAATTGGACAACAAGCATTAGGCATCCCGCATATAGTCAAGCACACATAATATAGTAATTACAATCAATCACAAACTAAAGGAAAATATATGAAGGCACACCACATCTCACCAATCCCCTACATCTCCCACGCCCAAGGAAATTACTCACACATGAGAGAAGAACGGGTCATCGATATAATTAAATAAAGGGAATCCTTTCTGATATTACCATGGAGATCCACAATAGGAATAGAAGAGTATCCAACACAATTCAAGATGGGAAGAAACAATCTCAAACCCTAGTCTTGCAAGGTGAATATCCCTCTCTCTCAAGTACAAGTAATGGCTATGGGGGTGTATTGGCTAGGAGGTCGAAGATCATGGAGCGAGATGAAGAACGTCTTCCCCTTCTTCTCCGGATCTCTTCTTTCTCCCTTATGGATGGGATGGAGGCTAGTGTGTTGTGTTTTCGTCCTTGGTCCCTTCACGGAAGTTGTCCCTTTTGATAAGACAAAGACGGCTACAGCTATACGGCGGGAGTTATACGGCTAGAAAAATTGCTCCCGCCATATAGTTGCTCGTTAAAGCCTCTGTAGGCTTCCCTCGATTGCTTCCAAAGAGAGACTTGCTTGTTTTCACCTGAATATTGTGTTTCTCTAGTTAAAACCCTCTGTTGACATTCAGAACCTGAAACACACATTAAATACCAAGTTTTCTTTGCTACCGAAGTATTAGCGTTAGCTAAAGCTAGAAAACGATCAAATCTGGGAGAAAACCATCAAAAATGTATCGAATATCATAGCTATCAACTCCCCCAAGCTTAGATGTTGCTTGCCCTCAAGTGACAAGGAAATAAAGAAGAATAGCGGAGATTCGAGACCGAAATAAAAGAACTTACAAGCTTGGATTGGTGTCAAATTCTTTTCTTCACAATCCTGCAATCTTAAACATGATCATAAAAGTATTTACAAGATTGCACTAAGTCCACTTCCTAACCACATATATCTTGTTAGCAAATAAATCATATGCCCAAGCAAGTGTCAAAAGTTTAGCTAGGAAAGTGAGACAAATTCTTTTGGTATCTCTCTATGTTGAGAGATGAAAACTTTTTGCTCTTGTTTCTTTAATCAATTAAGAGTACTCAAGTTTGCACCAACACATTTAATTTAAGAACAACTCATCTACTCCCATGTCAAAATTTCAAGACTCTCAAAGCACCTTTTTCTTTTCTTTTGCCTTTCAAAAACTTCAGCTCTTTCATAGAGAAACTATGCCACTATTTTTGACATGTTAATTGGGACTGTGTTATGCACTCGTGACCATGCAAATAAATAATTGTTGAGCAATGATGGGTTAGAGGAGTACTACAACTTCACTTGGAACGTGAAACCATGAGGAGACTAATTTTTTTACCCGTCATAGCATTGCTGCTATAGACGTTTACATAACTCAATAGCCAAAATCAAGTGGTTTCCCACATTTAGATCGTTCATTGGCCAACAGAGTTAATAGTTCCCCATGGAGCACGACAGAGTTGTAATGGCACACGTAAAGCAATATTTTACGTTAATTATTAGAAAAAGAAGTGGCATAATCTCTGCTACTTCGAAGCATCCATTTTATCAAACAATTTCATTCAAGGGTACTATCGAGTCTATTTATATTAAGCTCAAATGGGATGGAGTAGTTCTAAAATAAAATTCTTTGGGCTAAACATGGACTCAAGTCATCTTTCGGATGGTTTTTCTTGTTGTAAAATAAATGTAGGAAGTATATTTAACCAAGTTCATTGCTCATTGTTTCGAAGCTAAAAAGGAGGCACTAGCAAAGGAATAGAATTTATAGGATAACAAGCTAAGTGGGGAGTGACTCTAGTGCAAGCGAGTAAATAACTGTAGGGTCAATTTAAGGTTGTAGAAAGGGTGATGAAAGGAATGTGATACCTCCTCTTGCTTGCTTCGTTCTCATATTTGAGTCGAACCCCCTGTGTACTTTCGTATTGCCAAGTCACCTGGAATTGAGCAATCTCCGAGAGAAACAAACTTGCAATAAAAGTTACAACTAACTTTTTTGTATTTTTGATTTAGGAATGCAAACTGAAAATAAATATGCAAATGTGAAGAAATAAAATAAATCAAAAGAATAAATAAAAACATGAATGCAAAGTTTGGAGGTTTTCAAACCTCCCCCAAGCTTAGGTTATTGCTAGACTCAGTTGTTGCCATCATTTGGCGACTGCTGTAGATACTACTAGTAGTAGTCGGGGAAGTGAGTCATGAAGTGACTAAAGTTGTGAGTCAGGGCACTCACATATTCATTCACTCCTTCCAGAGTGTGGTCGATCTCCCCAACGTGCTGGTTGAGCTGCTGGAATTCCTGACAGGGGACGTAGTTGTACCCCTGCTGCGGCTGGATGGGCCACGTGTCCCAAGCTCCTCCTTGCTGCTGCTGTTGTCCCTCCCTAGAAGGGTTGTATCCCAGCTCATCCTCATGCTCTTGCTCATCCTTATCCTGCTGCTCCAGTTCTTCATCTTCCTCTTGATCAGGTTGAAGTTCGGCCATGATCTGCATCACTTGGTCCTTGGTGAGGATCCAAGTCTCCTTTTGCACAATCGAGAAGGCTTGGGGACAGGGCAATGGAACCTGCTCACCCTATGCATTACCAGGATAACCAAACTGATATGCTCGGAGCCTCCGCCTAGCTTGGTAAACACCAAGGAAGCCACAAGCAGTTAAGTATTTGACGTCCATAAGTTTGGAACCATCCATAGATTGCATAACGGCTAGTATAATATTTAATGCATGGGCAAGGTGGGTTACTAATCCACCAATGTGAATATCACCTTTAGTCTTGTTGCTTTGGTGGCGAAAGTGCTGGATGAGTAGAGTTGTAGGATTGGGGCTTTGTGGTGCAGTGTGGAAGAGAGCCTTAGTGAACCGGTGTCACCTCTTCCTAGTAGAGTGTTGTCGAAGAAGAAGGCGTAGTAACGGATTGTTGGGTTCTGAATGGTGGACATCTTCTTCTGGTAGAAGTTGGTGCCACCATTAACAGAAATGACCTCCCAAGTTTCCCCGCTTGTGACGCCATAGAGGTTAGTAATAGTTGGCTCCCTAACATGGGAGAAGCTAAAAGCATTGCAAAATTGTTCAAAATTTATTTCATAGTAATGCCGGTTCATGGTGAATCTTATCGTGCACGCATTACCTTTCTCCCTGTGGTCGTCGTAGAAGGAGGCAAGGAACTCATGTGTAAGCTCGGTGTAGGTGTCGTGGCTTGCGAAGCCAAGTACCGTTAGCCCCGCCTTGTTACACATGAGGGCAAAATCTTCCTTCATCCCTGCCGCGGTGAGAAAACTGTGGTCGACCCAATGTGTGGGAAGCACCCTCCTCGATGAGACCATGGCCAACTTGGGGTTGCTCTTGGCTCGGGACCCCGAGCTCGAGCCTTCACCACGTTGGTGCTTGCGAAAGATGTTACCAATTTTGTTCATCGTGATGCACTAAAATATTTCACCATAAAACCTTAGGCATATAGTTTCTACATGATATATGAATGATCTTACGTGGAAAAATTCAATCCTAACATGAGGAATCAATAGGAAAAATAAAATAAGCTTGAGTTCATCCACTAGATCAATGTGAGAGTTTCAACCATGGAAATCTGAAAATAAAGCATGGGTAGGGAGAGAAACATACCAATCTGTTGATTCCCCCACTCAAACGAATGAAATCCGTGAAGAATCAAGAGTTCTAGGTGGATTTTGAGAGGCTTGGAGAGAGAATATGAGAGAAATAATGAGGAGGGGTGAGAGACCTAGCCGCCCCGGTGCGATTTTGTGGTCGCACCAAACTATACGGCCGTCACTATACAAGCGGGATATGTTGTTCCGCCCGTATAGTTGCTGCGGCACCGCCAACTAGGGTTTCTTTATGTGTATTACAGCTATACGGACGCAACTATACAGAGTTGGTCGTTAAACTATCTATCCCCCAAGACAGATTTCTAAAAAAACATCGACATCTATACGATCGGAACTATACGGCCGGAATTTTTATTCCTGCCGTATAGTTGGTCGTTAAACAACCAGTACCTTTTGGCATAAATTTCTAAGACAGGCATCGATATCTATACGACTAGAGTTATATGGCCAGAATTTTTAGTCCTGCCGTATAGTTGGTCGTTAAACTCTCAGTACCTTTTAGAAGATTTTGTACGAAAGCATCGATATCTATACGACCGGAGCTATACGGCTGGAATTTTTATTCTCGCCGTATAGTTGGACTTTAAATTCTCTGTGTCTTCGAAGAAAATTTGTTGATGACAAGGATATCTATACGACCGGAATTTTTATTCCCGCCGTATAGTTGGTCGTTAAACCATCAATAGTCATCAAAAAAATTCTATTTCTTCAAGAATACCTTCTTATCTCGAAACTTAGCGAAATACCTTATTTTTGACAGAAAAATGATAGCTGAAACTATCGACCAACATTAGCGTATGAAGAGAAGATTTTTAGTCTTTGTAGATAAAACTCAAACTTCTATTTTTATTCCTATTCTATACTCATGCAATCGATGTTTCTACTACTTTTTGATAGCTACATCTTCACGGGCGCGCTTCCATAAGAATGTCTGTGAAAAAGTGGTAGGAATGCGATGAACTTTTTATTTACTGACGAGATGGGTTGACTCCCATTAAGCATTTTATTAAGAATGATTGAGTAACTCAACCCCCTCTATATCCTCGAATTCTTACCTTGGGTTGCCCCTTATCAAAGGCACTTACCACATGAACTCGTTTTGCCGGTGGAATATATCTTTCTCCTGCTTCTAGCTTCTTTGGAAAATAGGGGATGATTTCAGCATCATAAACATTGAAGATTATCTTTCCCTCTGCACAATCAACTGATGCCTCTTCAGTACCAAGGAAAGGTCTTCCAAGTATTATGGATAATTTTCCATCTTCTGGCATCTCAAGAATAATAAAATTAGTGGGAATAACATGCTCATCTATTCTAAGTAAAACATTCTCAATCATACCAATGGGTCGTTTAGTGGACTTGTCAGCCATCTATAAAGTGATAGTAGTAGGCGAATACTCCCCTAATCCTAACCTTTTATAGAGGGAGTATGACATTACACTAACTCCTGCACCTAGATCACACAAGGCATTGTGAATATCCGTTTTGCCTATTGAGCATGAAATAGTTGGTATTCCGGGATCTCTGAACTTAGACAACAACTTCCCATTAGCAGGATAACTAGTTACCATGGCAATAGTTTTAGTTATTTCTTTGTTTCTACTAAGAAAATCACAGGGGAATTTAGAATAGGCAGGAACTTTGATTGCATCCGCAAATGAAATTTCTAGACGAAGGTCACTAAGGGCCTTTGTAAAAGAATTATAAATTACTTGATCTAGTGTTTTTTTCAATCTGGATAAGGAAGCTTTTTCTCACCTAACTTATTCTTGTCTTTTACCTTTTGTGGGGGTCAGGCTCTTTTGTTGCTTTATTTTGTTGTTGTTTATCGCTTTTCTTCTTTGATATTACAACAACTTCATCATCATTGCTTATCTCATTTTCTTGTCTTGGATCAACCATCTCCACATCGGAATCATAACAGTCATCCTGAGCATCATCTTGGTCTTCCTTAGTTTGATCTTGTGGTTCAGTTTCATCTTGAGGATCCACCAATGTATTATCTTCTTTGCTTGCTTAGAGCAAGGCTTTTTCCTTTTGCTCTTTTTCAGCTTCATGTTGTGGTGGTCCTAATGGTCCTGTAACAACTGCACCTCTTCTTGTGACAACATTAGTAGAAACAGGAATATCTTTATCATCTCGAAGAAATTTTTGATAACCAGATGTTATTTGTTCACACTAGGTTTCAATCATACTAAGATACTTGTGAAATAATTTTATTTCATGACCAATCTCATCATAATTTTTCGTGAGATCTGCCAAAATCTGTTTATGTTTTTGAAAGTGCTTATGCAGGTTATTATGAGATTTTGCTTGTCAATGTTTTAATTCTTAAAAAACTTTTCTAGTTTCATCTTCTTTAGTTAAAACTTGTAACAAATCTACTTTGTTCTCCTTAACAAGTTCAGAAGGTATACCTTTTTCTTTCATTGTTTTGCGTACTTCAGTCATAAGATCAGGAGTTATCCGAAGTATCCCTTTTTCCAGCTTAGTGCCGAAATTAGGATTATATAAAGAATCATTCTTAGCCCTAGTAGACATCAATTCCAAACATTCTTTAATAGTTAAGGTATTTATCGATCCTCCTGCTGATAAGTCAAGCAGTTTCTCTACATTGAGTATTAAGACCATGGTAAATAAATGGCAAATAGTTGATTCAAAATAGCCATGATTAGGGATATTATTGATCATTCCAAAGAATCTTTCCCAGCCTTGTGGGTAGTTTTCTCCCACATTATGTCTAAAGTTGCCTATACTCTTTCTTAATTCAGTTACCTTTTTAAAAGGATTAAACCTGTTTATAAATTTAACAATGCAGTTTTCCTAGATTTTAATGTAATGGCGAGGGAGAGAATATAACTAGTCTAGAGATTTACCTTATAGAGACCAACAAAATAATTTTAGACGAGAGAAGTCTCTTAGCAAAACTTTTGATCCAAGCGATGTTATCACATTGTTGAACTCTCTAATATATCTTCCTAGGTCTTCATCTTCCCTTCTACTGAAAGCTTTTTCCTGCTAAATTTTAATAATTCCACCATCAAATCGATATTATCTAACTCCAGGATTAGGGAATTCTATTGGTTGTTTAAGAAATTCAGAACTTGGAGCACTGTATTCTCTGAGACTTTTCTCAGGTTTCATGGGAGTTGTCCTGTAAATAGACATGATTTCCATAATATCACTCAGGTTTTCACTTCAACTTTATTCAATCTTAAAAGTTTTTCAATAATTTCTTCACGCCTCTGAGTGTGTAGACCCTGTGTCTCCTAGGGAGAACATTTTGTAGTAGCAACACCTGAAATGTCAAAAGACAAACACTTAGCACTTAGCTCCCCGGCAAGGGCGCCAAAAAATAGCTTGATGTCTGCAAGTGCACAGATCGTTTGTAGCTAGTTTTGAAGTATATATATCAATCCCATAGGGAGCCCAAAGGTAAGTGTTTATGAGTGAAGTGTCTGTCACACCCGAAGTTGTCACAGGTCTTCGCGAGAATTGACTGCAAGTGTTAAAATGAGAATGGGGTTTTTATTAAACTGGGTGAATTTAAATAAAACTAAAATATAAACTTCGGAAATAAAAAGCATAAAATTAAAGAACGAATTGGTTGTTTATTATTTTTTGTAGATGGCAAAAGAAGGCGCGGGGAGATTCAGTTCATGGTGATAGTGACTGTGCCAGGTGGACGAATGATAAATGTAACAATTATAATCTTATAAGTATATGTGTAGGCGAGCAACCCATAATAAGCCGAAACTCCTCTCGGTAGATTTCATCCCAACTTCAATAATCCTACTAGTCTATTACCAAAACCATGGTCACACACTAGACGATTCAGAACCTTCAGGTCGCTTAGTGTTTAAGCTCCTTGGATCAGACTAATGCAATAAGCACGGTGGTTCCTCCTTATCCTTGAGTCTACTTGTTTTCCATTGATATCCCCGTGTCACTCGGGGGTCGCCGGTCTGCTAGCGAACAAGATCCTATCTATGTAGAACAAAGTATCATGTTGTCTAGGCCCTTAATTGGACAACAAGCATTAGGCATCCCATAGATAGTCAAGCACACATAATATAGTAATTAGAATCAATCACAAACTAATGGAAAATATATGAAGGCACATCACATCTCACCAGTCCCCTACATCTCCCATCCCCAAGGAACTTACTCACACATGAGAGAAGAACGGATCATCGATATAATTAAATAAAGGGAATCCTTTCTGATATTACCGTGGAGATACACAATAGGAATAGAAGAGAATCCAAAACAATTCAAGATGGAAAGAAACAATCTCAAACCCTAGTCTTGCAAGTTGAAGATCCCTCTCTCTGTAAAGTACAAGTAATGGCTATGGGGGTGTATTGGCTAGGAGGTCGAAGATCATGGAGCGAGATGAAGAACGCCCTCCCCTTCATCTCCGGATCTCTTCTTTCTCCCTTCTGGATGGGATGGCGGCTGCTGTGTTGTGTTTTTGTCCTCGGTCCCTTCACGGAAGTTGTCCCTTTTGAACAGACTGAGGCGGCGACAGCTATACAGTAGGAGCTACACGGTCAGAAAAATTTCTCCCATCGTATTGTTGCTCGTTAAAACCTCTGTAGGCTTCCCTCGATTGCTTCCAAAGAGAGACTTGCTTGTTTTCACCCGAATATTGTGTTTCTCTAGTTAAAACCTTTTGTTGATGTTCAGAACCTGAAACACACATTAAAAACCAAGTTTTCTTTGCTACCGAAGTATTAGCGTTAGTAAAGCTAGAAAACGATCAAATGCGGGAGAAAACCATCAATAAAAACCATCAAAAATGTGTTGAACCTCACAGCTATCAATGCCCCCGTCTTCTAGCCGGATGCTGTCGAGTACGAGGACCCGGGCGCTATAGAGAGCTACATCCCCCACCCTCGGTAAGCCCCTGTCTTCATGCCGGACGCTGCCGACGATGGGGACCCAGGGGCTATAGAGGGCTACGACACGCACCCTTGGTATGCCCCTGTCCTCTAGCCAGATGATGTCGAGGATGTGGGCCCAGGGGCCCGAGAAGTTTGCGACGCTCATCCTCAGCATGCCACCATTTTCCATTCGGAGGCCGTGATATGTTGCTAACGTATCCATAATTTTTTATGTTCCATGCTTGGTTTTATCTTTCTTGTGTTTTGTCCACACTTTGGAGTACTTTTCATATGTTTTCTTGGACTAACCTATTAACAAGAGCCACTATGCTAGTTGCCTATTTTTCTGTTTTTGGTTTCAGAAAAGTTAGAAAGTGGATATTCTCGAAATTGGACCGGACAAAAGCCAAAGTCGATATTTTACCGGAAGACTGATGGAGCTAGAAGACGAGACGGAGAGGGGCCACATGGTGGCCACACCATATGGTGGTGCGGGCTAGCCTTGGCTGCGCCACCAGGTGGTGTGGGTCCCCTAGCCGCCCACCGACCTTGCCTCTTTGCCTATAAGAAGCCTCCCGATGCATAAACCCTAAATCGTCCAGCCTCTAGCCACGAAAAGTTCCGCAGCGCTGCCGCCACCGAAGGGGATATTCGGGGGACAAAAAGTCTCTGTTCCGGCACCCTGTCGGGACGGGGAAGTGCCCCCGGAGCCATCTCCATCGATCTCCGCCACCATCTCCATCACCATTGCTGATTCCCATGATGATGAGGGAGTAGTTCTCTCTCGAGGCTAAGGGTTCTACCGGTAGCTATGGCTTCATCTCTCTCTCTATGCCTGATCATATTATGATCATGAGCTTTGTAATCAAGTAGATCTACCTTGTTACTCAAGTGCTTTAATAGATCTCTGCTCTCCCCATGTGTGTGAAAGTGATAGCGTTCACACCATGGTGGCACTTAGGCTAGAGATTACAAATACTTGTTATGAGTTATATTTGGAGTTGTGTCGTCGAATTGATGACAAGTACGCCATGAGGGGGTCCTCGAGGCGTGCGGAAGAGAGGGGTGTGACGTGTACGGTGTTCCGAGACGGTGAGCACACAAGTTTACCCAGGTTCGAATCCGCCGGCTTTGGACAGACCCTACTCCTGCTATCAATCCAGTAATACGGCAAAGCCGGAATATGGGTTACAAGGGTTTCGCCCGTGCGAGTTGAGATTGTAGACTATTGGTCGTCTCTAGTGTTGCCCTAAAGGCTCTCCCTAGGACGGCTTATATAGATATCCGGCCTAGGGTTAACAGGAGAGATCAATTCAGCTACGACTAAGAGTTGATTACAGAGTACATCTTGAACTATAAGTAACATTATGGGCCTAAGTCGGTAAGTCTTCTGGGCCTTCCCGTAGCCGGATGGGACTCCGTCTTCTCTCTCTAACTAGGCCGCCCGTGAAGCAAAGCTCTAACCCGAAGTGGGCCACCCTGATCAGTGAGGAACGTTGAGGATACCCAGAAAGTATATCCCCAACAAGTTGGATGTTTTTATGAAATTGTGGTGTTTGTTGGAACCATCTAGTGCTCAAGGTGACAGTGTGGGATTATCTAGATGGGAAAGGCTTACTTTGAGGTGTACTATTATAGCCCTACCAACGATTAGAGTGTTCAACCAGAGAGTAGTTTAGCGTAGTATCATAAAGAAGAATATATCTATATGAGAGTGTTCACTAGTGAAAGTATGATCCCTAGGCCTTGTTTCTAAGCACTGAAACACCATTTTCTATTAGATCTATTACATGTTTGCTTGCTTCCATCTTTATTTCAGTTTTCCTTTAGTCTTTTCCACGTCCTCAAGCTATTTTCTAGCACCGTTGTTTTATATCCATACCACTTGTATTTTTCTATCTCTTCGCCGAACAAGTGCACCTATACACCTAACAAGTGTATTGGGTGTGTTGGGACACAAGAGACTTCTTGTATCTTGATTGCAGGGTTGCTTGAGAGGGATACCTTTGACCACTTCCTCCCTGAGTTCGATAATCCTTGGGTAATCCACTTAAGGGTAACTTGCTATAGTTCTACAAACCTCTGCACTTGGAGGCCCAACAACTGTCTACAAGAATAGAAGTGCGTAGACATCAAGCTATTTTCTAGCGCCGTTGCCGGGGAGGTAAGGTAAAAGGTACTCACATCCTCCGGTGTGAGTGCTCGAAGTTATTTCCTTTAGATTCTGCAATTTTTTCTTTTTGTTTCTTGTTTTCACTAGTTAGGCTTAATGGAAAACAACAACAAAATTAGAGAGCTTTATAGTATTTATCTTGAGTTAGGACATGAAGTGTTTGAAGAGAAAATTTAAAAACCTATGGAACTTTATTTGCATGCTAATACCAATGTTATTAGTATGAATTCTTTGAACACCATTATTTCTAATGCTATGGAAAATTCTAAGCTTCGGGAAGCTAGTTTTTATGAAAATGATCTTTTTAGTTCCCCAGCTTTGGAAGATAGCTATTCTATTGCTTATGATGATACCAAACCTCCACTATATGATGATTATAATGATGAATATGATATTTTCATTACACCTACTATTGAGGAGAAAATTAATTATGATTACAATATGCCTCCTATATTTGATGATTATGGTGATGAGAATAATAATGATAGCTATTTCGTTGAATTTGCTCCCACTACAATTAATAAGAATGAATATTTTTATGCGGGGATTATTAATTCTTTTATGCATGTGGCTCATGATAAGAATGTTTCATGTGATAGTTATATCGTTAATTTTATTCATGATGCTACTGAAAGTTATTATGAGAGGGGAAGCATGGTTTTATTCGTCTCAACAATGTTAAGTTTCCCCTCTTTATGTTGAAAGTCTTGAAGTTGCACTTGTTTTGTTTTACTATGCTTGTTCCTTTGTGCTTTCATGACTTGTTTCTTTACAAGATTACTATGCATAGGAAGTGGGTTAGGCTTAAATGTGCTTGAATTTGCTTCTTGATGATCTCTTTTACTTCAATTCATATTTCTTATGTGAGCATCTTCTCAAACTATTATGCCTAACTTAAAGGCGTTAAAGAAAAGTACTTATTGAGAGATAACCCAAAAGTTTTCGATGAGTCTTGAAAGTTATTACTTCAGTAATAACCGCTCCTTATCCTTTTTATTTGCTTTTTGTGCCAAGAGTAACCTCTAATGAGAGAGAAGTAATGATTGGGAAAGTTGATGTCCCGAAACAGATTTCTGTGCTTCACCGTAAAAATTCGTGTACAATCTCTGAACGTCTTTTTGAGGCGTGAATTTTTGTGCTTCTGCCCCAGATTGTTATATAACTTTTGTTAGTTCAACACTTTTTTATTTGAGAAATATAAGGTCTTCAAAAAAATTCGTCTTTACCTGCTGGTCTGTTTTGACAGATTTCTGCCATTTTCTGCATTTGCTTCTTGTTGGTTCCTTTTTGAGTTTTTTGGGGAATTGAGTTTTTTGAGGGAAGTGCTTTAGTAGCTAGTGTTCTAATGGAAGTTTATTTGGTATTAAAACTGAACCTTAAGACTTATTATCTTGAGTGCATTAATGTTGCTAATAAAGATTGTGTGGAGTTTTTATGAAGGAAAAATTTCAGGTGTATAGAAGGAATGAGTAATGAGATGAAAGATGGACTAAAGCTCAAGTTTGGGGATGCCACACGTGTCACCCCAAGAAATATCCAAGAAGTACAAGCGTCAAAGCTTGGGGATTCCCAAGGCATCCCCCTTCTTCATCAATAAAAATTCTAGGTTTCTTCCAAACACTTCATTTTTATTGTTTCATGCACAGTTGTGTGTTCTTGGAGCGTCTTCTTTTTCGTTTTCGTTTTGGTTTTTCTCTTTCTTAGTTTTCTTAGTTTGCTGAATAAATTGGTTGGACCCCTCTTTCATACATTGGTTTTCAAATAGTTTGGTTTGGATTGGAAAAGAGTAGGAAAAGTTCATGCTTAAGTGGTGAAGAGAGCTTGTTTTTTGACTGTGGCCTATGCTTTGTCATGCCATGCTTGATATTGTTTTGGCTTTATGCTTAGTATTCTTTGCTGTAGCATGACTTGTTATAAACAATTGAGATTGCTTAATGTGCCTTGGAAGAATCATGCGTTGTTTTAGCATATTAAAGCATAGTATGTGGTATTCTCCTTTGATGCTCTATTTGGGTTGACTTGGCACATGCTCACACCATGTATGACTATCCCAAGTCACCATAGCCTTTGTGATCCTTTAGTTTTCAACTTGTAGTATCACTTTATGCTTTGATCAATGATATTTTGTCGCTCTGCATGATTATGTCCATTATTGCTCTCTTAGCTTGTCGCTCCCAGTCTTTTGCTAGACTCTGTAACCAAGTATGAGTTCCACTCATGCATCCAACTCCTTAAACCAAGTTATTCCAAAGAGTCCACCATACCTACCTATTAGCTTATGCTATTCCAAGTATATTCTTGTTTTTGTCTACCTTCCAAATTAAATTTGTTATGAGAAAACTAGTAATTAAAGCTCTCACGAACTTGATGGCACACTTTACTTTTCTTGCCCTTACTAAACTTGAACCATTGTGTCGTCTATGTTGTATATGCTTGCACTTATTTGTTGGGAATTAGCAGAACCATGCTGTCATGGGGAACGCTTTCAACATTGCACGGGTACTTGTACCTAGTTGATATCATGCTCTTTTGTATATGGATGTCGTCGGTGTGAAATGAAAGGGGAGCTTATAAGTCCATGGAGTTATGTATATGTGTTAGAGAAACGCCCGGGCCGCTGGTCTAATACATGCTGACATGGTGGAAACCTGCAGCGTATCCATAATGAGCTGTCTATGAAGCATTCTTCTTATAAAAAAGTCCTATATTCAGAAAAAAGAGAAAAAGAGAAAAAAGAGATTATGAAAAGAGGAAAGAGAGAAAAAAGCACCATATTCCCATGGTAAATAAGAAGATTGCTGAGATGCTCATTGTCTGCTTGCCTTGTCATTTTGATATGGGGATTCTTCTATATCATCGAGCAAGGGGTACCCCGTTGGCGGTTCTCTATGATACACATGTACTTACGATGACAAGAACTTACCGGTGACTAAACTTGAGTAGCATGAGGAGGAGCCCTCGTATTCAAGGGACATGAGATTTCTAACTTTTACTTCGTCAAGCATGTACACCATAGTTTGTTCACTTTAACCTTAATCACTTCAAGATGCTTATGATAGGGGCAAATGAGAGCTAAAAGCTAATAAGTACCATAATATTTGGAAGCTCTTTATGAAACTTGAATCCCTACTTCCTTCTATGAAGGCCTTTCTTTTACTTTTATGTTGAGTCTCCACCTTCTATCTTTATGCACCTACTTTGAGAGCATAGTGGCCATTCTTAGTTCTATGTGCATTGTCCCAAGACTTATTGATTGATGCATAGCTTTGATATTGCTTGTTTTAAACTATTTGTATCTAGTCACTCTTATGAACTTTGAAGGTGTCCTATGCATTTATATTTGCTGCTCTATGAGGGACAAGCTGAATACTATTATGCTATGTTTTCTTTATGTGAAACAAACAAACGTCTTGCAAAGCATTATTATTCATGAATCTTTTGTTTGTGCCTTTTCGTGTTACAACATAGTTGCTATGTCTTATAGTTAGAACTTTATCTTTCATGCTATGTTGAAGTACTATGATCCCAACTATCAATGTTTTACAAATACTTTGATCAAGATTGTGATGGTGCATGTCACCTCAAAAATTATTCTTTCTTTTTATCACTTACCTACTCGAGGACGAGCAGGAGTTAAGTTTGGGGGTGTTAATACGTTGCTAACGTATCCATAATTTTTTATGTTCCATGCTTGGTTTTATCTACTTCTTGTATTTTGTCGACACTTTGGAGTACTTTTCATATGATTTCTTGGACTAACCTATTAACAAGAGCCACAGTGCCAGTTGCCTGTTTTTTCTGTTTTTGGTTCCAGAAAATTTAGAAAATGAATATTCTCGGAATTGGACCGGACAAAAGCCAAAGTTGATATTTTATCAGAAGACTCATGGAGCCAGAAGACGATACGGAGAGGGGCCACAGGGTGGCCACACCATATGGTGGCGCGGGCTAGCCGTGGCCGCACCACCAGGTGGTGTGGGCCCCATGTCCGTCCACCGACCTTGCCTCTTCGCCTATAAGAAGCCTCCCGATGCATAAACCCTAAATCGTCTAGCCTCCAGCCACAAAAAGTTCCGTAGTGTCGCCACCACCGAAGGGGAGATTCGGGTGACAACAAGTCTCTGTTCCGGCACCCTGCCGGGACAGGGAAGTGCCCCCGGAGCCATCTCCATCGATCTCCACCACCATCTCCATCACCATTGCTGATTCCCATGATGATGAGGGAGTAGTTCTCTCTCGAGGCTAAGGGTTCTACCGGTAGCTATGTGTTCATCTCTCTCTATGCATGATCATATTGTGATCATGAGCTTTGTAATCAAGTAGATCTACCTTGCTACTCAAGTGCTTTAATAGATCTCTGCTCTCCCCATGTGTGTGAAAGTGACAGCATGCACACCATGGTGGCACTTAGGCTAGAGATTACAAATACTTGTTATGAGTTATATTTGGAGTTGGATGTCTTTATGAAATTGTGGTGTTTGTTGGAACCATCTAGTGCTCAAGGTGACAATGTGGGGTTATCTAGATGGGAAAGGCTTACTTTGAGGTGTGCTGTTATAGCCCTACCAACGATTAGAGTGTTCAACCAGAGAGTAGTTCAGCGTAGTATCATAAAGAAGAATATATCTATATGAGAGTGTTCACTAGTGAAAGTATGATCCCTAGGCCTTGTTTCTAAGCACTGAAACAACATTTTCTATTAGATCTATTACATGTTTGCTTGCTTCCATCTTTATTTCAGTTTGCCTTTAGTCTTTTCCATGCCATCAAGCTATTTTCTGGCACCGTTGTTTTATATCCATACCACTTGTATTTTACTATCTCTTCGTCGAACTAGTGCACCTGTACACCTGACAATTGTATTGGGTGTGTTGGAGACACAAGAGATTTCTTGTATCTTGATTGTAGGGTTGCTTGAGAGGGATACCTTTGACCACTTCCTCCCTGAGTTCGATAAACCTTGGGTAATCCACTTAAGGGAAACTTGCTGCTGTTCTACAAACCTCTGCACTTGGAGGCCCAACAACCTTCTACAAGAATAGAAGTGCGTAGACATCAGGCCGTCAAGGGCGGTGCCCACGGGGACATCCCTACGAATCCTAGGCGATTCCTCCACCACACCCCTTGGGGTACCTCAGTCTAGGTGTCGCCCCCCGCCAGGGTCTCCCATTGCCCATACGGGGGAATATAGGACCTTGCCCCATGATGGCTATCTCCCCCTGCGAGGGTCTCTACGAGTTCTACTGCTGAACTCGACCAGTGTCGTTAGAGGTAACGGGCCCACTCTTCTCTCATCCGTTGAGTGCAAGCTCAAAAACAGTTGCCATTTCCCTAAAATTTCTCGCCGTTGTTTTCATTGCTTCTTCGTTTCTTTTTTTGGTGTCTTCCTCTTGCAAGTCGCATGAGTGGGGGATAGTCACGGTGCACGCCACTAGGGCTACCCCCGGTCGATACTGTGACCTAAAGCATCTAGCTCTTACTCACGGACTAGCTCCAGCGGCGAGTCACCTCACCCACGGTTCCCGGTGCTCGATAACCCTCACATGGCTCGCGCAGGCAAGTCATTCACCTTGTGGAACCTACAACTCCTCCTCAAAGAGATATGCAAGGAAAGTACGCGTCCTACGGCTCCCTCTTCGAGGGGCTCATGGGATGGAACCGAACGTACATAGCCTATAGGACACCCCCGCAGGGAGAGGGTACCTACAGGTCAGGTACAAGTCTCGTCGACCTCTCGCGGAGAGGGAAGCGGGGCAACCCATGAGGAACCCCACCTCAAGCCGCTCAAGAGATATCAGAGACTAAGACCACCCTCACGGGGAGTCAATGGGCCAGTACAAGGTCACCTTCCCGAGGGGCTAGGGAGAAAGGGTGTGCAAGCAAGCATGGGCCCAATGCGATGATATCCCCCCACAACATTGTTGCGTCCCATAGATAGGAGGTCCTGAGTTCAACCCTACCGCGAGGGGGTGAACTTCCCCTCACGAGCGGATGGGACCTACTCTGGTGAAGGAACTCACGCGCCGTGCCATCAATGACCACGGTTGCCCATGCCGAAGTGCGGCCACCGAGGCTAGTGCCCGAGGCCTGACATGGGCGATGCAAGACACCCGCGCCCCTCGGCGCATAAAATCCGCGTGAAGCACCGGTAGGGAGCCCTAGTGGCGCGTGCCTTGCCCTGGGGTCGCCTTCTGAGGAGGCCAATGGGCCGGATGCTGCACTACGATCCTTTCCATGAGAGGTTGGCAGAGTGGGCCGTGGGGATACTTCCCCCGGATGGGCACTACAGATCAGCGACAAGCCCTAGAACATTGGGCCTCGAGGGTCGATGACTTCACATGCCCTACATAGTTCAGGTTGCATCAGCAACTAGTCTTGCTGCGGCCTCCCTCGTTAAAAGGATTACGGGGTGGCTGGTGCAGTCTCTCCATCCCAGCGGCCGCCCCTGCAGCCCCCGCGTGAGGGACTCGCTACCCTCATCCTTCCCTACATTTCACGGTATAAGAAACCCGAGGTGATGACCGGGGGTAGGGCCGCGGTGCAGGTGGGCCATGCTAACATCATATAAGAGATCGCTGCCACATGAGGGATCTTGTGCCCATGGTAACCCCGCTGACAAGAGTCTCCCGGGCGTAGGTGAGACTATGACCACCACCACGCGAGGCCTACGAGAGACCAGAGAGAACTTCCTCCCTAACTGACGGGACTAGGGCAACTTCCTTGAGACGCGCAAAAGTCATAGCGAGCAGGTCGCATGAGAGTTCCTCGCAGCACATTCCTGGTCCACGGCGAGGCCCACCGACCTAGGAGACGATAACATATGGCACATGCTCCATGGCTGGCACAACACGGGCGGACGACACGTGCTGCGCCCCTTGGACTATCGTTAGGCGCAGATCCATACTAGGCTGATGCCCTAGCAGGGCACGTAGAAAGGAAAGCGATGGACATAGGGATAGACTCAAGGGTGTTCATTACAAGTGCCCCTCTAATGGGCCATGGGACATTACTAAACCACGCTTCCTGCTACTAGAGGCCCGCGGTTCTGTCGGCACCACAACGATACTGCCTAGAACCCCGCCTAGGCATCCCAGAGGTGGTAGGGGCTGTCAACATGGCCCGTCAGCGGGTCATACACTGACATGACGAAGTTCCTATTATAGGCATACTGAAACTGAAAAACCACGCCGCGTCGGATCTCGTGGTCACGGATGAAACTCTCCCTGCTGGAGGCGAGATACACTTCGCCCGGTGCACGGGACTTGGTGGTCACGTTCTAGCTCTTGCCGCTGCCAGAATGCCTCCACCACACGCGCTCTGGGATGTCTCCCAGGAATAGAAAGTGAAGCTCGTGGGAAGCCTCACGCTGGTAGACCAATCGTCGCCCTGGAGGATGAGGACAAACTTGATAATCCGCTCTGGTTCGAGGCCATCCTCGAGCTTGACCACGTTTGTCGCAAGCGGGGAATCGGGGAGCGACGGGGGCTCCGCACCAGCGCCTAGCCCCCCTTCGAGCCCACTGCGATATCCCCGGCCACTGCCATGGGGCCGACCGCGACCTCGCCGCTCTAACATCTCCCCACCGACAGCCATCGCAATCCCAGAAGCCGAGGCACCAACCTTGCCGGCACCATGGCCACCACGCCACCCGCGTCAACTCCCGTGCGGCCTCCCGCGGCGTCGCCTCACTGACATCTCTCCCTAAGTAGCCACAACAGCCTCGAGAGCCGCAGCACCGTCTAGACTAGTGCCACGGCCGCCCTGCCTCCCATGGCCGCTGTTGATACCTTCGATCCATATTACAGATGTAGCGTAGCTTCTTTTTCCCTAGTAGACCTAGGTTATCAAATCCTTGGGAAGCGAATGCATAGTGAAGTTACTTTAATGGACCTTTGGGAGTTTTAGAATTCCTTTTGTGTTTTTACCAGACCGATAGCTTGCGTCTTTTATTTGTTGTCAATGATGGAGAGAGAGGGCCTAGGACGTTCAGTTTCACCTATAGCTGTGCAAAACATATGATGGGAATAAAAGATAGAAATAAAGTATGCATGTACTTGTTAGAGCAAGAGAAATTATATGTGGGCAGTTGATGAGTTCATATTTGTATCATGTTTTACATTATTATTTTGCATTATAGATGTAGGATCTTGGTATTTTACGGTGTTCGTATGCACATTTTATGTATGTTTCCACAAGGATCAGGACAGATGATGGATCCAATGGATACAATTCTTGGAGTAGTTGTACTGTGGAGAGAAGGGGTCAAAAACAACATAAATCGCTTATTTGGGAAATATTAATAATACCAGAAGAAAACCAAAAGCGAACAAGGGAGGCAGAGAGTTCAAGGACCAACTATACGGGCGGAACAAATTTTCTGGACGTATAGCTCTGGTCGTATAGTTGGCGCCGCCTCCGCCTCGTCAAATAGTTCCACCCGGTGCAATTGGTTCAAAGGACAACATATAGAACACCCAGAAATCACAGAAACCTCACCCTCGGAAGGCATCTGGAGGGGGAACTCATCCACAAGGGATCCATCTTTGCCCTACGCAGATTCGGGAGGCTAAGGCATCAATCTTCATCATCCATCACTGCATCACCACCATCTCCATCATCCCATCTACATCTTGTCTAGATCTTGTTGTAATTCCTATACTCGCTGTGGATTTATATAAGTACTATTCATCTATGATTGTTTCCATTACCATTGCCATGATGTTGATTGCCTCCATGTATGAGTAGATCATTAGTTTTTAGGGAGATGGAGAAACCCTAGTATGAGATTGAAATAAGGTAAAGTATATTATGATATTCATCGATGTGACCATGTGTTAGATTTTCTACATCTTGATGTTGAGAGAAGTCCACCTCTCAATATTTTCCTCTCGTGGGGACTTGATGGAGGAAACTACTTGTTGGTAGATGGAGGTGTGCTAGCACTTACAGTGACCCCTTACGTATCAACTTGGGAAATCGAGGAAACTCACAGAACACTATCCATGCCATAGGATACGTCCTACGGAATTACGTCTCTTAATAGCGCAGTAATTCGATTGATGTCGATTGCTGACTGTTGTGGTTATGGGGATGATATGAGCAGCGGTTGTTGCCTATTCGTCCAAATATGAAGTTCCTCCCACACATACATAGTTGAGAATGTTCATGATGATAATCTTTATCTTAGATCTTTACAATACTAGTGGTGTATCCGCTACTCCCTGAGAACGCTTTTCCCTACTGCAGTTCTAGTATCTCTTACATACGTGATACTTACTTTATGTACTCAGTTGTTTACTTTATTTTATTATTGCTCTTGTACCCAAAACCCCAAAACACCTTTTTACACAATACTCGCATTTTATCTTGTCACTTAGAACTTTATCTAGCATTTCTTCTGTAATATTTATTTCAAGAGTTATTAGACTTCAGACTCCTGCTCCCTATGAGATCGATATTTTTATTTCGAAGCTAGCTACAAATGATCTGTGCACTTGCAGTCATCAGCAGTGCATCCATAATTGCTATTGCCTCCGCAACTACTTATAGCAAAAACCTACTAGTCTCATCCATAGAAGAAAGAGAACTAATGATATGTATAGTGATGTCGCCTTTAATCCCAAGTAAATCCCTCACATACAGCCGTACGACCCCTTCTGTCACTGGGGTTCCCAACCTGCAGATCAGTCATTACTCATACTCCCTATACCTGGATCAAACCTCGGGGTCTTGGGTACCTGACAAGTCCTTGGATTGAGGCACGAGAGGATACAATAATCATCATGTAATACAAACTAATACACGATCCCATCTGCGATAAATAACATGCACAAACGCTACATGGCTAGGCCGAAGCCCTTAGCCCAAGGAGAATTACTCACACATAGAGATGAGATCAACAATCACAAACATTGTAATGAAAATCTAAGATTGATAGCAATAGTCTTACAATGTCGCCAATCGAAGAAGAGATCTACTATTACAAGTGGTGGAATATGGCTATGGAGATGGAGAAGGGTTTTGAGATCTGGAGGCGGCTGGTGATCTGTGGCAGAGACTTTTTGGCGAGGTCTGGCTTGTTTACTCAACGCCCAGGCTTCTTTATATAGGGGTCCCTTCACGAAAGTTGTTCTATTTGACCTAACGATGGCGGCACCAACATACGGCCGGAATTTTGCTCCGGTCATATAGTTGGTCGTTAAAGCATCCGCCTCCGCTTTACGGCTCCTAGTTTCTTCTGGCTGTTGGAAATCTTGTATCTTTGACTTTAATGTAGTGATTCCCTCCTTTAAACAACATTATCTACGCAAGAAAAATATAAAAGAAAGGATTGCATACCCCTTGGAATATTAGGCATTAGTGACAGGATTAGATAGATATTTCATCAAAATTATGAATAATATCCAGATTAAATGTGGACGTGGACGCCTATATTTCAGAGCCATCAACCTCACCAAGCTTAAACTTGATCGTCCCCAGGCAAGAAAACGAAAATCAAAAAGGAACTCAACATTTAAACTGAAATAACGAGATGGTGATCTTACTCATGATTACTAGTCTCATGTTTCCTCCACTTCATAAATCTGAAAAACTTCAACATAGATAGAGTAATGACAAGCATATCATACGGGTTTCATGCATCCTTATAGTGTAGCAAAATTATTGTCATCGTGGATGATTCAAATGAGCAAACTTTATTCCATGTCAAGTAATCAACTCATAGGCTTGCCTTTGAACAATAAAGTATAATCATGTAAATTAAGTGTGTGAAAGTTGTCATGAAAAGCATATACACTAGAGTATCTCAATTCTCCCTAATCAATAAATCAAGACTTTTCAATTCATTGTCCTTCAAGAATTTCAGTTTTTAAGTAATTGAGAGCATGCCAAAAAATATTTAGTTTATCGGGCTATGATGGATACTCGTGGCATCACTAAGGTTTTGTTCCTTTTGCATAATGATTTCTCATAACAGCTATAGGTGTGATTCCATCATGATTACAACTACCCGGGAGTGCCAAGAATCTTACCCACTATAGCATTGCTGCTACAAGTGTTTAATCAACTCATAGCCGAAATCTAGGAGTTTCCTCCATGAAGATCGTTCATAGGCCAGTGGAGTTGTTGGCATCCCATGAAGTTTGACACGCATAAAGCTATATCATTCTTATGATTAACAAGTCAAACTTTGGCATGCTCACTAAAACCGCTAAACATTAATTCAATCGAACAAATCCTTTTAAAGAGAGCTATTAAGTCAATCAACATTTTCATTGGTGTTGAGTGTCTCTAGAAATAAGCCGTCAACACTAAGCACTACAACACCCAAGCCTTCAGTTGCGATACTTTTTCTTATTACAATTGTTTAGCAACTTTTAGGCAAGACTTGGTTAATTACGAGAGCTGGAACAAAAGGTAGCCAATTAATTACCCATGCAAACGAAAATTTTACTACAACACAAAGACTCACTCCACCAATATAATACCTCAACATTTACTACTAACTAGCATGGGTTTCTCAAACTTCAAAAGTGGGGAGTCATAAGGCATACCTCTCATGTTTGGTTCCACTTCTCTCTTCCTTTTTTATTTGTTTCTTGGAAACTCGAAGTCGATCACTCTCCTGCAAATACATGAAAACCTCGAGGCGGAAAGAAAAGAAAGAGGGAAAATAATGAAAAATGGAGAAATCTTTTTGTGGTTTTTAAGAGAGGGGACTTTAAAGAAAAGAAAATTGGCGGCAAAGCTCGGCTAGAAAATCTCGAAAGCAAATATAAAGAACTAAAAATAAAGTGTTGGGGAAACCAATACGAGTGCTTATAAAATCAAATATCACAACCTCGAAATAAATAAAAGAAAATAAATGCCAAATAAAGATACATGAGGAAACTTCCCCAAGATTAGGCTTTTGCAAGCCCTTCAAATCATTGTGGTGGTGGGAAAAAGTCGTTACTCTAGTTCGAAAATTGAGTTGAGAGGGTTACTAGTTGATTCTCGGAGGTTCAAAGAGAAGCTATGCATCCTCTCCACAGTCCCTCCAAGTTCTTGGAAATCTTGGTATGTAGAGAACCAGGTTTGTGGCTGCTCCTCTTGATAAGGAACTTCTTGCTCCTCCTCTTAGTCCTCATCCTCCTCTGGAATCTCCTCCTTGGGTTGGTGTTTCTCAACCTACAAGTCATATAGCAAACGTCCTTCCTCGATAGAGAAAAGACCATTAGGGAAAGGAGCGGGGTAGAGACGCCGAGCTCCAGTAATATGCAAGTAATAAACACCACCTCTCCTAGTGAGCATTCCACAAGCATTCAAAGTGGAGAAACCAACACGTGTCTCACCTAGCACGGGTTGGAACTCACCTAGGTCGAAGCCTAGGGTAGTGGCAAGCACGGTGATGACGCCTCCTCCTGTGATTGGTCCTTGGCTTTGGGAGGGTTGGTGCTCCAAGTAGCGCACAAGGATGGCACCCAAGTTGAGTGACAAGCCGCAGTTGATGTAAGCAACCTTTGTAAGGACTAGGATGTCCTCCTCATTGAGTCTCGTGAACTCATTACATGGCTGCAATTACAGGATGTTGCATATTCTTCCCCTTGTTCACTCTAGTAGTGAAACTCATTACATGATAGTATTGTTCAGGGGTAGGTTCTAAGCCAGTAAAGGATGCGCGTAAGGCATGAACATCATTGTTTGGCAAATTAAAACATGCACACCATTCATCTAATGTTAAAGTGTAGTTGTTGTTCATCAGTCGGAAAGAAATAATGTCCTCTCCTTGCCATTGTTTAATGGTGCTTCGCAACAAACTTAGAAATTTAATGGTTAAGCGGTGATAAGTAGGCACATCATTGTAGACAAAGTTTTGTAGGCCAGCTCTATTGCAAAGTAAATTGAAGTCATCAGAAATACCGAGTTGGTTCAATATAATGGGGCAAGCCCACTTGGTGGCCTTCACTTTGCGGTTATTGATCTTGTTGAAGTGATCACGTTGGGGCTCATCCTTGAACCGTATCCCCATGCGTTCCTGAGCGGCAGCCTGAGAAGCGCTAGCAGTGGCACGAGCACAAGTTTTGCTCCCTGTGTTCATCATCTAAAACATTGAAAAAAGAAAAAATAAAACCTTTTGATCTAACAACAATAAGTAAAATCTATTCCTCATCATAGCACACTAAAGAATCTCCTAAAAATAATAATCTAGTCAAGAAAATCATGGCCTAGATTGATAATGACAATAGATTGAAGATGAATTTGCAAAAAGTAATTGGAGGATTAGAGGAGAAACATACCATAGACCACTCATGTGCGAGGAAATCAAACGATATTGAGCAGAGATGAAAATCTCTTGAGGTTTTGAGAGAGTTTGAAGGTAGAAGAGAGAAAAAGGATTGAAGTTTTGGAGTTTGAGGTACCTTTCCGTGCGATTTTGTGGTCGGACGCAACTATAGGGGCGTAACTATATGGCCGGAACAATGCATTCCTGCCATATAGTTAGCATTCTGTCAAAATATTAGGGTTTCCACCTGGCGGCGCAGCAATACGGGTGCAACTATACGGCTGGAACAAAATGTCCCGTCTTATAGTTGGTCGTTAAACTATCTGTTCCTGGGAAAGAAAATATACAAAGGCATCGATATATATACGACCAGAACTATACAACCATAATTTTTATTCCCGTCATATAGTTGGTCGTTAAACTCTCAGTACATTAGAACATAAATTGTACGGAGGCACTGATATCTATACAGTCAGAATTTTTATTCTCGCCGTATAGTTGGTCGTTAAACTCTCTGTGTGCATCAAAAAAATTCTATTTATTCGAAAATTATTTCTTTTCCTGTAAGTTAGTTATATACCTCATTTTTGATAGAAAATTGACAGTAAATACTGTCGACCAACAATAGCATGAATAAAGCAGAATTTCAAGTATTACCGAACTTCTTCTCCTCAAATGGAGTTCTCTAACACTCTTTATTAAACATAAACTTATGCTAAAACTGAAAACTTAACTCAAACCTTTATTTCACATGGGTTGCCTCGCATGGAGCGCTCTTTTATGGTCAATATCTTGACCTCAATGTTGCTTACTTATGCCAGATGAGTGGAACACCCACTCCAAAGTAATTGGCCTTCCAAGTGATGGCCTCCTTTTCATCATGCTTGTCTTTCTTCTTCCTGGGAAAATGAATAACAAAAGGATCCCGCGAAGGCAATTGAAGCTTCATGTTCCCTTCATGTAGATTAATTAAATCCTTAATAGTTATTAAGAAAGGACGGCCTAATATAATGGGAGCAGTAGCATCTTCAGGCATGTCAACAATAACAAAATCAATGAGAGCGGGATAGCCTTTAATGTATACTAAAGTATTCTCCTTAATTCCTACAGTTTGTTTGTAGGTAGAATCTGCTAGATGCAATTTTAACTTAGTGATTTCAAAGGAGCCAAGATTTAGCTTGTTAAAAATACTCTTTGGTATTGTTGAGACACTTACACCTAGATCAGAAAGTGCAGCTATCTCATTGGTTCCAATTTTAATCTTAATAGTAGGCTCAAATATGTCATCTAACTTCACAGGTAATTTTTTAGCAATTTGCTTATATTCTTCCTCAAGCTCACGTACCTTTATTGCTACTTGATTAATGAAGTGCTGGTACAGAGCTTCCTCACTACCTTCACTCACCGGAATCTTTATGTTGATCCTTTTTACGAGATCTTCAACGGTGTAGCTTGGTGAAGGAGCATTACTATAGTCAAGTTCTTTAGGCTCCTGCCTTTGGACTCTCATCATCTTGAGGTCTTCAACAGGATTTGGCTCAACTTTACTTGCAAATTTAGCTAGAATGAGAGTTTGACTCTCGGTTATCTTACCTAGCTGTGCCTCAACGATCCTCGTTCTTTCTTGGAGGGCCTACAAATCATTTCTCAAACTAATAGCTTGGTTAGATAATTTACCAAGCGTGGCATCATGGTTCTCTGTTATTTTAACAAGAATATTTTTTTGTTCATTTTGTGAGTCTATAAAAGACTTAAGTTTTTTTGGAGACTACCATTACTAGTTCCCACATTATTATTAGAATTACATGCAGGACTAGAATAATGTTTCTGAAAGTTAGGATTGTAACTCTTCTTCCGAGCAGGGTTATAATCATTACGAGCTACGGAATCTATTTCTTCAATATTTGTTTCAGGGGTGGCTCTTAACTGGGCTTCCTTACCTATTACGGCTAGTATGAGCTCATCCAAATTGGCATTGAGTTCTTCATTTTCTTGTGGTGAAATAGAGTTCACCTTCTTCGTGCCTGATCTATCCACATGCCATTGAGCATGGTTGCCTTGCATGTTGTCTAGCAGCTTCTTTGCTTTGGTAATATGTTTACCCATAAACGTCCCTCCAGCTGCAGTATCAAGCATAGACTTAGATACAGGGTTAATAGCATTATAAAATAGATGGAGAATTAACTAGTCTTCCATCCCATGACTAGTACACTTTCTTAAGCATTCTTTCATCCTCTCCCATGCAAGCGCTAGTGGCTCACACTCTTCCTGTCTAAAGACAGTAATATTAGACCTGAGTTGCATAGTCTTTGCAGGTGGGAAAAATTTAGTCATAAATAAAGAAGTACATCCCAACCATAATGTAATAGTATTTCTAGGAAAAGATAGCAACCATTATTTTTCTCTTCGTCTTAGAGAGAAATGAAATAGACACAATTTTACCGCATCAGGGTCAACGTCTTTAATACGCATCATATCACATATTTCAGTGAAAGTATTCAAGTGCATACCTGCGTCTTCAACAGCAGAGCCTCCAAATTGATTCTGTTGAACCAAACTTAAGTAATGGGGCTTAATTTCATATTCATCAGCAGGAATTGATGGTTGACTAATAGGAGTATGCAAGTAATCATTGTTGGGAGTAGAAAACTCCCAAGCTTCTTTTTAGCCATATTTCCTATGTTTTTGGATTTTCTTAAACAAAGAATTATAATAGTAAAAGCAAGAATTTAAAGGCTAACTAATTTTTTTGGTTTATCAAATAAAGACTAAAAGCAAACTAACAAAATTAAAAACAAGAATTAAAACTAGCAAGGTTCCTAATAACATCACTAGGGTAGCTATTGCTTCCTCGACAACGACGCTCGAAAAAAGGGTTGATACCTTCGATCCGGATTATGGATGTAGTATAGCTTCTTTTCCCCTAGTAGACCTAGGTTATCGAATCCTCGGGAAGCAAATGCGTAGTGAAGTTACTTTAATGGACCTTCGGGAGTTTTAGAATTCCTTTTGTGTTTTTATCGGACCAATAGCTTGCGTATTTTGTTGTTCTCGATGATGGAGAGAGAGGGCCTAGGGAGTTTGGTTTCACCTGTAGCTGTGAAAAACATCTGATGGGAATAAAAGATAGAAATAAAGTATGCATGTACTTGTTAGAGAAAGATAAATTATATCTGGGCAGTGCATCCATAATTTCTACTGCCTCCACAACCGCTTATAGCAATAACCTACTAGTCTCATCCATGGAAGAAAGAGAACTAATGATATGCATAGTGATGTCACCGTTAATCCCAAGTAAATCCCTCACATATAGCCGTACTACCCCTTCTGTCACTGGGGTTCCCAACTTATAGATCAGTCATTACTCATACTCCCTATACCTAGATCAACCCTCAGGGTCTTGGGTACCTGAAAAGTCCTTGGATTGAGGCAAGAGAGGATACAATAATCATCATGTCATACAAACTAATACATGATCCCATCTACTATAAATAACATGCACAAATGCTACATGGCTAGGCCGAAGCTCTTAGCCCAAGGAGAATTACTCACACATAAAGATCAGATCAACAATCACAAACATTGTAATGAAAATCATAAGATTGATCGCAATAGTCTTACAATGTCGCCAATCAAAGAAGAGATCTACTATTACAAGTGGTGGAATATGGCTATGGAGATGGAGAAGGGTTTTGAGATCTGGAGGCGCCTGGTCATTTGTGATAGAGACTTTTTGGCAAGGTATGGCTAGTTTTCTCGTTGCTCGATGCTTCTTTATATAGGGGTCCCTTCACGAAAGTTGTTCTGTTTGACCTAACGGTGGCACCGCCAACTATATGACCAGAGCTATATGGCCGGAATTTTGCTCCGGTCGTATAGTTGATCGTTAAAGCGTCTACCTCTGCTTTACAGCTCTTGGTTTCTTCTAGTTGTTGGAAATCTTGTATCTTTGACTTTAATGTAGTGATTCCCTCCTTTAAACTACATTATCTATGCAGGAAAAATATAAAAGAAAGGATTGCATACCCCTTTGAATATTAGGCATTAGTGGTAGGATTAGAGAGATATTCCATCAAAATTATGAATAATATCAAGTTTAAATGTGGACGTGGATGGCTATATTTTAGAGCCATCAGCTGCTGCGAGGCCTCCCACGACCACGCTTCACGGGAAAAACCTCCGCCTCGTCCATCGACAATGCCTTGCCCTTCTCGCCTGCAGAAAGTCTCTCAGGCACCATGGGAGAAAGGGGTTTTTTGGAGCCCTAAAGTGAAGAGGAAAGATTAGTGGGTCAGGGAGAACGGTGCCGATAAGGAGGTATTACGCCCGAACCCCGATTTAACAGGGTGGAAGACGACATCATTGCGACAAACACGTGGCATGGGCCACAAACGCCCATAGCGAACCATCACATCGAGGGGAGTGGTTCCCAAGGCGGGGGATCTTTTCTCTCCCAAATGGTCCCAAGGCGAGGGGAGTGATTCGAATGCACATTGGAGATGCATCCAGGGACTGAGCACTGCGTAACCACCCCTAGGATGGGGTCCGTCGACTAGTTGGGGCCCTTGCCCCTTCGCGCCTACGGGAGGAAGCGCGCATGGGAAGCGCCCGGGGGCTAGTGTCGGCGTCCTGGTACCCGGGGCCAGGGCGATCCTGCGGGCGACGGGCCCACCTAGGGCCACCTCCTTTCCTGTGGCAGCAAGACACGCACAAGGCCTCGTGATGGGAGGTCAGGGCTGGCGCCTATGGAGGGTGTCTTTGTGCCCTCAACTCCACCACGCGAGGTTGGGCCCTCCCGGGTCCCCGAGGAGGCCTCGAGAGGGTCAAGGAAGGGGTGTGCCTGCAACCCTGCCATGGTATGGGAGAAGAATACAAGAACCTACAAGGGAGACCGGGTCGCCTCTGTAAAGCAAGGAGGGACCATGCACTGACTGGTGCCAAGACACCAAAGACGTCAGTGGAGCCAAGACAGCTGCCCCTTGCCACTTTGGTGCTAAGGGGACAATGGTGACATCAGGAAGCGAAGGGTGGCGTTAGGTGGACTGGCTTTATGAAGGACCGGCGAATGACCGAGGCAGGGAGAACCGAGTCCACTGAAAGTAGACTGGTAGACCAGCTCCTCAAGGGGCGTTAGTGTGGTGACCCTTCCCGCCTAATGTTTGGGGGAATAGGCACAGCCGCCCTATAAAAGGAGACCTTCCTCTACCTTGGAGGAGGTCGAGTCCTAGAACTTGTAACCCTAGACATTGGTTCTCCATTGTACCCTCGTGAAGCATAGCGAGCAATACAACCAAGCAGGAGTAGGGGCTTTACCTGCTCACGAGGGTCCCAAACCTTGGTAAAAAAAGGTGTCAACCTCTCTGTCGTGTGTGTGCGCCGCCCTCCTCGCCCTTGTTGAGCTACTAGGAACGCGCGATTCAGACCCCTCTCGAACTCAGGGCTCGTTGGACCCCTATTCCTTTGCGGGACACATCTCCGACAGTTTTCCGCCTGAGAGATCGAGGGCTACAGTGGGATATATTATAAAGTGAAATGTAAAGATCGAAGCCTCATGATGCAAATGATCTTGAGATTGTTTGCGTAGTGGTGTATGCGTCATGGAAGGTCCTAGCATTGTTATAAATAGCATGTTCTTGCCGAACAAGATCATCCAGACTCAGTGTTGGAGGAGTCAGAGGCATAGCAGATACATCAGCTAAAGGTTCGGATCAAGATCTAGCCGTCTTTTGTGCTACTATAGTAGTTGACAACGTAGAAGTTCCCGACTTGGTTACTACTCCTGCTACATCTGCTCCCTCCTTCAGTTGCTTTCCTTCTTCAGTGGCATCCTTAGCTGGAGCTTCAGCCATTTGACACGAAGTGCTCTCCTATGTTGCCTGATCCCTAGGAAGGATGTCCATACCGACAGAACCTGAGACATCTGGAGTAGGATTGATGGATGTCTCCTTGGCGGAGGTCTCAGGTGCAACAGGGAACGAGGGTACGGTGGATCCTGATGTAGGCTTGGCAGCAGGAGTTGGAGGAGCAACAACGAGGGAGGACTTGGTCATCATCTCATGAATGTTTTTGGAACCTACAACATCTTTGGAGGTGTGCTTTAGACTAACACCAGATCTCTTCCTGAAACGTGCAAAGTATAAGTACACTAATGAGTAGGTATAAAATAAAGTCAGAGAATAGAAGTACTTACACTACAACATGTGCCTTGGTTAAAGGGATGCCGATGGACTTCTTATTCTCTGCCTCTAAGGCGGCAATGGATTTCTTGAAGACTCCACTCTCCGATTTCTTCTTCTTCTTACCATGCACAGCAGCGTCAGAGGTGGAGCTCTTCCACTTTCGCATTGCCGGAGCTAGATGATCCTCGGAGGCCTCATCGTCGGACACAATGTGCACAACCTACAGTTTTGGATCATAAACTTGCGAGGCCATGTTTTCCTCAGGCAAGCTCGCCAGCTGATGGAGTACGAACATGTTAGATGATCGACACATCCAAGACGGTGGACTTAGAGTATATACAAAAAGAAATAAAGGAAACATGGTTACCTCTGGGCATTTACATCATTTGAACATGTCATAGGTGATGACAAAGCCACGCTTCCTGTCCTTCACCTTAACAATGTCCTTAAGCATTAGCTCCTTGGAGAAGTTGTCCTTGGAGATTCTCATCGGGTCATTTCTCTCCTTGGAGTACTCATGCATTAGCTTGGTGCGGCGTTGCAGAGGTTGATCAACCGTGCAAACCAGCACATGGCTAGGTCCAAACCTATCAGACTTGTGTCTACCAGCCACTCTATCCGCCTTATGTCCCGGAGGCTTCATTGTCGGAAGGGAGCATGGCTTGGGACCGCCATGTGGGGCCCACGGTGGCATCTCCATCGACAAAGCCGGGATATGAGCCTTATCAGTCGGCCAAGGGAATATCTAGGCCGTAGAAGTAAGTTTTCTGCCAGTTCTTGCAAGACTCATGGCCCATGATGTCGGGGAATCGCCGGACAGGAAGGATCTTAAAACTTATAGTTTCATAGTTCCAAAGTTCTTCCTTGGAATCTCCAGACTATCTCTTCACGGTGAAAAAATAGATAAACAGATCTAATCTAGGCCTAATCCCTAGATATCCCTCACACAAAGCTACATAATTGCTAAGTACCAGGTTGTTATCGGGATAGAGGTTGTGAGGAAGAACCCGGAAGTGTCTCAGGACCTCAAGGTAACTCCATGTACCTGTTGTTCTTTGAGGTAGACCTTCTCTCTGGCTTGGGGAGAAGGGACAACCTCGCCGGCCAGCGCCAGTCGCCAGACCAGCCCCTCCATCGAAGGGAGGTATTCCTAAGCGATAACCTCCTTCAGGTGCTCCGCGGTAAACTTAGAGCCCCACCACACTCCCTTGTGGGAGTCAACCTCCTCCTCCATGGCTTCGAGCGCCGCCCTTTTCTTGTCATCGCCGGTGGTTTCCACCATGGTAGAGACAGGAATAACCACCCACTCCGATGGGACAGAGACTCCCTTTGATGGCTCCTTGGAAGCCTCAGGAGTCGCTGCCATCGATAGAGTATTGCTGCTTCTCGCCACTGAGGTTGATTGGGAGAAAAGGTGAAGATGGGATTTCTCGCTAGGAGCTCGAAGGGTCACGCGGCGAGAGGAAGAAGATGGCGCAGGGGAGAATGAATGTAAAAGAAGTATCTTTGGTTAAAGTAACTATTTATAATCCCTAGCGTCGTGATTCGTGCATAGGAGATCTAACGTCACAATGTTGACAACGTGTGTGAAAACGTGCACAGTAATTTCGCCACGTCCCCCATTTGTCGCTTAATGTTTTGGATTTCATGCGCGGGAAAATCACTAATGATTAACCACTGCCATATGTGAGTTTTGAGGAAGCATAGGTTGTAGCCTACATCACCCTACTAACGGTGGCAGGGGAGTAGTCACGTATGAAGATTCTAGTGTGGGTGGATACTATCCGACTATGGAAAAGAATATTAAAGACTTGAAGATTCTCTGGCTTACATATTGCAGATAGAGAAGATTGCAGGATTCTTTGGGAGGACTTCGAGATGTTGCTTGACGAATTCCCCAACATCACCTAGATAGAGCAATCAATACTGAAGGGCAAGATGGCGCAAGATCACAAAGTCCTTCGGGGGATACTGTTGGGGATATGCTATATGGGTATCACCATGGCATGTCTCTAATTCGGCTAATCCGGGTGGCCCACAGTTGGTAGAAAGGCCTATGACCTACTGGGCGGCCCTGTTAAATGAATCCAGAAGGGAGGACCATGCCGGAAGAAGGAAGGCTATGGTGTAGTTACCGACCAACCCGGAGCCTTGGAGTAGTTAGTATTAGTGTCAGACTCTGTAACTTGTCTAGCAAGGTCCTTTCCCTTGTAACCCTAGGTTTTGGCGCCTTTATAAGATGGACATGTGGGAGCCTTTAGGGCAATATACAATCTTGTAGACAAGTTCATAGAACGTCACAACCTCACACAACAAACCGATCTCTGTAACTCAGCTTATTTCCATTATAGTGATTTATAGCAGGACTAGGGTTCCGCCACTGTTGTGGGACCTGAACCTGGGTAAGATGGACCTCGTACCCACCAACTCACCGGCTTCCCCCACCTCACTAAACATGCTCTATGAGGACCCCTCCATGGCATACTCGTCAGCAATACCACGACATGAGCAATGGATTTCAACTTCATATACTTTCTTCGAAAATTTGAGTGAATATATGTGTATATTTACTTAATAAAAAGAAGTATGAAACATTTGAAAATTTTCAAATGATTTCAAGATGAAGTGGAAAATCATTGTAATAAGAAAATAAAGAATTTATGATTTGATCATAAAGGAAGATCGATGGTGTTCATGAAATGTAATCAAACCTTCTTTGACATGGTAGGATCGATGGTGTCATTTACAAAATTGCCATTATATTTTAAAGATTAAGCTTTGCTTAGTACCGCTTTTACACTAAAAAGAGATCCACCATGATCCATTGAAATAACACCATATGAGTTATGGTTTGGGATAAAACCCAAGTTCTCTTTTCTTAAATTTTGGTATGCTAGGCATAAGTAAAATGTTTACAAGCAAAGTCGAATGAGCAAGTCTCTGTAGGTTATTCCAAATAACCATTGGGTGTTCCTCCATAACACCAAAGAAAAAATGTTTGTTGCTTAGAAACATTAAATTTCTTAAGAAGGATTTTTTCGTGAAATGTTAAGTGGGAGGTCAATAGAACTTTGATAATGTTATTAAACCTTAGATATATGTGCTAAGTTGCACAGTGCCGGAAAATGTCCCGGAGCTAGCCACAATGCTCATGTCTCATGTACCTCAAAGGTTGTGGTCATGGAGATCTAAGTTCCTATTGAATCACTGTTGGTTGGGTAAAACAATCAAATATTAAGATTTCATATTGAATCATTATTTTTTGACAATGATTAACCGACTACATACAAAGAAGAGATAATGGGTCCTGGCTCCGTCAAATGGCTAGAAGCCATAAATCCGTGATAGTTCCATACACGAAAAACCAAGTTTATGAACCTGGAAGACCCTTTGGTTGGTGTGAAGCCTATTAGTCGTGTTTGGATCTAGAAATAAACAAACATGGATGTTTCATATATATGAAATAGTTGACATGTCGGAAAAGAGTTTGCGATAATGTTCAAAGAGCTGACTACGACAAGATTCGATCTTTCGTAGCGATGTTTAGTCTAGATGGATTAGTGTACCAACCAGTACATATATCAATTTTGTATATGGTAGTTGAATAAACAAAATAACATTCTTCTAAAAGAATGGTTACCTAGTACGTGTACATGACACAGACCGAAGGGTTTTCTTAATTCAAAGGATGCTAAAAAGGCATGCAAACTTTAGTGGTTGAAGTAAGCACCACGGAGTTGGAATATTCACCATGATGAAATGCTAAAAAGTTTAATTTCATTGGAGGTGATGAATATGCTGACATTTGCAAGATATTAAGTGGGAGTGCTGCGACATATTTCTAACACATTGTGTATAAGACATATTGTTGATTGGAAATGATGTATCTTTTATTCGACATAGGTTAAGTATTTCGTTAAAATTAAGATTTTGATGAAAGACTTAGACAAAACCAAAATATTAGACATCAAAGTCTATATGGTTAGATTAATATGCTAATATGGTTGTGCAAAGTATACATAGATGAAATATTGAATGAATTCAATATGGAAACAATAAGAAAGGTTCTTGGCACATGGAAAATATTGAATCAAGATCCAAGTGTATTGACACTTGGTGAAAGAATCAAGATTCAAGTGTTTTGACACTTAGTGAGTGAAACAAGATTCAAGTGTTTTAACACTTGGTGAGTGAAACCAGATGAATATTTTGCTCAATCACAGCATGATATGTACAAATCCAAATATGGCCTATGCTCTAAATGTTATGAGCATATACCAGGATGACCCATAAGATGATCATTGGACGATAGTAAAGATATTCTTATGATATTTGGAAGAACTAAAGAATATGTTTTGTATGTAGATGTGACAGATAGTTCATTGTAAAGTGTTACATTGGTACTATAAAAATAGTTCATTATAAAGTGTTACATTGGTACTAGCTTAGTCACAAGATACAAATTAAATTTATCTCAATTTAGGCTATAGGTTAAGGTGGCACACTTTGATGGAAGAAAGTTCCATGATAGATTTGGATGAGTTCCAAAAGATTAAGTATTGTGAGGAATACTACAACGAAAGGCTAAATATAAGACTACTCTAGTAGTAGCATAGGAAGGAATTTGTGTTAGGAAGTTTGTTATCAAACTAGGTTTAGTTCCAAGTGGGCTAGTACTATGAAGATCTATTGTACGACAATAGTATCAACATGTTTTAAACCCCAAGGAACTGAGGTCTCACTAAAGGACCAAATTTATACAATGCCATCTCATTTGAGAATTCGTGATCCGTAGAGATGCAAGGACATGCAAATACACACATATCTGAAAGTGTCATATCTGGAGATTAGGTTTACCACTAGCAATGCATATGTACAACACCAGCCATAGGTGTTTATATGTGCAAGTTTCAACTAGATTATTGACTCTAGTGAAAGAGGGAGACTGAAGGGAATATACCCGATAGGCAATAATAAAGTGGTTATTATATTATTCCATGTTTATGGTAAATGTTTATTTATCATGCTACAATTGTGTTAACAGGAAACATTAATACATGTGTGTTTAAGAAACAAAGATAAAGGTTCCTAGTGATGCCTATCATTAAACTAGCTTGTTGATTAACAGATGATCAACGTTTCCTGATCATGAACATTGGATGTTGTTAATAATAAGGTCATGTCATTGGTGAATGATGTGATGAACATTCACCCACAATAGGTATAGCAATACGATAATGTTATCAAAGTTTATATTGCCATATCAATCTCACACGAAGTAACACTAATCCTTAGACCATGAGATCACGTTAATCACTAACACTGGAAGAGCACTTTGATTCTATCAAACGTCACACCGTAACATGATGATTATAAAGATGTAGTTGGATACTTACAATGTGTTAGTTGAGGCTCATGGATGAAGATTGGGATTTTCCATCCTGATGACGGAGAGATATACTTTGGGACCTCTCGGTGATATCGCATTGATAACAGCTTGCAAGCAAGTGATTTGATCACAAGGAATGTTATATCACGGAACGAGTAAAAGAGTACTTGTTGGAAATGAGATCTAACTAGGTATGGATGATACAAAATGATCAGATCTTGGACAAGTAAAATATCATGATACAAAAGGAATTGGTTACTACGAAAAATGTTCACACGATCACTAGATTTATCATTGAGTAAGTGGGAGTCATCACAGATTTCTAGATCCCGTTGATGATTATTGATCGTAGAGGTGTCTCGATCATGTGCATGTTATTCACAAACCGTAGGGTGACACCCTTAAGGTTCATTGACACGTTTTGAGTGGATTTGGAACTCTGACTGAATTATTGGACGGCATAGGGGTTATTTCGGAAAAGTGTCGAAACTATTTCGGAATATCAAAATAACACAAGCGGTAATTTTTAATGTTTGTTAATTGAATGAATTAACAAATATTGATTTTATTATTAATTCCATAAGTGTGGTTTAATTGTTATGATTGTCATGAAATTAAAAAGGAAAATAAGAGAGGGGGTTATCTACTTGATGTAGGCGTTACCACCATGAAGAGCGAGAGGTGGCACCTCTAGGGGCCAGTGCACACCCTAGGGGCTACCCCCCTCCTCTCCAATAAAAGGTGTCAACTCCTCCTCTCTTCCTTTAGACACTAAAGCCTCCTTCTTCTCCCTCCCTTATTGCTCCACCATTGCCATTGCTTAGCGTAGATATGCTACAAAATAGTTCGAAGTTTACACTTAGATAAGTGTTGTAGGAGTTTCCAGCGGATCCCTTATTCCGCTACCATGCTGGACCGAGGGCATGAAGGACGTCAATGAGATGTCATGTGACTGAGTATGGTGGTGCTGCCAGTTCTATCGCCTTGAGTACCCGATCTTGAGCTCGTCGCGTGTACACCTTCGTATTTACAGACAATGTTTGAGCAGGAACATAGTCCCGCTTACGGTTTTAGAGGGTGAGTTACTTGTTGCTACCATCTCTTAGGTGATCTTAGCTAGATAGTGGTTTGATCGTAGGATATTTTTTTTCTTTTCCATGCTACGAACCCATAAAAAACCCTCCGCCATTTCATTGGTGGAAGTAACCTACTAGTGTCAATCGCGAACACATGGCAGCAAAACCTAGTAGAATAGGTGCAAATAGTGCAGCTGTGATGATCAACAACATATTTAATGACAAGATAACCACCATAAGTTGTGTCATACCGTCCATCAAAAACACCCATAGTATTGATCAGAAATAAGGCCACGACCATCAGGAGATCTTGCTAACCACCATAGATCAGGAATGTACTCATCATTACCATCAAAATCGGGTGGCCCCGGTTGACGCACATGACCATGCAATGAAAGCACATTTAGAAGTCAGTTTAGCAAAATTTGAATGATGAAGCTTAAAAATTTAAGGATGGAAATTTTACCCCATGTCAGAGGATTACATGCATAAACATTGCCAATCTCAGTTAAATCATACATAAGTCCATTGTGGATAATTGCATCGCGGTAGCTGAACATGATGAACTAGTTCTCAAGAACCACCCACATACCATGACGACCCTCAAGGAAGACACTTACCGTGTCAAAAATTGCTAGGACAGAGAAATCCTTATAGTTCCTAGCAGCTGTGGGAACTCGGAAAATGGCTATCTTCAGTAGATTAGTAGGCTGAACAGCCGCCACAAACTTAAATACCTCAGGGGTAGCCTAAAAATCAAAGATTGCTGGTATAGGAATCCGGTGACGAGTGAACATATTGACAAGCTCCTAGTTCCAGGCAAGGCCAACAGTGGCGATCCAATCTCCATGCGTGCCTGCCCACTTCTTACCCGCATAATCTAGATCACAACATCAGAGGAGGACCTGTCTAGTGGCATCAACTCGCACAAGGTCCACTTGACCTTATGTGGCTTCTGCTTGCCCCTGCCACAATAGTAGCTGCCCTTGTAGAACTTCTTCTTGTGATTGTCATGGTAGAAGACATTGTGTCAACACCCGAATTTTTAAGTCCATATGCCTGTTATGTCGTACATCGCAATCCCAGATTACCATTTTTGCGAGACATAACAGAATTGGTAACACAGTACATCATCCATTACAAACCACAATAAAGGTCTTACAAATAAAGGATCTCATGATCCAGTCTTAATACAATCAAAGCAGCGGAAAGTAAACGTAGTAGGCTCCATCTTCAGGGTCAGAGGCAATGCTGATGATGGGAGATGATCGTAGTTATCATAGAGCTCATGTTTTCCATCTTCCGGGTATTCCTCCTCATGGTTTGGCCATGGGAATATCCAGGGACAAAGCCATGAGTACTCTTTAAGTACTCGGAAACGATTACCAACATAAGTAAGGTAACAATAGTAGGAAACATAAGCTCTAAGTTTGTTTGCAAAAAGCAAGGTTTATTTCATAAGGACTTAAGAGTAAATACCTAATTTTAGTTTTCTACATTACTTAAGTGGAAACCTAGATTTCATGTCCACAACTCTATTGTGGTCAAGTCAAGGTCATCTTTCAAGTCACAAGTCATTTTGAAAACATCTGACAATGGAACAGCATGGCCATTCCAATTGTCCATAACCGTGGACCCAGCTATTCGAATAGTTTGACACTCTGCAGAGGTGGTACACTTTCACCACAAGATTCGATACATCCGTCAGGGATAACCCTGAATCATCATACTTGGTATGCGGATAATCAATCCTAACCTTTCAATTACACACCCTAGTATAGGCACCTCCCCTTTGAGCTTGGCCTCCCAGCCATGGCCAACTGCCATCCCGGGAACTGCATAGGTGGACATTCATTCACGAGGTAGCCTCAGCTCAACCTATTCCGCAAGGGAACCCATACTAAGACATATAAACTTCTAGTTAATCCCTACCCAACTCAGGTATTGTGATTGTATGGGAAAATTGGAATGGTATCGCATCCTAACCCAACCATCAGTTTTTATCAAAGTCAAGGCTCATGCCTCGTTCAGTTTCATCATCAAACCATTGTGTTTCACAACACATGTCAACACATTTTAATGGAATGAATCCTCATTCCAAGGTTTTCATAATCATTTTCACCAAGTGTTCCGATCTAAAGTGATCCAGTTTTAGTTTAGCACTATGGAGGGGGTGCTAATCAAGTGTAAGTATCCAAGACTAGTTCTATGATCTTGATGGTATCCATACTACTTTTGTACTAATCACAATTCATTAACTAGATAAGAAAATTCAGTAAAAGGAAAAGTAAAGTTGGTAAGTAAAACTGGGAATGGTATAATGAAAGTTGCATAACCAAGCATGCATAGTGCATCTTGTATAGGTTATCTCGTATAGTGGGCTGGCGTAGATAGCTTGCATAGTTTTAGCTTGCCTTGAGTAGTGCAGTTGTTGAAGTTCTCTTCTTCTTCCTCGAAGTACTCCTCCTCGTCGTACCCTGGGTCGGTACTAGCGTCTATAAATACATACAATGTACACAATCACCAAACAACACGTAACTACTTCTATTTAGCACACAAGGGCTCATATTAGATGATCTAGCATCATCTCAATCATCACATGTAATAATGGCACATTTTTATTTACCTTATTTGGGAAAAGTAATTTTTACTCATTGAAAATACTTAAGATTTAATATTCTCCAATTAAAATATGAGATCATGTGGACACATGTCATCACCACATATTCTAATACTTGGGAATGTGATTTAAAGTGGTGGTCACGTATTACAAGATTTCATATTACTATTTAATAATATTTAAGTGACTAGGAATGCCTATATATCATTCTTTTAATACTAAACCATGTTTACTATCTGTAAAACCAAATCTCTTAACATATTCATGTAGAGCATAGTAAATGTGATTTTTGAGAGATGGAATCAACTCAAAAGCATTTATGGTTGATTTTATAAAAATATTTGAAGTGGTAGAAGTCTCTATCTTGTTATTTTTAGTATAGGTGATCTATAGTTTTAATTGGTTTGAATCGAACGGGAGTGATTAGATATTTTTAATACCTTCCTAACAAAATTGGAATCATGCATTTTGGATCAGTACATCTCTTTGAATTGAATTTTGAATCTACTGACATAATAGGGTTTTAAACTAAATAGACAAATTCTATTTGAATTGCTGGGATCTGCGCAGGAAAAGAAATGGGCCGGCCCAACTACATATCACGTGCACAGCGGGTTGCTGATAGGTTGGTCCCACGTGTCAGCGGCTCTATCCAACCGAAACGGTATCAACAAATATCAGCGCTATGATTATAACAAGATCTACGACTAAGGTTCATCGTCTACGTCATAGAACTCCAGTGAAATTCTAAACCTAGCGGCACAGTGGGGGTCGTGGGAGGCTTACCAGGGCTCCAGCTAGGTCCGGCGATGGGGGCGAACGGGTTGGTCGATGAGGGCGAGTCGACTGGTGGTCGCAGCGGCTCCTAGGGTGGATCCAATCAATGATGCCCTTTCTTCACTACAGCAGCTTGCTCCGGTGAAATTCCGGCGGTGTGGTGCTCACCTTGCCCCGGGAAAGGGTCCAGGGTGTGTCTGAAAGAGAAGAGTGAATTGGTGTGCCGTTTGAGGTCTGGGGTGGCTCCTATTTATACACCGGCGTTGGAGGTAGGATAGCCTGATTAGGCTCATCGGCGACGCTGCTACAGGTCGAGCTAGGCATGGCGGATGGCATGGGTTGACGCGGTAGACTGTGGCGATCGTCACACGCGTAGTGGTGCGGCAAGGGGCGATCTCATTCAGTCGGGCGACGTTGGTGCTCTGTTCAGGTACGGAGGTGTTCGTCATCGAGTACAGTGGTCACGGGGCGCGCAGCGGCAAATCATCGTGTTTGGGAGGTGGCTGGTGACGCGGCGGGTGTGGGTACGAGCGGAGAGAGCGAGGCGTGGCATGGCTGCGCGAGGCAACTTCGGTGCTCCATCGAGCTCTCGGCATGGCAGAGACATAAATGGGCACAACTGTTCTAGCTTCTCCACTTCTCTCCGTTGGTCAAGGGGTGGACCGAGAGGGGCGGTGAGGTCACGGCTACTCTCTAGACATCATGGGAGAGGGCGGCGTGGCGTGTGGCATCTTCTCCATGGTCGACCGGCATGTCATGCTCGGTACAGTCATGGCACCGGTCAATTTGGCGAGTGAGGTTGCTCCTTTGCATGGGCAAGTACTGGGAGTGATCGTGGGTGATTTATTGGGTTGATTGCAGTACAAGAATGAGCACAAGATGGATTCCAAATAGTAGATAGTTGTTGAATTTGTACTCTGTCTGCTAAGTGTTCAACTAAATGGCCGCATGAACTTAACTTTGGATTTTTTCCATGATTTTTGGTGGGTGAGCTAGTCACATGCTTGGTAGTCTCTGGTTGCTAGGAATTTTCAAGTGGTGGAGGTTTGAACGGTTTTTGAAAAATGATGATTTATGTACCTACACTTGATACAATTTTGAATTGCCTGTTAAATGCATTTGAAAATAGTTTCTGTAACTTTGTAAAGTTTGCTTGGGTTCATATTTACTTGGTCTAGCAAGGGGTACAAAGAAGTATAATTGTTTCTATTTGGAATCTTTTACTAGAGATGCCCAAAGTGGGCTAGTGGTTAACTTTGGCAAAAGTGACCATATGCTCATATGCTTCACAATTGATTTTCTTTTCATTTGATTGCTTGGTAATGATCTAGATGATGTGGTAATCATTTTTAAACTAATCCTTATCATCTGTAGCACTCAAACATGGCATACCAAACATTCATGCATTAATGAAACTCACACATGCATTCATATAGAGTTTAATAATAAAAGTTTTTGTTAACCCTAAACTTGGGTGATTAGAACTTGATAATCTGGTTTAATATTTTTGAGGTGTTACAAACCTTCCCTCCTTAAACAGAATCTCATCCCCAGATTCAGGAAAAACTAGGAACTAAAGAGATTGGGAAACTCAGTCCTAATATAATCTTCTTGTTCCCAAGTAGCTTTTTCTTTGTTATGGTTACTCCACTGGATCATGAGAAACTTGATACTCCTGGTCCGGGTGGTTCTGAAGGCTTCTTACAAAATACGGATGGGTACTTCACGGCAGGTTAAATCCTTGTTGATATCTATAGCTCTGTGATCGATGTTCTTGAAAACTTCGGTCTTCTACGGAACTTCTAGACATTTGCGAAGTAACGAGATATGGAACACATTATGCACGGCTGACATCTCCTCGGGCAGTTCTAGTTGGTAGGATACTTCTCCTCTGCGGCTTAAAATCTTGAAGGGTCCAATATATCTGGGGCAAGCTTCCCTTTCAGTTGAAAACGTTGGATTCCTTTCAAGGGTGATACTTTGAGATACACAAAGTCTCCATTATTGAAGGTCAGGTCTCGACGTGTTTTGTCAGCATAACTCTTGTGTCTGGATTGAGCGGTGTTGAGGTGTTCACGGACTTTGTGATCCTTTTCTTCAGCTTCGTGTAGGATGTCGGGTCCGAAAATCTAACTCTCTCCTACTTGCGACCAATTCAAGGGTGTACGGCACTTCCTTCCATACAAAAACTCAAATGGGGCCATTTGCAAAGTAGCTTGATCACTGTTGTTGGATGAGAATTCTGCAAAAGGCAGACAATCTTCCCATTTAGATCCATACTCTAACACACAGGCTCTTAGCATATATTCCAAGATCTGGTTTACTCTTTCTGTTTGTCCGTCGGTTTGCGGGTGATAAGCAGTGCTGAAATTCAATTTGGTTCCTAATCCTTCTTGGACTTTCTTCCAGAATCTTGAGGTAAACTAGGTTCCTCGATCCGACACAATGGTCTTGGGGTTCCATGCAGACTAACTATTATGGCAATATACAACTCTGCTAGCTCTGAACTTTGATAGGTAGTTTTGACGGGTATGAAATGGGCTACCTTGGACAGTCTATCCACTATGACCCAAATAGAGTCATTTCCCCTACTTGATGTAGGCAAACGGTGATTAAATCCATTCCGACAGAAACCCATTTCCATTCCGGAATCTGCAATGGTTGCAAAAGTCCTATGAGTCGTTGATGTTCCGCTTTGACTCTCTGACAGATATCACACTTGGCTATATAGCTTCTGACTTCTCTCTTCATTTTGTGCCACCAAAATTGCTCCTTCAAATCTTGATACATCTTTGTTCCTGCTGGGTGAATAGAATAAAGAGTATCATGGGCTTCCTGTATAATGACTTTCTTCAACTCCGAATCTGCTGGCACACAGATACGTCCTTTATACCATAGAACTCCTTCATCTTCGGTGAATACGGGTACCTTCCCTGTACCGATACGATGCTTGGTTCCATCAATACTGGCATTTCCTTTCTGAGCTTCTTTTATCTGACTAATCAAAGTAGGTTGAAGTTCAATACTGGCTAGAAATCCTTCGCGAACTAGTTCCACTCTAAAGTTTTCCATGTCCTCATGCAAACTTGGTTGGGCTTCCTTAATCATGGTGTTTAGCCTACACGGCAATCTACTAAGAGCATCCGCTACCACATTGGCTTTGTCGGGGTGATAGTGAATGTCAAGGTCATAATCCTTGATTAACTCTATCCATCTCGTTTGCCTCATATTCAGCTCCTTCTAGGTGAAAATGTACTTCAAACTCTTGTGATCCGAATGAATCTCACAGCGGTTACCCATAAGGTAATGACGCCATGTCTTCAAAGCTATAACTACGACTGCCAGTTCTAAGTCATGGGTAGGGTAGTTCTGCTCATGTTGCTTCAGTTGTCTGAATAGATATGATATGACTTTGCCTCCTTGCATCAACACACATCCGATACCAACCTTGGATGCATCACAATATACATCAAAAGGCTTCTTGATATCTGGCATGATCAAAATTGGGGCTGAAATCAATCTCTTCTTGAGATCTTGAAAACTTGCTTCACATTTGTCCGTCTATTCAAACTTCTTATCTTTCTTCAACACCTGAGTCATCAGCCTTGCGATGCTCAAAAATCCTTCAACAAACTTGCAGTAATATCCGGCTAATCCAAGAAATGCGCGGACTTTAGTTTGGGTGGTTGGGGCTTTCCATTCTTCAACATCCTTAATCTTGGCAGGATCGACAACAACTCCTCCTGCCGACAAGATATGGCCTAGGAATCCTACTTCCTTTAACCAGAACTCACATTTGCTAAACTTGGCATACAACTGATGCTCCCAAGGGTTTCAAGAATGGTTCTTAGGTGCTGTTCCTGGTCCTCTTCCAATTCCAGTAGATCAGAATGTCATCGATGAAGACAACAACAAACTTATCAAGAAAATTCATAAAAATCTTATTTATGAGGTTCATGAAATAAGAGGGGGCATTGGTTAATCCAAAAGACATGACATTATACTCATACAATCCATATCTGGTGGTGAAGGCAGTCTTTGGGATATCTGTTGCACGAATCTTCAATTGGTGATAACCAGTTCTAATATCAATCTTAGAAAACACTCTAGTACTAGTCAGTTGATCAAATAGATCTTCTATCTTTGGTAGGGGTACTTGTTCTTGATGGTGACATCATTCATCTTCCGGTAATCCATACACAAACGGTTGGCTCCATCCTTCTTATCCACAAACAGAACATGTGATCTCCATGGCGGTGCACTTGGTTGTATCAGGCCTTTTCCCAACATATCATCAAGTTGCTTCTTTAGCTCCACTAACTCAGATGGGTTCATACTATTGGGTCTCTGAGCTATGGGTCCAGTTCCAGGAACTAGTTCAATGATAAACTCGATATCCCGATCTGGGGGCATACCGGGTAATTCATCTGGGAACACATCGGGGTATTCACAGACCACTCTGACTTGGTTAATGGTGGATTTGACTAAACTCTTGGTGCATTTGAAATTGACGGGGCAACGTCTCAGATACATGGTCTACCGATACTCCGGTGCTACTGGTCATGGTTATGGCTTTTTTGGCACAATTGATTAATCCTTGGTGTTTCGACATCCAATCCATTCCTAGCACTACTTCCAAACCTTTGGTTCAAAGTGCTATTAGATTGGCATAAAAATCTATCCCATGGATTTTGATAGGTACGGCCTTGCAAATCTTTCTAGCTTTGGTGGTTGAACCAGGTATTTGAACTATCAAAACATGCTTCAAATTGGTGGGTTGAATCTTACTACTGCATGCAAATTCTTCTATAACAAACGAGTGCGATGCTCTAGAATCAAACAACACTCTTGCTAGTACTGAGTTAACAGAAAACATACCCAACATGACATCTGGCGCTTCCTGGGCTTCTTCCGCATTCATGTGGAATAGATGGCCGGTACAGTTGTGAGGGTTTCCTGGGAAAATTTCTTTCTAGGCTGGACACGGCGCTGCTGTTGGGCATGTGCAGTAACATTGGTTGTTGCGGCAAGCTTCTTGGAGCACTCGTTGGAATAGTGACCCGTGACTCTGCATTCAAAACAAGTGATCATTGACTTTTCTTTCACTACGATATGCACCACATTGCTTCTAGTCCTTGGGACAGTATTGTTGTTGTTGTTGTTGGTGGTGGTGGACCTTGGTTGTGCACGGTTGAAGTTATTGGGGTTGCCGGGGTTATTGTTGTGGTTTCCTCCAGGCCTCGGGTTTCCTCCGCCACGATTGGGATAATTCGGATGGTTCATTGGTGGCCTATTGTTCCTTGGGGCATATCCTGCAGACGGGTTGGGGCGATACTTCAGGGTATGGTGGGGTCCTGGTTGGTGCATCATACGACGTTTGTGGTTCTCACTGGCTTGGTTGATATTTCCTTCCATCTGGATAGCAGAATCCACTAAAGCTTCAAGGTCGTCAAATGGAATGTTGACTAGCACTATTTTCATCTCATCATGAAGACCATTCATGAATCTCTCCTTCTTCTTCGCTTCAGTGTCTATCTCATCAGGGGCATACCTAGCTAGTGACAAAAATTTGTCACGGTACTCAACCACAATCATTCTTCCCTGCTTTAGCTCTCTGAATTCATCCCTCATCCTCTTGATCAGACCTGGGGGCACATGGGTCTTGTTGAACTTGAGCTTGAATTTTTCCCAAGTCATCATCTCTCCTCCGTTCATTGTACGTGTGCTATTCTACCATGATCTAGCGTAGCCGGACAGATAGTGGGTGGCAAACAATACCTTCTCATTGGCATCAACTCCAACAACTTCTAGGTTGTTTTCCATTGTCTGTAGCCAGTTATCAGCATCTAAGGGCTCCTCAGACTTGCTAAACATAGGGGAATTGGTATTCTGGAAGTTCTTGAGCTTGGATCCATGGTGATCTTGGTTTCCATGGCCTTGATTATTGTGGGCCATTTGGGCTATCTGTTGAAAAGTGGCTAAGTTGGCTTGACGTTCCGCTCTACCGGCTTCATGATCAGAAACTAACATCTGCAGAATCTGAAGCATTGGGTCCTGAGATGAGCTGCTTCCTCTGGGGTTACCGCGAGTCATCTAAAGATTGAGATAGATAATGAGACAAGAGGGAAATTTCTATGGTTCATGGGTTTGTTTCTAAAAGCTTTAAACTTTGAGTATGACTCAGGTTTTGAAAACTAACAACTTCTTCTCATTCATTTATTCCAAACACACAACACAAACACACACCACAACTAGAAAATAGATGGTTTTAAGAACCCTTCTATGAAGCTACAATACAGTGGGACCGGGTACAACTCACACCTACAATAGTGCTAAGGTGCGACTACTCATCATCGGGGGTGTCAGGCTCTTCATCATCAATGAAGTCAGCATCATCCTCATCAGTGTGGTCCTCCATGGCAGCGTCCTCCAGGTAGTCATTGTCATCACTGAGGTAAGAGTGAATATCACCACATATATCTTCACCTTCCTCCTCCTTCTCCAGGATTTCCTGGCTGTGGATAGTCTCATCCAGGGTGGCTACCTTCTGACAAAGACGGGCGATGATGCGATCATTTTTATCGCGCTGGCGACAAAGTGACTTCCGCTCCTTGGCAAGGATGGCGATTTTTTGCTTCCTTTCAACAGCTTCGGCATGGTTCTGATTGGCGTACGCACGGGCGTTGTCTAACTCCTTCTGAGTCTCATGTAGCATGAAGTCCAAGTGGTCCACGTGATGCCTTAACTCCGGCTGTGACGGCATGGCCAAAGGCTGTCCAGTAGAGTCACGTCTTGCATAGTGGGCGTAGCGGGTGCCACTGATCTAGTTGATGTTATGAGCACACATACGAGCAAGTGCGTCGTCCATGGCTCGAGTTAGACCATATAACCAATTGTTCTCCCTGACGCTAAACTGAATCTTCTCTGAAAGCGGCTCCATTTTGCCTCTCAGGTCGGCAATAATCAGCCACTATAGCTCCCCTCCAGATTGGTCATTGAGCTGTGCTCCGAAGAACTCCAGGTGCGGGCATCCAAGATACTCCAAGAGCTGGTCCAAATCCCTCTCAAAGATGATCTCCCTCCATTGCCCAACTGGTAAAACTTTCTATATTTGACCTCCATATATAAGCAATAAATATGAGTAAGTTAGTGAGGTGATCAAGTGTGTCAAATTTTATGTAGAATTGTAAGAGTTTTGATTAACATGTGAACTCCTTTTTGAAAGAACCTCAAGGTAAGAGTGAGAATAAGTTTTCATAAATAATCAATTGCTTTGTTTTGAAACTAGGTTTTTTTGTAGACGTCCATTCTAACTTGGGTCTCCTATGGTCAGGATGGCTCTGATACCAACTTGTCAACACCCGGATTTTTAAGTCCAGATGCCTGTTATGCCGTACATCGCAATCTCGGGATTACCATTTTTGCGAGACATAACCACAGTACATCATCCATTACAAACAATAATAAAGGTCTTAAAAATAAAGGATCTCATGATCCAGTCATAATACAATCAAAGCAGCACAAAGTAAACATAGTAGGCTCCATCTTCAGGGTCACATGCAATGCTGATGATGGGAGATGATCCTAGTTATCATAGACCTCCTGTTGTCCATCTTCCAGGTAGTCCTCCTCATAGTCTGGCCATGGGAATAGTTAGGGACAAAGCCATGAGTACTCTTTAAGTACTCGCAAACTATTACTAACATAAGTAAGGTAACACTAGTAGGAATCGTAAGCTCTAAGTTTGTTTGCAAAAAGCTAGGTTTATTTCATATGGACTTAAGAGTAAAGACCTAATTTTAGTGCTCTACATTACTTAAGTGGAAATCTAGATTTCATGTCCACAACTCTGTTGTGGTCAAGTCAAGGTCATCTTTCAAGTCACAAGTCCTATTGAAAACATCTGACAATAGAACAACATGGCCACTCCAATTCTCCATAACCGTGGATGCGGCTACTCGAATAGTTTGACACTCTGTAGAGGCGGTACACTTTCACCACAAAATTTGATACATCCGTCAGGGATAACCCTGAATCATCATACTTGGTATGCGGATAATCAATCCTAACCTTTCATTTACACACCCTAGTATAGGCACCTCCCCTATGAGCTTGGCGTCCCAGCCATGGCCAACTGCCATCCCGAGAACTGCATAGGTGGACATTCATTCACGAGGTAGCCTTAGCTCAACCTCTTCCACAAGGGAACCCATACTAAGACATATAAACTTCCAGTTAAGCCCTACCCAACTCAGGTATTGTGGTTGTACGATAAAATTGGAATGGTATCGCATGCGAACCCAACCATCAGTTAATATCAAAGTCAAGGCTCATGCCTCGTTCAGTTTTATCATCAAACCATTGTGTTTCACAACACATGTCAAAACATTTCAATGGAATGAATCCTCATTTCAAGGTTTTCATAATCATTTTCACCAAGTGTTCCCATCTAAAGTGATCCAGTTTTAGCTTAGCACTAGCCACTAGTATGGAGTGTATCACTATGGAGGGGGTGCTAATCAAGTGTAAGTGTCCAAGACTAGTTCTATGATCTTGATGGTATCCATCCTACTTTTGTACTAATCACAATTCATTAATTAGATAAGAAACTTCAGTAAAAGGAAAAGTAAAGTTGGTAAGTAAAACTGGGAATGGTATAATGAAAGTTGCATAACCAAGCATGCATAGTGCATCTTGTATAGGTTATCTTGTATAGTGGGCTGGCATAGATAGCTTGCATAGTTTTAGCTTTCCTTGAGTAGTGCAATTGTTGAAGTTCTCTTCTTCTTCCTCGAAGTACTCCTCCTCGTCGTACCCTAGGTCGGTACTAGCGTCTATAAATACATACAATGTAGACAATCACCAAACAACACGTAACTACTTCTATTTAGCACACAAGGGCTCATATTAGATGATCTAGCATCATCTCAATCATCACATGTAATAATGGCACATTTTTATTTACCTTATTTGGAAAAAGTAATTTCTACTCATTGAAAATACTTAAGATTTAATATTCTCCAATTAAAATATGAGATCATGTGGACACATATCATCACCACATATTCTAATACTTGGGAATGTGATTTAAAGTGGTGGTCATGTATTACAAGATTTCATACTACTATTTAATAATATTTAAGTGACTAGGAATGCCTATATATCGTTCTTTTAATACTAAACCATATTTAATATCTGTAAAACAAAATCGTTTGACATATTCATGTAGATCATAGTAAATGTGATTTTTGAGAGTTGGAATCAACTCAAAAGCATTTATGATTGATTTTATAAAAATCTTTGAAGTGGTAAAAGTCTCTGTCTTATTATTTTTAGTATAGGTGATCTATAGTTTCAGTTGGTTGAAATCCAATGGGAGTGATTAGATATTTTTAATACCTTTCTCACAAAATTGGAATCATGCAGTTTGGATCAGTACATCTCTTTGAATTGAATTTTGAATCTACTGACAGAATAGGATTTTAAACTAAATATACAAATTCTATTTGAATATCTAGGCTCTGTGCGGGAAAAGAAATGGGCCGGCCCAACTGCACAGCACGTGCGCAGCGGGGTGCTAATAGGTTGGTCCCACGCGTCAGCGGCTCTATCCAACTGAAACGGTATTAGCAAATCTCAGCGCTACGATTATAACAAGATCTATGGCTGAGGTTCATCATCTACATCACAGAACTCCGGCGAGATTCTAAACCTAGTGCCACGGTGGGGGTCATGGGAGGCTTACCAGGGCTCCAGCTAGGTCTGGTGATTTGGGCGAATGGGCTGGTCGACGACAGTGAGTCGATTGGTGGTCGTGGAGGCTCCTAGGGTGGCTCCAATCAACGGCGACCTTTCTTCACTGCAGCGGCTTGGTCCGGTCAAATTCTGGTGGTGTGGTGCTTGCCTTGCTCTTGGAAAGGGTCTGGGGTGTGTCTGAGAGAGAGAGGAGTGAACTGGTGTGCCGTTTCAGGTCTAGGGTGGCTCCTATTTATACACCGGTGTTGGAGGCAGGGCGGCATGGTCTGTATCATCGGCGACACTGCTACAGGTCAAGCTAGGCATGGTGGATGGCATGGGTTGATGCGGTAGACTGCGAAGATCGTCACACGCGTAGTGGCGCGGCAAGGAATGGTATCAATCGGTCGGGCAACGTCGGTGCTCTGTTCAGGTACGGAGGTCACGGGGCACGCGACAAAGAATCATCGTGTCTGGGAAGTGGCTGGTGACATGGCGGGTGTGGGTACGAGCAGAGAGAGCGAGGCGCGGCGTGGCTATGCAAGGCGGCTTTGGCGCCATTGTGCCCTCAGCATGGTAGAGACATAAATGGGCGCAGCTATTCTAGCTTCTCCACTTCTCGCCGTTGGTCAAGGGGTGGACAGAGAGGGGCGGTGAGGTCACGGCTACTCTCTAGACATCATGGGAGAGGGCAGCGCGGCGTGTGGCGTCTTTTCTATGGTCGACCGACATGACATGCTTGGTACGGTCATGGCACTGGTCAATGTGGCGAGTGAGGTTGCTCCTTTGCACGGACAAGTACTGGGAGTGATCGTGGGTGATTTATTGGGTTGGTTGCAGTACAAGAATGAGCACCAGATGGATTCGAAATAATATATAGTTGTTGAATTTGTACTCTGTTTGCTAAGTGTTCGACTAAATGGCTGCATGAACTTAACTTTGGAATTTTTCCATGATTTTTGGTGGGTGAGATGGTCACAACTTGGTAGTCTCTGGTTGCTAGGAATTGTCAAGTGGTGGAGGTTTGAACGGTTTTTGAAAAATGATGATCTATGTACCTACACTTGATTCAATTTTAAATTGCCTCTTAAATGGATTTGAAAATAGTTTTTGTAAGTTTGTAAAGTTTGCTTGGGTTTATTTTTACTTGGTCTAGCAAGGGGTACAAAGAAGTAGAATTGTTTGTGTTGGGAATCTTTTACTAGAGATGCCCAAAGTGGGCTAGTGGTTAACTTTGTCAAAAGTGCCCATATGCTCATATGCTTCACAATTGATTTTCTTTTCATTTGATTGCTTGGAAATGATCTAGATGACGTGGTAATCATTTTTAAACTAATCTTTATCATTTGTAGCACTCAAACATGGCATAGCAAACATTCATGCATTAATGGAACTCACACATGCATTCATATAGAGTTCAATAATAAAAGTTGTTGTTAACCGTAAACTTGGGTGATTAGAACTTGATAATCCGGTTTAATATTTTTGAGGTGTTACACATTATACTCACGCAGTAACTCAGTCAGGTGAGAGTGAAGAACACATGGGAGATTAAACAGATGAGACTTGTCTAGGGATACACTATGTGTCTCTGAGTGAAGATAATGTTTGCAGCAGGCGACGAGGATCATTGCGGTGATGACATCTCATCTGGCTAAGACTTCTTCAAGGGGCCATCGGAAAACACCCTAGAAGTGTCACTATCATCAATCGATTAGGCCATTGCGAGGAAGAGCTCGAGAAGGTTGGGGATGATGGTGTTTGGTTTTAATTGGGATTTTGATTGAATTTGATAGGGGTTTTGGAGGAGAGAGTGAGCGGTAGCTGGCAGGGCGAGACAGAAAATAGTCTATCAAACTAGGCGCCAGAGCTGATCCTAAAGTAGCATGGCGGCATTAGCGCATGCCTGTGTTGGTCTGCGAGTGGGGATGGCCATCGTTGAGACGTTGGAGGTGAAGAGAGATGATGGAGATCGAGACAAGGAGAAATACGGAATGAAATAAAACCAAGCATGCCTTCTTTCTGTCTGCTAAATCTACTATGATTATCGAACTGGACTACATAGATGATGTGAATGCGGCATGGCGGCATTGGCATGTGCTAAGGTGGGTGAGTGGGGATCAACGATAAGATGGAGAGGAAGAGGATGGAGAGCAAGGGAAATAAAAAAATTGATTGAAATCTTACCGACTTACAGAGCATGGTTTCTCTCTCTTCTCTATGTTTCTCTGTGCTTATCGAGTATTAGGGTCTGGCCGAAGTTGATTATAGGAGTTTTACTATAGCATAACTAGTCTAGCACGCCATGGAGCTATACTGTCCTGTCAAATGAATCTTCATGGAAGAAAGACGCTCTAGAATACTCAGATCTCCTCTTGCTGAACGTTATAATCCCTGGATATTCTTCATTCATCATCATGTGCAGGCATATTTGGAACAAGTTTTCACTAAAAAAACATTTGGAACAAGTACTGTATTATTGCTACTAAACATGTCCAGGTTTGACACATCGGTAAGGAACCAACCGGAATAATCTGGAACTCTTGTACAACAACAAAAATGCTCACAAAATGGGATTTATACACCCACACGCTGCCCCAAATCAGCTTGCCTGCCACAACTCTAAATTCCTCTCCTCTATCGGCATCTCCGCAAATACGCCCCCATTTCGGGACCCCAAATCGACTATCTCTCGAGAAAAATAAACCATCCACCAATAGAAAATCCATTGTCTAATCCCTCCCATTCTTTTTGAATGGATAGTGGCAATTGCTCGAAAGCTACACGAATAGATGTCTGAGCTACTGGTTTTAGCTCCACAAAAGCATGCGTCTGGAACTGGCGGAAGAATTTATTTTCTATTGGTGACGGAAGAAGATCGATGATATAGTACAAAATCAACAAGTCAGTGACTTTATCTGCCATACTAGTGAGAGCCGACACGAGTGATGAACAACTTATGAAGCACATCAGAAAAGGCGCCTTTAAGTCATACTACAGCGGAGTACTGTAGTACTAGTACCGGAGTGCTTTTATTATTTGGGAGGTGGGTACATCCATCTAGGGGTCAAAATCTCTATGTCCCTATTTATTCATTCATTAACGGCGTACAAGCCTATTTTGAGGTCTAAGTTTGATTGTCGATTTGACCAACTAGGTTGCAGGATTCTCAAAATGCAGGAATATGAAAATCATAGGATTGGAGTGGCACGACATCTTGTATCCTACAAGAATAGAAAACTATAGGAATTTGGATCAAGTAATATGTGTATGAATCACAGGAAAAACAAAAGAATTCTAACATGAGGTTGGAGTGGATGGATGTTTTCCTACAAAATAGAGAGCAAATGAATCTTTTGAAGGAATTCCTAAGAATTGTTATCCTTTGAATCAAACAACCAACGTAGGAATATTTCCTAAGGGACAAAATCCTTCAAAAATCCTTTGAATCAAATGAGCCCCTAGTGTCTTATGTAAGTATTTTACTCAGAGAATGCATGAATCGTGACACGAATCTAATAGTATTGAAGTTGAATGAGCGCTAACTTGATTCCCTCTACCGAGAACTATGCACGTGCCTTGCACGTGAGACTGACATAATAGAAATATGACATATTATCCACATCAAATTGTAAATTTGAGACACATTATAAAGTATTGGTGTATATTTGGATTTGTACTTTATATCATGTAGAAATCAACATTTATTACCTACCTAATATTTGAAATTTTTGGTAACATACTCTATAGAACGAACGGAGAAGATTCTACAATAATAGAGAAGTGTGTTGTGATGAGGTTTATTCATAGCATTCACTATGATGAATATTGAATTGATGCACTACGTATTCAATGTTGTATTCTACAAGTATGCAAAATCGCAACACGAAATTCTTTTTATTGGGGGCTACATAAGAACAACAAAATTGGATAAAGTTTTGTATTTGAAAAATAAATGGACAGATCCATACTTTTATTATTTTTTGTGTAGCTCATAATACGAATAATTTGAAATTAATACTTTGCACTTCGTGAGAAAATCATTAACTACTCCCTCGACGTCAAAATATAAGATACTTTAGCCTTTTTTGAAACCCATTTATCTAATCGACTTTTAGTGTGTAGGTTTGGAACAAAATGGGTGAACCTATACACGAAGATGCGTCTAGATACATGTGTTTTAGAAAAAAAGTAAATCATCGTATATTTTGAAACAAACGGAGTACATCTGGGTATATTTAAAAAACCTCATAAATATGATTTTCGTTTTTTAAAGGTGCTCTAGAGCTAAAAAGCTACAAAATAGCGTAAATGATATAGATTCGAGGAAAAATAATATTATCAATGTCCAATGTAGAAAGGATTATAAAAGTAGAAAATTAGTAACAAATCCCGTTGTTTGGTGGTTTAGTGATAGAGAGAGAAAATTGAAAAAGACTACATATATGCACCCGGTGGGATTAGTATAATTACTTGTTTAATCTACCCATTTATCCCTCGGTCCTCCTACTAGGTCATTTTCCTTGTGATCAATACAGGCTTGCTATGCTGCAACATGGCCCACATGCATTAGCCTCTTTTCTGGAGAAAGGCTACGCGAATAAGTGAGACGGTTCTAGAACATCAGGAGACAACTCTGATGTACTATTCATAGCAACTCCCATTGTTTTCAGCCATTGTATTTACGAGACCAAGGGCTGAAATTGATACGTTATTCCCAATTCAAAACTGGCACATTATATAGTGGGGTATACATACCAAGCACTTGAAAATATTGGTAACATGGTCTAGAGAAACGACAGAGAAGATTCAAGAATGATGGAGAAGTGTGTTTTGAGGTTTGTGCATAGTGTCCATTGCACTAAAGACTATCAGATGCTAGAATGGAAATGACGATCCAATGACTGAAAATGCTGGGATTCGCGAGTCTTAATCCACCAGTCAATATTCAAAGTTATTAATACACTATATAGTGGTAAGATAAGATAAGAAGTTGCATGTGCCTTCCACGTGAGACTCGGATAATAGAAGTATGACATATCATCACTATATAAAATTACAATAGGTAAAGCTCGAAAAAGGATTATAATTTTGAGCCAATCCCATAAAGTATAAGGTGTATATTTCGTGCTTGTACTTTTGTAACATCCCAAAACTTCAATCCAAGCTTATCAAGATCAAATCAACCAAACTTGGGGTTAACAAAAACTTTTCCAAATTTAAAATGAAAGCATTCATATATGTGTGCATTTAAAATAGGAGTTGTTTGAATTGCCATGATTGAGTGATCCAATGATTGTAAAATGTTTCTTAGGTGATTTAAACATCATCTACATCATTCCCAAACTTTTCCTAAAGAAAATCAAATAAAAAAGAATTAAAAAGGAGGAATGGTCATTTTGGCCATTTTAATCCACTACACTACTTAGAGTGTTCCTAGCACTCATTTCTTAACAGAAACAATTCTTGATCTTTGTACCCCTTGCTAGTACACATAATGAGGTACCAAGGCCCACATTTTGATCTGCTAAAAACATGCTTTAACTTATTTTAAATGACATTTGAAAATTGAATCTAATGCATATGCATAGATCACCCCTATTTCAAAACCCCTCTATTTGAGCTCCACTTTCAAAACCCTTGCAACCAGAGACTACCTTGCACTAGTGGAGATCACTCAAAAATTTTGAAACCAAAATTCAAAACCTTTTCTCTTTCGGCCATTTTGTCAATCACCTTGCTGGCAGGATCATATTGGCCTGACTAATACTGTTTTGGGCTGATTTTGTCTAGCAATTTGGAAGTGCTTTGATCATCTTGTCCCCCCTCTAGCCCAACCAGACCCACACCAGCATCGCCCCTACCCCCTAGCTGCACTGCCATGCCATGCCGAGCCACCTCTCGCCGGCCGACCGTGCACTCGCTGTAGCAGCCCTCTCCCGCCTCTCTCTCCATGTCTAGGAGGTAGCCCACACCTCACCGCCCCTCTCTGTCCCCTGCCCGAACCAAGCCCTGTCGTGGACCACCGAGGAAAGCCTGCGCCCAGTGCCACCGCACCATGCCGGTGCCGCCCCCAGAGCGCGTTCTGTCCCCGCTCGCACAGACCGCCCCTTGGCCGCAGCCCGTCCGCGGCTCCGCCACGACCTAGAGAACACCCCAGACACCCTCGCTGGCTGCCCAATGCCTCACAACCACCGCTCGCCGTGGACACCGCCGCCTCTGCCACTCAGAGCGCCACCTCGCCCAGACCGCATGCCACTGCTCCTACGGCTGCATTCAATGCCTAGAGCACCGCCAGGGAACCGCACATCAATCGCCACCCGCAGCCATGCCTCTACCCTGCCGTAGCCATGTCGCCACCGTCGCCTACCCATCCCGCTTGGTCTCACCATCGGGCCTATAAAAGGAGCCCTCCCTAGCCTCTTCTCTCCACACCACTCCACTCCCCTCACCTCTCTGAGCCTCACCCACCTCTAGCTGGAGCAAGGCGAGTTCTGCCTCGCCGGAATTGGAGCCGGAGCCGCCGCCTCTCGAGGAGAAGGGCGCCGCTGATTGCGACCACCCCAAGCTCCGCCGCAACCGCGCCTCACCTTGCCGTCGTCTTCCACTCCATTTGCCCGCCTCACCGACCCTGCTGGAGCCCTGGTACATCCCCAGGAGACCCCCACCGAGCCGCTAGGGTTCGAGCTCGCCGGTGACCTGTTCGTCGTCGACGACGACCCTCAGCCGTAGATCTGCCTTCTAATCCTACGGCCCACAGCACGCGTACCGTTTCGCGTGTTAAGTGCCGCTGACAAGCGGGACCCCCTTGTCAGCTGAGCCCCGCGCCGCAGAGCGCCACTGGGCCGGCCCAAGTCTTTTCCCGCGCTAGCCCAACCGTTCAAATCTGGATTTTTCTTTTTAGTTAAATCTAGTTTCTGTCCACTATTTTAAAATTCAATTCTGGGAGTTTGAAAAATCCAAATTGCATGAAACAAATTTTTCCTGAAAGGTATTAAGTTGATCTATCCAAGCCCATTGGATTTAATTCAATTAGAGTTATAGATCTCTCCTAATAAAAATAAGAAGACATAAGCATTTGCAACTTGCAACATTTTTATAAAATCAACCAAGTTAGCTTTTGAGTTGATTCCAATTCTCAAAAATCACATTTCATCATATATATCTAAATATGTAATAGTATTAAGGTTTACAAGTAGTGACTTTGGACTAGTACCCAAATAATGCTATATAGGCATTTCTAGTCACTTTAAATCATTAAATAATGAACTTAAACTAAAGTAATATTGATCCAACCCTTAATTCTCATTCCCACATGTTAGGATATGTGGTGATGACATGTATCAACATGATCCCATATTTTAATTGGTGAATATTAAATCTGAGTTAATTTTTCAATGAGTAGAAATTACTTTTCTAAAATAAAAAGAATGAAACTATTGAATTAAACTTGTGATGTTTGTGATGATAATAGATCATCAAATGTGTGTCTTAGAATGCTATTTAGCCTAGTTAAGTATTGTTTGGTGATTGTGCACTCCCTATGTATGTATAGACGATAGTACCGACCAAGCTTTCGAGGAGGAGGAGTTCTACCAAGAAGAAGAAGAAGAAAACTTCAACCACTGCACCAACCAAGGCAAGCTACTATTAGCAAGCTAGCACTATCTAAGTGCAAGCCAACATTAACAGTGCAAGCAAACACTTGCAAGTTTAGTGCTTAGCACACTAGAATCAAACTATATGGTTTAGCAAAGATGCCTTAAGCATGCTTTGATCACACCCCCCCTTTTTGACTATTAGTACCCCAAGTCTTAGTTACAAGATTTACTCCCTTAGTTTACACCAAGTTCTTTACTTAGTTTGAAGGTAGCATAAAAAGTATAAAACTTGACCTAATTAGAACCCTTTAGATGTCATTCTATGGCATGAGATTGAACCTATCTTTTCCACCTTAGTGAACACTCTTAACTTAGTAGTTAGAGTAGATTAAAAACCCGAGTCACTTTAGATGGGAACACTTGGTGAAAATGCATTATGAAAACCTTGGAATAATGAGTCATTCTATTGAGATGCTTTGACATGTGTTGAGAAAACACAAATGATTGATGATGATGAAAATGTTGAGGCATGAGTCTTAACCCTTTTATAAAACTGATGGTTAGATTCGGATGTGATACCATTCCAAATTTACCATACAACCGCACTACCTGAATTGGGTAAGGCTTAGCTAGAAATTTATATGCATTAGTATTAGTTTCCTCACGGGAGAGGTCTGAGCTGAGGCTACCTCTCATGATGTCCACCTATGCAGTGCCCAAGATGACTGATGGTCATGGTTGGGAGGCGATGCTCATAGGAGAGGTGCTTATACTAGGGTGTGTAAAGGGAAGGCTATGTTTGATTATCTGCATACTAAGTATGATGATTCAGGGTTACCACTGACATATGTATCAAATCTTGTGGTGAAAGTGTACCACCTCTACAGAGTGTCAAACTATTCGAATAGCCGCGTCCGCGGTTATGGACAGTTGGAATGGCCATACTGTTTCGTTGTCAGATGTTTTCTAAATACTTTGAAAAGAATGATGAATCTTGACTTGACCACAACAGGGTTGTGTTTATAACAATAGCTTCCCAACTTAAGTGATTCTAGAACTTTACTTTATCTTTCTTTGCTTCTGAACTTAGCTTAGGTTTCAAACTTAACTTTATAGTTAAACTTAGAGTTAGCACTTTATCTTGGAATTTTAGTACTTGTTAGTGGTAGTTTGCGAGTACTTAAAGAGTACTCATGGCTTTTGTCCCTGGCTATTATCATGGCCAGACTATGAAGGAAACTATCAAGATGATGGCCAACAGGACGGCTATGATAACTAGGACCATCTGCCTTCGTCAGCATTGCCAGTGCCCCTAAAGATGGACCCCACCGCTACGCTTATCTTTTATTTCCTCTGCTTGTTGTATTAAGACTGGATCATGAGATCCTTATTTGTGTAATACCTTATGTATGGTTTGTAATGGATGATGTACTGTGATATCCAATCCATTATGTCTCGCAAAAATGGTAATCCTGGGATTGCGAGGTATGGCATAACGGGCATCTGGGATTAAAAATCCGGGTGTTGACAAGTTGGTATCAGAGCCATCCTGACCATAGGAGACCCTAGTTAGAATGGACGTCAAACAAAAACTTAGTTTCAAAACTAAAGTGAGTATTTATGAAAAACTATCTCCTCTCTTACCCTTGTGGATTCTTTCTCAAAAATTCACGATACTCAAAATTCTTACACTACTACTTAAAAATTGACACACTTGTTCACTTCACTAACTTCCTCATCCTTAATTCTTGTAGATGGATACTCAATTCAGCAAGTTTTACCAGTTGGGAAACGGAGGTCAGCTGATCTTCGAGAGGGATCTGGATTCACTGTCAGAGTTACTGGGACGCCCACACCCGGAGTTTCTTGGAGCTCAACTTCCAGGACCCCTAGGAGGAGACCTAAAGTGGCTAGTCACCGCAGATCTTAGAGGAAACATCGAAGCACCAACTTCTGGGAGAATTCAATTCTCCGTGAGAGAGAACAACTGGCTAGATGGATTAGCCAGGGTAATCCATGAAGCTCTCGCACGTCTATGTGCCCTCAGCGTCAACAAGACCCAAGGAACCCGTTTTTCCCACTATGCAAGACGTGACTTCATGGGAATGCCAATGGAGATGCCGGGCCACCCCGAGTTGAGGCATCAAGTGGAGAACCTTGACTTCTTGCTGCATGACAGACAACAGGAACTGGACAATGCCAGAGAGTTAGCCAACTAGAATTGTGCCATTGCCGACCAGAAGGCCGAGACTTTCGCACTGCTTGTCCAAGACCGTTAGTCTCTTCGCCGCCAGCGTGCCAAGAAGGATCACACCATCGCCCGTCTTTGCAAGAAGGTGGCCGACCTCGAGAAGACCCTCAAGGAGCAGGAAGCTCAGCTTGCTGCCAAGGAAGAAGAAGATGAGGGTGAAGACATCCAGGGAGACATGGATTCTTACCTCAGCAACGATGATGACTTTCTGGCGGAGGATGCCGTGGACTTCTAGACTGATGATGAGGACTCTGACTTCATCGACAATGAGTAGATGCACTAGAGCACTGTCGTAGCATGAGATGTATCGATCTCACTGTATCGTAGCTTACAATGGTTCTTCAAACCATCTGTTTTCCCTTTGATTGTTGTGGTGTGTGTTGTATCGTGTGCTTGCTTCAATGAATGAAAATTAAGTTAGTTAAAAAAACCTGAGTCTAACTCAAAGTTTTAGATTTGAAAGCCCCAAAACCATGAACCTTAGAATTTCCCTCTTACCCCTATATCTCAATCTTCAGATGACTCGTGGAAACCAAGGAGGGAGCAGCTCGTCGCAAGACCCAATGCTGCAGATCTTGCAGAATCTCATAGCAGACCATGAAGCAAGCCAGGCAGAACGCCAAGCCAACTTAGCAACACTTCAACAGATCACCCAGATGGCTCTCAACAACCAAGGGCATGGAAATCAGGACCACCAGGGATCCAAACTCAAAAACTTTCAAAACACTAATCCCCCAATCTTCAATCAATCTGAAAACCCATTAGATGCTGATGACTGGTTACAGACCATGGAAAACAACTTAGAAGTTGCCCGAGTTGATGAAAATGAGAAAGCTCCCTTCACCACCCACTATCTGGCAGGAGATGCAAGAGCTTGGTGGAATAGCATCCACAATATGAACCATGGTCAAGTGATGACATGGGAAGCATTCAAGGTCAAGTTCAGTCGCACCCACGTGCCGCAAGGTCTAGTCAATAGAATGAGAGATGAGTTCCGCGAATTGAAGCAAGGAAGAATGACTGTGGTGGAATACCGTGACAGATTCCTGTCACTTGCCAGATATACACCTGATGAAATCAACATGGAGACCAAGAAGAAGGAGAGATTCTTGAACGGACTGCATGATGCGATGCAGACTATCCTCGTCAACATCCGTTTCCAGGATATCGAAGAGCTAGTCGACTCTGCCATTCCGATGGAAGGGAAGATTAACCAGGCAAACGACAACCGCAAGCATCGTATGATGCAGCAGTCTAGATCCAACAGTCACTAGAAGTACCGTCCCAACCCTTCACCAGGATATGCACCAAGGAATAACCGACCCCCAAATTCTAGCCCAAGCTACCCCAACCGTAGCGGAAGCAATGTGAAGTCCGGAGGAAACAATCACAACTCCGGTAATGCCAACAATTTCAACCGTGCACCTCCCAAGAACAACAACAACAACAACAACAACACTACACCCAGAACTGGCAGCAATGCTGTACCTGTCGCAGTCAAGGACAAGTCTTAGATCACTTGTTTTGAGTGTGGAGTAAAGGGTCACTACTCCAATGAGTGTCCCAAGAAGACTGCAGCCAATACCAATGTGAATGCCCCAGCTCAGTAGCAACGTCGTGTTCAACCAGGAAGGAGATTTGCCCCAGGGAACCCTCACAACCGCAACGGCCATCTCTTCCACATGAATGCAGAAGAAGCCCAGGAAGCGCCAGATGTAGTACTGGGTATGCTTTCTGTCAACTCAGTTTTAGCAAGAGTATTGTTTGATTCAGGAGCATCGCATTCATTTGTCACCGAAGAATTTGCATGCACTAGTAAGATTCGTCCAACCAACCTGAAGCATGTCATGATAGTTCAAATCCCCGGTTCAACAACCAAAGCTAGAAAAATTTACCGTACAACCGCACTACCTGAATTGGGTAAGGCTTAGCTAGAAATTTATATGCATTAGTATTAGTTTCCTCACGGGAGAGGTCTGAGCTGAGGCTACCTCTCATGATGTCCACCTATGCAGTGCCCAAGATGACTGATGGTCATGGTTGGGAGGCGATGCTCATAGGAGAGGTGCTTATACTAGGGTGTGTAAAGGGAAGGCTATGTTTGATTATCTGCATACTAAGTATGATGATTCAGGGTTACCACTGACATATGTATCAAATCTTGTGGTGAAAGTGTACCACCTCTACAGAGTGTCAAACTATTCGAATAGCCGCGTCCGCGGTTATGGACAGTTGGAATGGCCATACTGTTTCGTTGTCAGATGTTTTCTAAATACTTTGAAAAGAATGATGAATCTTGACTTGACCACAACAGGGTTGTGTTTATAACAATAGCTTCCCAACTTAAGTGATTCTAGAACTTTACTTTATCTTTCTTTGCTTCTGAACTTAGCTTAGGTTTCAAACTTAACTTTATAGTTAAACTTAGAGTTAGCACTTTATCTTGGAATTTTAGTACTTGTTAGTGGTAGTTTGCGAGTACTTAAAGAGTACTCATGGCTTTTGTCCCTGGCTATTATCATGGCCAGACTATGAAGGAAACTATCAAGATGATGGCCAACAGGACGGCTATGATAACTAGGACCATCTGCCTTCGTCAGCATTGCCAGTGCCCCTAAAGATGGACCCCACCGCTACGCTTATCTTTTATTTCCTCTGCTTGTTGTATTAAGACTGGATCATGAGATCCTTATTTGTGTAAGACCTTATGTATGGTTTGTAATGGATGATGTACTGTGATATCCAATCCATTATGTCTCGCAAAAATGGTAATCCTGGGATTGCGAGGTATGGCATAACGGGCATCTGGGATTAAAAATCCGGGTGTTGACAAGTTGGTATCAGAGCCATCCTGACCATAGGAGACCCTAGTTAGAATGGACGTCAAACAAAAACTTAGTTTCAAAACTAAAGTGAGTATTTATGAAAAACTATCTCCTCTCTTACCCTTGTGGATTCTTTCTCAAAAATTCACGATACTCAAAATTCTTACACTACTACTTAAAAATTGACACACTTGTTCACTTCACTAACTTCCTCATCCTTAATTCTTGTAGATGGATACTCAATTCAGCAAGTTTTACCAGTTGGGAAACGGAGGTCAGCTGATCTTCGAGAGGGATCTGGATTCACTGTCAGAGTTACTGGGACGCCCACACCCGGAGTTTCTTGGAGCTCAACTTCCAGGACCCCTAGGAGGAGACCTAAAGTGGCTAGTCACCGCAGATCTTAGAGGAAACATCGAAGCACCAACTTCTGGGAGAATTCAATTCTCCGTGAGAGAGAACAACTGGCTAGATGGATTAGCCAGGGTAATCCATGAAGCTCTCGCACGTCTATGTGCCCTCAGCGTCAACAAGACCCAAGGAACCCGTTTTTCCCACTATGCAAGACGTGACTTCATGGGAATGCCAATGGAGATGCCGGGCCACCCCGAGTTGAGGCATCAAGTGGAGAACCTTGACTTCTTGCTGCATGACAGACAACAGGAACTGGACAATGCCAGAGAGTTAGCCAACTAGAATTGTGCCATTGCCGACCAGAAGGCCGAGACTTTCGCACTGCTTGTCCAAGACCGTTAGTCTCTTCGCCGCCAGCGTGCCAAGAAGGATCACACCATCGCCCGTCTTTGCAAGAAGGTGGCCGACCTCGAGAAGACCCTCAAGGAGCAGGAAGCTCAGCTTGCTGCCAAGGAAGAAGAAGATGAGGGTGAAGACATCCAGGGAGACATGGATTCTTACCTCAGCAACGATGATGACTTTCTGGCGGAGGATGCCGTGGACTTCTAGACTGATGATGAGGACTCTGACTTCATCGACAATGAGTAGATGCACTAGAGCACTGTCGTAGCATGAGATGTATCGATCTCACTGTATCGTAGCTTACAATGGTTCTTCAAACCATCTGTTTTCCCTTTGATTGTTGTGGTGTGTGTTGTATCGTGTGCTTGCTTCAATGAATGAAAATTAAGTTAGTTAAAAAAACCTGAGTCTAACTCAAAGTTTTAGATTTGAAAGCCCCAAAACCATGAACCTTAGAATTTCCCTCTTACCCCTATATCTCAATCTTCAGATGACTCGTGGAAACCAAGGAGGGAGCAGCTCGTCGCAAGACCCAATGCTGCAGATCTTGCAGAATCTCATAGCAGACCATGAAGCAAGCCAGGCAGAACGCCAAGCCAACTTAGCAACACTTCAACAGATCACCCAGATGGCTCTCAACAACCAAGGGCATGGAAATCAGGACCACCAGGGATCCAAACTCAAAAACTTTCAAAACACTAATCCCCCAATCTTCAATCAATCTGAAAACCCATTAGATGCTGATGACTGGTTACAGACCATGGAAAACAACTTAGAAGTTGCCCGAGTTGATGAAAATGAGAAAGCTCCCTTCACCACCCACTATCTGGCAGGAGATGCAAGAGCTTGGTGGAATAGCATCCACAATATGAACCATGGTCAAGTGATGACATGGGAAGCATTCAAGGTCAAGTTCAGTCGCACCCACGTGCCGCAAGGTCTAGTCAATAGAATGAGAGATGAGTTCCGCGAATTGAAGCAAGGAAGAATGACTGTGGTGGAATACCGTGACAGATTCCTGTCACTTGCCAGATATACACCTGATGAAATCAACATGGAGACCAAGAAGAAGGAGAGATTCTTGAACGGACTGCATGATGCGATGCAGACTATCCTCGTCAACATCCGTTTCCAGGATATCGAAGAGCTAGTCGACTCTGCCATTCCGATGGAAGGGAAGATTAACCAGGCAAACGACAACCGCAAGCATCGTATGATGCAGCAGTCTAGATCCAACAGTCACTAGAAGTACCGTCCCAACCCTTCACCAGGATATGCACCAAGGAATAACCGACCCCCAAATTCTAGCCCAAGCTACCCCAACCGTAGCGGAAGCAATGTGAAGTCCGGAGGAAACAATCACAACTCCGGTAATGCCAACAATTTCAACCGTGCACCTCCCAAGAACAACAACAACAACAACAACAACACTACACCCAGAACTGGCAGCAATGCTGTACCTGTCGCAGTCAAGGACAAGTCTTAGATCACTTGTTTTGAGTGTGGAGTAAAGGGTCACTACTCCAATGAGTGTCCCAAGAAGACTGCAGCCAATACCAATGTGAATGCCCCAGCTCAGTAGCAACGTCGTGTTCAACCAGGAAGGAGATTTGCCCCAGGGAACCCTCACAACCGCAACGGCCATCTCTTCCACATGAATGCAGAAGAAGCCCAGGAAGCGCCAGATGTAGTACTGGGTATGCTTTCTGTCAACTCAGTTTTAGCAAGAGTATTGTTTGATTCGGGAGCATCGCATTCATTTGTCACCAAAGAATCGCATGCACTAGTAAGATTCGTCCAACCAACCTGAAGCATGTCATGATAGTTCAAATCCCCGGTTCAACAACCAAAGCTAGAAAAATTTGCAAAGTTGTACCTATCAGAATACATGGGATAGATTTTTATGCCAACCTAATTGTACTTGGAACCAAAGGTTTGGAAGTAGTACTAGGTATGGACTGGATGTCAAGGCATAAAGGATTGGTAGACTATGCTAAGAAAGCCATCACCATGACCAGTAGTTCTAGAGTCACAATAGAGCATATCTCTGAAACCTTACCCCGACAATTCAAGTGCAACCAGAGTGTAGCCTTGCCCACCATAGACCAAGTCAGAGTAGTCTGTGAATACCCCGACGTATTCCCGGATGAATTGCCAGGTATGCCCCCGGATAGGGATATTGAGTTCATTATCGAACTAATCCCCAGAACCGGACCTATAGCCCAGAGACCCTATAGCATGAACCCCTCAGAACTAGTGGAACTGAAGAAACAGTTGGATGCTATGCTAGCCAAAGGCTTGATTCAACCAAGTGCATCGCCATGGAGATCACCAGTGTTATTCGTTGACAAGAAAGATGGAGGCAACCGTCTGTGCACAGATTACAGAAAGTTGAATGATGTCACCATCAAGAACAAGTACCCCTTGCCAAAGATAGAGGATCTATTTGATCAGTTGACTAGAGCTCAGGTATTCTCAAAGATTGATCTTAGGACTGGTTATCACCAACTTAATATTCGTGCAACGGATATTCCGAAGACCGCCTTTACTACTCGCTATGGTTTATACGAGTATACGGTTATGTCTTTTGGATTAACCAATGCCCCTGCTTATTTCATGAATCTCATGAATAAGATCTTTATGAATTTCCTAGATAAGTTTGTAGTTGTGTTTATCGACGACATCCTTATCTACTCCAAGTCTGAAGAAGAGAGCATCAGTTATATGCCAAGTTCAGCAAGTGTGAGTTTTGGTTGAAAGAAGTAGGATTCCTAGGACATATTGTGTCTGCCGGAGGAGTCTCTGTTGATCCTGCCAAGATCAAAGATTTCGAAGAATGGGAAGCCCCAACCACTCAAACCCAAGTCTGTGCATTTCTCGGATTAGCGGGATATTACCACAAGTTCGTAGAAGGATTCTCGAGCATAGCCCGACCAATGACCCAATTGTTGAAGAAGGACAAGAAGTTTGAATGGACAGAAAAATGTGAAGCCAGTTTCCAGGAGCTGAAGAGGAGATTGGTATCAGCCCCAATATTGGTCATGCCAGACATCAAGAAGCCGTTTGATGTCTATTGTGACGCATCCAAGATTGGTCTCGTATGTGTATTGATGCAAGAAGGCAAAGTCATCGCGTATCTGTCTCGACAACTGAAGCAGCATGAGCAGAACTATCCGACCCATGATCTTGAGCTAGCAGCTGTGGTGCTAGCACTGAAGACATGGCGTCATTATTTGATGGGTAATCGTTGTGAGATTTACTCAGATCATAAGAGCTTGAAAGTATATCTTCACTCAGAAGGAGCTGAATATGAGGCAAAGAAGATGGATAGAGTTAATCAAGGATTATGACCTTGACATTGACTATCACCTCGGCAAAGCCAATGTGGTAGCGGATGCTCTTAGCAGATTGCCGTGTAGGCTTAACACCATGATCAAGGAGAAGCAACCCAGTTTGTATGAAGAATTAGAGCATTTTAGAACTGAATTAGTTAGCAAAGGATTCTTAGCTAGCATTGAACTTCAACCCACTTTGATTAGCCAAATCAAGGAAGCCCAGAAGGGAAATGAAAGTATCGACAGAATCAAACGTCGTATTGGTACAGGAAAGGTACCTGGATTCACTGAAGACGAAGAAGGTGTACTGTGGTACAAAGGCCGTATCTGTGTGCCCGTAGATTCAGAGCTGAAGGAGGTTATCATGAAGGAAGCTCATGATACTCTTTACTCTATCCACCCCGGAGGAACAAAGATGTATCAAGATTTGAAAGAGCAATTTTGGTGGCACAAGATGAAGAGAGAGATCGGAAGCTACATCGCCAAATGTGACATCTATCAAAGAGTCAAGGCAGAGCACCAGAGACCTGCAGGACTGTTGCAACCATTACAGATTCCAGAATGGAAGTGGGATTCCGTGGGAATGGAATTTATCACCGGTTTACCTACTTCTAGTAGGGGAAATGACTCAATCTGGGTCATAGTTGATAGACTATCCAAGGTAGCCCACTTTATACCTGTCAAGACCACTTACCAGAGTGCAAAGTTAGCAGAGCTGTACATTGCTAGGATTGTTAGTCTGCATGGAACCCCCAAGACCATAGTATCAGATCGAGGAACCCAGTTTACCTCGAGATTTTGGCAGAAAAGTCCAAGAAGGATTAGGAACCAAGTTGAACTTCAGCACAACATATCACCCGCAAACAGATGGACAGACTGAGAGAGTCAACCAGATCCTAGAGGATATGCTTAGAGCTTGTGTGTTGGAATATGGATCAAAATGGGAAGACTGCCTGCCTTTCGCAGAATTCTCATATAACAACAGTTATCAAGCTAGTTTGCAGATGGCACCATTTGAATTCCTATATGGAAGAAAGTGTCGTACCCCTTTGAATTGGTCGCAAGTAGGAGAGAGTTAGATCTTCGGACCCGACATTCTCTGAGAAGCAGAAGAGAAAGTTCACGAAGTCCGTGAGCACCTCAAGACCGTCCAATCTAGACAGAAGAGTTATGCTGACAAGAGAAGGAGAGACCTGACTTTCAATGTCATAGACTTTGTATATCTCAAGGTTTCACCATTGAAGGGAACTCAACGCTTTAGTCTGAAGGGAAAGTTAGCCCCCAGATATATCGGACCTTTCAAGATTCTAAACCGTCGAGGAGAAGTATCGTATCAGCTGGAACTGCCTGAAGAGATGTCAGCCATCCACAATGTGTTCCATATCTCGTTACTTCGCAAATGTCTGGAAGTGCCCGAGAAGACTGAAGTTTTCAAGAACATCGATCACAAAGTTGTGGAAATCAACAATGACCTGACCTATCGAGAAGTACCCATCCGTATCTTAGAAGAAGCCTACAGAACCACCAGGAGCATCAAGTTTCTCAAGATTCAGTGGAGCAACCATACCGAGTAGGAAGCTACTTGGGAGCGAGAAGATTACATTAGGATAGAGTTCCTAGATCTCTTTAGTTCCTAGTTTTCTTTGTAAATCTCGGGACGAGATTTTGTTTAAGGGGGAAAGGTTTGTAACATCCCAAAACTTCAATCCAAGCTTATCAAGATCAAATCAACCAAAATTGGGGTTAACAAAAACTTTTCCAAATTTAAAATGAAAGCATAATCTCCGGATCTGACAGTTTCATGTCCGTGTGTATTTGCATGTCTTTGCGTCTCTACGCATCACTCATTCTCAAATGAGATGGCATTGTATAAATTTGGTCCTCTGGTGAGACCTTTAGTTCGTTCGGGTTAAAATATGTTGATATTATTGTCACACAATATATCTTCATAGTATTAGCCCACTTTGAACCACACCTAGTTTGATAACAAACTACTAAACACAAATGCCCTCCTTTGCTGCTACTATAGCAGTTATATACTTAGCCTTTTGTTGTAGTATCCGTCACAATGTCTCAACTTTGGAACTCATCCAAATCCATCAGGGAACATCCTTTCCATTACATTGTGCCACCCATAGTCTAAATTGAGATAAATTTAATTCGTATCTTGTGAAAAAAATAGTATCAATGTAACACTTTACAATGAACTACCTTTAACTATTTGTCACGTATACATGATATATTCTTAGTTCTTCTAAAGCTCATAATAATATCTTTACTATCATCCAATGATCATCTTATGAATCATTCTTGTATGTACTCATAACATTTAGAGCATAGGACATTTTGGATATATACATATCATGGTATAATCGATCAAAATATTCATGTGATTTTACTCACCAAGTGTTGAAACACTTGAATCTTGATACAATTCTTTCCATGCACCAAGAACCTTTCTTGTTGTTTCCATATTGAACCCTTTCAATATCTCATATATGTATGTCTGGCACAACCATATTAGCGCCTTAAGCTATCCATATAGATATTGATGCCAAATATTCTTGGTTTGCCCAAGTCTTTCATCGAAATCTTATTTTAATGAAATTCTTAACTTGTGTCAATACAAGACACATCATTTCCAATCAACAATATGTCCTCTACATAATGTATTAGAAATTTGTCTCAGCGCTCCCTTTTAAATGCAAGCATCTTCATCATCTCAGATGAATTTAAACTCTTTTAACAGTTTCATCATGGTGAAGATTCCAACTCTGCTTTGCTTACTTCAACTATTGAAGTTTGCATGCCCTTTTAGCACCCTTTGAATTAACAAAACCCTTCGGACCGTGTCTTGTACACGTCCTAGGTAACCATTCTATTAGAAGAACATTGTTTTGTTTTTCAACTATCATAAATCAAATTATATGTAGTGGTTGCTACATTAATCTGTCAAGACTAAATATCGCTATGAAAGATCAAATCTTGTCATAGTCAACTCCTTGAACATTGTCGTAAACTTCTTTCCGACATGTCGATTATTTCATAGATGTTAAACATCCATGTCTATTTCTTTATAGATACAAACACGACTGATAGGCTTTACGCCTTTTCAGAGGGTCTTCCAAGTTCAGAAACTTGATTTCTCGTGTATAGATACTATCACGGATTCTATGAATTCTAGTCATTTTATGGAGTCAGGGCCCATTATCGCTTCTTTGCATGTAGTCGGTTCATCATCGTCAAAACAATAACGACTTGCTTATCAAATCACACTATTTGATTCTTACCAACCCACAGTGTTCAATAGGAACTCTAATCTCCGAGATCACACCCTTTGTAATCACGGGAGCCATGAGCATTATGGCCTCCACCGGGACACTTTCCGGCGCTGCGCTACTTAGCACATATAGCTAAGGTTCAACAACCTTATCAAAGTTCTATTGTCCTCCCACTTAACTTTTCACGAAAAATTCCTTCTCAAGAAACTTGACATTCCAAGTAACAAACTCTTTTGTCCTCGGTGTTATGGAGAAATTCCCAAAAAATTCTTTGGGATAACCTACAAAGACGTGCTTATCCGACTTTGGTTGTAAACATTTTACTTATGCTTTGCATACCAAAATTTAAGAAAAGACAATTCGGGTTTATCCCAAACCATAACTTATATGGTGTCATTTCAACGGATCTCGATGGTGCTCTTTTCAGTGTAAAAGCGGTAGTCTCAAAAGCTTCAATCCTTAAAACATAATGGCAGTTTTATAAATGACACCTTTGATCTTACCATGTCAAACATGGTTTGATTTCATCTCTCGAATATGCGATACTCCTATGGTTTATCAGGAAACACAAATCATGGAACAATTCCTCAAATCTTAGGTGTTTTGTTAAAAATGTAACTCAAATATCTTCCTTTATGATCGAATCATAAACTCTTTACTTTCTTGTTACAATGATTTTTCACTTCATCTTGAAAGTCTTTGAACAATTTTCAAATGTTTCATACTTCTTCCTTATTAAGTAAATATATAGATATATTCACTTAAATTTCTGGAGAAAGCATATGAAGCAAAAAATATCCATTGCATATGGCTACACATAATGGACTATATACATCAACATGCATAATATCCAATAATTTAGTCATCCGTTCCTCTTTGGCCTATGGACAGAGTTTCAATTATCTCGAGGAAACTTTCACAAGCGTCAATTGATCAAAATCAAAGACTCCAAAATTCCATCAACATGGAGTTTCTTCATGTTTTCTTTCAAATATAATTTAAACAGCGATGTCACTTCATAAGTGATCTTTCAATCATTTGTCTTGCAACATTTTAGCAATAGTGTTTATGGATGTGATTTCTCCCACTAGACTTGTAAAAGTTCATCCATCCTTTATGGAATACGGTAATTATTTGAACAACAATTGTTCTCGTAATACCGGAACAAAATAACAATTATTAAAACAAATCTTGAAGGCTAGGTTTGACGACAATGAAAAACACAATAACACTTTATTTGTTTTCGATGAACATCATCACTTATTCTCTTGCCAGTTTCTTAGGCCATTGCAGTTCATGAATTGCGTTGTCCTGTATGACACTTCATACCAACCAATTCGGTATCCAATACCTCAGAACCACATTGTTTAACAAGCAAGGAATACAACCATAACATGTATATATTCTATATACCTAAGTTGGACATCTCCAACCTTTTCTTTTCTGCCAAATATTTCATAGGTTCTCTTTCAACAATTCCTTTTCTTTTAAAAGAATCTATCAACATCAATAGTGGTGTCATTCACATGACACATAGTACAAAGTGTATATAGTCAAATACTAATACATTTGGACTTGCACTTTGAAGTAGATCACCATCATCAAATGTTTGGTGTTCTTTCAAAAATCCATACTTTAGTAATCTTTCAGTGCAGTAAACATTTTACTTACATCTTCTATTCATCCTTATCATGAAAACTTTCATGATCAAGCTACTATAGCCTATAAGGATGAATCGCGAGTATAATATCAGTTCCCAAAACCTTTTTGGTAGATTAGGACGCCTAGCGTCTCCAACCATCACAAATTCTCATACAATATGAGAACGTGTATTTTGTTTAATTATACTCTATCATACTGCAACCAAAAACATTGTTTCAGATATCACAATATTTTTCACACATGATGGTTTCTCAAATAATTTTCTGCTCCTATATAATCTTGATATTAAAACAACTTTTGAATATCAATAATCATGGAGGCAAACATGATACTTTAGATACTAACATTGGAATTCTTAATCTTGATTTAATACTACTTATTAAACTTCATGGAGTAAATAGAGTTTGCTGAAAGTTTGCAATAAGACTTATAAACTTTAAATTGACATTCAAAACAATACGATATGAGTTCGTAAAGTAAATATCCAGAATTCTATAGTTCTATTATCTCAATTAAAACTAAGCATAAGGTAGTGAACAGACGCCAATGAGTACAACAAATTATGCAAATTCACTTCGATTTAGTTTATGACAAATTGAGTTCAACTAATCCAAATTAGAAATGAACTCCCACTCAAAAATGACATCCCTCGTGCCTTTTTGGTGATTACATGAACCAAATCCACTACACCAAGTCCGATCATCCGTGAGTCGGTGTAGCTTCAAAGGCGAGCATCTATATGTGCATCATATCAACTATATGACTCATGCTTAACCTTTCGGTCTGTGTTCCGAGGCCATGTCTATACATGCTAGGCTCGCCAAGTAAGAACCTTAGTACTCGCATGTGTAAAACTGTCTTACACCCGTTTGTATGAAAGCATAGAGTCGAGTACACCTAATCATCATGTGATGTCTCGAAACACGATCCACAAAACGGTGCATAATTAAGGAAGAACACATTTTTATCTTGATATCTAAATGAGGGATCATCTTACAATGCTACAGAAAGCGCCAAACTAGCAGTATAAGATGCTAACATCTAATGTGTTAACTGAGATGATATGGTCCATGCATTTGATCTCTATCATTCGCATCGTGGTATGATCTCTATCATTCCTTTGTGTGTAAGGCAAAGGTCTATGGAACTTACACATTGAGTGTGTTGTAAGAGTATCTATCATACATCTACTTACAACAATACCATATCAAGACACTAGCCGAGCATCGATCTAAACTAGATGCCTCTAATTTATCAATTGCAAGTTTTACGTGGCTTAGGGCTTTCGGAGATAGAACCATTCTTACCTACGAACATGAACCACAACGAGGATAACCAAGTTATTAGCAACTCGTTGTAAATAAGATTTGACTATTGTAGGAGAGACAGACACCCGCTAGCCACTTATGCAAAACAAGTTGCATGTCATCGTGAAACCGGTCTCATGTACGATGACATGTAAGGTTGGTCCGGGCCGCTTCATCCCACTATGCCACCAATATCCAAAATACATAGAAGATGCAATAACATGATCATCGTCACCCACATATAAACATATGTGTACTACCCGTGTAAAGTACCTACGCATAGATCAGGATCTGATACCACTGTTGGGTCCGCAGCATAGAAAACAAAAAATTCCTACGATGAGAACTACACGCCAAGATCTATCTACTAGGTACAGAGAAACGGGTGGACATACATCCAACGAGAACTTACCCTTGAAGACAACGAGTTTTGTTAACGAGTAAGAACTCGTGGTTGATGTATTCGTACACTTGCCAATCTCAAGATCGTGAGGAAGTCCGAGCACCGCAACTCAGCAGTGCATCCATACTCGCACACATGTTCAAGCCACCATACAACCTCCACCTCCTCGCTCCATCGATCCAGCGGAAGCAGCAACTGCTTCCAGACGAAATGCCACCGGGAACATGTATCTCGCTAATCCGAGACCATGGGGGAATAATTCTAGAGGGGGAGAGAGATCCTTCACAAGGAGGTGTGAGGAAGAAGGGGAGTGAGGGGGCCTTTTATAGGAGGAGGGGGTGCCCCTCCTTCATGGCCGGCGCATGGGGAGGTGACCCTTCACCTCCTCCATTCATGTGGTGGTAACCCCTCCACATTAAATTGTCCCTTCACATTCTCTTTTAAAGTCTCCACTTTAAATGGATTAAATTTCTCCAAATTTAATGCTCTCTCATTTAATAAAACTCTTTTATTATTTTTATTCAGAATTTTGTTAATTACTTTAATTAACAAACATTCACATAAAACCCCTTGTAATATTTCAATATCACATGCAGAACTACTTTCTGCAATTTCACCCGAAACAATTTCCGGTTTCTATCGAAACAATTCTTGTGCTTTGCAATTCTTTCGTCTGAAACATATGCGCTCCAAAAAGGTGTCTGGTAACTCTTAAGTGTGTCACCCTACGGTTCGCGAATAATGCAGACATGATTGAGACTCCTCTTAGATCAATAATCAGAAGCGGGACCTCGAGGTCCATACTGACTCCTGCATTTTCAACGATGACTTGTGTGATTGTGAGAACCTTTAACGCTTGTAATTTAATCCCTTTGTCTCTCAATATAATACATGTCTAAGATTCGATCATCGGTATCCAAATACCTAGTTTGATCTTGTTACCGACATGCACTCTTTTCTCCTTCCCGTGAAATAAAATTCTAGTGATCACATCACTTGCTTGCAAGCTACCTTAATGTGATATCACCGAGAGGGCCCAGCGTATATCTATCTGTCATCGGGATAGACAAATTCCACTCTTGATCCATGAGCCTCAACATAACACCTTCGTAGCACTGAACCCATCTTTATAGTCATCCTGTTACGGTGTGACGTTTGATGTTATCAAGATACTCTTCCGGTGTTAGCAATTAACATGATCTCATGGTCTAAGGATAAAGATTACTTCGTATGATGTTATAGCAATATAAACATAATGACTTTGATCGTAATGCTATACTTCGGATGAATGTTCATCACATCATTCCACCAATGTCGTGACCTCGTTATTAACAACATCCAATGTCTATGATCAGGAAACCTTGATCATCTTGTTAATCAACGAGCTAGTCTATAAGAGAGGCATAACTAGGAACCCTTTTTGATTATTAAACACACATGTATTGACGTTTCCGATCAATACAATTATAGAATGCAAAATAAACATTTATCATAAACATGGAATAAGATAATAACCACTTTATTATTGCCTCTCAGGCATATTCCCTTCAGCTAGTTGCTAGACATGGAGAGAGAGGGGGAGGCGGTCTGCTACGGCGGCGACCAAGTTGGCCGGCGAGGTGGGGCTCGGCTTGGCATGGCCATGCTGTTAGGAGGTAGGGGATTGGGTAGTTAGGTCCTGGTTAGATCATTAGGAGACAAGGGAGAAAATGGGGGTCAAATGGGAGACAAGTTTGGCCAGAACACTATTCAAAATAGTGAAATTTGTTTTGTTTGAATTCTACCTGCCAAGTGTTTGATAAAATGGCCGCAAGAAATAAACTTTGGAATTTTGGGTTCAAATTTTTTGAGTGATCTCCACTAGTACTAGATAGTCTATGGTTGCAAGGGTTTTGAAACTGGAGTTCATTTGGGTGGTTTTTGAAATAGGGGTGATCTAGGCATATGCATTGAATTCAATTTTAAACTGTCATTTAAAATTAGTATTTGAATGTTTTTAGCAGATCACAAAGTGGGCCTTTATACCTCATTATGTGTACTAGGAAGGGGTGTAAATATCCACAATAGTTTCTGTTAAGTTTTGAGTACTAGGAATAGCCAAAGTAGGCATGATAGTTAATTTGGCCAAAATGACCATTCACTTCATTTATTCATTTTGAGTTGTTTTCCTTTGGAAAAGTTTGGGAATGATTTAGATGATGTTTAATTTACCATAGAAACATTTTACAACCAATGGATCAAGCAATGGTGACCATTCACAAAGATTTCAAAATAAAGCCTTTCTTATATGCATGCTTAAATACTTTAAATAGAAAAAGTTTTTGTTAACCCCAATTTTGATGATTTGGATCTTGATAAGCTGGGATTAAAGTTTTGGGATGTTACAAACCTTCCCCCCTTAAACAAAATCTCGTCCCGAGATTTACAAAGAAAACTAGGAACTAAAGAGATCTGGGAACTCTGTCCTAATGTGATCTTCGCGCTCCCAAGTGGCTTCCTCCTCGGTATGGTTGCTCCACTGAATCTTGAGAAACTTGATACTCCTGGTCCTGGTAGTTCTGTAAGCTTCTTCTAAGATACGGATGGGCACTTCCCGATAGGTCAAGTCATTGTTGATCTCTACCGCTTTGTGATCGATGTTCTTGAAAACTTTAGTCTTCTCGGGCACTTCTAGGCATTTGCGAAGTAACGAGATATGGAACATATTGTGGATGACTGACATCTCTTCAGGCAGTTCCAGTTGATATGATACTTCTCCTCAACAATTCAGAATCTTGAATGGCCCGATATATCTGGGGGCTAACTTTCCTTTTAGACTAAAGCGCTGGGTTCCTTTCAATGGTGAAACCTTGAGATATACAAAATCTCCGACATTGAAAGTCAGGTCTCTCCTTCTCTTGTCAGCATAACTCCTCTGTCTAGACTAGGCGGTCTTGAGGTGCTCACGGACTTTGTGAACCTTCTCTTCGGCTTCTCGGAGAATGTCAGGTCCAAAGATCTGACTCTCTCCTACTTGCGACCAATTCAAAGGGGTACGACACTTTCTTCCGTATAGAAATTCAAATGGTGCCATTTGCAAACTAGCTTGATAACTGTTGTTATATGAGAATTCTGCGAAAGGCAGGCAGTCTTCCCATTTTGATCCGTATTCTAACACACAAGATCTTAACATATCCTCTAGGATCTGATTGACTCTCTCAGTCTGTCCATCAGTTTGCGGGTGATAAGCGGTGCTGAAGTTCAACTTGGTTCCCAATCCTTCCTGAACTTTCTGCCAAAATCTTAAGGTAAACTGGGTTCCTCGATCAGATACTATGGTCTTGGGGGTTCCATGCAGACTAACAATCCTAGCTATATACAGCTCTGCTAGCTTTGCACTCTGGAAGGTAGTCTTGACAGGTATGAAGTGGGCTACCTTGGACAATCTATCAACAATGACCCAGATTGAGTCATTTCCCCTACTGGAAGTAGGCAAACCGGTGATAAATTCCATTCCCACGGACTCCCATTTCCATTCCGGAATCTACAATGGTTGCAACAGTCCTGCAGGTCTCTGATGCTCTGCTTTGACTCTTTGATAGATATCACACTTGGCGATGTAGCTTCCGATTTCTCTCTTCATCTTGTGCCACCAAAATTGCTCTTTCAAATCTTGATACATCTTCGTTCCTCCGGGGTGGATAGAATAAAGAGTATCATGAGCTTCCTTCATGATAACTTGCTTCAGCTCAGAATCTGCTGGCACACAGATACGTCCTTTGTACCACAGAACTCCTTCTTTGTCTTCTGTGAATCCAGGTACTTTTCATGTACCCATACGATGTTTGATTCCGTCGATGCTTTCATTCCCCTTCCGGGCTTCCTTGATTTGGCTAATCAAAGTGGGTTGAAGTTCTATGCTAGCTAAGAATCCTTTGCTAACTAATTCAGTTCGGAACTGCTCCAACTCTTCATACAAACTTGGTTGTTTTTCCTTGATCATGGTGTTTAGCCTACACGGCAATTTGCTAAGAGCATTTGCTACCACATTGGCTTTGCCGGGGTGATAGTGAATGTCAAGGTCATAATCCTTGATTAACTCTATCCATCTCCTTTGCCTCATATTAAGCTCCTTCTGCGTGAAGATATACTTCTAGCTCTTGTCATCTGAGTCAATCTCATAGCGATTACCCATCAGATAATGACGCCATGTCTTTAATGCCAAAACTACGGCTGCTAGCTCAAGATCATGGGTCGGATAATTTTGCTCATGCTGCTTCAGTTGTCGAGACAGATACGCGATGACTTTGCCTTCTTGCATCAATACACATCCTAGACCAATCTTGGATGCGTCACAATACACATCAAACGGCTTCTTGATGTCTGGCATGATCAATATTGGGGCTGATATTAATCTCTTTTTCAGCTCCTGGAAACTGGCTTCACATTTGTCAGTCCATTCAAACTTATTATCCTTCTTCAACATTTGGGTCATGGGTCTGGCGATGCTCGAGAATCCTTCTACGAACTTGCGGTAATATCCCGCTAATCCGAGAAATGCACGGACTTGGGTTTGAGTGGTTGAGGCTTCCCATTCTTCGACATCTTTGATCTTGGCGGGATCAACAGAGACTCCTCTGGCACACACAATATGTCCTAGAAATCCTACTTCTATCAGCCAAAACTCACACTTGCTGAACTTGGCATATAACTGATGCTCTCTCAGGGTTTCTAGGATGCTTCTCAGATGTTGTTCATGCTCTTCTTCTGACTTGGAGTAGATAAGGATGTCGTCGATAAACACAACTACAAACTTATCTAGGAAATTCATAAAGATCTTATTCATGAGATTCATGAAATAAGAAGGGGCATTGGTTAATCCAAAAGACAACCGTATACTCGTATAGACCATAGCGAGTAGTAAAGGCAGCCTTTGGAATATCCGTTGCACGAATCTTAAGTTGGTGATAACCAGTCCTAAGATCAATCTTTGAGAATACCTGGGCTCCAGTCAACTGATCAAATAGATGCTCGATCTTTGGCAAAGGGTACTTGTTCTTGATGGTGACGTCATTCAACTTTCTGTAATCTGTGCACAGACGGTTGCCTCCGTCTTTCTTGTCGACGAATAACACTGGTGATCTCCATGGCAAAGCGCTTGGTTGAATCAAGCATTTCTCTAACATGGCATCCAACTGCTTCTTCAGTTCCACTAACTTTGAGGGGTTCATGCTATAGGGTCTCTAGGTCCAGTTCCATGGATTAGTTCGATAATGAACTCAATATCCCTATCCGGGGGCATACCTGGCAGTTCATCTGGGAATACATAGGGGTATTCACAGACTACTCTGACCTGGTCAATGGTGGGCAGGTCTACACCTCTTGTTGCACTTGAATTGATGAGGTAAGGTTTCAAAGATATGTTCTACTATTACTCTAGAGCTACTGGTCATGGTGATGGCTTTCTTAGCATAGTGTATCAGTCCTTTATTCCTTGACATCCAGTCCATACCTAGTACTACTTCCAATCCTTTGGTTCCAAGTACAATTAGGTTGGCATAAAAATCTATCCCATGCATTCTGATAGGCACAGCTTTGCAAATTTTTCTAGCTTTGGTTGTTGAACCGGGGATTTGAACTATCATGACATGCTTCAGGTTGGTTGGGTGAACCTTACTAGTGCATGCAAATTCTTCGGTGACAAATGAATGCGATGCTCCAGAATCAAACAACACTCTTGCTAAAACTGAGTTGACAGAAAACATACCCAACACTACATCTGGCGCTTCCTAGGCTTCTTCTGCGTTCATGTGGAAGAGACGACCGTTGCGGTTGTGAGGATTCCCTGGGGAAAATCTTCTCCCTGGTTGAACACGACGCATCTGTTGAGCTGGGGCATTCACATTGGCATTGGTAGCAGTCTTCTTGGGACACTCATTGGAATAGTGACCCTTCACTCCACACTCGAAACAAGTTATCTGGAACTTGTCCTTGACTGCGAGAGGCACAACATTGCTTCCAGTTCGGGGTGCAGTGTTGTTGTTGTTGTTGCTCTTGGAGGGTACACGGTTGAAATTGTTGGCATTGCCAGAGTTGTGATTATTTCCTCCGGACTTCACATTGCCCTCTCTACGGCTGGGGTAGCTTGGTCGAGACATTGGGGGTCGGTTGTTCCTTGGTGAGGGGTTGGGACGGTACTTCTGGTGACTGCTGGATCCAGACTGATGCATCATACGACGCTTGCGGTTGTCATTTTCTTGGTTAATCTTCCCTTCCATCTGAATGGTAGAGTCGACTAGCTCTTCGAGATCCTATAAACGGATGTTGACGAGGACTGTCTGCATCTCATCATGCAGTCCAATCAAGAATCTCTCCTTCTTCTTGGCCTCCGTGTTGATCTCATCAGGTGCATATCTGGCAAGTGACAGGAATTTGTCATGGTACTCCACCATTGTCATTCTTCCTTGCTTCAATTCGTGGAACTCATCTCTCATTCGGTTGACTAGACCTTGCGGTACGTGGGTGCGGCTGAACTTGACTTTGAAAGCTTCCCATGTCATCACTTGACCATGGTTCATCAGGCGGATACTGTTCCACCAAGCTCTTGCATCTCCTGCCAGATAGTGAGTGGCGAAGAGAAATTTCTCATTTTCATCAACTCTTGCAACTTCTAAGTTGTTTTCCATTGTCTGCAACCAGTCATCAGCATCTAATGGGTTTTCTGACGTGCTAAAGATTGGGGGATTGGTATTCTGGAAGTTCTTCAGCTTGGATCCTTTATGATCCTGGTTTCCATGCCCTTGGTTGTTGAGAGCCATCTGGGCGATCTGTTGAAGTGTTGCTAAGTTGGCTTGGCGTTCTGCCCTACTTGCTTCACGGTCTGCGATGAGATTCTGCAAGATCTGCAGCATTGGGTCTTGCGACGAGCTGCTCCCTCCTTGGTTTCCACGAGTCATCTGAAGATTGAGATAGATACGGGGGTAAGAGGGAAAATTCTAAGGTTCAGGGTTTTGGTTTCAAAGCTAAAACTTTGAGCTTAACTCAGGTTTTTCAACTAACTTCATTTCATTCATGCAAACAAGAACACGATACAACACACACCACAACAATTAAAGGGAAAACAGATGGTTTGAAGAACCATTCTGCAAGCTACGATACAGTGGGACCGATACATCTCAGACTACGATAGTGTTCTAGTGCATCTACTCATTGTCAATGAAGTCGGAGTCATCATCGTCAGTGTAGAAGTCTACAGCATCCTCCTCCAGAAAGTCATCATCATTGCTAAGGTTAGAATCCATGTCTCCCTGGATGTCTTCACCCTCCTCTTCTTCCTCCTTGGATGCAGGCTTAGCCTCCTACTCCTTGACGGTTTTCTCGAGGTCGGCCACCTTCTTGAAAAGACGGGCGATGGTGCGATCCTTCTTTGCACGCTGGCGGCGAAGAGACTGGCGATCCTAGACGAGCAGTGCGAAAGTCTGGGCCTTCTGGTCGGCAATGGCATGGTTCTGGTTGGCTAACTCTCTAGCATTGTCTAGCTCCTTCTGACGGTCATACAACAGGAAGTCGAGGTTCTCCACTTGGCGCTTCAGTGCTGGATGACTTGGCATCTCCACCGGCATTCCCATGAAGTCACGTCTTGCATAGTGGGCAAAACGGGTTCCTTGGATCTGGTTGACACTGAGAGCACATAGACGTGCGAGAGCTTCATCCATTGCCCTGGTTAATCCATCTAGCCAGTTGTTCTCACTCACGAAGAACTGAATTCTCCCAGAAGTTGGTGCTTCGATGCTTCCTCTAAGGTCTGCGGTGACTAGCCACTGTAAGTCTCCTCCTGGGGGTCCTGTAAGTTGAGCTCCAAGAAACTCTGGATGTGGCATCCCAGTAACTCCGACAGTGAATCTAGATCCCTCTCGAAGATCAGCTGACCTCCGTTTCCCAACTGGTAGAACTTGCTGAACTGAGACTCCATCTACAAGAATTTAGGATGAGGAAGTTAGTGAATTGATCAAGTGTGTCAAATTTTTAAGTAGTAATGTAAGAATTTTGAGGCATATGAATCTTTCAGAAAGAAAGAATTCCAAGGGAAAAGAGAGGAAATAGTTTTTCATAAATACTCACTTTGGTTTTTAAACTAAGTTTTTGTTTGGACGTCCATTCTAACTAGGGTCTCCTATGGTCAGGATGGCTCTGATACCAACTTGTCAACACCCAGATTTTTAATCCTAGATGCCCGTTATGCCATACCTCGCAATCCCAGGATTACCATTTTTGCGAGACATAACGGATTGGATATCACATTACATCATCCATTACAAACCATACATAAGGTCTTACACAAATAAGGATCTCATGATCCAGTCTTAATACAACAAGCAGCGGAAATAAAAGATAAGCGTAGCGGTGGGGTCCATCTTCAGGGGGCACATGCAATGCTGACGAAGGCAGATAGTCCTAGTTATCATAGCCGTCCTGCTGGCCATCATCTTGGTAGTCTCCTTCATTGTCTAGCCATGAGAATAGCCAGGGACAAAAGCCATGAGTACTCTTTAAGTACTTGCAAAGTACCACTCACAAGTAGTATAGTTCTAAGTTAAAGTGCTAAGTCTAAGTTTAACTATAAAGTTAAGTTTGAAACCTAATATGAGTTCTGAAGCAAAGAAAGATAAATTAAAGTTCTAGAATCACTTAAGTTGGGAAGCTATTGTCATAAACACAACCCTGTTGTGGTCAAGTCAAGATTCATCATTTCATAAGTCATTTTGGAAAACATCTGACAACGAAACAGTATGACCATTCCAACTGTCCATAACCACGGACGCGGCTATTCGAATAGTTTGACACTCTGCAGAGGCGGTACACTTTCGCCACAAGATTCGATACAACTGTCAGGAGTAACCCTGAATCATCATACTTAGTATGCAGATAATCAAACATAACCTTTCCTTTACACACCCTAGTATAAGCACCTCTCCTATGAGCATGGCCTCCCAACCATGACCATCTGTCATCTTGGGCACTGCATAGGTGGACAACATTGAGAGGTAGCCTCAGCTCAAACCCCTCCCGCGAGGGAACTAATACTAATGCATATAAACTTCCGGCTAAGCCTTACCCAATTCAGGTATTGTGGTTGTACGATAAATTTGGAATGGTATCGCATCTGAATCACCCCATCAGTTTTATAAAAGGGTTAAATCTCGTGCCTTAACATTTTCACCATCATAGACTATTTGTGTTCTTCAACACATGTCAAAACATCTCAATGGGATGACTCATCATCCCAAGGTTTTCATAATTCGTTTTCACCAAGTTTTCCCATCTAAAGTGACTCAAGTTGTTATCTACTCTAAACTACTAAGCTAAGAGTGTTCACTGAGGTGGAAAAGATGGGTGCAATCTCATGCCATAGAATGACATCTAGGAGGGTTCTAAATAGGCCAAGCTTTATACTATTTATGCTACCTTTAAAACAAGTAAAGGACTTTGGGCAAAGTAAAGGAAGTAAAGCTTGAAAATAAGACTTGGGGTAACTAATAGTCAAAGTGGTATAGTCAAAGCATGCTTAAAGCATCTTTGTTAAACCTTCTAGTTTAATCCTAGCTTACTAAGCATTATACTTGCAAGTTTTAGCTTGCATTGTTAATGGTGGCTTGCAAGTACAAATTGCAAGGGTTAACTTGGATAGTGCTAGCTTGCCTTGGTTGGTGCAGTGGTTGAAGTTTTCTTCTTCTTCTTCTTCTTCTTCTTCTTCTTCTTCTTCTTCTTGGTAGAACTCCTTCTCGAAAGCTTGGTCGGTACTATCCTCTATAAATACATACGGAGTACACAATCACCAAACAATACTTAACTAGTCCAATTAGCACTGTAAGGCATATAGTTGATGATCTATTATCATCACAAGTATCACAAGCTTGATTCAATAGTTTCATCCTTTTCATTTTAGAAAAGTAATTTCTACTCATTGAAAAATTAACTAAGATTTAATATTTCCACTTAAAATATGGGATCATGTGGACACATGTCATCACCACATATTCTAACATGTGGGAATGTGATTTAAGGGTTGGATCATAATTAATTTGGTTTAAGTTCTTTATTTAATGATTTAAAGTGACTAGAAATGCCTATATAGCATTATTTTGGTACTAATCCAAAGTCACTGCATGTAAACCTTAATATTATTACATATTCAGATAGATATGGTGAAAGGTGATTTTTGAGAGTTGGAATCGACTCAAAAGCTATCTTGGTTGATTCTATAAAAATGTTGCAAGGTGCCAAAGCTTCTGTCTTATTATTTTTACTAAGAGAGATATATAACTCTAATTGAATTAAATCCAACGGGCTTGGATAGATCATTTCAATACCTTTCAGGCAAAATTGGTTTCATGCAATTTGGATTTGTAAATCTTTCTGAACTGAATTTCAAACATAGAGACATAACTAGGTTTAAACTAAAAGAAAAAATCCTAATTCAAACTAACTGGGTCACGTGGGAAATGCTAACGGGCCGGCCCAGTGTCACTCCGCAGCGTGGGCCTCAGCTAACACGGGGGTCCACCAGTCAGCGGCTCATAACGCGCGAAGCGATACAGGGCGATGTGGATCGTTGGATTAGAACGGGGATCAACGGCTGTGGATCGTCGTCGACGACGAACTGGTCGCCGGCGAACACTAACCCTAGCGGCTCGGTGGGGGTGCTCAGGGGGCGTACCAGGGCTCCAGCGACGACAGCGAGGCGGCCAAAGGGACTGGTGGTCGACGGTGAGCTCAGGGACGGTCGAGGAAGCTCCAGGGGTGGTCGCAATCAGCGGCGCCCTTCTCCTCCTGAGGCGGCCTGCTCCGGTGCAATTCCAGCAAGCTGCTGCTCCCCGTGCTCTGGCTAGAGGTGTGGGACGATCAGTGAGGTTAGGGGAGTGGAGTGGTGTGCTACAAATGGCTAGGGGTGCCCTCCTTTTATAGGCTCGACGGCGAGACCCAGAGGGATGGGCAGGCGATGGTGGCGACATGGCTACGGGATGCTAGCGGCGTGGCTGCGGGCGGCGATCGATGCACGGTCTCCCTGCGGTGCTCTAGGACTTTAATGTGGGCTTAGGGGTGGTGGTATGCAGTCGGGCGGAGCTGGCGCTCTGAGTAGCAGAGGCGGCGGCTTCGACGGCGAGCGGTGGCTGTGAGGCGTTGGACGGCGAATGGGGGTGTCTGGCGTGCTCCCTGGGTCGTGGAGACGCGGTGGGCACGGGCTTCGGTCGAGCGGCGGCTTGTGCACGCGTGTAGGGCGCGGCGCTCTGGCGCGTGCTCGGCATGGTGCAGTGGCACTGGGTGCGGGGATTGCTCGGTGGTCCATGGCTTGGCCTGGCTCGGGGAGGGGACAGTGGGCGGCGGTGAGGTGCTGGCTAGCTGCTAGACATGGAGAGAGAGGGGGAGGCGGTCTGCTGCGGCGGCGACCAAGTTGGCCGGCGAGGTGGGGCTCGGCTTGGCATGGCCATGTTGCTAGGAGGTAGGGGATGGGGTAGTTAGGTCCTGGTTAGATCATTAGGAGACAAAGGGAGCAAATGGGGGTCAAATGGGATACAAGTTTGGCCAGTACACTATTCAAAATAGTGAAATTTGTTTTGTTTGAATTTTGCCTGCCAAGTGTTTGATAAAATGGCCGCAAGAAATAAACTTTGGAATTTTGGGTTCAAAATTTTTGAGTGATCTCCACTAGTACTAGGTAGTCTATGGTTGCAAGGGTTTTGAAATTGGAGTTCATTTGGATGGTTTTTGAAATAGGGGTGATCTAGGCATATGCATTGAATTCAATTTTAAACTGCCATTTAAAATTAGTATTTGAATGTTTTTAGCAGATCACAAAGTGGGCCTTGGTAGCTCATTATGTGTACTAGCAAGGGGTGTAAATATCCACAATTGTTTCTGTTAAGTTTTGAGTACTAGGAATAGCCAAAGTAGGGATAGTTAATTTGGCCAAAATGACCATTCACTTCATTTATTCATTTTGAGTTGTTTTTCCTTGGGAAAAGTTTGGGAATGATTTAGATGATGTTTAATTTACCATAGACACATTTTACAACCAATGGATCAAGCAATGGTGACCATTCACAAAGATTTCAAAATAAAGCCTTTCTTATATGCATGCTTAAACCCCAATTTTGATGATTTGGATCTTGATAAGCTTGGATTAATGTTTTGGGATGTTATAAATGATGGAGAAGATTCTAGAATGGTGCATAAGTGTGTTTTGAGGTTTGTGCATAATATCGTTTATTATGCTAGAGACTATCAATACAATCTTCTAGATGCTAGAATGGAAAAGAAAATCTTGGGATTTGACAGTCTTGATCCAACGGTCAATGTTCAAAGTTATTTGTACACGATATAGTGGGGGTATGGTAAGGTAATATAAGATAAGACAAGATAAAGATAAGATAAGAAGTACTACTGTGAATGGCCAATCTTTTGAATAACCTTTTCTCCCGATGTGTGGGAAGCAAGTGCAAATTTCGAAATTGGAAAAGTTTGAATTGCTACGTACTGCTTTTTGCCGCCAAGGACCAAAGTGGTTTCCTTCCTATGTACTCCTCCACACAAACGCAACTGAAGAATACACCAGAGGCACATACATAGAGCCACCGTACAAGGGCACACATGTGTAGCACCACGATGTGGACAAGGGAGAGATCATCCAGTCCGGTGCACGCATGGTTGCCGAGGAGATATGGAGGAGGATATTTGGTGTGAGGCAGAGAAGAAGAGAGGAAACACTCAATTTTTTGTGTGTATAGGTCCTGAAATTTACTACTACTAGAGTGTACTACACTATAAGGCCACTGGTGTACCTCGTGCCAGAAACCTATCATAACTTTGCTCTAATATCGAACCGCCTTTAACTCCTCTTCATTGATACCCTCTTCCCTTGCCTATGTTTTATTCTCTGAGCTCACAGTGTCTTCTCTCGCTCTTCAATTCCCCCCTACATTTCGAGCCATATTCTTCCTAGTACTACTACTATACTTGATTTATAGAAAAAAAAATCCTCTCACTTGGAAAATTGAAATTGTCTCTTTTCCTAATACTTGTTGGAAACTCCCCTTGGCAACATATTGTTTACCATGCCACGATGCACCAATCTACCTAATATGGGAAAACTATCATAAACTGTGATGTTGGATATTTCCATGACCTTGGTATTTCGTCTTGAAACCTGTTCACATACATGCTAGGACAATTTTTTGAGGCGGGTTGTTTCAAAGTTGTCAAAACTAATGTTTATCAATTTTTGTGACAGGTAATACACGGAAAAGGATGCCATGCATAAGTATTTGTTTCTATGATTTTTGTTTACTTTCTTCTATTATTTTCAAAACAGGGTCAACATTTTAGGCACGCACATTATTAGCAACAATTTGAATCTTTCAAAACTCCCGGTCATTCTCGTATATTGATTGCCCGACGGGTATAATACCTTCAAAGGCCTTATGTAAAATCTTAAGAGCAATCTACCACTTACTTGTGCTTTAAATTAATTTGACCTAGTTTCGAAAAATCGACGTAAAGCCATTTAAGTGCTGAAATTAGATAGGAAGCCTGATCCACTATGTCAGAAAACATGGGCTTGTGGCATTCTAGATCATATTATTCAGACTTTCTTTATAGAATAAACACCACCATCTTCACTAGGGAAATAGAATGTATTTTTTCCTAATTGTTGGAAACTCCGACGGGCAACAATGCTTACTATGCTAAGATGCACCAATCTACCAAATTATTGTGAGAACTTTATTAGATAGTAAACTATGATGTCGATATGGCCATGACGACCTTGGTCGTTCGGGTTGAAACCCAATAATGTCCATAAATGTGGTAGTTGAATTTGATCTAATTTCGATAGATCGACATAAAGTCATTCAAGTGAGTGGAGTTAGATAGGAAGCTTGAAACTCGTAAAGCATGGGAATCATAAGTACAACATGTGGGTCCACTATATATGTCTAAAAACTTGGCTTGTGGCATAGAGAGCCATATTCTTCGGATGTTCTTTGTAGAAAATAACAATCTCGTCATCACTCGGAAAATTGAGAATATGTTCTTTCCTAATAGTTCGAAACTCAGACCGACATCATTGTTTACTACAAGAAGATGAACCCATATACCTCCAAAAATACATAGAGTAATCTATCTCTCTTACTTGAAGAGAGTGTCGGAGACAAGGGGACGAGTAGGGGCCCCACCCTCCCCCCGAACATGCAGAAATTCTTTATATATCTCCTGTTTTCTGTACTAAAACCCCCTCTATTTTCTGCATTTTAGTAGTTTGGCCCTCCCTGACAATTTCAAAATGAAGAAATCTTCAATCGCCCCCCTCAAACTAATTTTCTATCTTCGCCCTGCTTGTAGCTCAAGTTTGACCTAATTTCCTTAAATCGTCATAAGGTCACTGAAGTGTGTGAAGTTAGCTAGTAAGCTTGAAAATCCTACTCCCTCCAATTTGTAATAAGTGTCACGGGTTAAGTTCAATTTAGTCGAAATTTGAACTAAAGTCTCGACACTTATTATGGATCAGAAGTAGTACGAAAAACTTGGAAATGTTAAGAAAACAGGGTCCACTTTGTCTGGTGTTTGGGGTGGTGACATTTTATTTTAAGGGAGTGCCTAGATCTCAGGCACCTAAGAACTTCTTATGTCTGAGTCGCTGATGTCATCCTATTATTTGTGCTAATTCTCAGTTGCAACCTAGTTACAACTTATAAGATTTGCACTAATTCTCAGTTGCAACCTAGTTGCAACTCATAAAATTCTCAGTTAAACCCTAGTTGCAACTCATGTATAACTCACACATTGCATGAATCACGAGGTAAATCAAATGGTGAAAGAGGTGACTAAGACCTAAGAAGTTTCTAGGTGCCTGAGAACTAGCAAATGTGTTCTTTTAATAGGGTAGGTCCCATAGGAGCGAGCTGCTTCAATTAACAAGATCAGTGGAAGTACAAGTTGCAACAAGGGCATAAAAATGACAATTACATCCAGGTCCATACATTTAACACAAGGACCCTCAAATTATGCAAGGGAAAACAGTCGGGTCTGGCTCCTTCTCCACCAAGCAGATGAGTCGTACTCTTCGTACCAGTACTACTTGCTTAACAAAAGAAAACAACACACTGCTTGCTTTCACTAGAGCTTGTTGATCAAGTGCATTGAATACAATGGGAAATACTATCAAGTATTGTATCCCTTGTCCCCCAATTAGTACTACTACTAAGTTGCATGTGCCTGGCACGTGAGAATCAGTTAATAGAAGTATGACATATCATTACTGCATAAAATTATAACAGGTTCAAAAGATTATAAAGACTATTAATAGAATCTTCTAGATGCTAGAATGGAAAGGAACATCCAACGGTTGGCAATGTTGGGATTTTCTAGTTTTGATCCAATGATCAATATTCAAAGTTATTCGTACACTATATAATGCGGTATAGTATAGGATAAGATTAGGAAAACTACTTTTTTTAGAACCCTCACAAACTTTTTCTTAGCATCACAGATCCAAAAATTGATTATCCAAAGTGCAAACAGAGCACTACCCAACCTCATACGGAGTACAACTCTTAACGAATTCTAGGGGGACTCCATGATTTTATCGGATGACTTGGCAGCATCCTCCACGGGCAACTTGGTTGCGTCCTCTGTGGTCCCATTGCCATCGCCGAGCAGCGACTTGTGGATGATGGGAAGCACGCCACCGTGCGCGATGGTGACACTGGCAAGTAGCTTGCTGAGATCCTCGTCGTGCATGATTCCGAGCATCACGTGCCTCGAGATGATGTGGCTCTTCTTGCTGTCATTGGCGGCTTGCCCGGCGATCTCTAGCACCACGTTTGTGACGTACTCGAGAACACCCGTGAGGTAGACGAGAGCCGCAAATCCTACACACTGGGAGTACCGACCCTCCTTGAGGTAGCGCCTGATCTGGTAGACGGGGAAATGCAGCATGGCCTTGACGGACCTTGTCAGCTTCTTCTTCTTGTGGCCGCCTGGTGTGGCCTTGACGAGCATTGTGTTTTCAAGTATTTATGTGTATAATATGGACATGTCCTTGGTCATTTTTTTCGATGTTTCCTTATTTTCTATAGCTTTTTTCGAAATAGGGTCAGATGTGTTGGCACGAAAATCCATACTACAAAGAAGTTGTATCTTTCAAAACAATTATTGGTTTTCACTATAGTGACTATGTGAGTACAATAATTATATATGAATTTTGGACACATTTACAAACAATCTACCATGCACTTGAAGTTCAAATTTTACCTACTTTGGTCACTATAGTTCAAATTCATTTATGTATGCGAAATTGTCTAGATGACTTTAAAATTCATGAAACTTGTTAAGCATAAAACATAGTCTATTTTGTGTGAAATTTAGTATATTTTGTGTCATTCGGAGCCATACTCTTTGCACTTACTTTAAAAACAATTATATATGTCACTTCCAAAATTAATTGAAACTGTTTCTATACATAAAAATTGAAAAGCCCCATTAACAACATTAGTATGCCACACCAAGATTCACCCATCTACAAGACATGGGAAAATTGATGTAGATAATGGCCATGACCTTGGTCATCATTTAGCTTGAAACCCAAGTATGTTAAACCTTATAAAAAATCATGTTTATCATCTACGCAAGAGGACACCATATACAAGTTCTTAACCTTTTCTGTTCTTTCTTTTTCTTCATTTTATCCCAAATAAATGGAATGAGTGATGTAGATATGACCTTGACACTGGTAGATTGGCTTAAAACGTAAACAATGTTAACACATGGTTGTGACCATATTGTGAAGCAAATTTTTGAAAGTTGTCAAAATCCATGTTTGTAGTTTTCGTTGAAACTAGCACACACATGTAAGAGGATACTATTCGAAGATTTTCATTCTCATTTCCATTTAGTTTCTTTGATTTTTTACAAAACTAGTTCAAAATTATCTGCATGCAACTTCATAGCAACAAGTTGAACCTTTTCAAAACTCTTGGTGCTTATAATATATACGTACTACCTTAGTTCTGCAAAGTAAGACATATAAAATTTCTGAAAATTCAAATACTATCAAGTTTGACCAATATTATGGAAAAATATTACCATTAAAATGTCAACACTGTATCATTAGACATTGAAATAAGTATTTTCATATAGTATGAACATATGGCTAAAATTATTTATATTTTCCTAACATACGGTGAGTGCACTCTAAAGCAAATTATCCGTACGTACGTACTTAATTACTACAAAATAAATTATCACTCAGAAATTTAAAAGAATTTTCTAAAATTTGGGAACTCTCATTGGCAACATTGTTTACCAAACCAAGGTGCTTCCTACAACAAGATAGAATACTACCATTTGTTTTTCTTCATTGCACCCGCCTCTTTTTTGGATGTCATTTAATTTTTCTCTCGGGTAGGCTTCTTCGGGGGAGGGAGGGAAGTGACCTCATCGCCGTCATCACGGCCTCCACCTCGTCATCATGCTCGGGCTCCTCCCCCTTGTCATTGTCCTTGGCCTCCTTGTCGTCGTCATCCTCGGCCTTATTGTCCGTCTTATTGGAGTTGCTCGGCAATAGTGGTGGCGTCCCTTCGTAAAAGTGTTGCCAATGGCTACCTCTTCATTAGAGGAGTCGGGCTGCAGCGATAGCTATGGCCCCGTTGACTAAGTCTGGGCTTCCAAGCGGAGTGTCGAGGACGTTCCCATTTGTCAGGTCGATCGACGTGTTCTGGAGAGAGTTGCCATATGACATTTTGGAAGGAAACACAGAGAGATTGAGTTCTAATCAACGACAGGTTGTGTACTATTGCAATTTGTAATGTTTATTTACAGTCATGCTTGTATTAATTTCCTGAAAATATCCTAAAATATCATAAATATATTGTACCATACTCATCTCATTAACAAAATAAGATTGTATTAGACTCGATGCTTGATTTTTCTCAGCCCAAGGATTTTAGGAGGCACTTGCTTTATCCAAAAATGAAGAGAATCATGCTGAATTACTCTGTATCTCCTACTCTCTATGTTTAAAATTTTGGGAGGGAAGTACCTCGACATGCTTATATACACTACTACTAGTCTACTACTACTACACTCTACACAAAATTGCGTCACCTAACTTTATTGATGGTGACATGGTGCAGGACCTATCTTTTTATGCCCCGTTGCATGATTATAGTACTAAGACTAGAAGTATAATCATGGCGTGAAAGCTTACATGGGAAGGAAGGAGAAATAGAGGATGGATGGTGAAAGGTGGTGAAGGAGAGATAATATTTACTAGTACTACGTGTACTTCGTACTACAGCATGTCAGGAACCCATCATAATAATAACTTTGCTTCTGACATCACATCGCCTTCAACTCCTCTCGTGCTTCCTACATTTTACTCTCAGCTCACAGTATCTTCTCGCTCTTCGATTGCCCCCTTCAAGCCATATTCTTCCTATTCCCTCTGGTCCATACTAATGGTCTCAACTTTTTCTAAGTTAATTGCCTCAACTTTGTCTACTAGAAGTTCTACTATACTAATGCTTCTAGTCTAAATGTAGTTAACTAAGTACATATGAATATACTGAAGTTTAGGCCATCAATATGGACCAGAGGGAGTAGTAGTACTACTACTTGATTTATAGAAAACACATTCCTCTCTCCTGGAAAATTGAATTGTCTCTTCTTAAAATACTTGTTGGAAACTTCCTTGGCAACATATTGTTTACCATTCCAGGATGCACCAATCTACGTAATATGGGAAATTGTCATAAACTACATTGTTGGATATGGTCATGACCTTGGACTTTCGGCTTGAAAACTGTTCACATACATGTTAGGCCAATTTTCTGAGTCGAGTTTTTTCAAAAAGTTGTCAAAAGTCATGTTTGTGATTTTCCATGGTAGGTAATACACGCAAAAGGACGCCATGCATAAGTCTTTGTTTCTACATTTTTTCTTTATTTTCTTCTATTATTTTCAAAATAGGGTCAACACTCTAGGCACGCAAATTATTAACAAGAATTCGAATCTTCTAAAACTCCTAATCATTCTCGTATATTGATTGCCTGGCGGTACAGTACCTTTAAATGCCTTATGTAAAATCTTAAGAGCAATCTACCACTTACTTGTACTTTAAATTAATTTTACCTAGTTTCAATAAATCGACGTAATGCCATTTAAGTGCTGAAGTTAGATAGGAAGCATGATCAACTATGTATGAAAGAATGGGTTTGTGGCATTCGGAACCATATTATTTAGACTTTCTTTATTGAAAAATATCACTGTCATCACAAGGGAAATTGAATGTATTTTTTCCTAATTATTGGAAACTCCCACCAGCAACAATGCTTACTACATCAAGATGCACCCATCTACTAAATTAGTGTGGGAACTTTATCTGATCGTAAACTATGATGTCGATATGGCCATGATGACCTTGGTCTTTTGGGTTGAAACCCAATAATGTCCATACATGGTAGGACAATATTGCAAAGCTATTTTCCAAAGCTTGCCAAATCCCATGGTTATCATTTTCATGGCATGTAGTGCACGTGGCATGATTGAACATCATGCGTAAATCTTTTATTTTTGTTTTTATTTATTTCATATGATCGCTATCAAAACAGGTTCAAAATTGTCAATATGTAAAATCTTAACAAGAAGTTGAACATGTCATCAAGACTCTCGGTGCTTTTTGATATATTAATTGACCGCCGATGGGTACCTCCAAAATATTTTCGTAGAACTTTTAAAGCAACCTACAATTTACTCATAGATCAAATTTGACCTAATTTCGATAAATTAACATAAAGTCATTCAAGTAGGCGGAGTTAGCTAAGAAGCTTGAAAACTCATAAAACATGGGAATCGTAAGTACAACATGTTGGTCCACTATGTATGTCTGAAAACATGGCTTGTGGCATTGAGATCTATATTCTTTGGACGTTCTTTGCAGAAAAGAACAATCTCGTCATCACTTAGAAATTTGAAAATATGTCCTTTCATGATAGTTGGAAGCTCACACCAACATCATTATTTACTACAAGAAGATGCACCCATCTACCTCCGAAAAGACAGTTAATTCAAGAGCAATCTATCGCGCTTACTTTAGCTAAAGTTTGACCTAATTTAGTGAAATCATCATAAATTCACTGAAGTATGTGAAGTTAGCTAGGAAGCTTGAGAAATCCTAGTAGTACTAAATACTTGGGAGTTGTAAGGAAGCATATGGTCCACTTTGTTTGATAATTTGGTTGGTGGCATTTTATTTTATCTGGGGTAGGTCCATAGGAGCAAGGTGTGTCAGTTAACATGGTCGGTGGAAGTTCAAGTTACATCAAGGACCTCATAAAAAACTAAAATTTCATCCAAGTCTATACATTTAGCACAAGGACCATGAAATTAAGAAAGAAAAAGCAATCGGGTCCAACTCCTTCTCCATCAAGCAGTTGAGAGCCATACTCTTCATACTAGTACTACTTGCTCAAGAAAATAAAACATGGCTTGTGGCATTCCGAACCATATTACTCTGACTTTATTTACACGAAAAACATCATTGTTGTCACTTTGAAAATTGTATCACTTTTCCTTTATTTTCTTCTACTATTTTAAAAAGAGGGTCAACTTTGTCGGCATGCAAATTATTAGAAAGAAGTTGAATCTTTCAAAACTCCCGGTCGTTCTCATATATTGATTTCCCGGTGAAGGTAACTTCAAAGGCCTTCTGTAATTTTTCAAGAGCGATATCTCTACCACTTATTACTTGTACTAAAAATTAATTTGACCTAGCTAGCTTCAATAAATCGACATTAGGTCATTTAAGTGAGCGGAGTTAGATAGGAAACATGATCCACTATATCTGAAAACATGGGCTTGTCACATTCCAAACCAGATCCTTCAGACTTTCTTTACAGAAAAAACATCACCGTCGTCACTAGGGAAATTGAATATATCCCACGGGCAACCGTGCTTACTACGCCAAGATGCACCCATCTACCAAATTAGTGTTGCGAACTTTATCATATCGTAAACTATGATGTCGATATGGTCATGAAGACCTTGGTTATTCGGGTCAAAACCCAACATTATATATACTTGTCTGAAAACTTGGCTTGTGGTATTCAGATCCATATTCTTTGGAATTTATTCATAGAAAACAATAGTTTCCCATAATTTCGTTAGATCGACATAAAGTCATTTAAGCATGCGAAGTTAGCTAGGAAGCTTGAAAAATCCTACTCCCTCCGATCCAAATTAATGACTTGGATTTTTCTTCAGATGTATTTAGCCATGTTTTGCTAGATACATCCTAATCTAGACAAAGCAAAGTCAATTAATTTGGATCAGAGGGAGTAATAAAAACTTGGAAATTGTAAGAATGCATGGTCCACTTTGTATGAAAATGGGGTGCTGGCATTTTCTTTTAAGTGGCATGGGTCCCGTAGAAGAGAGGTGTTGCGGTTACCATAGTTGGTGGAAGTACAAGTTACATTAAGGACCTAAAATGAAAATTACATCCAAGTCCATACATTTAGCACAAAGCACCCTGGAATTAATTAAGAAAGGAAAAGCAGTTGGGTTTGGCTCCTTCTCTCCACCAAGAAGTTGAGCCATACTCTTCGACGAGTACTACTTGCTTAACAAAAGAAAACACCGCACTGCTCTATTTCACTAGAGCTTGTTGATGAAGTGCATCGAATGTGAAAGTCCTTCATTTTTAAAAAATCGTTATTTTATTTCAATGTTTTCAAAATAGGATCGGCATGCAAGTTCTTAGCAATAAATTGAATCTTTCAAAAATCTCGATGGTTTTTGCGCTAAATTGACATAAAGTCATTTTGGTGGTCAAACTAGCTACTCCCTCCATTTCAAAATAGATGTCGAAAGATTATCTAAATTTGGATGAAACTATCTACTAAATAGTGTGTAGATACATGTGAATTTAGAAAAGTTGTGACATCTATTTTGAGATGGAGGGAGTAGAAATCTTGCATAACTCTAGAGAATCATTCTTAAACACATGTCCACATTTGTCAAAAAATGGGGTGGTGGCTAGGACTGGACATAAAGCTCGAAGCTCGGTGAGTTTAATGAGCACTCGTCTGCTTGACTCGTTTGATCGTGCCTCGTTATTTTAACAAACTTAGTTAAGCAACCTTTTTTGCTGGTTAATGTTAACGAGCTAAACAACTGAGTTGAAGAGTTTCGTGAGCTACTCGTTAAGCTCGATAACTATAAAGGCCTTAGCCATGTATGCTAGTTATTTATTGTGTAATATGTAGCATACGAGAGAGAGAGAACCCGTGGTTGGATGGTTATGAGGGTAGTGGTACCCCCAGCCCTCCAGAGTTCAAACCCTAGGTTTAGCACTTTCGTGTCTCATAAAAGGAGGAATATTATTTAGTGGGAGGCGACATTCTCGTCGATAGCGAGACGCCTATGGTGACTTTGTCAAGCTCAAGACCCGTCAGATAATCTCCATACATAGTCATTTGGAGGTGATCATAGGGGTAGGGTGTGTGTGCATGCATTCATAGGGATGAGTGTGTGTACACATTTTTTTTTTATTGTTTTTTTGCAAAAAAGAGGCCTTTGGGTTTTGCTCATTTTTACAAAAGTACCTGTAATGCAAGCCAAACTAGGTCACTAATGTCTAGGCCTATGGGCTCACTGCCGTGGGGCCCTGTTATAATGGTCCAGGTATTATATCCTATAGCAGCCAGCGAATGTGAGCACTGGTTCCCCTAGCTCTTGCTTGTCCACGAAGCCTCAGTGCCCGGCTTTGAAGGTGTGCACGTTTTTCCGAGCAATATCAGCGGATTTAGTCATGCCGGTCTGACGAACGACGGGGAATCTAGATGCGCAAGGTGGCCGGGTTAGGGTAAGTACGCCAGAGGTCACTATCTTTGTTGTTTCTCGCATTTAGCTTCCTTAACTATATGTGGTCTCTCCTTTTTGGGGTTTTCTCTATTTTGCTCATCTCGATCAACCATGTTTCCTGGGTTGATATGCCGGCATTGATGGTAGACATGGAGTGGTACCATGTCGTTACTGATATGGATCTCTAGCTCCGGTGTGACTGCACCCTGGTGCCCCAGCTCCGTCTCGAGGGAACGAACTTCGGCTGGAGGTTCTCAGGTTGAACCTATGAATGCGATCGTTGCACTTTCTTCCATCGGATAGATCTACTATACTCACTTTTGCTACAACATGCAATGATGTCATTGTGGTTACAGCTCGAAATCCACGATGAGCTCGAATAGGGGAAGCGGGAGTGCCAGCAAATGCATGCTGAGGAGATATCTATGGAGTTAGCGGATGTCTCCTACTCATTGCGCTTGTTTATAAATAGGCTAGATGCCCTCAGATTTGGGTAATTAGGGATGGACATTAGGTTCTTAACCAAGTATGGTCTGCAATATAGATATTGAGCATGCTCATGTTGCTTTTGGTGGTTGGCCAAAGATTCCACTAATAATTAAGTAATCCCCTTTTGTTTACTAGTACTCCCAATCTCGAATTACTCCCATGTTAAATTACACTAGGTTAATTAAGATGGGAGTAGTTGACTCTGTTCTTACAGCCTATCTAGAGTTTTTGGTTACTACTAATTGACCTGGTTCATGTGTTACTGCTATCTCTATTTATATACGAGTATTGCTACATTTTTTTGCATATTTGTGCACCTCCCCATCGTGCACCTTCTTTGACCAGTAGCATCCACCTCTCCATCGCATTAGAGCAATCTCTGGCGAGTCTGCAACCATCCAGATAGTTGTTTAGGTGATTGCTATTTGAGATAGTAGATCTATATGCCACATTAGGAAGCTGGGATCACCATGGATGTAGCCATGGAATTAGTCACAAGTTCCAATGAGCATAGAAAAGTATAAGCTACCAAAAAGAGTCTTATAAGAATGCGAAGCTCAGCCCCTGGCTATATTCCATAGAATGGTCCTCTGCTGAACAATGTAGAGGTAATTTGATACACATCTTTCATAAACAGATTATTGTTTGCTGGTGCCTTGCATTGCTGAGTTTTTGAAATTATATTTTTCAATAATGGGGAACATTCCCAATCCTTGGCATTAGATTAATGCATATATCCTTCTTTGTATTGCGAAATTGATGTGTTGTTTTCTAAAATTTACTAGTTTTGATGCATTTCATTAAGCATCATGCTCATGTCCCACCCGTGGAGGAGGCATTCCATGAAGACATGCCTTAATCGTGTTTATTCAGTAAGAAGTGTTTTGATGTATTAAGCTGCTTTGCTAGAATTTCAGAAACCTATGCTTTGCCCCCTAAAACATTTTTTTCGATAAAGTGTGATTTATTACTTAAAATGTCCCCTAAAATATAATGATCATTTTTGTTGCATCGTGATTTGCAGAATCGAAGTCATTCTGATCTCTTGCCACTTATTAAGATCAGGATTGCTCATGTGCTAGCTAACAAGCCAAACCCTCAAGTATGATCCTTTTCATCTCAGTTTTCTTCCCCAGGTTTGGGCAATGTGCCTCTGATTGGTTGTTTGCCACTTGTAGTACCACTATGGAGCATGTACGATGTGTGCACCTGAATTCGGATTATATTTTGAAACTAGAATTTGGGTTAATTTTAGATTTAATATCTACAGTTTCCACCTTATTCAGATCGCTCAAGGCCTAATGGTGCAGATCACTACAATGATTTGATAATTGGCCGTCCTCGAGAAAAATACAAAGCTCATAGACACATGATTATAAGCCTTCAAGAGAAAGAGAAACACTAGGACGAACAGATTAGGCGCTTAAAAGAAGAAGTGGCCACATCCACTAAGCACATAGATGATTTGACTACACGATGGAATACATTAATTTAGTTGCTCATAATGTTGTTGTTGATTTTAGAAAATTTGTGGCTTCCTGAGTCACCTGATGTGGATGGCCACGAGCTCATGTTGCTTTTGAAACACATTGGCAAGGTGTACAACCGGATCTTGGAATAGGTGGAAATGAGAGCTGACAATCTTTTCAACTCGGCTCTAGACGCAGATGAGACCCTAGGAGAAATTTGAGATTCTACACGTCCATATAGTCCTGATCCTGAAAAAGATGAGGAAATCTGTAAACCAGTGTGACCGCGCTACTTCCATTTTGGAAGTGAGTACTAAAACTGGTTATTCTTGCTCTACTGGTGTGTGGTGTGTACGAGTATATATATTTGATGTTTTATTATGACATACATATTGGATCAGGTTTTATGTGGCAACATTTGGCAATACCAGACATCTTATTCGAACTTGTTGTGGTTTTTTATCTTTCAAAATTTTCCATTCTGATATCTGATAATGATGATGTAATTACTAGTTGCAAGTGATTTTTAAGTAAATGTATCTGGTAGTAAACCAAAACTTTTAGTTGTAGATTGTGGAATTTCAGATCAATGTTTGAACTCTAGAACTTGATGTCATAGAACGGTAGGCTTCTACAACCTGGAACATTTTATACCAATCAATTTATTGTATTACATGAATAAGTGCACAAACTTGATGTCTATATAGGCGCAAAACTGAGCAAGGTAAGGCTCGGGGTTTTTTCCCTCAAAAAATATCGGGGTTCAATAAAAAATATAGCAGGACGAAAGCCTATTTCGAGGATGGTCCCTAAGTCGTGTGCCCCTCCACCGCATCGTCATCTTGTCCTCCTGGCAGCCCTCCCTCGACCGGACCGTCCCCGTCGCTCCACCATTGAACACCACCACAATGTCGTTCAATGGTACGTATGTTCCCAATCTACAAAGATTATGGGCTTTCTGATGGATAAAATACATTTATTTTGGGCATTGCGAAGTAAATAAGCTGGTTGCATTTCTAGGAAAGGGAATCGGTGTCGGCGGATGCTTCTGCTGCTTCAGCGGATGATTGTAAAGAAGAGGTGAATGGTGAAGCAGCACCAGCGGATGCATGTGAAGCGGGTGCAGAGGCCGATGCTTGTAGTGCATCATATTCTTGGGCAGTGTTGTGTGATGCTTGTAAAGCGTTGGACGCACAGTCCAAATCCTCGCCAGATGCTGCTAGAACAAATTTGGCTATGTTGGCTGCTGCTGCTAAAGCGACGGCTGCGTGGGATGCTAGGAATGCCTCAGCTCGTGGTCGTGCTTCTTCAGCATCAGCGGCTGTGTGTAATACCTCGGACATTACGCTCTAAGCACGAGCCTGGATGAACCCAAAAGTTGATCAGATATTCTACCGCGGAGGCCCAAGGCCACCCACGTGTAGGCCTATAGAAGCGGAGTAGGGCACGATACCGGCCGACCACCCTATCCACTTTCAAGAATATCGGGACTAGAGCGAGCGACGTAAGCGATAGGTAACTCGGCCACGACATACACAAATAAGTATGTATGTCTATGACTTACAAAAGACATCAGAGTCACACCATCTAGAAACAATAAAAACAAAAATATTCAACGCCATATGGCAATGTCCAAATATCCTAGATAGAGATAATAGTTTAGGATACATCCTCATACATCAATCAACATAGTAGCAAGTGGAAGCGGAAAACATGATCCAAGTACGGATAAGAAGAAAATTGGCATAAGATGCCTTGAAAATAAGCACATCCTGCCCACAGATCTCATGTATCTCCATCCTCGGAATCTCTACACCGGATAGTCATTGCCATCATCATCCGTCTCCTCAACCTAGTAACCTTCCTGGGAGTATACTTGGCCATCTGAACCAAATATTTATCGTGTGAGACCCTAGGGGTACTCAGCAAGTCTTAATACATCTAAAGGGAACAACCTGGGGGTGACGCAATTGCAGCAAAAGATAATATCCACAAAGATCTATAGAGACTCGCTACGCATCCGTCCAATCAGAGATGGACGAATACACGTTAATTAATAACAATAGTTATATAAGCAACATAAGTTAACCTTGCTCATCCTCCTTCTCGCTTACCGACGAGAAGATAGAAGAACATCCCATCTGTGGGCAATTTTATTAACCACTAGATGACCCGGCGCGCCACCAGCGCCAAGACCAAAAGGAGGGCAACATTTTAGCCATAGCTGAACTACCGATGATCCGGGGAATGGAAGGCCAGATAGTTTAATGATCATGTGGATGATAAGTTTTAGACCCGGTGTGCCACCGGCGCCCAGACCTAAAGCAGGGCAAGATAGCTCTATATGTAACCATGCACGGGTGAGTAGGCAGAATTTGTATGTTCCAGGGGGGTTATGCAACGCGAATTATGCTGTATTTTTATGATGTATGGGTGCAATCAAAACCAGGTTGTATCACCGGTCATGTAAATGCCTTTGCTGAACATGGCATAGGTAGAGTAGGATCAGGAAAAAACAAGTGGTGCAAAGCGCATGAGCAGAGTTAAACCTGGCCATGATAGGAGCCTAAGAAAAGAAGCATTATGGATACAAAACCGAGGTCTATACCACAAGATTTGTGCCAAAAGGGTTGCTGCAGAGTCAGTTACATAGAATGTTTGGTCACCTAGCGATAAAAGATAATGTTGCAGCAGAAACTCTAATACAACAGAAGGAACAAAATCAATGTTTACAAATGCTTGAGCCTGTAGGTAGTAGTAATATCATAGCAGAACAAAGGTCTTGGAATCACAGAGCCAACAGATGACAAAAGCCAGGCGAATAAGCTCTAGTGTAGCCCGCACTTCGGATCTGGCACGCGACATCCTGAAATTCAGAGGAAGCGGTATGTTAATATCTGCAGCACGGTGGTGCAAGATACATACACTAGTACAAAACCAGGCATTAGAGACTGTGATCCGAGCCGGTTTGACACAAACAACATTTGAACCATCGCCCTCCAAGGACCTCAGCCGGTTTAAATTTCTGACCCGTCTCCAAGAGTTTTAGAGCCTGTTAGAAATAATAACCGTCTACGGTACTCGAGACGGACGAAAGCAACAGACGTCTGCCCGACATGCTTAGCCGGTTTGTTATCACAGCCGTCTCTCTATTGGAGACGGTTTGTTATTCCAGCCGTCGCTGAGTCGGTGGAGCCGGATGAGAATAAAAACCGTCTCCGTTACTTGAGACGGACGAAAATAGCACCCGTTTGCCTCACCTTCATAGCCTGTTTGGTATTACAACCGTCCCCGTTACTTGAGACGGCTGATAATAGTAACCGGCTGAGCTCTTATTTTTGCCTGTAGATGCCAGAGAGTACTGTTCCTGCTAGAATAGAACTAATTCGAATTCCCTTTATTCAAAAGTTGCATAACAAACAGATTCAACATAGCCATATATACAGAAGTTGCATAACAAACTGATTAAACATAAGTTCAACATAGCCATATATATAGAAAAGTAGAGCAGTACTGTTCAACATAACCATACATACAAAATTTTATCCACCAACTGATTCAATATTAGAAACTGCAGAAAACAAAAGGCAAAAGGATTCAACATATCTCATGCTGATCTACTGAAACTGATGCTCAGAGTAGTGCACATCATCATCAGCACTGTAAATAGGGCATGTCTTGCCAATGTCCCTTGTCTCATGAGCCTTGGTCACACTCTGAACTAAAAAGAACTTGATCACAAAGCCGCCTGACAAGAACTGGTGGTTTGCCAGATAGTTACAGTCATCAGGATCGCAATCTTTATGTACACCCTGCCATTCTGATCAACTGCCAACTTGTACTTCTCAGGCCAAACATGAACCACATGATAAGCATGAGTGATGTGGTGAGGAGAGTAAAAAAATGAACTTTCACAGCCAACACTCCCTGGTTGTGCTGACCCTCCACAATACCTAATATACTCATGGTTGTCGCAGACATTATTGAGTTCTGACTTGTCTCCAGGTCAATGAATAAATCATCACAACCCTCTACTGGAAGTGGGAGACTTTTAACAGCTGAATGATAAAATTGAAAGGTGTCTTCAACCAGTGGAAGAAGATCGCGGTGTACTAGCTTGTAGATCTTCACAGGCTTCTCATCAAATTTAAAAGTGTATTGCAGTGCCTCCTCAAGTTTCTTAGTAGCATCAGAATTAGTTGGCCTAACAAGAAGCTGGCATTGAATGTTGTGATTCACAACAAATTCGAAGTTGTTGCCAATGAGCTTGTGAATAACATGAAGACCTTTGAAAAGTCCATCCGGATCCCAACAGCAGACTGTTTTCACTAGAAACATGTCATCAATCAGACCAGGAGCTGCACCTAGAAGGTTCATAATTATCCTAGAAACCTGATGGCTCATCTCTTCAGGTGAACCAGACATGTGTCTTCCCCAGTCCCCTAAGATAGAAAAAAATTAACTATGAAAATATGAACAAACAAATTAATCAAAGAAAATCTTTAAAAAATGTCCTAAAAGGTTTATTTGTTGTTGAAAACAAGTTGGATATCCTTTGCCTTATTGTATACTATGCATGCACGATACTACTATTTCACGTAAAAAAACAGTAAACTAATATGATACTACTGATATCCTTTTGCCAATCAGATTTAACAGTTTACTTAGGTAGCAAAAATTTCCTAGTTAATTAGATTAAAACTATGATATGGATCCACATGACATCTAATTGACTAGTATTAAACATGCACAAATATTATGGAATACACGAGAACTAGTATTTATGAGAGATACAGAAAACCCTAAAATGAATAGTAAACATTGTGATTTATATTACTTCATGTATCAAAAGAGAACGAGAGGGATCCGATAGGGAAGAATTGCTAACCTGATTATCCGCTCTGAAGAACTGCCGCTCAGACTCTCAGAATGGACACAGAGGGAAATCGAGAAGGGGATCTTGACAAGGGGATGTTGAGAAGGGGCAGAAGGCAGAGGGAAATCGAGAAGGGGATCTTGAAGAACTGCCTCTCCACCTCTCCGTTGTCTTCTCCCTGTGAAGAACGACTGCACCGCGCACCGCTCCTGTTTCTCGATGCCACTTGGGGGTGTCTCCTCCGCTTATCCATACAGGTTCGCAGCCGGTTCTTTTTTACGACCATCTCTATGAGTGTTCTTAGAGATGGCTGTTTCTTTTCACCGGCTGCAAGTGAGCGGTGACGGTTTTAAATATTAACCGTATGCGGTCTATTTCACAGGCATTACATATTTAACGAAATTTGTCTTCTCGCCCCAGTACATGGCAAATGGAGCACATAGTGCTGAGGATTGTCTGAAACCCGGAGGGTCTGAATTAATCCGGACTGTGTTAAAAGGTATGAAATCTCTTGTCCACAGTTAATGGAGACACAGCATATATTGGCATACTTGATTTGATGAAATCATAAATAATTCGCTAACATACAATATTATGGCACACAACAACACTTTCATTATGTTCAAATGCACCACAATGTCATGCTCACAATTAGTTCAAATGTAACACATGGTTGCTCTCATTGGTCTACAACATAACAACTACTTCTTCCCGCATGTGAATGTTCCTAACATAGTGATTATGACCACGACTAGGATAACAATGGCATCGACGGAGTATTGTAGACACATTTCATTGTGGAGAGCTTACTTTTTGATCTTATTCATATTTGTCCTAGTTGTTTGCTTAGTTTGTTGGGCATTGATCTTGTTTCCATCGACGAAATCGGCTAATTGCAACTCCATTTCCATCTTCTCGTTCACAACTCTTTCCATTTTTTCCTTCATTGTTTTCATTCCTTGCTCCATCTTCCGAATTGTGTTAAGTGCTCCTAGCTTCTCTACGGTCTTCCTCAGTTCTTCGTCGGTCTTCCTCTTCTCCTCCCTTGTATTGTATAACTCTTCCAAAACAAGAATTTTTTACTGTAGACAATGTTGAAACAATGCACATCCATCACGAATACTGCATTCAGAAGTTAATTCCTAATAAATTTTCAAATCAAAATGAATTGGGATAAGCTCATAAACAAAATCATGCTCGAAATTTGTAAAAGGAGTACCTCATCGGACGAGGAGGAATAGGTAACGACGACGTCGATATCGTCGCTGTCGTTGATCCTAACCATGGCGACTTGCGGGCGGAGGCGGGTGAGGGCAGGGCGGCGGACGAGATAAAGGTGGAGGCACGGTTGGAGCGTGGGGGCAGCGGGTGGCGGCCGGGCGGGGGCAGCGGATGGCGGGTGGCGGGCGGGGGCAGCGCGTGGCGGCTGGGCGTTTGCACGCGGCGGCGGCTCCGGAGAGGAGAGACTGGGCAGGCAAAGGTAGGGATTTGGGGATTTAGGGATTTCGAGGGTGGGATTTAGGGATAAATAGGGGAGTTCAAACCCTCCGGATTTTAGCAGAGTTGTCCGGACTTTTATTTTTTGGGGGATTTAGTCGGGCACATTAGCCCATTAGATTTTGGGTGGGTTTTTTAACATTCTTATATTATTACTTATGAGTATTAATGTGTCTAATTTTGCAGATGACACGTGAGTGGATGTATCTCGGGAATCGTGTGACCGAGGTGTACCTCGATGGTGTCACGGAGTTCTTGAATGTGGCTGAAAAGCTTGTGGTTGACACAAATGACCCATGGGTACCTTGCCCATGTTGTGATTGCAAAAACATCATGAGTTTCACAAACCTTTCACAAATCCAAACACATTTGATCAAAAGGGGATTCATGGCGGGGTATGAATGTTGGAGCAAACACGGCGAACAAGAAAGTGCACAGGATGATGATGATGATGGTGGTGATTATCAGAGTGCAGGGGAGTGCCATGCAAACAGGGAAGATGATGTAGTAATGCTTGATGTTCATGAGAATACCACCACATTTACATCAACTCGCCATGAAACAAACCACGAGGACGTGGACACATCATCGCAAGGGAACATGACACACGAACAAGACTCTTTGGATCAAATGCTACGGGACGTTGAAGAAAACTATAAATATAAGAAAATGTACAAGAAGTATGCTCGTATGGTCAAAGACTCGGAGACACCATTGTATCCTGGATGTCAGCCGCAATACACAAAGTTAGCTACTGTGCTTGAACTGTTGCAGATGAAAGAAAAGTTTGGATGGTCGGATAAGAGTGTAACCACGTTGTTAACATTCTTACATGACTTTCTACCAGATGGAATCACATGCCAGAGAGTACATACAGAGCTAATTGTATTGTGTGTCCGTTGGGAATGGAAGTCCAGAGAATACATGCATGTAAGAATGATTGTATTTTGTACCGTGGTGATAAATATAGCAAAATGCGTGAATGCCCGAAGTGCAAATTTCCTAGGTTCAAGGTTCCGAGTGATGATGATGATGATGATGACATGGATGAGGCTAGCAACAAGGAGAGGAAAAAGAGGAAGGTCGACATACCCAACAAAATTTGTTGGTACCTTCCTATTATACCTCGTTTGAGACATTTATTTGCAAACCCAGATACGGCAAAACTGATGTGTTGGCACGCAGAGGATCGCTATCAGGACGGAATGCTAAGACACCTTGGCGACTCTCCGCAATGGAGAAACATTGATAGACTTGTACCTTTGGGCAATGGTGGTGATCATTTTGGCCTGCATCCTAGGAATGTGAGGTTTGCACTGAGCACTGATGGAATGAACCCGTTCGGAAACATGAGTACCACCCACAGCACCTGTCCTGTGAATCTATGCATTTATAACCTTCCTCCATGGTTGTGCATGAAGCGGAAGCATATCTTGCTCGCGGTACTAATCCAGGGACCAAAACAACCTGGTGACGACATAGATGTCTACCTTGCACCTTTGGTGGAAGATTTGAAACTTCTTTGGGTTGAAGGTGTGAAAATTTATGATGCGCACTTGAAAGAAAACTTTACCCTAAGATGCATATTGTTCATAACCATCAATGATTATCCGGCTTATGGAAACACCTCTGGCCAGGTTATAAAAGGGACAAATGCATGTGTCCAATGCCTAGGCAATACAGCAAGTTTGTATTTGAAAGAGTGCAAGAAAACGGTGTACATGAGGCACCGGAGGTATTTGTCAAGGAATCATCGATATCGGAGGTTGACGAAAGAGTTTGGCTCCTCCAATTTTAAAAGGTTCCGAGATCTATGCTCAGCTTAGACACTTGAAAGTTGAGCCGGGAAAGTTCAAACGAAAGGGAAAAGGCAAAGCCAAAGCCAAAGCCAAAGCCAAAGGCAAAGGCAAAGGCAAAGCCAGGGACAAAGAAACGGAAACAGTTATTGAAGATCAGCCTCCCAAGAAAAAACCTGTCTAGAAGAGGAGATCGATACTTTGGGACTTGCCTTACTGGGAGCATCTAAGTGTAGGGCATTCCATAGATGTGATGCATGTTGAGAAGAATGTGCTTGAAAGCATAATATCTACATTGCTTAACATAGAGGGCAAAACAAAAGATACTGCGAACGCACGGCTTGAAGCTCTGAAAATCAGAGGGGAAGAAACACCATCTATTAAGCTGGATAAACCAACAAAAAGGCCACCCAGGGTGAGTTATGTCTGCGACAAAGAAGAGGAAAAATAATTATGTGAATCTTTATATGGCATGCATTTTCTAGTGGGCTATGGCGCCAACATGCAAAGGATTGTTTCAAGGAAAGAAAACAAAGTAACGGGCATAAAGTCTCATGATTGCCATATCATGATGACACAGACGCTCCCTGTCGCAATAAGGGGTATCTTGACACCACATGTTCGAGATACTCTAACGAAGTTGTGTGAATTTTTCAACATAATTTCTCGGAAGGTGATTGATCCTAATACACTGGATGAGCTATAGAGAAATGTGGTGGAGACTATATGCAATTTGGAGACAATATTCCCTCCATCATTCTTCGATATCATGGTGCATCTCATTGTCCACCTTGTGTACGAGATAAAGATGTGTGGTCCCATTTATCTGCGAAGCATGTATCCCTTTGAACGCTTCATGGGAATTCTTAAGCACTATGTAAGGAATCGAGCACGTCCGGAGGGAAGCATCATCGAGGGCTATGTAACCGAAGAGGTTGTTGGGTTCTGTATGGATTACATGGCACGCCTTGACCCGATAGGCGTGCCTAGGTCCATCCATGAGGGAATGCTTACTGGTTTCGGAAGGAGTGGAAAGATCAAGATCACTCCGATTGCCATTTTATATGCTCATGCTCATTTTTGTGTGCTAAATCACATGGACCAAGTAACTCCATACATGGAAGAACACACTGCCCTTCTAAAAGCAATGCATCCCACTAGAAGTTCTGTCGAGAAACTCCACATTGCCTAGTTCAACACATGGTTCACTGAGCGACTATGTAATGTCGAAAATAAAGATCCAACCATTGCTTCTCTAGCGAGAGGCCCAACGTGGGAGGTTAGACAATTTCAGGTGTACAAGATCAACGGGTACACATTTTCTACGAGGAAGAAAGATCGCACAACAACAACGCAAAATAGTGGTGTCTCTTAGAAGATGACAAGAAAGATCTATACTACGGATACATAGAAGAGATTAGGGAGCTAGACTATGTGGATTTCAAATTTGCATTGTTCCGTTGTCGTTGGGTTACTATGAGTCAAGTGACTCCAAATGACAATGGGCATACTACAGTGAACCTCGATCGTACAGCTTACAAGAATGAGCCATTCATACCAGCTAACTTGGTTCATCAAGTCTTCTACATAGTTGACCCGAAGAATAAGAGTAGACATGTAGTTATGCCATCAAAAAGGAGCATCGTGGGTGTGGACGGTGTGATCTCCGAGGAAGAGTATAACAAGATCGATGAGTTTCCTGGATCTTCGTCCTCGTTAAAGGAAAGAGATCACGACGAGGTTATTCCGGAAGAGCCGTACATTCGAGATGAAGATCCCGAAGAATGAAAGCGTGTGATAATGTAATTTCTAGGACAATTCATAATATGTAATAATATTTGTATGACTTTGGGAGAACTTTTGTATCGGTTTATCCACTAAGCACGTTTTTATTATCGTATAATTGTTTCTGTTCAAATCCGGGAGGTCCGGATAATTCCAGAGCTTCACTCCGGATTTTGACAGGGAAGGTTTTGTGGCCGGGTTCCCCGCATTCGGACGGTATGGATTTTGTGTCGGGGGGTCCGGATTTACTTGTTTTAGAGACGGTTCAAAATTTGAACCGGCTACGGGTTTTGGGTAATATTTCCACTTGAATGAATGGAATATTCGTATTTGGATATTTCTATAACCACATTACTTCATAACATAATTTAAAACTAGCAAATCAATAGAGACGACTTTTATGTTTGGAAAAGTTTAGAAACAAACATTTAGAAACTAGAAAATCAATAGGTTAAGGGGCCGCATGCATGCATGCATGTTCTTAACAAACATTTAGAAACAAGTTTTATCACTTGCAATAATATATGATGACTCCGACGCCGTCTGCCACACCCACGGGGAATTCTCTGGCATATATTAAACGAGTAGCTCGATGATGAATATCATCTCAAGGTTCCTACGCGAAGTGTTCCTGCTAGTAAGGAGTATGACTTGTCCAACTTGCAGATTTTCTTCTTGAATGAAGTTCTTTCATGCCTCCTTGTTGAAAGCGATGCGGCCATCTGTTTCCGTCTTGTACGGAACTATGCTAACGCCACCTGCTCCAATGCGTACTCCAACCATGCCTTCTCTAGGAATTCCAAGAGAAGGAACCATCCTCAACGGAAGTTTCTAAAAAACCAAAAGTTAGATATAGGTTGTTATAATTAATTCCACACAAAAAATAAAATAAATAAAATGCATGAGTGGTAATTAATTTGAAAAGCATACCATCTTGCTTTGCTTAATATTCGTCCTCGTCAAGCGAGTGACAAATGGCAACCCGATGAAGGAATTGTTTGGAGGGAAGTTTTCATTGAGGTAATTATCCTCACTATGGGTAAGATGGCATCTCTGAGAGATAACTAGAATGGGTTCATCCTCCTCCTCGTCACTATCGTCACTACTATATTCCTCCTCGTCGCCGCTATTGAAATAGACGACACTGATCCTTGGCCCAGGAGCTCCCATTGCAAAAAAAAGGTACAGACCTGTGGTGAGACGGTTCTGGTTAATGAACCTCCTCCATTCTACACCTGCAATGCGAGTCAGTGTTCGCTCTTTGTGCACTTCAACCTCATATGTTCGCCCAAAAGCTCGAAATTGCACGCTAGCTCTTGTTATGCGATTAAACTCCAACCTTACATTGCACGGGACAGTCTTTACACGAAAGAGCACAAATTAGATTGTAAATAGTAGCATATAAAAGGGTTAATATTATACAAGCATTTTATGTATTACATATATACTAGTGAATGCTCAAAGTGACCCTCTATGAGATGGACACCGAATAGTGAGCCTGTTGAAGAATCGTCGCAGTCACTGAAACATACTTGACACGGTGCCATACCTACTAAAATAAACAAAGAATCTAGATCAACTATGTGAAAATAACAATTGATATACATTTATTCGTCAATTCATCTACAATAAACTACAACATAAATCCCCTAACTAAACCAACCGGAGAGATCGAGAGGGGCGGTTAGCGGAGATGATCAAGTAATAAAACCCTCGCATTAATTTATACTACCCATTCTTATATACATTTAGTCACTAACAATTCTTACAGAAATGAAGGGGTGACTCACCTACAGCGTAGAGCAGGATGTGGGATGGGGCTACTCTCGGTGTGGGGGGGGGGCGTCTCGGCGACGGGGTACAGCAGCTCAGAGATTGATCAAGCGGCAACCGGAATATCAAACCGCTGCAACGTATAGGGTCGGGAGCGGATCCACCATGAGCGGATCAGGGCGGCGGCAGAATTGGAAGTGAGTGGAGGAGGAGAGATAGAGTTGGGAAAGGGGGGATTATATATAATAAAGAGATGGGCAGGCCAGGGAGCGGGGAGGCCACACGCACGAAATTAACACATGCATTGGACTAGAAATACTAAACAAATAAAGTATAATTTTAGGCTTTATTAAGACAAAACTCTGTGAAATAAACAGTTTCCGGAAGGTCCATAAAAATCCGGACCCTCTGAAACACACCCTTTGAGCATTCCTTGGAGAAATATTAATCTATACTTTGTAGTTGCATTTTTTTAAATTGAATTACAACTTAATGCTGCAAATTTGATTTTATAGAATATTTTAAAATTTTATTTGGTATTGTTTCGAATTAAATGAATATTTGGCTATTTAGCGGATATAAATTGATATTTGAAGTAAGCATGCATAAAAAAGGTTTTAAATGGATCGAAAATCATATTTGAGAACCTATATAAGTACATTAGCTCAATTCATAAGCTTACAATACAAATCATTCGATATCTTGGCTAAGTTTGTAGCTACATAGGTAGTTATAGGGATTTTGAATTTTAATAATATCTAAAAAATGTAAAAAAAATATGAAACTTGCCAAGTGTCCATTTTAAGGTACCTATATAGTGGTAAATATATTAAAAAAATTAGGACAATTTCACCAATGTTGAGTTTCAACAAGTACATCTGGTTAGGAGTCAATCTTAACTTTCAGGGTAGAATCCTAGGTTTTTGCCACGTGATATATTTGCTTCAACGTAAGTACCTTATATTAGTTATAGGACTTCATTAAGCAATGCTAAGACTATAGGAACCGTTGTTAACCCTTTTGTTTTGGAAAAATTGCATTTCTTGAGTTTTGGCCAAATCCAGAGTGTATGGGTTTTGTGCCGGAGGGTCCGGATATAGTACTATTGGAGACGGTTTTAATTTTTGACCATCTCTAGCATGTTTTCCAGAACTTCTATTGGCAACCAAACTAAGTTGGTTTTGGGTAATATTTCCACTTGAATGGATGAAATATTCATATTTGGGCTGAACTGAATAGGGATGGGATTAATATGGCCATTTTATGGCTTCAATCTTGGACTGAATAGGGTTGTTTTATTATGGCTTGAAACAAGCAAAATAAACCTAGATATGTAAAGCATATATGAGGGCATTATCATGCATGGAACCAGAAAAGATAATAATTAAAAATTCTGTGAAAAACTGAATAGGGCTGGGATTAATATGGCCATTTTATGGCTTCAATCTTGGGTTGAATAGGGCTGTTTGATTATGGCTTCAAACAAGCAAAATAGTGTCTGGTAACACGGCATCTTCCTGCTTTGTTGGGTAAAATACTGTTTGTAATACATGTTATATATGTTGTTGATGTGTGGTGTACTATATTGCACCTAGTCATATGTAATTTGTACATGTTCTTCGTTATCCAAAAGTATTTTAGGTTCCAAATTAAGAATGTCTTTTTTATACATTCCAAAATGTACCTAATTTTAGGCTTTATTAAGACAAAACTCTGTGAAATAAACAGTTTCTGGGAGGTCCAAAAAAACCCGGACCCTCTGAAACACACCCTATGAGCATTCCTTGGAGAAATATTAATCTACACTTTGTAGTTGCATTTTTTTAAAATTGAGTTACAACTTAATGCTGCAAATGTGATTTTATAGAATATTTTAAAATTTTATTTGGTATTGTTTCAAATTAAATGAATATTTGGCTATTTAGCGGATATAAATTGATGTTTGAAGTAAGCATGCATAAAAAAGGTTTTAAATGGATGGAAAATCATATTTGAGTACCTATATAAGTACATTAGCTCAATTCATAAGCTTACAATAGAAATCATTAGATATCTTGGCTAAGTTTGTAGCTACATAGGTAGTTATAGGGATTTTGAATTTTAATAATATCTAAAAAATGTAGAAAAAATATGAAACTTGCCAAGTGTCCATTTTAAGGCACCTATATAGTGTGGTAAATATATTAAAAAAAATTAGGACAATTTCACCAATGTTGAGTTTCAACAAGTACATCTGGTTAGGAGTCATCTTAACTTTCAGGGTAGAATCCTAGGTTTTTGCCACGTGATATATTTGCTTCAATGTAAGGACCTTATATTAGTTGTAGGACTTCATTTAGCAATACTAAGACTATAGGAACCGTTGTTAACCCTTTTGTTTTGGAAAAAGATGCATTTCTTGAGTTTTGGCCAAATCCGGAATGTATGGGTTTTGTGCCGGAGGGTCCGGATATAGTACTATTGGAGACGGTTTTAATTTTTGACCGTCTCTAGCATGTTTTCCAGAACTTCTATTGGCAGCCAAACTAAGTTGGTTTTGGGTAATATTTCCACTTGAATGTATGGAATATTCATATTTGGGCTGAACTGAATAGGGATGGGATCAATATGGCCATTTTATGGCTTCAATCTTGGACTGAATAGGGCTGTTTGATTATGGCTTGAAATAAGCAAAATAAACCTAGATATGTAAAGCATATATGGGGGCATTATCATGCATGGAACCAGAAAAGATAATAATTAAAAATTCCGTGAAGAACTGAATAGGGCTAGGATTAATATGGCCATTTTATGGCTTCAATCTTGGGTTGAATAGGGCTGTTTGATTATGGCTTCAAGCAAGCAAAATAAACCTAGATATGTAAAGCATATATGGGGGCATTATCATGCATGGAACCAGAAAATATAATAAACTGATTAGCCACAATAGATAGTACTCTAGCTCCATATGCAGTTCAAAAGTACCTACCACACCCAGTCACCCACATAATCTGTTACATATAGAGTAGTAGTCCAGCGCTCGTCACACGAGCATGAAACACACAGAAATAAAGTTTGATACAACAAGAGACCCTAGAACGACGGGTCGTCGCCCTTTTCATCGTCCTCTTCATCGCCATCTTCACCGGCATTCGCTACTATTGCACGTGACACCTTTCCTTTGTCAGCTGCAGGTGGTTGTACTCCTCCTTCGTCTTCAGTTGCTACTCCAGGAGGCGGTGACTGTGCTTCTTCATCATCAGTTGCAAATACATCCCCTTCCTCATCTTGATCACTCCACTCATCCTCTGACCCTGGTAAAACCGGCATATCAATTTTGAAGTGATTGATGATTGCTTTAAGCATCTTGTTGTTCTGCTTCACTCTAGCACGATCCCTATGGCGCTTCTCGCGATCTTCCATGTAGATGCAATACCACGTCCTGAGACCACGAATGATCCGGTTCTGCCTCTTCTTGCTCTCATAGCCATCGGAGCACGGAATATCCATATATTCCACATCTCTAGTGGCCTTGTTCCGTAGGGATTTTGTGGCACCTTTGAGTGGCTTGTCAACGGCGGGTTTGTGAATACCATGCTTCTTGAAGGCTTTGCCTGATGTGTAGGTCTTTTTGGTGACATGCTCAATGAATGCTTGAATGTATGGGGCATAGACCAGTGACTTCCGACGATCAACAATGTTCCTCCTTATCTCTTGATACAAGAGATCCATGACATCAACCTTTCCTTTCTTCCCATGTATGATGTACCAAAGAAGGTTTTTTGCATATCCACGTATGTAAGAGGTGTCTCCTGCCTTTGGAAACAAGTTCCACCAAAAAAGCTTGTGCAGTGTGTCAAAGAAGTGCAAGAGGCCTTTGATATGCCCATGCACTAAACCTTGGCCAGCAGATGTGGTACTAGGAAAGTAGCACCCATCCAGTTCAGAACGCTTCTTTGTGAGCTCATCCTCATGGAGACGGAAGAAACTGATGTCATTTTGTTTCACCACACACCGGCCCAGTGCTTCAACAAATTTACTAAGTGGAGCCCGGTGTTCTTTGTTCCTAGTCATCCACCGAAAATGCTTGTCGTGATCCTTCTCAAGATAAAGGGTAGCATAGAACTGTGTCACCACGTCTTCGTCGTAGTGATGCTTGAACTGCATGACGTCCACTAATCCCAGGTGATCACAAGTTTCAAATATACCGGCAAACTTTATGTTTTCCTTGATGTGATCAAAGTCTATTGCTCTTTGAGGAGCAATCTTAGTGTCAAGTGCAAGAATAATCTCTTCAAAGATCTTCTGCTGAATTACTGTGCGGAACATTGGGCCACACCTGCTCTCTTTCTTCAGCTCATACTGATTCTGATCCCAACGAAGACTTTCGTACTTCCGCTTAGTCATTGCCGTCAAGGTTTCTTGGGTTTTAGGCAATACTCTGCGAGCAACGGAGTTCCGCTGCTTCTTGGCCCTCTTTGTCTGGGGATTATTTGATGAGCTAGCTGCCATTGAATCAGCACACCTCTTCGCGGTTCTTTTAGGATTAGCCCTCCTAGAAACACCATCAGCCCTCTCCATAACCTCTTCTTGTTCAAACTCATCCTCACTTGAACCTATCATATAAGATATGAAAAGGAATTTAATTAGTTCACAAAATGTTAGAAGCATTACCTTGCTATTTTTGTTGCAAAATTTTAGATATCAACCTATCAGTGTAAGTGCTTCATTTCTATCAGTGTAAGCAAGTAAAAATCACATATAATTTCAATTTGCAGGATCCGGCAAACATTTAATAACAATACTAAAGGATGGAAATACTAAAACCAGCAAATTCTATTGCAGGACAGCAAGCAAACAATATATGTTTACATGAAAAGGGTTACGTACCTGATTCAGAAGACATTGTGACGACGAGGAGAGCGGAGGCAGCGTGGGCTACAAAGGAGAGGAGTGCGGCGCTGGCAGCGGTGGTGGAGCGCAGTCACGGCGAGCGCGGCGTGGGCAGATGCTAGCAAGGGGGAGGATCACGGCGGCGCCGGAGCAGTAACGGGAGCGACGGCGACGGCGGTCCCTAGGGTTCGTCGGATACCTCTGTCTTGAAGAACAGAGGAGGAAGAACGGGATACTTTTTCAAGTCAAACATATTCAAACATATTAGAGGAGGTTGAAAATACAAACCGGCTCTAGTCCACCCGCAGAGACGGGTGAAAATTCGAACCGTCTAAGGTCCACAGAAGCTCGCTACGTGGCGTTGGATTTCACTTGGACGGCCCAGATCGACTATTGTTAGAGACGGCTGTGAATGTCGGCCGTCTGTGGGAGCAAATCCTAGTCCCATAGTTGGCGGCAAAACTGGAAATTTTCAGTTTCCATCGAAATATTTTGTATTCGCCCGCTCAAACGAAAATCCACTCAAACTCCTCCCCATCACCGCTGTTCCTCTTTCTCTCCGCGCGCTATTCCCCTCCTTCTCTTTCGCCGCTGCCGCCGCCGCCCTTCCTCGCCTCCACCTCCCCCGCTGATCCCCGTCCCCCTCGCCTCCACTGTGCTCCCCCTCCCCCGCTACTCCCACTTAGGCCCGCTGCCTTTCTTTTCCCTGGCGCTACGGGGTCCACGCAGCAAGATCCCCCTCTTCTCCACGCCGCCGCCGCCGTCCCTCGCCTCCACCGTGCTCCCCCTCCCCCTAGTCCACGCAGCTCGACGCAGCTCGACGCAGCCCGATCCCCCTCTTCTCCACGCCCAAATGGAAGCCTCCCCGTCGGCACGTCGCAGTACCAGGAAGAGGGACGCTGCCACCACCGGCCTCGACGAGGAGCAAGAGACAAGCCACAGCAGCAGTGAGGACGAGGGTAGGAACGAAGAGACCACGGCGTCGCCGTCAAGCAACCCACCGGATCCTAGCAGTAGGTAATCCTTGTTCTTCCTCTTGGCTCCTGCTAGTTTTCTTGCTGTTCTTGCCCAAATGTATGCTTCGTAGCACGGTACCAGAGAGTGAGGAACCCTATACTTCTTGTATGCTATGTGAAACATCCATGGGCTTCTTAGTTAATTTTCTTAACATTTTAGGAGTAGTGCTAATTAATCTCTCAATGAGTGATTCTCTGTTCTCTTGCCATTATCTAAAAGTTAACAGTAAAACAAAATAGGATAAATACTTTGAAGAGATTTATTTTGATGTATACAGAACCAAAGGCACACAATAATGTAGACTTCATTTCTGATTTTTATTAGTTTTATGTTTTGAAAATAATCAATAGATCTAGGACTTGGTTTTTGATCACATTATCACATGAAAATTTGTGGAAATTTGCTTGGTTATAGGTTTATTGATCCATGGGATTAACACATTTGTCTTTGCTAATTTTGTTAGTTTCCTGTGTGGAATTAACACATTTATATTTGCTACTTTTGAATTTGGCAGTGCGTGGTTTTTGTGTTTGTCAAATTTAGAAACATCCATGGGCTTCTTAGATAATTTTCTTAACATTTTAGGAGTAGTGCTAATTAATCTCTCAATGAGTGGTTATAGGTTTATTGATCTCTCTGCCTAGTATATTATTGTTTCCTCACTGAATTATACTTATTAGTTTAGCCATTTTAGCTTCACAGATTTTGTTAGCGATTTATATATAGTGACTATATGTGTATATTGTTTGCTGCTATCTCATATACATGTTTTTGATTTGTATAGGAGGGGCTCTACCTCGCAGCCGATATCCAAGCGAACCAGGTCAAAAAAAGCAAAACGCACAGGTGATGGTCGCGGGAAATCTACAAGGCCAGAATCTAGGTATGTCATGACCGAAATCGATCCTGACAACGGAGGTCCGTTGAAGCCGAATGCCGCAAGAAAGAAGTTCAAAACTGTTTGCAAGATCATAGCACGAGAACGAGTGCGCATCAACCTTCCCAGTTGGAAGAAAATATCCAAGGATGACCGTGCTTTCATGAAGAGGGAGATCCTCAAGAACTTCATCATCAGAGATGATGATAACAGGAAGCGTGTTGAGCGGGCAGCTTTAATGTCCGCTAACAAAGCATGGAAGACATGGAAGTCCAAGCTCATGAATGAGTACGTGTTTCAAAATCTGACGCCCTTTGAAGTGTGGCCGCAGATTACCGAAGAGGTTTGGGATGAGTTCAAAAATTTGAAGTCCTCCGATGAGTTCATAGCCAGAAGTGATGCAGCTAGAGCCCTTGCCTTGACAAATAGCAACCCCCACAAAATGGGGACTGCTGGGTATGCCGGCATGTCCAACATATGGGAGAAGCAGGATGCGGAGGCAGTGGCGGCCGGACGCCCGCCACCATTTTCAGAAATTAAAGATGCGAGGGCAAGAAGATTTGTTAGAGCTAGAAGTAAATCTGATGGTAGTACGGACCATGTGCCTGCTTTGGTTAGGGCTGAGGACATTTCAGTCTACAACAAATTGGTAAGTCTTCAGCATGATGCATTGTTTTTTATATATTGATTTCATAACAACATTTTCACTTCAGTTAATTGTTTTTTTATATTTATGTAGAAGGAAGCTGATGAGAAGAAGCAAAAAGGTGAGTTCCATGGAGATGTCCTCATAGAGGGGTTGGGAAACAAAGAGCACCCTGGTCACACAAGGGGGTAGGTTCCATAGCCCCATGGAAAATAGGCCGCAACTAGTCTCTAGAAGACAAGCGTGCGTGCAAAAGAGCTAAGCATGCCCTTTTTGAAGAAAACATGAAGAAAAGGCTTAAGGCAGAAATAATAGCAGAGTTAACAGGAAAGGTACCGCCACCGTCGACGTCGACAGAGGATGTTCTTCCCATTGCTGACCTACGTCGGAGTAGCTGTGCTTCCACTGTAGCCGGTACTGCTGATACGGCGCGGAGCTATCCTTGTGACCGCATAATAGTAATTAAACCCATTGATCATCTGTAGTACAGATTATGCATTTTCAAATATATGAAATCATAGTTGGCCACCGTCTACCAGCTTAGAGCAAGGAAAGTCGGCTCCGATGTATTCGAGACGGCTGCTTGGGGCCTAGTGCATCCCCCAAAGGAAGGGCAGAAGATACACAACAACCAACTTGCCAACGATTTTGCTAGGGTCAACGTCGATGATGTCGTTGAGGGGTTCAGTGAGATTGAGCTGCCGATCCCTAGCAAAGAGATGGTTACTCTGTCTGAGGCCAAGGGGAGCTTCACCTAGTGGCCCAAGGCAGATATCCTTCTAGTCGGCGGCCAGCCAAAGCCAAAGCCGGTCTTGACTGACCTCTCACCAACAACATGTAATCCCAAGATCAAGGAAGCACCAACTATTCAAGTTGATGCGGAACAGACAAGTACCCCAACGAGTGTTGCTGTCAAGACTAGAGTCCAAGTTGACTTCTTCCCAACACCAGCAACTTATAACACTATGGAAGAGCCCCTCCCCTCGCCGAACATGCCATAGACGTCGACACCACCAGCTCTGTACAAGATAAAGCACCTTCCCCCCTTCGACGAGTGTTACCTCAGAGTATGGATGGGCTTGTGCATCATTGCAGAATTACTACTTGAATAATTTCAAGAAGTCAGAGAATGACCAAGTCTCGGGATTCATGGTTAGGTGCAAACCTGAACACTTTCTGAACGACGGTTTGTGCGTGTTCCAAGTCACTTGGGAGGACTTGTTTCTCTTGTTCAATTTGAAATCCTTTGACGCCAGCATAGTGAAATGCAGTCCATTGTGAGTATTTTATTATTATCTATCAATTAATGCATTAATAACTCTAGATCTTAATTTACACTTCATTCATGTTCTGTCTTTACATGTGTATAGGTACTACTATCAGAAAGCCAGAGCAACAGGTAAAAAATAGTCTTCGTCGACCCCTACCTAGCTTCTGAACAAAGTATGAATTCTTGCGAAAGGTTTGTCGAGGATTACATCATCCATGTGTTAGAGAAGAGCTTCCACGATCATAAGGAGTCAGTATTTTGGTATTTTAATTCAAAGTAAGCTATCTTCATCCAGTGGCCCAAGCACATTTTTGAATTTTGTTGCATTAAATTATTATATATCTTTACAATGTTGATCTTCTGAAAAGATTTCCTAATGTTTGGCAAAATATAGCACTAACAGTGACAATGTTACTGTTGAATGGATGATATTTCCAGGGTAATTGATGTTGTGCAATTTGACTTGTGTTCTTGTTCTTTTAGGGATCACTGGATTCTTATCACTATCTCACTACTAGATAGAAATATCCATTATGTTGATTCTTATCTTGGGAGGAATGAAAGGAACTACGATGCTGTAACCAAGGTTCTGGATAGGTATATCTAATCCTCTGCCATCCTAACACTTCATGGTAATATTGTTGTCCTGTCATTCTGTGAAACATGTAGGCCAGCCCTGTTAGGAATTTGTGATTTTCCCATAAAATATTGATCACCTTTTCAAAAATTGATGTTAGAGATTTTGGAAGTTGTATTTGACATTTTGAACTTGGCAGTGAAGGTTTTTTGTGTTTGACAAATTCAGAAACATCCATCTGCTAATCTCTCAGTTTTATGATTTTCTATTCCTGCCATATCTGAAAACAGTAAAATAAAATAGCACAAAGTTTATTTTGATGCATAGTCCATCTACAAAATATCTACAAGAGAGATAAATAAAATAAAATTTGTTCATATATTTCTGTCTGCCTTGTAATACAAAAGATTGTATAATTGTTTCTTTGCCATTCTTAGATGTCTTCAAGTAATTCACAACCGAGGAGTTCATGCACCGGCCTACAGATCCCTAACTCATCACCTAGATGTTCCGGTTAGTTTCCTCTACCTAGCTACCACTTGTACATACATATCCATACATATTGAATTTATATCTTGTTGATTCGTTATTTCTATGCCCTATGTATGTCTTAGTGCCACCAGCAGCCTCCAGCGACTGTGTTTTGTGGCTTCTATGTTCACAACCATATGAACATCATGATGAGCAGAGATTTGACACCTAAGTCGGAATGCGAGGTATTCAAACATCCTTTTCTTATGTTGACATATTGTTCTTAATCGTTTACCTGTTTTGATCATGATTTCATTTTCCTAGCATTCGAGGATTGACATGAACGAACTACCTCAGACAAAGCTAGCAATGATCCGCACAGAGCTTGCCGGGTTTTTATGTTCAGCACGTGCTCCAAGAAAACGGAGAGTTCCACCATGACGGAAACTAGTACATGTGAACTATGAGAGAGAAAACTGTCAAGTCATCAAACTGTGTATTCATGTGTCGGTCGATCTTTAACACTTTGCCATGAAATTTGTGCATCTTGCGTGTGATGAACATGAAACTGGTCACTTGTTTGGTGCAGTATTAATGCCACTTGGTTTAGTGCAGTATTAATGCCACTTGGTTTGGTGCAATAATCTGTGATTTGACTGGAGCATCTTGTGTGATGAAGAAACCTGATTGACCTGCATATAGCCATATATAGTGTTGAGGGGATACTGGGTAAAACTGGTGGCTCTGAATAATTCCGGACCATCCGGACAAACGAGCCGGCTTTAAATTCTACCTGTCTCCGATGAAAAATATTTTAGAGGCTGTCATTCTTTTCAACCGTCTCCGATGAAAAACATATTAGAGGCTGGTGTTATTTTTCACCGTCTCGGATGGAAAAAATATTAGAGGCTGGTGTTATTTTTCACAGTCTCGGATGGAAAAAATATTAGAGGCTGGTGTTATTTTTCGCCATCTCGGATGGAAAAAATATTAGAGGCTGATTCTATTTTTAACCGTCTCCGATGCAAAAAATATTAGAGACCCGTGTTATTATTAACCGTCTCCGATGCAAACATATTAAAGACTCGTGATATTCTCACCCGTCTCCGATGGAGAGACGGTTGTTTTTGTAGCCCGGCTACAATGGAGAGACGGTTGTTTTTAACAACTGGCTGCGGGCTGTTTTTAGAGCCGTTTTCCTGAAACCGGCTGACGGGGTGGATATCTCTAGAGACACATGGCTAGAGGCGGATGGGATAACCGGCTGTGGCCCATGTACCAGAACCGGCTCCAATGGCTGGTTTTGTACTAGATAGATAAGCAAAAGAAATACCTGAGTTTTAGAATTATTTTTTAAAGAGCGTTCTCCTGGCGCTAGGCCGATGGATGGTGCGCTTCTCTCTGCGCTGTAACACACTGTAAAATGACAGCCCAAGATAACATGCCTCTTAGATATAGCTATTGTGTGGAGTATAGTTTAGAAAAGGGGACCGGTGATCGAACCGGTGATGCTGTCGGTTTACCGTCTATGGCGCTGGCACCTCCTCTTTGTGGCGCTGGCACCTCCTCTTTAATATGGAGCGTCTGCAGGAAGAAGGAAATCAAGATAATTACTTTGAATATGCATAGTCTAAAATGCTGGTTGTGGCAACGGGATATAAAAAGGCAGGACCTTTGTTGCATGAAGAAGCTTCTTGTTCTCTTACATGCAGCTGTCTAATTTTATTTTTAGAGATTGTGCTTGCTCTTGAAACAAGGTTGCCCACTACGATGCCGCTAGCAGTTTGTGGTGGCATTCCGTGAGCCTAGCTTCGCACCTCATTAGCTCACCATGATTAATGTCGTCCACAAGGATAATGCCTACCTGCTGTAGGTACACAAAGGGCAGCAAGCCTCGCCGACTCCAGAGCATCTTATTCTATCATTTTATAATCCCCAAAGAACCTTTGTTGGTGCAATATAGGATGCACTCCATGTGCCGGAACATCGATGCAGACAGAGCCAACGATCTGATCGTTTTCGGCAACGCATACCCTGGCTTCATCGATTTTCAGAGACAAGAGCTGAAGAGCCTGTTCAAAGACACCTTGCTTGGAAACGTATGCACATGTAGGTGGATCCTGAAAGCATGAAGGAAGGTGAGCGCTTTCAGACAACAACCAGACCCTATGAATTTGATACCACTTTCTAAGAAGGATCGCTATAACAATAAAAAAAATAGGCTCTAGAGACTGTTTGAAAGGCAAGAGTCATAGATTCTTAGACGGCATATGCAAGGTATTTTCGTCTCTCAAACATTCAGCAGAAACACTGAATCTAACGTACAAAAGTATAAGCCTGCATAGTTGCAGGAATGATCTCTGAGTTATGCTAAGCACATCAGAGGGAAATGTAGGCAGGTGCTGGAGGTTTCTCCACGAGGAAAGTAAAGTACACCGCAACCTAACCTATTTATAATCATAACCATTGGATCCAAATTTTCATACATTCCCACTGTATAAGATCCAGATCCTAAGTTTACAGCATCACATCAAACAACATACTATTCATATAAGTAGACAATAAGCTAAGTCTGGCCAACAGTTTACTCCAGGCATACAGGTACATCAAGTTGAGCCCATGCTCTGCACATAGGACCGCGCTTAGGGATTATCTTGGAAGTTTCTCCCTTAATGGTCCACTGATTTACTTACAAAAGGATGCTTTTCGAAAAGCCCAAGCTTACTTAGAAGGGCCTCTATGTAGTTGTGTACACAGCTGCCACATGAGTCTGATAGCACATCAACTAATCTATGCTAAGCGGCAGTGTGGAGGCAGATAGCAAGAACATAACATCAACACAATGGCGTAGCACATAATCCGTAGATGCAGTGCAGAGGCTCATGTGAGGACGATGATCTCGGTTGGTTAGCCCGACGATGTACTTAGGGAAACCGCTGAGTGTCAGCGGACGTCGAGGCAGAGGGTAGTAGAAAAGACCTAGAGCAAAGAAGGCAAAATTAACAATTTTACTAAATCTAGGCAACCCAGGGAAGCACTAAAAGGATGAATGAGTGTGGCATACGAAGGCAGGAAAACAGAAGCTTAGATTTCACCTTATGTACAAATGATGCCCACGAACATAGCAAACAATCTACTGTCTACCCTTCTTGGCTGACCCGCCAGACTTGGTGGCACCACCCCTGATACATGTAAACACTGCATAGTCAGCCAGTTTTCCAGCTAGCCAGTAAGCACTATAACTGTATGCCTTAGAACCAAACCCAAACAACAATGCGCATAGAAAGAACACGTGGTTCAGAGCTAAACTATCAAACCCGGCATATTAGCAAAGTTAACAGAGAAGCGAGAAGAACCTTTTGCCCTTCTGAGTATCATCTTTGTCATCAGCAGCAGCCTTGTTCTTAAGTGGCAGGTTCTCATCATCTTTGTCTTCAACGCTAGATGCACCATCACCCACCTCAGATTGTGCAGTAGTCTACAATAGAAACAATTCAAGGAAAGAATTACACGGATGGAAGAGCGTACAAAAACTACAAGAGAAGATACTAATATTTGCATCTGAGCCAGCGTCTCCCACAATAAGCTGTGTCTTGTCTTTGGCAGGAGCTGAAACAAAGAGCGTCTTGTGCCGCGCCGCGTCTTGGAGCGGACGACCTATCACAGGGAGTAACACAGTAACACCAAGCAAGAGGGAGCCATAAGCATAAGGTGTATATATATACTAATGGCACCGCATAGGAGGTAGTTACCGTGTAGCTGGAGTCGAGGGACTAAGCTTAAAAATAGTAGGAGGTGTCTGCAGGTGAAGAGGAAGATCTATCATTCATCATGCAAAAAGATAAGCATAATATGCAAGAGCATTTAGCAGGAATCAATCTATTTAGAGGGCCATACCTGAGCTGCAGCTGGTGACATAACTGGACCTAGGGGCAGGAGCGGTGCCCTCGAAGCACCGCCTGATGACGATGCTCCAGGAGATCCAGATGGAGCAGTAAAGGCAGCGGGTGGTAAAGCAGGCTTGAACGTCTCCTCAATTCTGTTGACTTGGAAAGACAATTTATTAGCGTTCTTGAGCTTCCATTTTTTGGATATGGAGACCATAAGCTTGTATTTTTGTCTGATAAGGCGAGTAATCTCCGGTGGAACAGCTGTGTCATGCCTCGCAGCATTTTCCAAGTCATCCATCTTGGTATAGCTTGGGTACCTCTGACGTAGAATAACATACAATGTTTTCCCTATAGCACCTGTCGCGACCTTGTCGAACAACATAAACTCGGCTTCTCCTGTGCCATCAGATGCAAAGGCAGAAATACAGTACCTGAACACCCAACATAGTATGAGTTGTCAGGTAACTAATAGGAAGGAACCTAAGCAGCTAATAATGCAAGAACTCACGTCAGGTCTGCCTTGATAGATGAGCAGGCATTGTCTGAACATATGTAGTGATAGCCGTTATGTTTGGCAGACTTGCGGCAGGTATTACATGAAGGGACCCACCAACGCTCATCAGATCCAAGCCTGTTAATAGTGACAGTACAAAAGAACCTCTTCTCCTGCAGAAAGAGCGGTAGGCGACATGAGAAATATATCCGAGAAAATAGCAGCCACGCGAAAAATATATCATAGAAACAACAGAGTTACCATATCTTCAAAAGGATCAAGGTCATCGAGCTCTTTAACGGTTTTATCAACCGGATCTGACCGAACTCGGGACACAAGGGCATCCGGACCTGTAGGAACATAGCGGCCAAAGGAATGAACTGTTCTCCAAGGCTGCAGGAAGAAAGGACTAAATATCAAAACAAAGAAAGGCACATAAAGAATATATCTTTTACAGAAAGCGCACCTTGTACGAAAAGAGTTAATATCAGGAATATCCTCGTCGATATACCAGCGACATGCGCTGCTACCACTCAGCCCTTTGATACAAGACGTGCATGCAGCGAGCCTTCTAAACTTGTGCATATAAAGGTCGATAGAATAAAAACTATATACTACCTCCGTTCCATAATATAAGCCTTTCTAGCAGTGCAAATTGAACTGCTAAAAAGGCTTATATTTTGGAACGGAGGTAGTAGCTGATGTTGTAAAACTAAGAACACATGTTTTTTCATAGCACCTACCATGATTTATCTTAGGTAGCGTTCCCACAAAGATAGCAATGACTGGTTCTTTAGCACCAATATCACGAACTATGTCTGCGTCAAACTCAACCACACGATCACCCCAGAGGACAAGCCTTATCTCATTTCCTCTGCAGAGGGACATGCCCATAATTAGTCAAAAACACAAGGTACTAACATAGACGCCACGGATGGACCTAAGCAGGCAACAAGCACGAAGCTTACTGAAGGTCTGCCAATATAACTGTCCTTGTGTTGGAAGCTGTTGTTTGGTACATGGACTGAATAGGAATAACATCAGAAACCGTCTTGATCTGCCCAATAACATCTGTAGGAAAGTAGATTTTCAAAACGGGCACATATATTAAGCCAAAAAGGCACAACAGAGAACACAAGTACAGTAAATCCACCAAAACTAACCTACAAAACGCTCAGGCCTAGTACAGGCTTTGGGATGTCCGCAAATGCAGTCAGGCTGTAAGTGTAAAATGGGAACCCATCTTCCAAGCCAGGCTTCTCCTGAACACGAGTGTACCTTGTAAACTGCACCATGAAAGGACTTTCCACAGGCCTGAAGTTTGGCCTTGATGGATTACACAGAAACTTATCTATAACATAGACTTTTCCTTCCTGTAGTACATCCTTCAGCTTGTCTGCAGTGCCTTGGGGGATCTGACCATACATGTGAGTTCCCTGCAAAATAGCATTTCTATCAGACCATCCTAATCGCCACATCATAGTATGTAGACTGAGTTGGAACTTTATAAACTACCTCACTATCAAGAAGAACCAGGTTAGTATGGTTAGTATGTTTAATCGGGCCCTCGTTAGTCCCTCCACGGTAGTGCCACAGGTGAGAGACAAGAACACAGATGCTCCAGCGGGTGCCCTGGTCGTGAGAAAGCTTGTTATGCATCATCTGTAACAGCCCATAAGAAAAGCTATTAGACAAGGCAGCAATGAACCATGGGAAAACAAGGTAAGCGATGAATGTGCAGACAAAGGCAAAGAAAGAGGCACATAAATCCAAGATATTCCCATAAGCCTCACCTGGAAACAAACCCAAAAGGGGGATCTAGAAAAAAGCATGGAAGGCAAGAGCAAAATGATCTAGGAAAAATACAAATCATAGAGATCATATGTAACATAGGCCAGCTGATAAAACCGTACACATCGCCTTGAAGCAACATGTACCTGCCCCAAAAACACCTCCATAGAACAAGAAGGCACATATCATAGCAGCATCACGTGTTCAAAAGGTTCGGTGAAACATAGGCGAACCAAGTTTATTAGAGGATCTACATTCCTATAGAAACACCTATCCAAAATCCTAGGAACAAATAATATGCAGCAAATCTAAGTAAATCTATGAACAACAGGGATTGTTATTTATTAAGAAGGGCCCGAAATATCTCCGAGAAGACAATATTTCGAGTCTGGGAACCACAGGTACCATCTTCATTCTCAACTAATATTCGGAGAGCCTTCTTGGATGTGACACGCGACACCACTATGTAAAACTGGCCATGGGTAAACACGGGAGTTTTGAGATATAGTCCAACAGCTGCAAGAGTTTGTCCTTGGCTTTTGTTAATGGTCATGGCATAACAAACTCTAATTGGGAATTGCCGTCGATGCAGAGTAAATGGCCATCTAGGATCTTTAACAGTTAGGTATATCCTTGGTATATCAACAAGATCTCCAATATTTAAACCAGTCATTACAATGGCTTCAATTACCTTTTCAACAAGCCTAGTAACAATAAGACGCGTGCCATTGCATAGACCGGTTGTTTGGCTGATATTTCTAAGAAGCATTATAGGAACACCTTTCTGAAGGACCAATTTATGATAAGGAAAGTTGTTAACCTTGATAGTATTTAAAACCTCAACAGGATAGAAAATATCTATGTTACGAACTCCATCGGCTGAGTTTCTTGTTGAGTCACAGCTTAAGTACTCTCTTTCCACACCAGGCACCAGAGAAAGGACATGTTTGTTGATGTCTTCGGTTATTTCATTTGTTGGTGCTAAGATAGCCCTTTCTTTTAGGTCGGTAGGATCGGAAAATTTCCTTGAGAAATTTGTATATACAACCCCAACAATGGCAGGGATCTTTTCACCATCAGTATGTACCAAATGCTCTTCGGGAATGGTAATCCAAGTTGGGTCAGAGTCCCCCTGCCGTGAAACAGCAGGGATAGTCCCATCGCCAATGTAGAGAATCCACTGAGCAAAAGCTTTTGCCTCTTCCTGCACATCAAGATCTGTAGTTTGGATAGCCAGACGCATATTAACAACAAGGCGAAGAACTGTAACACTATTCCACAGAGGAGAATTCGTAATAGCAGCATTTACAACTTGAGCCCGAGTCCCACCTTCAATAACTAGTAAGATCTGCCTTAGATCCCCACCAAGCACAACAATCTTACCCCCGAATGGAACATTGGCAAGATGAGGATTACTTCCAGACAGAACATCACGCAAACTACGATCTAGCGCCTCAAAACATTTCCTATGCGTCATCAAAGCTTTGTCCCATATAATAAGAGATGCGGACTCAATCAAAGAGGAAAGCATGGTAAACCTCCAAATGTCACATACGCCGTTATCATCGAGATCAATAGGAATTTTAAATCTAGAATGAGCCATTCTACCGCCAGGCAGTAAGAGTGATGCAACACCTGACGATGCAACAGTTAAAACAATCCTTTTGTATCCTCTAAGGTAAGAAACAAGAGCGTTCCAAAGGAAAGTTTTTCCAGTTCCCCATGGCCTAAAACAAAAAATAACCCAGGCTCATCAGCCCTCACCCAGTCAGTAATAGAATTAAAAGCAATTATCTGATCACTATTAAGCTTCAGCTGCATGGCCTCTGCAGCTCTAATAAGCGACTCGCAATCCTCAGGAAGCTCATCATTAATCAAACTATTTATGCATGAATCGCCATCATCCACAGTTTTCAAAGGCAGAGCATGATCTAAAATATTACAACCATTCTTGGCAAAGAGAATAGCCAATTTATCTAGCAGCATGTTCCTTAGTTCATCAGCAGGGATAGAATATGTAGGTTCATTAAGCGAACAGCGTATCCCGTGTTGGATGTCTTCAGCCAAATAGGTCCAATATTTCTCAAAAAAAGCATTTTCGTCAAGCACGCCACCGAAAATAATCATAGTAACAAAAAGTTGACGCAACTGATTGCCCATGCCCCATTGTAAAGCCTCATCAAAAGCGGAGTACCACTCACTATCATCGCCCAACAACCCCCGGCAGCGCACACATCTTTAAACGTCTCATAGATCACGCCGTTATAAGTCTTAACATCAGCATAACTCCTGGCACCTTTCACAAGCATCAACAGCATTCTAAGATAATAAAGCTCACCAGTTGAAGGATGCACATAGTAGATCCTACCAATTTTTGTACCATTTTTCCTTCTAACCCATGTTTTCTTCTCTGCTATCCAAGACCATTTTGTTGGGAAGTCATAGTACGCTAAAGACCTAGCACTTTTATACCTAGTGTTAGCGACAAACGATTCGGTTAGCATGGTCTTATGCAATAGGTTATTGTTAATAATCGCTGGAAGACTGGCTTTTGCACGAAAACGCACGATATGTTTGTTTAGCAGATGAATAGCAAGTCTCTCAACGGAAGGCTGCTTGATGTGTATATCATACCTATAGCATCTCCAAAAAGAGTTTTTGAAAAGTCAGGACCCTTTGTAACATACTTGTACAGGTATTTTATGACATGTGTTTTGTTGCACCACTCAACATTTAAATGGGCTTGGTACTTCTTGAGCAGCGCCATGTTATAAGGAGCAACGTGCCTATTATCAAGCCTAACTTTGTTTTTCATGACAAAACGATTATTATCCCGGCGCCTATAAACAGGGACTCCCTGTTATATCCATAGATGTTTCAGCCTGAAATGATTTAGGATATTTTTTGGAACATACGCCATCTTTCATACAAGGGCACCTAGGGTTATCCTCTCCACACGGGCCATGCATCATGAACTCTGCAACAAGGGCATATCCAACAGGATCCTCCGCAACATCAGGAATCTTATTAGAGATAAACGAGTCAATTAAAGTGGGGCTTACCTCAGCCTGCTTTTCTCTGTCTTGCCAAACCAGTATATGGGCGTGTGGCAGCCCTCTCTTCTGGAACTCAACAGTATGCATGACTGCAAATAAAAAACACAGTTAAGCACACCTAAGCAAGAAAGAAAGTAAGAGTTCAGCCCTAAAAAAGGAACATGAGGCTAAGGTACCTGCAACAATAGGGCCAATCACCTTTCCGACTTTAATATCACGGAGATACTCAGTAAGCTTCATGTGGTAAACCCTGACTATCATATTAGCCCTGTCATGTAGCCTTTGCCCCGGTTCAGATTCTAGAGATTCTATGATCTCAGGCCATTTGGGGTTACACGTGAAAGTAGAAAATACATCAGGACAGCCATGAACCCGTGAAATAGCTACCGCACCCTGGAAGTTTTCTACCATATATTGGCGTCCACCAGTATAAGAAGAGGGTAATATATTTTTCTTCCCAACAGAGCTACCGTCCATACGCCCCGGCCTGACCGCATCTACAAGGCCTTGCAAATTCTCTGCCCTTAGATCGTCATTCGATAACAGAATAAAATGCAACCTGCACTCATCTATGCATGCACGAGAATCAATGACAGCCTGGTCCGATAATAAACCACAAGATAGGTAGGGGTTATGTTGGCCCTCTTTGTAGTGAGAACAGAAGGAGTAAAAATCCTGCATAGTCATCACTTGTCTCTTACACGTGTCTGAATGATCTATTCCAATGTACTTAACACCTAGCTGAAACCCACGCTCACCATACGGAAATAGTGGGGGTACTGTAAAGACATATAAGCATTGTGCAAATAAGAAATCCTCTGCAAATTGCTACCCCTCCCACGCACTATTATATCACGGGAAGGTGATTCTAGCGTCAACTCGCCAAATACTAAACATGAAAGCTCATCTGCAGAAGGAAGGTTAAACTGAGGGCCATCAGATTCACTTGGAGCCATTATACGAATAGAAATATCTGCGAATTCATTCTCTGCCAAAACCTCTTTAGCCATGCGAATTTTTTTTACAAGAGCGATATGAGTATCAAGCATGCCCTGTAGGCCCTTAACAATAGTTTTATCTAGACCTCCCTCAATTCTATCATCCTTATTTAATGCCTGAATTCGATTATAGACTTCATTTCCTCCATGATATATATACAACTCTGCATATTTTGGAGTATCCCCTTCCTGAGGTAAAAGCGAACCCATTCGATGACAAACAGCACCAGATATTTTGAAAATGTCCGGACCTCTTCCATCATTAACGGAACGGTCTATGGTAGCTCCCATGGAAGTAAAAGCAAAAAGACAGTTGTATTTCCTAATTTTTTCAATAAAATATTTGCTACGTGGAGGGCCATTGAAGGCCAGGAGGTCACGGAGAAAATCAGGTGGCTGTGTGAAAGGCCGAACGAACACCTTCCCACCCTTGCAACAATTGTTGTACACCACACGCCTCTCCGTGATTGCCGACGCGGAACTCACCCTCTCCTGATACCAGAAGGCCGCCTTACAGCGACCGCAGGTGCTCTACGGCGAAGGCTCTAAGGGCGAAGTAAAAGGAGCATCTGCACATAACATAAGGGCTGAAAACCTCACATGATGTAGGCGACCAAGCAAACTAAGCAGCACCGAGATCAAAACTAAATAAGCACCTAGTATACGTCCTTTTAGCCTGTCATGTATCACCCTGCGCTTTTTCCGATTTCTAGCCGCAACCTCTGGACTAACAACAGGGAAGAAACCATCCCCTATAGTAATAGCACCCACGATATGCACATACTAGAATATGAGCAAACTTAGACGAACCAAGAACAGTACACTAAACAAGGAAATGAGCAAGCGCATACACTTTATCTTGGGCAACCACGACGCAACAAAACCAATGAATGCTGGAGGCCGAGGTTTCCTGCGACGGGGAGGACGAATACGACGCACCGCAGGTGCTCTACGGCGAGCAGCAGGAGGGCCAGCCATGCTGACAGCAAAAGGGCATAGGCAAAAAGAAGGCCACACCCAACAGATAGGCGGAACCTAGAACATTGTAGCATAGGCTACACCGCTGACATGAACAAAGCACAGAAGCAAACACACATGAAGTGAGAATAAGGAACACGGGCAACCACAGCGACAGCTGGTATCTCTCTATACATACTATAAAAAAGACGTAATCCTGTGTATAGAAGTAAGCATAATTAGAAAAACAGGCTAGAACCTAGAACATTTGTAAGACCAATATCGTGGAAAATTTGTCCATGGGTCCTATAATGAGACAAACCATAAAGCACATCTTCCTAACCTAAAACGAGAGCACAGTTATAAGACCAATATCATCAGGGAGAACCCTACCGTGAGACGACCAGTTAGGACAATGTAAGATCACAATATGAGAAATATAATTGTTTTTATTATCGTTTGTCCCTCCAAAGATGTTGCCCTTGCAAGGCCCAAGAGAAACACGAAGCAAAACCAGGACAAATAAAAGCACATTGCAGGTACAAAAGGCATCCAGGGCCATAAGCTGCAGAAAGGCCGAACAGAAGACCACCCAGTAAAGAGAAGCAAGAGAAACACAGAGCAAACCCAGAACAAATAAAAGCACATCCTAGGAAAACAATAAGGAACAGGAAAACCAGACACAACACACAGATGAAATCTGCAACATAGAAAACAACAGCAAGTCAAAGGGAAATACAGATACAAAACATTAATAGGAAAACAAACAATTTATACATAGCTCGTACAGGCACATATGCATAGACAAGAAGAAGCAAACCTTTGCAGAAGCAAAAAACGCCGAACCAATAGAGGTCGACCTTGTAGAAATCCAGAGGCCGCTAGACCTGTAGCATGCCGAAGAGATAACAATAAGAAGATGCACTCCCCAAACCTAATAGCAGCAAGATATAAAATTTCAAGAAACCTAAATTCAAAGAAATAAAGCTAGAAAAACAGGGAGAACACAGCTAATACAAGCACATATGCACCAAAGGCATCTTAACAGCAGGAAGATAACATCCTAGAAAGTCTAAACATGTTGAGCTAGAAAAACAGGACGCACAAGACCCAGGCTCAAAGAATAGTTAACAAAAGAGGCCTGTAGTTAGGTCATACATCCTAGAAAGTCTAAACCTGTTGAGCTAGAAAAACAGGAAGCACAAGACCCAGGCTCAAAGAATAGTTAACAAAAGAGGCTTGTAGTTAGGTCATAAATCCACCCATATATTTCAATTTGGTATCCCTGATTATTATCCATCTATTCCTGAAGCTAACCGAATATAAAGCCACCCATATACTGAAACAAGAAGTGTACTTGCAATCCTGAACCGGTCATTTTGGTGGCTCAAATAATAGCTAACAAAAGACGCCTATAGTTAGATCATAAAGCCACTCATATATTTCAACTTGGTATCCCTAATTATTATCCATCTATTCCTGAGGCTAACCGAATATAAAACCACCCATATACTGAAACAAGAATTGTACTCGCAATCCTCAACCGGTCATTTTGGTGGCTCAAATAATAGCTAACAAAAGACGCCTAAAGTTAGATCATAAAGCCACTCATATATTTCAACTTGGTATACCTGATTATTATCCATCTATTCCTGAAGCTAACCGAATATAAAACCACCCATATACTGAAACAAGAATTGTACTTGCAATCCTGAACCGGTCATTTTGGTGCCCCTGGTTATTGTCTATCTATCTATTCCCCAAGCCACCTACACACACCTCATACATGCACATATGCACAAGGAAAAACAAGCAAACCTAACTTCATATTTTTTGCTTATAAGAAGGAATGTTCACGAAGTCCTACAACATGTACCTAAGATAGATAATTGGACTAAAGAAGGATTGGGTTAGCAGAAGAAGAAAGAAGCAAACCTTGTCCGAAGGAAGGACCATAGAAGAAATCCCGAGACAGCTAGACCTGCAGCATATCGAAAAGCAAACAAAAGGAAGATGTATAAGCCACCGGTAGCATCACAACAAATATACCACCCAGATCCAAACAACAACAAGAATATAGACCAAGAAGAAAGAATATAGATGTCTAGGTATATACGCACCCAAGCCATCTATAGGCACCTCGTACAGGATATTTGCACAAGAAAAAAGAGGCGAACATAATTTAATATTTCTTACCTATAAGAAGAAATGTTCACTAAGCCCTATGCCATATAATTATTCTTTTTCTCCTCGGAGAAGAGGGAAGCAGATCTTTCATGTTTCACATGTCTAACAAACACTTGCATATGCAGAGAACTAAACTGTGCATAGGAAAATATGATGTGCAGAGAACCAGTTCTGTATAACAAAAATCAAGCCACGGGTACCAAAGTAATTCAGCTCCCCAATTCTGCTACAGCAAGGTACACAACTCAAGTTTTCTAGAGAAGCATTAACAAACACTTACATATGCAATGAACTAAACCGTACACTCCCAGGCCTTAACAGCAGCAATATATAACATTCTAGAAAGCCTAAACGTGTCTGTGCACTCTGCTCTCAGCCATCTACACGCACCGAAAAAACGAGAGGTCCAACAGTCACCCGCATGCACCAAAAGCTACAAAAGATTAACAGGAAGCACACGAAGAGACTGAGAGATTATAAGAGAGGAGAGCGGGCCAAACCGTGAACGTGAGACCATACCAGGAAGAACAAGCCTAGTAGACGAGCAGCAAAACACCTGCAGAACGGACTACAGCCAAAGTCAGTAAAACTGAACGAAACTAAACGAACCCACCCCTAATCTTCCTCTCCCCACCCAGTCGATTCCCATCCCCAATCTACAACCAAACAGAATCCACCCCCATCTCTCTCCCCACCCCGCCGGTTCAACAACCCCAATCGAGCCTCCAATGGAACATCTTCCTAGCCTGCACCCTGCGCCCCCTCTCACGCGCTGCGGCAGCCCCTCTCCCCTACCACTTCACCCCCAAAGAACGTACGGCCGGAGATGGGCTGCACCCCCCGCTCCCCCTCGCGTGCTCCGCCAGCCCCTCTCCTTACCACTTCACCCCCAAAGAACGGACGGCCGGAGAGGACATGCTCACCTCAACCAAACGGAAAAACCAACGGGGAATCCATGGGCTGGCAGCGGGGGTGGGGGCGCGGAAGAAGGACATGGAAAGGGGAATTGCGAGGAGGCGGGTGGAGACGAGCTGCGCGGGGCAGGGTAGAAGGAGAGGCCGACGGTACTTGGCTTGGCATGGGAGTCGGAGTGGGCGACGAGTCGGAGTGGGCGAGGAGTCCGCAGGATAGGGAGCCAGTCAAGAGAAAAGAGAAAGGAACCACGACCCACACCCAAACACTGGCCGCCAGCAGGGACCCATCCTCGGAAGGCCCAGTCCCAGCGGAAGAAAAATAGGCGGCGATGACAGAAAAGCGAAACGAGCGACCGTCCAACAAAGTCCACTCTCTGTCCTTCGCGTACGCTCTAACAGTGCTCCCCGATTGACCGGCGTAAAGCAAGGGAAAAAGAGAGCAGACGACACGCAATGCGCCCAACTTACCCAATCCCTCTCTGCAACCGGTCCCCCGCCCGCGTGGACCCAAAATATCATTCACTTGGTGAGAAGTAGAGAATGTGACCAAATAACGGACTGCATTGAACGGCTAGAGACAGCACACGTAGACAGGCGCGGCCGATCGAACGGGAAGCAATGGTGGGCGCTCTGGGATGCAAGTCAATGGGCGGGTAGTCTCACGACTATTATAGGAGTAATTCCATGAGTGTTGCACTATTTACTAGTCATTTATTGGTCAAATTAAAGGCGGTACTTTAGTTATGCTTGTCTATGATTGAGAAACTATGTTTCAAGTCGTCCATAATCGTGGACATGGCTTTTTAAAAGATTTACCCTGTAGAGGTGCACAAATAGCAACACACACACGATCAACCTCGGAAAAAACCAAATAAAACACAACAAGACCTCACGACAATGCATTCACAGGATTCATAAACTATTTCAGGGGGCCACCCCATTAAGCTACCTGCAACGAAGTTGGCCTGCTCCGAGACGAACTCAAGGTTTACGCCAATGGTTGTAAACAACCGGAAATCCGAAAGTGTGACTAGGCTTGTCGATACCACGGAAACACTCCGCAATTCCTAAACAGTACAGGTGCTCCACGCACAATCGTAAATAAAGCAGTAAAGCATGGCATACGTACAAGATAGTAATAAAGCCCCAAACTAGTTTGTGACCCAAATAAATAAAGTGCGAATCAAACTCAGGCAAAGGGCGATCGATAGGGTCTCCCGTATGTGGATAGTGTGAATAGTCAAGAAACAGAAATCAAGTAACCGGGTTCCTGTAGGACACAAGTGAGCTTACTGAACCAAATAGCAGATAATGCTCACCGATGCCTCTTTTATTAGTTATCCCATTACTACTCAGATTAAGTTGTTTAGGTATCTTATTATCCAAAGACTTGCACAAACCATACACATGCAATTCTACGACTCGCATGGCTCAATCAAATCTTGTATTAGTGGCTCATAGGATTGGGGAACAAGCTTCAGTGGGGTTTAAAAGTAAAGACTATGCAATACTTGGGATTAAGTTTATTGCAATCACGACACAATGATGCAAAAGTAAGATAGAAGTATAGGTACTATATGTATGCAAGCATAGGGAATTGCTTGCCTGGCACTTTTGTTGCGGAATAAGAAGAATCCGGGTAATACTCCCGAGCCTTCTCGTATTCTCCTTTCTTAGTGTCTATCCGGATAAAAACCAAACACACAAGGGCGTACATGGCACAATCATAGAAATCATATGCAATAAGCAAACTAGTATGCCAGGATGGAATGATGCACAATTTACATGGCATGGGTGAGGTGTGGGGTACAAGAATAAATCATTTTATTAGTTGTTTAGTCATATTTTGCTTCCATAAACCTTGTTATCCCTTTAATATTTATATAATGCATGCTCCAATTCATATTAGAATGCATAATCAGAAATGACTCGTCACGCTGATCGATTTAGATATATTATTTGTCGAATTTGGAATTACGGAATTAAAGTTATAGATTTATTTAGAAAAAGACATTTATTGGCATTTTAATAATTTCGAAATTTTAACTTGCTCAAAAATTATTTTGGATGGCATATTTGAATTCCCGGCATTTTTTGATCAGAAAACATATATCATTTGCAAAATTTGAATTTATGAATTTAAAATTATTATTTAATACAATAATTCCAAAACGGGTCAAATGTCACATGTTTGACTAGTTAGGGTTGACTCTGGTCAAATTTGAATTTGCACAAATTTGAATTACTTTTTATTTTGAAAATTTTGTCAAATTCAATAGATTTAAATTTATTTAGATTTTATTATTTCTTGGAAATTTATTTGATTTAAAATTGATCGTGGAACTTTTGTTACCTGGTTCAACCCTACCCACAGTGACCGACACGGGGGCCACGGTCATTCACGGGGCCACCTGCGCGCAGCTATTGGGGTTATGACACGTCGGCGAGCCAGGGGCGCTGGAGTTCAGAGAAAGAAAGTGCCAGGTGCTTGGATGTAAAAGCACCAGAACACGACGGGTTACTGATTCGAATTGAACTGAATTTTTGTGCAAAAACTGCTAGCTTGGTGATGTTGGAACAGAGATGCTGGAACCGATCGTAGACTGACGGACAAACAACAGTTTACTGATGATTTTCATCTGACTTTGCCGGATGATTCCTACCGCTGTAGACCTCTGTTTAGGCTATGGCTTGGTTCTTTAGAAAGAAGGATGCGAGGCCTACAAGTTGGTGTTCCTTGTTCACTAGTCGCTAGAGGAGGGTCAAGGCCGCCGGGAAAATGAACGGGAACAGAGGGTCGGGTCGCTGCTGCGGTAGCGTGCGTGCGTGGTTGCTGTGAGAGAACGGCACCAGCGAGCGGAGCCTCGGCGACGCACGGAGAGGATGCTCCGGTGATGGAAATCGACATAGGAAGCATACTGGAGGTACACCGCAACACAAGGAAGCATGAAGGCACGGTGGTGTCAGTCGGATGGGAAGCAGTACGGTGGTGACGGCGAGAGCACTACTGCGTAACGAGGCTGCTCGATTGAAGGATATCGCGATACGGTAAGAGACAGGGAACTGGAGGATGGCTATGGCATTCGGGTGCTCACCAGAGGGCTTCCAGACTAGCCGAGATAGCTGGAGTTGAGGCGATCATGCTCGAGGTTCGCGGCGAAGGTGCTCCTGGAGCTTGCGGGCATGGAGGCGTTGGGGCTTCTCCGGTGGTCTCTCGACACGGTGGAGGGTGCTGGGTGATGTAGAGGAAGCAGTAACAGCTCACGGGACTTCTTCTCGCTTTTGTGGTGCACCAGAACGCCGGGTTTAGAGAGAGGCCTAGGCTAGGGTTTCGGCTTGGCATGGCCATGGCCATGGCCATGGTAGAGAAGGGAGGTAGGAGGAAGGGTTTATTTGTTTGTAATTATTTCGAATTCTTGTTTCAATAAACCAAACCATGCACAAGAGTATCGAAGAGAACACATGCAACACCAACAAGGAGAAAAGAATTGAAGAGGTGATTTGAGCTATTTGTTTGCATTTGGGATTCATAGGGTGTGAGCACAAAGATCTAAATGGACATCTAGGTCACCCCAAAAATCAAAGAAAGCAAAAGAAAAGGAAAGGATGGTTGCATGGGCCATGCAAAACATTTAATGCACTCCCTAAGAGGATGTATATGATATAAGTGAGAGGAAGACCATATGGGATTGAATTAAGATTCACATGAAAAGATATACCCAAATGTAGGGAATTAGAATTGAAACAAGGGATGATGTTAACATGTTAGAGGTGAGAGAAAGAATAAGAGAGATGTCCTCAACTCAAATTGGGCATTAAGCAATATATCAAGAACCAAGTACAATTCATCAAGAGGCGAATCCAAGTTATATAAATGCATATGAGATAAGAACCACATGAAAAGGGTTTTATATGATGCTCAAATGCAAGGTGGCATGGTGACATGAGCATGATATTATGCAATGCAAGAATGAGATGTAGGAAGTAGCAATATATAGAATAAATCAAGTAACATTACAATTGTTAGACAATTGGGGTGCTACACTGTGGCTCGTCATTCGTTGGTGGCGCCTGCTCCACCTACTAAGAACTCATGGGCCCCTTTGTAGTTCTGCATTGGATGTTACCTCCCTCCCTCTTTTGTGTATTCTGCTCCGGTGTTTTTTCTGCACATAGTGGATATTAGTTTAAACTAGTACTAGAAACATAAAAAGCTATTTAATCACAAAATAGTGATTCAGATGCGATGAAACTTTCATAGAGTTCAAACCTAGGCACCTATGATTTAATGAATATTTTTCAATTTTTCGAATAGTTTTACTTTGGACTTCAAAATCTGAGCTACTGTCATACGTTGGATCTAAGATGGAAGGTGGATCTTGGAGAAAGTCACCGTGAGACTTGGGTTCACCAAGTCACTAAAGCTGCGTCCGTTTTCTCCCCTTTTTATGATACAACAAGAAAATTCAAGTGGGGGCCTTTGTGTCCTTCCCGGTGAGCTCTCAAAAAATGTTCTTCATTTCCTTTACCCAGTTTCGATATGGTGAAGCATTTTGCGGTGCTTTCGTACTAATTTAGTTGATGATTTGTGTTGTTTAGGCATTTAGACGACACACTCTATTTTTAGGTAATTTTTCGGATGCATGCAGTTTAGGAAAATTTGATGATAAATTTTCCTGTCAAATTAGATGATGCATTGTGGTGTTTACTTAATTCCTCTTTTAGGGTTGTGTATTGTGTGTTGTGCTGTTTACTTATTTCTGATGATGCATTATGCTATTTGCATCATCCTATCGGTTTTAGTGAAAGAACATATGCAATAATCAACGACTTGCCAAGCGATGAATTCGGTTAGATTTTGGTCAGGATCCCTCAGCACCCATCCTGCATACTGAGGGCATCAATTGCACAAAATGTTGGATGGACTTCATGGGAAGCAATGATTTCAAAAATCTAACCCTATCACACAACACAGGAATGCCGTTACTTGGATTTTCACCAACGGCTCCCATGATGCTCAATTCATAACAGATCATGATCTTGACCAAGCCATCTTGTAGAAGCTGAACAGCCTAGTGGAAGTGCATAAAGCCTACAAACCATATGTACTCGGATGTCGCAATGGTAGGGTGCTACTTCATTATCCGCAAGGGTCTAACAAGATAATAGCTTGGGATCTATTCGGTGGAAGTGAAATAGTGATACAAGAACCACCAATTTGGCGGAGACATAAGTATGACAACGGCACAATTCTCTGTTCGAGAAACCATGGGCAATTGTCTTCACACTGTTGCAGCAATTTTTGGGTTGTTTGGATAGTAAGCAATGGTAACCAAGCACTAGTCTAGAGGTACTCATCAGAGTTAGGAAAGTGGGAGGACTGGACTGAACCTACTGAGATGCTGGCTGAGATTGATCATAGGCCGGCAACTCTCATAGGGGGAATTTTGTTCTGGCCAACAATGAAGTCTAGATATATAATTGCCTTCGACAACACGAAAACAAAACTCTGTTATATTGAGTGCCCACATGAGACACATGTTAGACCCTTGCGGATAATGAAGTAACACCCTACCATTGCAACATCTAAGTACATATGGTTTGTAGGCTTTATGTACTTCCACCAGCCTGTTCACATTCTGGAAGATGGATTGGTCAAGATTATGATCTGTTAAGAATCGAGCATCCTCAGAGCTGTTGGTGAAAAACCCAAGTAACGGCATTCCTCTGTTGTGTGACAGGGTTAGCCTTTTGAAATCGTTGCTTCCCATGAAGTCCATCCAACATTTTTGGGCGACTGATGCCCTTAGTATGCAGGATGGGTGCGGAGGAAGCCTGGCAAGAATCTGACCAAATACATCGCCTGGCAAGTCGTTGATTGTTTCCTATGTTCTTCCACCGAAGCTGGTAGGATGATGCAAATAACACAAGTGCATCATCAGAATTAAGTAAATAGCACAATGCACAACCCTAAAAAAGAATTAAGTAAACACCACAATGCATCATACAATTTGATAGGAAAATTTATCATCAAAATTTCCTAAACTGCATGCATCTGAAACACTACCTAAAAAGCAGAGTGTGTCAATGAAATAACCTAAACAACACAAGGAATAAACCAGATTAGTATGAAAGCACCGCAAATTGCTTCAGGATGTCGGAACTAGGCAGAGGGAATGAAGAATTTTTTTAGGTCACCGGGGAGGACAGAAAGGTCCCCACCTGAATTTTCTGGTTTTATCATAAAGAAGGGGAGAAAAAACGGACGCAGCTTCAGTGACTTGGTGAACCCAAGTCTCACGGTGACTTTCCCCAAGATCCACCTTCCATCTTAGATCCAACGTATGACAGTAGCTCAAATTTTGAATTAAAAAGTAAAACTATTTGAAAAAATTGATAAAAAATCAGTAAATCATTGGTGCCAAGGATTGAATCCTGTGAAAGTTTCATCCCATTCGGATCACTAGTTTGTGATTAAATAGCTTTTTATGTTCCCAGTACTACTAGTTTAAACTAATGTCCACTATGTCCGAAAAACCCCCAGAGTAGAATACACAAAAGAGGGAGGAAGTCAAGGAAACAAAATCCAACGCAGAACTTACAATCGGGTCAACGAGTTCTGAGAAGATGGAGTAGGCGCTGCTGACGAATGATGAGCCACATCCGTTGATGCTGAAGAAGCATGACCACGAGCTGACACATACCTAGCATCCCACGCAACCATCATTTTGGCAGCGGCAGCCAACCTAGCCAAATTTGTTCCAGCAGTAGTCGATGAGGATTTTGACTGCACCTCCACCGCTTTCCAAGCATCACTCAACACTACACATGACTCCGATGCGGTACAAGCATCGTCCTTCGCATCCACTTCGCATGTATCCGCTGGTGCTGCTTCAGCATCCACCTCTACTTTATAAGCATTCACTGATGCAGCAAATGCATCCGCCAACACCGATTCCATTTCCTGGAAAGGCCACCAGCTTATTTAGCTTGCAATGCCAAATGCATTATATCCTTCGGAAAGCCCGTAATGGCTAGATGTTGGGGACGTACATACCAGGGAACAGCGGTGCGGTGGTGTTCAATGGTGGAGCGGCAGGGACAGTCTGTTCGAGGGAGGGAGGCCAGGTGGAGAAGATGATGATGGGGTTGAGGGGCACATGACTGAGCTTCCTTGAACTCGAAACTAACTTTCGCCCCACTATATATATTATTTTTTGCGAACCCCGCTTTTTTTAGGGGAAACCCCCGCTGTATTAATAGTAGCAACCACACGACTGATACAAGTTTGTGCACTTGCGTTGCTCAGTTTCCCGCCTATAGACATCAAGTTTGTGCACTTATTCGTGTGATACAATGAATTGTTGGGTAAAATATTCCAGGTGGTAGAAGCCTGCCCTTTCTATGATATGAAGATCTAGAGTTTAAACATCGACCTGAAATTCCACAATCTACAACTACAAGTTTTGGTTTACTACCAGAAACATGCTAACAAATCACTCACAACTGGTATTAACATCATCATTAACATATCTCAGAAGGAAAAAACTGAAAGATAAAAAACCACCGCAAGTTCGAATAAGATGACTGTTGTTGCCCAATGTAGTCACATAAAGCCAGGTCCAATATATATGTCATAATAGTACATCAAATATATATATTCGTGGACACCACACACCAGCAGAGCAAAAAACAAACAAACAATAATAGTACCTGACTTAATAAATAGTCATCCTCACAAGAGACCCAAACTCTTCAAAAATGAAAGTAGAGCAATCAATATGGTTTACAGATTTCCTCATATTTTGCAGGACCAGGACTATATGGGCATGGAGAATCTCGAATTTGTGCCAGGGTCTCATCTGCTTCTGGAGACGAATTGAAAAGATTGTCAGTTCACATTCCCACATGTTCCAAGATCCGGTCGTACACCTGGCCAATCAGCTCATCGCCATCCACATCGGGCGACTCGAGAACTAAGTTTTCAGCCACAAACTTTTGAAAATCAACAACAACATCATGACCAACTAAAATTGATGTATTCCATCCTGCAGTCAAATTAGCTATCCACTTAGTGGATGTGGCCAATTCTTCCTTGAGGCACCTAATCTGTTTGTACTGGTGTTTCTCTTTCTCTTGAAGGCACGAAATCATGTGTCTATGTGTCGTCGGATTGATGACAAGTACGCCATGAGGGAGTCCTCGGGGCATGCGGAAGAGAGGGGTGTGAGAGGTACGGTGTTCCGGGATGGTGAACACACAAGTTTACCTAGGTTCGAATCCGCCGGCTTTGGACGGATCCTACTCCTGCTAGCAATCCAGTAATACGGCAGTGCCGGAATATGGTTTACAAGGGTTCGCCTGTGCGAGTTGAGATTGCAGACTATTGAGGGTGCCCTAAAGGCTCTCCCTAGGATGATTTATATAGATATCCGGCCTAGGGTTTACAGGAGAGATCTATCCGGCTACGACTAAGAGTCGGTTACAGAATACATCTTGAACTACAAGTAACACTATGGGCCTAAGTCGGTAAGTCTTCTGGGCCTTCCCGTAGCCGGACTGGACTCCGTCTCTTCTCCCTGACTGGGTCGCCCCTGAAGCAAAGCTCAAACCCGAAGTGGGCCACCCTGGTCAGTGACGAACTATGAGGATACCCGGAAAGTATATCCCCAACAGCAGCCCCCGGAAGTCTCCAAGATCCAAAGTCGGATTCATCATCGTCTAACTTGATCTTCAGCTTGCAGAGTCTTGAAGGGTTCCTGAAACTTCACAACAAAAAATACGACCCGGGTCTTAAAAATAAGTCAGACCTATCAACATGTTACTTGGATTTCCCAGCTTGATTTTCAAACTAAGCCGGAACTTGGTCTCTAACGTCATCTGACATTGGTCATGGTCAAGTCACGTCATCTGACAAACATCTTGTCAGCACGACCATTGGTGGGTCCGCCATTCGCAGAACCGATGCACCATTTCAATGTGTACGCGGAGATCGAGGCGACGTAATCATCGCGTGGGTCCTTCCCAGTTCCTTCCATGACGCGTGGCATTTACACAGTGCGGTTTGCACGAATCTTGGCGCAGGTAGGTGGTTATAAGGGGTGAGGATTTTCCTTCTCCCCTCTTCACCTGTTCCCTTTGTCATTCCTTCTTCTCCACATCTCCCTAGCGCATAGAGCTCTCCCGCCTCCCAGATTTCCTAGTGCCGCCCGTCCAAGGTCACCGGCACACCAGAGAAATGGCTTCCTCCTCCTCATCCGGATTGGCAGCTGCAGCAGCGGGACGACGGTGACGGCTGTGGCAGAGAAGGAGAGCAACCGGGGAGTCTGGATCCCGTGCCTCCTCGACGACAAGAAACTCCAAGGCGTGGAGAATGAAGGTCTCCTCCGTGCCAGTGACTGGCGGAGCGGTTTCGGAGAAACCATCCCCCACCCGCGCGCCGGCGAGCGGGTCCACTTCGACACCCACCTCGACAGAGGTTTGTCTTTCCCTCCCTCGAAATTCTTTTCTGAAGTGATTTATCATTACGGTGTACAGCTCCACCATCTTCCCCCGAACTCCATCTTAGAGATGAGTTCTTACGCAGCTTTGTGCGAGGGGTATCTCGGCATTAGTCCGAGTCTCAATTTGTTTCATTTCTACTTCCATGTTCGTAGAAACTCCATCACTGCCGGTAATCCTTACATTACCAGCACTATTAGCCTTTCTGTTAGACGCGAGCGTAGCTATCCTCGCATTTCTACCAGGGAGTCGGTCAAACAATGGTCGGCCACTTTCTTTTATCATAAGGATATTCCTGCTCCCGACAAATCTACTGCTTTGCCGGCTTTCATCAACAGAGCCGCCATGACCCAACCGTCTTGGGACGAGGCCCCTCCGGCTCTTAGTGACGATATGATCCTTGCTAAGAGGCGGATAGAATATCTGATAAAACACAAGGGCTTGAAAGGATCCGACCTGGTCCAATGCTGGGTCGCACGCCGGATTCAGCCTCTCCAAAACCACGACGACCGTCTGATGCACTCTATCACGACGTCGAAGAATGATTCCCTCTGCATCAGTCCTAAGGCTTTAAAGCCACAAGATTACATAAGCCAGATCAAATGGCTGATCAAGGAGCGGATTGAAAGGAAGATTCCGGACTTGTCTCTGGATAGCGGAATACCCTGTAGTTCTGGTAAGCTTCAATAATAAAACCTTTTATGTGTTTCACCCTTTAAGTTATTTTGCAATACTGAGATATCTTCTTTCTTTTCAGCTTGCCGACCTCCCCGAGTCGGAATTCGCTCCACTCGAGGGATATCCTCCAGAGTTTTCTTAGGAGGCGGAACTGGTCCCACTGCCAGACGTTGTGCCCATAAAGCGCAAGGCTCCGACAGTGGCCGTCGGCACAAAGGAGGTGCCAGTCGTGAAGAGGTAGCTTTCAACACAACTTCTGCCTTTGTACCTTACTCAAATTTTGCTTCCAAGATGTAATGTTTTTTATTCTATTACATTCTCAGAGCTAAGCAGCTCATCAAGGGCAAGGGGAAGGGAACTTCTTCGAAACCCTTGCGGCAGACAAAGCTGACTATAGCTTCTCCTGCCGTGGCTCCTCCAACTCCTGCCCCACAACCCTCTGCAACGCTGGTGATTATTCCTTCGCCAGTTATCGCAGAAGATCCGACTCCTTCAGCGGGGCCACCGATCCTTGAATCGCAGACTGACGCCACCACTAGTGGCTCGGGTTTAAATAAGGCTAAACCCTCTTCGGGTAATGATCCCTCGGCAGAGACCTTTGCCGAAAACCTCCTGAACAATCCGGGACTTGCCAAATTTGGCTTGTTACGAAAATCTGAAGAAGAAATCCAGCTTTTGGCCCGGCAATGCCTAGAGAAGAGAAATGTCTCTGCCGAAGAAGAAGCACAAGAGGCGGAAGACATCAAGTACTCCGACCTTCTTGAACAAGTTCGCCTTCACGACGAGGGACTTAGAGCTGGTGTACTTCCACCACCTCCAGTTATTCCACTCACCCTCGCCGAGAAGGTTACCACCGAGGTGAACATGTGTCTGAGCAAGCTCACACATGAACATCATGTAAGTCGGAATTCCAACTCACGATTTTATTTATTGCATTTCATATCATATCCTCTAGCTCCCAAGCATGAAGTAGGATATACAATCCGGGTTTATGCTTCCTTAGGATGCCAAAGAATGAACTAGTGTAGCCCCCAAGGCTCGTGCTGATATTAGTAATAATATTAGCCCGGTTCTTCAGTAGACTTCTGACTCTGGGTATTCTGAGTTATAGAAAGGTAATTCATATAACCAGGATTTGTTGAAGACATCTGCAACAAGCGGAGAGAAATCAAATCTCTCTGACTTGAAAATGCTGAGCTGAAGGTCTCCAAGGATGAGGCCGAAGGTAAACATTCCGAGACTCAAACCTTGTCTTTGTGTTTTTCATAGTCGAATATTTTTGTTGAACTGTTGTTCTTTTTTACTTACAGCACTAGTAAAACAGTCCTGTGCTATGATTGAAGAGGCCAAGAACCTTAAAACCTTGGTGGTGGAGAATAAAGAACTTCGCCAAGAGCTGGATAAGCTCAAGGCGGATCATGAGAAAATCATCTCTCAAGTTCTCGAATCCTCCTCCATGGCTACTGACGAGCGTGGTCGTAAGATTGCGGCTCAAGATCAGAGAATTTCGGATCTCAACAATGAGCTTTGCAGAGAGAAGGATCTTTCCGAGGCGCTCTGGGCTGAACTCCGGAGTCTTCGAGAAGAGAAGACCAAAGTTGACAATGTCATCTTCGGTAAGTTTCCATCTTTCTGACTTGTCTATATGCTTTGACTCTTTCGATGTTGAATTTTCCTTAACTATTTTGTGTTATGTGTATAGGTCCTCTGAACTTGACGGACTCCACCTCTGCTGAGCCTCGCACCCACCGGCTTACCCAAGTCGGTGATCTGCTTCATGACTTCCGCCAATCCCTTGAGGATATTGGCGAAGCTCTCAAGGTTCCGGACATGCATAGCATGTCGGACTTTCAGGTGCGAGACAAGGCGAAGGATATGTCGCAACTCGTTCAGGACTGGAACATATCCTACGCGCGATCCGCTGCGCAGAACGCTCTCACCATGGTCATGAGCCACCATGGAAACATGGAGATATGGCAAGTGACCAGAGGGTACTGCAAGGTGGATGAAGACGGCTAGGAGCAGGATATCAAGGCCATCATGGACTCCTGTGCCGGATATGGGTGTCATGTAGTTGACTTAACCAGCTACGACACTCCCTTCTTCACCCGCGTGGACACACCGCCTCCGCCTTCGGAAGAAGCAGCTAAAGTTTCCGACGATGAACAGACCGTATCGGATCTAAACGTCTCGGAGCATTATCAAACCGAGGCTGGTGCATCCAGTGAGCCGGCAGCTCCTGCATCCTCTCCTGCATCATAAATTACCAGAAACAAATGTATTATTCCAAGAAACATTTATGGGTCTGTAAATATGCAGTACTTATAATTTTGCTAGTGCTAAGCTTTTAATCTATTCAGCACTTTTGGCTTTAAATTTTTGTGTGCCTGAAATGTTTAGATAAGCACTTATATTTTTTGTCTATACTTATCGTTTATCTGGCTTTCCGCCTCGTTCCTTTTGTGAGCCGGCTAAACCTTCTGCACGGAAACTTTGCCGAGCAACGGAGCTCAGTTGCTAAACAAGTTTAAACTCGGAAACAAAGCCGGCTTCCGGTACCAACAATTCATTACTCGGAAAATACCCACATCCGGCAATCAGACAAATAACCAAAGTGTAGACTGGAAACTTTAGAGTTATACTCGAAGGTAGCATTTTTAGAATCGTAAATCTAAACCAGAACAAACATGAGCATAAAGTACTTTCAAGTATTCTGGGATTTTTTACTATGACATGATCATTCGGAAATAAGATGGTAAAAACTTCTCAGAAAAAACTTGAGGCAACCAAGACTTTTATTTCTCGTAGAACATGTACATATGTATGATTACAAAGAAGGATAAACTAAGAATAAAAGGGACGTAGCTGAGCAATATTCGATGGTCTGTCTAACTCATCCGGATTTGTACTGCCTCCAGCTCTCTTTCTCTTTTTAGTAGCAGGTCTTTCTTTGACTGACCTCATGTCAGTTAAGTAGTACGAACCATTGTGCAATACTTGACTAACCAAGAAGGGCCCTTCCCATACTAGGGAAAGTTTGTGCTTTCTTTGTTGCACAAGCCGGAGAACCAAATCGCCTTTATTGAAAGATTTGTTTCGGACTCTCTGGCTATGATACTTGTGTAACTTCTGCTGATAGGCTGTTGATCTCATTTCAGCAACGACGATAACTTCTCCGACTAAGTCGAGATCATTTTGTTGAGAAATCTTGGCATCTTCTTCGATATACGCGGCCACTCTAGGAGAAGTGTGAATCAAATCACTAGGAAGAACTGCTTGTGTGCCATAGACCAATAAGAAAGGTGTGTACCCGGTTGACATGTTCAGAGTTGTTTGTAAACTCCATATTACAGAGGGTAATTCCTCTGCCCAAGCCCCCGTAGCACGTCGTAATGGTGCTTCGAGTCTCGGTTTTAGGCCTTGTAGGATTAAACCATTTCCTCTTTCAACTTGTCTGTTAACCTATGGATGTGCGACTGACACAATGTCAAGCCGGATATTTTGTTCGTTGCAGAATTCAGCCAATTCTCCCATAGAGAAATTACTCCCTTGTCCATGATAATGCTATGCGGAAAACCATAACGGATTATAACATCCTTGACAAACCTTTTGGCTGTTGCTCCATCACAACTAGTGACGGGTTTAGCCTCAATCCATTTTGTAAACTTGTCCACCATCACTAAGAGGTGAGTAAATCCACTTAGAGCCCATTTAAACGGTCCTACCATGTCAAGCCCCCAGACTGCAAAAGGCCATGTTATAGGTATTGTTCGCAGCTGATCAGCCGGAACATGAGCTTGTTTGGCGTACTTTTGGCAGCCCTTGCACGTCTTCACCAGCCGTTTGATATATGCCTTGGCTGTAAGCCAGAAAAAATCGTGTCTGAAAGCTTTTGCCACTAAAGATTTGGCTGCAGCGTGGTGACCACACTCTCCTTCGTGGATTTCTCTTAAGATTTCCACTCCTTCTTCCGGAGATATGCAGCACTGAAAACCCCCAGAAACACTCCGCTTATAGATCTCACCTTTAACTATAGTATAGGCTTTTGCTCGTCAGATGATCTGCCGGCTCAGAACCTCGTCTTTGGGTAATTTGCCATCTACCAGATAATCAAGGTAGCGTTGGGTCCAGCTAGGAATTACAGCCAGAACTGCTATTGGAGGTGAGTCGGATTTGGTCGGATATTCCTCATCCACTCTCTTTATTGAGGGAACTTTGAGGTGCTCTAAAAAAGCGTTATCCGGGACCTCTTTCCGTTCAGAGCCTATCCGGGATAGTGCATCTGCTTCCTCGTTTTCTGCTCGAGGGATGTGTTGAACCTCAAACCCTTCGAACGATTTAGATAAATCATCCACGATAGCTTTATATGTTTCCATGTGTTTATTTGCATTACAAATATCCGAAACTTGCTGAGCAACAAGATCCGAATCTCCATAACACATCAAACTTCGAATGCCGATATCCTTAGCAATCCGGATTCCATGCAACAGTGCTTCATATTCGGCAATATTAATTGTCACTGTGAAGTGGATCTGCAACACGTATAGAAGTTTATCTCCTAGGGGTGATTTGAGCACCACGCTAGCCCCCGAGCCCCCACGAGCCTTAGACCCATCAAAATATAGGGTCCAATATTCCGACTCTGGGAGGGTCATATTCTCCTTCGTCTCTGTCCAATCAGCAACAAAGTCAGCAAGGATTTGGGATTTGATTGTTGTCCGGGGTTTGTACTCAATATCGAAAGCTGAAAGCTCTATGCCCCATTTGGCGACGCGTCCTGTGGCGTCACTTTTGTTAATTATGTCTCTCATGGGAGCTGTGCTCACCATGGTAATTGGATGCTCCTGGAAATAGTGTCGTAGCTTACGAGATGCTAGGAAAACACCGCAAGCCTGCTTTTGATAGTGCGGATACCGCTGTTTTGATTCTGTCAGGACCTCGCTCACAAAGGAAGTCAGACGCTGCACCAGGTGTTCCTGATTTTCCTCTGGTCTCTCCACCACCATGACGATACTAACGACTTTGTTTGTCGTAGCAAGATAAAGCAACATCGGTTCCTGTGGTTCCGGTGAAGCAAGGATAGGAGCAGATGAGTGTACTTTCTTCAGGCCTTGTAACGCAGCTTCAGCTTTGTCGGTTCACACAAAATCCTTGGTATTTTTCAGGAGTTTGTATAATGGTGCGGCTCTTTCACCGAGCCGGCTTACAAACTGACTGACTGCAGCGATGCAACCAGTTAGTCTTTGTACGTCCTTCAGGCGAGTTGGCTTGGAAATATTGAGTATAGCCTTGATTTTTTCTCGGTTCACCTCTATGCCTCTTTGAGACACGATGAAACCTAACAATTTTCCGTCTAGGATTCTAAAGAAGCATTTCTTCGGATTAAGCATGATGTTGTATTTTCGTAGATTGGCAAACGTTTCCTCCAAGTCGGAAATCAGTATTTCCTTCTTTTTGGACATCACCGCAATATCATCCATGTATGCATGTACATTGTGTCCGAGTTGGTCCTGGAGGCAACGCTGCATCGTGCGCTGGTAGGTAGCTCCTGCGTTCTTTAGCCCAAAAGGCATCGTAACAAAGCAGAAGGTTCCGAAGGGGGTTATGAATGAGGTTTTGACTTTGTCAGATTCCTTCATCCAGATTTGGTGATAACCGGAATATGCATCGAGAAAACAGAGGAGTTCCGAGCCTGCCGTAGAATCGATAACTTGATCAATCCTAGGCAGAGCGAACATATCTTTTGGACAAGCCTTGTTCAAGGCAGTATAATCAACACACATCTTTAAATCAGTGGTGTCCTTTTTAGGGACCGTTACAGGATTGGCCGACCACTCAGTGTGGATGACCTCTTCTATGAATCCGGCTAACTCGAGCCGTGCTAGTTCCTTAGCTATTGCCTTACGCTTTTCATCACCAAAACATTGTAAGGACTGTTGACGGGTTTAGCATTCGGGTTTACATTTAAAGAGTGCTCGGCAAGTTCCCTAGGTACTCCGATCATGTCAGGTGGCTCCCATGCGAAGATATCTTGATTTGCTTTGAGGAACTTGACGAGCGCGCTTTCCTATGCGCTATCTAGGCCTATGCCTATCTGGGTCACCTTGGAGGGGTCATCATCCTTCAACGGCGTCTTCTTCGTCTCTTATGATGCCTTGAACTCTGGATTCAGCTTTGTCACCTCCTTCTTCATTGTGGGCATCTCGGACGGATCTATGCTCTTCTTGATCTCCTGGTACTCCTAGGCGTGCAGCACGGCTTCAGCAAAGGCGACATTTCCATCCTCGCACTCTCGTGCTTTCTTCGGGTCTCCCCTGATGGTGTTTACGCCGTTGGGACCTGGAATTTTCATCATATTGTAAATGTAACACGAACAAGCCATAAAATCCCAGTAAGCCGGGCGTCTGAATATAGCGTGGTACGTGGTCTTGAACGGGACCACTTCGAAGGAAAGTGCCTCCGTCTGATAGTTCTTTGGAGTTCCAAAGGTAATATCCAAAGTGATTTCTCCCAGGGAATTAGCTTGTCTTCCTGGGACAACTCCGTGAAAGATCACAGAGCTATGGTTCAACTGGGTCTCCGAGATCTTCATCCGGCGCAGCGTTTCGACATACAGAATATTGATACTGCTGCCACCGTCCATGAGAGTCTTGGAGAAACTATAACCGTCAATAAGTGGATTGACGATTAAGGTGTATTTTCCTCACCTGTGCAATTTAGGCGGATGATCAGCGCGGTCAAACGTGATTGCCACTTCTGACCAGTCCAAAAATTGGGGGATAGCTAGAACTATTGCATTGAGCTCATGTAGAACTGCTTTCTTGACCTTTTCTGGTTGAGATCCGAGGAAGGTGACATAAGTGTATTTCTTGGTCAAATTTTTTTTCTTCCCTTCCGGCTTGAGATTTGAAGCATCAGCTTCCTCCATGTCAGAATCTTCCTTGGCCTCTTTATTGTTTTCGGGATTCTTCTTTCCCTTCTTTCGCTTAGCTCTGTAGCCAGCGGTATCATCTCTTTTAATGTCGTCATTGAAACGACACTCAGCGTTTGTGTGGGACGAGCCCCCATTGGCGTCTAGGTGATGCACACATGGGTTATTGGCAATGTCGGCCCAAGTGTAGGTTTTGTCTGGTTGCTGGTCTCCTCTACCTTGAACTCTCAAAGTCCCACGGCCATGCCCACGGCCCCCGCCGTGTCCTCCTCTACTCCAGACCCGAAAGTGGCAGTGACCACTGCCGTTTCCGCATTGGGTTTCTCTTCCGAGGTATTTTTGTGCTTCTGAGCTTGTTGCTTTGGTTGTTTTGCCGACTGTGGCACAGCTAGGGTGTTGAGTAATCCCTCTGCATCGTCGTCAGGATCTGCATACTTGCTCGCTATTTCTATCATTTCTCCCAAATCAGTGACCTTGTCACACTTCAAGCGATGACGTAATAAACCAATTGGGAGACCTGCAATGAAAGCTTCAATCGTGATTTGGTCGTTTACTCCTTCACAGGAGTTCTTGGTGTCGATCCATCGTCTGAGGTAATCCCGGCAAGTTTCTCCGGCTTTCTGGGAGCAACGTTGTAGGTCTCCGACCGTACAGGGCCTCGGTATGTGCCTTCGAAATTCTGAAAGGATGCACTTTTCATGTCATACCAATTGTGGATGGTGTTCTCCGGAAGTTCATTCATCCATGATCGTGTCGTCTTCCGCAACATGAGTGGGAGATATCGGGTTGCGACCAGGCTGTTTCCGCCTTTGGCGATGCAGCAAGCTTGGAAGAAATCCTGTAGCCAGGTATCTGGCCGAGCAATGCCATCGTAGGCTTGGATATGTCTTGAGATAGCAAATCCTTCTAGGAATCTTGTCGCTCTTATGCATGGTCCGAAGCACTTTGGGCCCACGTATATATCATCATTTTCATAGCACCGCGCCTCTATGTTGGTGTTGATCATGTGCCTTGCGTCATTCGGGGATAGAGATCATCCTGAGTGTCGGCTATGGCTGCGGTGCCTTGGAGCCGGACTTCGGCTTCTGCCACCAGCTCCTCCACCACGACGCCCTCCATTGCCTCCCTGGGGGCCGTTGTGATGGCTACTTGGCGGAGAGGGTGGAGCAGCTGGTTATTTCCGGCTGATCGTCGGCCTCCATCCGAACGTCATTATTCCAGTTCCAGGGAGGGTCTTCATTGTGATGAGCCCCCTGCCGGCTTGTCTCGGCACGGTGTCCGTCGTTCCTTCGTCCGTCATCCGGACGGCTTTCATGTCTAGGAGGTGGCATTCTTTGTCGGTCTTCCTCCCGATGTTTCTCTTTATCATCGTCCCTGTGGTCTTTTGACTCTCGCCGGGGCAGGTTCCTCGGATTAAGTACAACAATTGCTTCTTGCTCTGCAACTGGGTTAACGTTACACCAGTCACGACAGCTTTGTGGTGATGTCCCGAAGATTCGGTTCTTGAGTAATTGTCCTCCCAGCGATTGAAACGATGATGCTGCTCCGGAACGCACTAGGGTCTTACGTCACCCCATGCCAGGTCTATGCGACACTGGTCGGAATCAGAGACCAGCTTTTGACTTCCGGACATGGCGACCTTTTGCTGCTCCAGTCCCTTGTTGAGTAATTTGATTCCCAACCGGATCTCCTCTGGGCTTGGATTAGCTAATAGAATTTCTCGGGCTGCCACGGTGTTCTGTACTAGGGTTGGATATACCCAATCCCCTTTGCTATCTTTTTGAGGCTCCCGCATTTCTTCTCCGAAAAGGACGGCGTGAATCTGCGGGAATTGGTTGTCATTAGCATGACGCTTCCTGGTCTTCTAGTATTGCCTGGAGTTGTACTTCTCCGCAGATGCTATGCATTTCTTTTCCTCAATGTTTTTGGCTTCATCGAGGTGTACTTTACGATGCGCTTCTAGGGCCTATGCTCTCTCGTCCAGTTCTTCAGCAGTAAGTTCTGCAGCTGTAGGAATAGGTGTGGTTAATGCAGCATCGATGAGTTTACATGCACCTTCAGTGATCACATGTCCATCCACCGATTCTTCTTTTTCGGGCTCATCTAGGATAAGTGCTCCATCCGAGTCTTCCTCGTATTCCTCGGAATCACATCCTCTGCCAGAGGGTCTTTTGTCGGGGTCTTGTTCTTCTTCTTTGCCTTCTTGGCAGCACCGGTAGCAAAGACGGCTTTGGGTCTGTTTCCCGGAGTCAAGCTCTGATCAGTACTTTCAGACATCTGGACTTTGGGATTATCTCCGACTTCCATGTCATCCTACGTTTTGGGAGAGTGTTCCCCAGATCCTTCATCCATGGCTTCTCCTTCCTTGCAGCTTTGGAGTTATACTCCTCTTCATATTCCGCGGAGAACTTTCGGAAATCTGTCGACGTCATCGATTCATCTGAGGATGCGGGTATGTCGGTGTTTGTTCCAATTGCCTCTAGCACCGAGTCGGTGTTGTCTCTAGCATCGGCAGAGCCAGATCCGGATCCCACTTATCTGACAAAGTGCGATGCGTGCTTCCTGAGGTACCTGCGGCTCTCGCGATCGTCTTCATCGAAACTTTTGATGGTCTCGAGAATTGCATATACACCTGAGTTTTCATTATCATACATTGCAGTGTGTACCTCCGGAAAGGCCTGTCTATCCCTGATCATCAGAGCCGGAATCAGTGTCATTGCTATGCTCCTCCTGGATTTCGACTTCAGCTGGTGGGTCCATCTGGGATTCGGTCTCTCCAAGGCTTGGATTTCTCCACTATCTCCGCAACTAGTGCGGGCTAGGTGGGATTAGGGTTTTCTGAGATCTGGAACTCTGCCGCCTCTGCGGACAAAGGGGTCCAGAAGTTTTTTCTGCCTCTATCATCACCGTTGGGGTGGGTGGGATGGGTTCAGCAAAACGGATGTAAACATCGATCTCGCCAAAGGACATGATGGTGTAGGCAGTCACAGCCTCCCTAGCCGGTATCCAGGTCTCGTCGAGAACGATGAGAGGGACGTCGCTGGCATAGAGGATGCGACTGACGGTGATAGTCTCGCTGATTCCGATTCTTGCAGATTCCGCTTGGAATGCAGATCCGAAGCTCACTTGCCCCACGGTGGGCGCCAATTGTTGTCGGATTGATGACAAGTACGTCATGAGGGAGTCCTCGGGGCATGCGGAAGAGAGGGGTGTGAGACGTATGGTGTTCCGGGATGGTGAGCACACAAATTTACCTAGGTTCGAATCCGCCGGCTTTGGATGGATCCTACTGCTGCTAGCAATCCAGTAATACAGCAGTGCCGGAATATGGGTTACAAGGGTTCGCCTGTGCGAGTTAAGATTTTAGACTATTGAGGGTGCCCTAAAGGTTCTCCCTAGGACGGTTTATATAGATATCCGGCCTAGGGTTTACAGGAGAGATCTATCCGGCTATGACTAAGAGTCGGTTACATAATACATCTTGAACTACAAGTAACACTATGGGCCTAAGTCGGTAAGTCTTCTGGGCCTCCCCGTAGCCGGACTGGACTCTGTCTCTTCTTCCTGACGGGGCTGCCCGTGAAGCAAAGCTCTAACCCGAAGTGGGCCACCCTGGTCAGTGAGGAACTGTGAGGATACCCAGAAAGTATATCCCCAACACTATGAGCTTTGTATTTCTCTTGGAGATGGGCAATTGTCAAATCCTTGTAGTGACCAGCACCATTACGCCATGAGCAATATGAGTAACATGGAAACTACATATACAAATCCAAAATTAAACCAGATTCTCATTTCAAAAAAATTAAACCAAATTCTTGTTTGAAAAATAATAATCCAAATTCAGCTGCACACATCCTGCAAGCTCCACAGTGCTACCGCAAATGGCAAAGAATCATATATGCATATTGCCAAACATGGGAAACGGAACCGACATGAAAATGGCCGTACTTCATGGTTTTCCTTCTTAGCTGGCACATGAGCAGTCCTGGCCTTAATAAGTGGCAATAGATCAGAATGACTTTGTTTTCATGATGCAACAAAAATGATCGGTATATTTTAGGGGACATTTTAAGTAATAAAGTGCTCTTTATCCAAAAAATATTTTCTGGGACAAAGCATAGGTTACTGAAATTCCAGCAAAGTAGCTGGATACATAAAAACACTTGTCACTCGATAATGTCTCCTCCATGGGTGGGACATGCGCATGAGCTAAACAAAATGCAGCAAAACCAGTAAATTTTAGGAAATAACACATCAAATTCACAATGCAATAAAGGATACGTGCATTAATCTGATGCCAATGATTGGGCGTGTTCCCCTTTAACAAAAAATATAATTTAAAGAACTCAAAAATGCAGGACACCAGCAAACAACAGTCTGTTTATGAATTATATGCATCAAATTACCTCTGCATTGTTCAGCAGAGGACCGTTCTGTGAAATAAAGCCAGGGCAACCTTCCCATCCTCATAAGACTCTTCTTGGTAGCATATACTTACCTATTTTTAGTGGACCTTATAACTAATTCCATGGATACATCCATGGTGACCCCATCTTCCTAATGTGGCATATAGATCTACTATTTCAAATAGCAATCACCTAAACAACTATCCGGATGGTTGTAGACTCACCGGAGATTGCGCTGATGCGATGGAAAGGTGGACGTTGTTGGGTAAAGAAGGTGCGCAATGGGGGAGGTGCACAAATTTGCAAGAAATGTAGCAATACTCATATATAGATAGAGATAGAATTAACACATAAACTAGATCAATTAGTAGTAACCACAAACTCCATACTGGCTGTAAGCAGACTATCAACTTCTCCCATATTAATTAACCTAGTGTAATTTAACATGGCAGTACTATGAGATGGTGAGTACTAGTAAACAAAAGGGGATTACTTAATTATTAGTGGAATCTATAGCCAGCCACCAAAAGCATCATGAGCATGCTAAATATCTAGATTGCAGACCATACTTGGTTAAGAACCTAATGTCCAGCTCTAATTATCCAAATCTAAGAGCATTTATCCTATTTACGACTGAGTGTAGTGAGTTGGAGACATCCATTAACTCTGCAGCCATCACCTCGTCATGCATCTGATGGCGCTCTTGCTCCTCCCTGAGGTCATCGTGGATCTCGAGCTGTAACCACAATGACATCATCGCGTGCTGCAGCGAAAGTGAGTGCGGTAGATCAACCTAGTGGATGAACATGCAACACTGACATTCGTAGTTGCAACCCAAGAACCTGCGGCCAAAGTTCGTTCCCTCGAACGCGACGCGGCGACGGGGCGCCAGGGCGCACTCGCACCAGATCCAGAGATCTGCATCGGTAATGATGTCATACCACTCTACATCTACCATCCATGCCAACATCTGAACCCGGGAAACATCGTCGATCAAGACGGGAAGAATAGAGAAAAAACCCCAAAAGGAGAGAACCCGTAAGCTAAATTTGAGAAAATAAACGGAGACCATGAACTCTGGTGTACTTACCCTAACCGGGCCTCCTTGCGCATCAAGATCCCCCGTCATTCACCGGACCGGCATGAATGAATCTGCCGACATTGCTCGAAAAAGAGGGCGCCTTCAAATCCTAGCGCAGAGGCTTCGTGGAGAAGAAAGAGGTAGGGGAGCTGGTCCTCACATTTGCTAGCTACTACTCCGTATTGGATTTAACTCGACCACTGATAACTGGGGCCCATGCTAGAGAGCCTGTGGGCCCCCAAACATCACTCACCTAGTTTGACTTGCATTACATGTACTTTTGGAAAACAGATCAAAACTCAATAAATAAATAAATAAACCAAAGGCCCCCCTCTCTTTTGCGAAAACCCATTACAAAACGGAGACGCTTACAAATGTGTACAGACACTCACCCCTATGAATACAAGTACGCACACCCTACACCTATGAGCACTTCAGAAAGACTGGATCATGAGACTGATCTGGCGGGGCTTGAGCTTGACAAAGTCACCATAGGCACCTCAATATATATTGACGGGAACATCGCCTCTCACTACCCTCATAACCATCCTTCAAATTCGAGCGCTGAGGTTTGGTGGTGAAGGAAGTGCTAGGGGGTCAGAGCTCACATTCTCTAGATAATATGGTATGTAATTGAACAACTAATAATGTTCCCCCCGGTAGTGAGCCCATAGACCCTAGACACCAGTGACCATTACAATTAGTTTGGGAAAACTGAGAAAAACTTAATATAAACAGAAGGCCCATCTCTCTCTTTTTTGCAAAACCCCACTACAAAACGCACACGCTCACAAATGCATACACACACTCACCCCTATGAACGCATGAACGCACATCCTACCCCTATGAGCACCTCCAAAAGATTGTGTCTTCAGACTGTCCAGTGGGGGGCTTGAGCTTGACGAAGTCACCATAGGCACCTCGCTATCAACGGGAACATCGCTTCCTACTGCTCTTGTAATCGACCTTCAAAGCCGAGCGTCGAGGCTTCATCGAGAAGGAAGATCTAGAGGAGTCAGAGCTAACATTTGTTGGCTGCTATAGGATATAACTAGACCACTAATAACAACAAGGCCCCACGGTAGTGAGCCCATAGGCCCCAGACATAAGATCAAGCACGGCATCAAGTCTTAAACATATGTCTAAACGGTGGAGTGGGTAGTGCTAACAAAAAGATTTTTCAAGGTGATTCTAGTGCTAGACTTATGTCTAAGAGAATCAACTGGCAGGAGGGCCCACTAGTCAGTGGATAACAATCTGTTTTTATTTTTATTTTTAGCATGGTTGTGTGGACCCACTTCAGTTCTAAATGCTGGAGCAAAAGTGGTTTTCATAGCTAATTCTAGACACTACACACACCATTACTCGACGTAGCTTAGAAATTTACTAGCCTCATGTCTAAGTAAATTGTAGATTGCTTTGAAAGTTTTATGAAAAAGCTTTTGGAGGTACCCATCGAGGGGTCAATTAATATATCACAAACCACCGAGAGTTTTGACGATAGGTTCAACTTCTTGCTAAGATAGATTTTGCATCTTGATAATTTAATGAAATTAGGTCAAACTTGAGCTACAAGTAAGCGCGATATAGATTGCTCTTGAATTAAATGTCTTTTCAGAGGTCTATAGGTGCATCTTGTTGTAGTAAACAGTTCCATCAGTATGAGTTTCCAACTAACTCAAAAAAGAACATTCTCAATTTTCCAAGTGTGATGACAAGATTGTTCTTTCCCGTAAACAAAGTCCGAAGAATATGGATCTAAATGACACAAGTGGCAAGTTTTTAGACATATATTATGGACCAACATGTTGTACTTACGGTTTCCCATGTTTTATGAGTTCTCAAACTTCCTAGCTAACTTTGTCCACTTGATTGATTTTATGCCGATTTATTGAAATTATTAGGTAAAAATTGAACTACCACAAGTAAATTGTAGGTTTCTTCAAAAGTTTGACGAAAGATCTCACTTGGAGGTACCCATCGGGGGGAGGGGGTCAATTAATATATAGGTACGGTCAAATTCTTGCTAAGATTTTGCATCAATTTAATGAAATTAAGTTAGACTTGAGCTACAAGTAAGCGTGATAGACTGCTCTTGAATTAAATGTCTTTTCGGAGGTAGATGGGTGCATCTTCTTGTAGTAAACAATGTCGTCGGTGTGAGTTTCCAACTACCAGGAAAGAACATTGTCAATTTTCCGAGTGATGTCATGATCATTCTCTCCCGTAAAGGAAGTCCGAAGAATATTGATCTAAATAAATGCCATAAGCCAAAGTTTTCACACTCACACACAGACACACACACACACACACACACACATATATATACTAGTAAAAGGCACGTGCCACACTCGTATATACTGTATGAAATGTGATTTAACGAACATTAAGTTGTTATTAACCAATAGTCTTGTTAGAGAAAAAGACATACATTAAGTATATTAATAATAACTATCTACACATATTGAGAATACAACCTACTGTGCTATGATTTGTTTTACGGGTGGGGTAGGGGTGGGGGTGACATGATGGTTCTAGAACATGGTGGAGTTTGCTGTTGGTACTATTCAACATGAATCCAGCTACTCTAAACCATTGGATCTAACAGCCCAATGGTCAGGATTTGTGCTATGGATCCAATTCAAAACTGCTCCATTATAGTAGTAGACATATATATATATAGTGGACTAGCATATTATACTTATGATTTCTCGTGTTTCATGAGTTCTCAAACTCCCTACCTAGCTCCGCCCACTTGAATGACATTATGTCGATTTATCGAAAATAGGTCAAATTTGAACTAGTACAAGTAAATTGTAGGTTACTATCGAAGTTCTACGGAAAAGCTTTTGGAGGTACCCATCGGGGGGTCACAATTAATATATGAGAAACCATCCAACGGGAGTTTTGATGACAAGTTGGATCAAGACTGGCAAATCCAAACATTTTGCTAACTGTTGGATCTTCTTTTCCATTCTTAGCATCTAGAAAGATTCTACTTATAGTCTCGATGAGAACGATGAACGTTAGTATGCATCAACCTCAAAACACACACTTGATTGCTTAGTTTTAGGGTCCTTGTGCTAAGTGCATGGACTTGGATGCAATTTTCATTTTTTATGAGGTCCTTGATATGTAAGTTATACTTCCACCGACCGTGTTCACTCTCAAGCACCTCGGTCCTACGAGACCTACCATTATATCGGCCATTCGTAGTACTTCGTATCTTATCTTTATCTTGTGTTATGTCTTACAATACCATGTAGGGGTTCCGCGCATCAAAACAATAAAATTTTACCCAACCCCCTGAACCCCTGATGCTGCCAGGACCTATCTATTAGTAATACAATAACAGGAGGGGCTTTTTGCGAACTTACCCTTGAAGATCGAAAAGCGTTGTCAACGCTCAGGAGAGCGTGGTTGATGTAGATGAGCCGAAGCCAACCTCAAGGTCGTGATGAAGTCCTTGCGCTCCTTTGGCTCCAGCCGCTCCAACAACTTGAGTGCCTCAAGTGTGACACCTCGCGGGGAGTTACACACGTATGGTGCCTGACGATGACTCCCGCTTCCCCGATCCAGCAACAGTTGCGGAAGTAGAGCTCCTGAATCCGAATCCCGCATCACGACGGCGCTCTGCGGTGAAGATGTCTCTTGTTCGCGCAGTCCAAACTTGGGACCACGGTCACGAGAGAGAGAGAGAGAGAGAGAGAGAGAGAGAGAGAGAGAGAGAGAGAGAGGGAGGGAGGGAGAGAGAGAGAGAATATGAACTGGAGGTCCTCCCAAAAGTGACAAGACCTTTATTGAATATTGTGTGTATTTATCTGGCCAAATACCCCCACTATATATAGGGGAAGGGGAGGTACTACCTCCCTCAAAGTCCCGGGGTGGGACTAAAGGAGAAGGAGAGGTGGGGAGGCGTGCCGGCCAGGCCCCACCCATGGGCCCCACGTGGGGCTGGCCCACTAGGGCCGCCGGCCACCTCTTGGCCTCTCCTAGGGGTGTGGTCCCTTCTTGGGCCCTTTCCCCTCCAGGAATTGGCCCATTAAGCCCTTTGACCATTTAACTGATTTTATATTTTATTAAATAATTATGAATAAATGATTAAATCAATATTTAACATTCATTCACATATTATTCAATCTCCGTGGCTATGGAACACCTTCCACCTCCACTCCGGACATCCTCCGGACTTACCGAAACGTTTCCGATTTTCTCTCTACAATTCTTCGGCGATTCTTCCAATCCTATAAACACTCTCTAAGCATCATCAAGACCTTAAGCGTGATACCCCACGGTTCAGGAACACTCCAGACATGGTCGGGACACTCCCGCACCAATGATCGACAGAGGGACCTGGATGGCCATGTGACCCCTGTGCGTTTCAGGAAGATCTTTCGTCGTTTGAACCGGGATAGTCGTGTCTTATTCCCTTTGTCTCTCGATACTTGCATTGCCCGAGATCTGATCAATGAAATCACCATGACGTGTTCAATCTCATTACCGAACAATGCTACTTGACTCCTTCCGACAAATGATATCCCTATGATCAAATCACACGCTGCGCAGCTATTGGATATAACTTCTCCAAGTGGGATATTGAGTATCTTTCCGTCATGTGTACGGAAAAATCCTGCTCTTAACATATATTGCCTCTATGGTTTCCTACGAATACCTGAACACACCTTTATAACCACTATATTACCAAGTGGCGCTTGATGCTATCAAAGCACTCCCGGGAGACAGTGATTGATATAGCCTCACGGTCTAAGGAATACTCTACGGGGATCCATTTCTAACCATCGTAACTTGAACTTCGAGACATGATCGGTTCATGATGTTTAGGTTGGGTATTAGTTCATCATCTCATTCTCAGAATGAGTTGACTCCATTTCCAACTGGCATAAATGCCACATGATCAGGAAACATGATCATCTATTGACCAATCAATCAGTGACTAGAGTTTCACTGGGAACCCCTGGTTGTTTATATATCACACGTGTATTGATGTTTCCACTCAATACAGTTATTGCATGATATAAAACTTAATCATAAACTTTATGAAATATGATAATAGTCCTTATTACTATTTGTCTCTAGGGCATATTTCCAACATTCTCCCACTTGCACTAGAGTACAAATACACTAGCTGCATTTGTTCTTAATCATTGGCACCATATCCGGTACCCTGAACATGCTTGCTCATGGAAGAGGTCGATCTTGGGTCTGTACTTTACAGTCCCAAATCCTTTGCAACTTACTAATGTCACCTTGATTGACATTAATACTTTATCATCACATGATAACATATGTGTGTATGCATCATCGCTATGGCAGCAGAATGAGGCCTGATTCCAGGATCCTACAGTGACTTTAGATCAACCACAAGGGCTTTCTCATGGGCACTGTGCCCTGGGACACATCATTCTATGTTAAAAGCGAACTAGCCCCGCCATAACATTATACAACACTTTAGATGGTACCCTTATCTATTATTATAAATGTATTCATCGAAACACTAGTGCACTCTATGCAACTTTCTATGCTTTGTTCACCTCGCTTTCTACTTGACTTTAATCGGTATTTCCAGGAGTTTCCAACATATTCCCTTATAACATAACCCTTTATGTTTTAAGATATGTATCCTTTATGGATTTGGAAAATGTGTCTGCAGTTCTCTATTAGACACTGCTGACAGACTTAGCTCCACGTTCTGTGATTCGAACTTAATCACTTTCATACAGTCCTTCTTGGATCATATATTATTTTAAGTTATCTTCATGGTTTTCTAAGATAGAACCTATGTCTCAACATAGTGGATGATGATCATCCTTTTCTTTCTTTCAACCATTGATGTTAAACTTAATACTATTCCTAACTTGAGTTATTAAGGACTAGTTCCTTAATTAACTTCTATTCTGAAACCCTTTTCAGAATCCCTTAAGGAATACTACATAATATCATAATACACCTATTATCAACTTCTACACCTTATAAATCATTATTTATAAGTACTTGTGCTTTTATTCTCAACACCCTTAAGAATCACTCTATAAGCTCCCACTCAAAATATGTTTCTACCATATTTGGGTATGAGTCAGTACTCTTACTCAAACTATGTTCCTACATATTTGAATTTGAGACTTATATTGCTCCCACTCAAAAATATGTCATTCACATATTGTTTTAGGGAGACTTTCATAGCTCCCACTTAATTTCATGCAAAATTGCATATCTACTCACTATTTTGAACAATTTCAAAATCCTTTGATCAAATATCAAATTTGGAGTTTTACTATGAGATACCAGTACTTTTACTAGTTTTAAATCCACTAGACATTTAGCACATATGAATCAAATTCATTTGAATTCGTCCAATACTTGACAAATTGTGTTTTCACCATTCACCCCTTTTTCCACTATGGATTTGTAGTCATTTGGGAAAATTCAAGTAACCCCTTTTACTTGTGAGATTCAGCAACGAATTGCTCTCTAATCTCAAGGGAATTTTGCTATGGGATTTCTCATAATTCTAGTTTACCATTATTTCCTTAGTAGTTCTTAGGTATGTCATATTCCAAGAATCATGACAAATGATTCACAAATCTCTCCATACAAGATATGTATTACATTTTGAATCCTACTTCATGTTGTGAAAATATCAGTGGGGAAAACACACTGATCATTATCATTGATTCTTTCCTTTGTGAAAAGAATCATTCAAGAATGTTGTCTGTTGCGCTTCTCAACACTCTGATGCATAGTTTTGAATCCTCATCGTGTTTTTCACTATCTTCCATTTGCTCCATAATCGAGAAATATCACTAAAAGTGAGTTTTCTCAAGAATGCACCAAAATCCAAGCAATACAAGTTTTTCTTCTCTTTTCGTTTCAGCTATGGATTTCGTATTCAAAGTTTCCAATGAATACTCTACAATGACTTATTCGTTATTGTTTTGGTTATATCGAATAACCCCCAAACTTTTACGAATTCTAGTGGTTCACTATATATTCTAATTGAGTGCTAACTGTTTCTAACTAATGGTCTCTACATCTACACTACAACGATTTATTTGGTGCCATCTATTTACCCACTTTGATATCTAATATAACATTGTGATGCTTTGTATTTTGACGTTTCAAAACACTTTGCATTCCACAATTTCTTTTATGCCATTCTTATAAAGTTGAATTTCATTACTATTGATCAAATCATAGTAATTAGATTCTCTTTTATATTTATACCCTTTGTTGATGAAACACTTTGATCAAATCAAATAGTTTCATATTCATGTTTCCTTTGGTATATTACTTTACACATATAAACAATCATATAATGATAATTACCATTTTGTTAAAACACAATACATCGAATATGTATTTACTTTTAACAATTCATTAAAACACTTTGTATTCAAGTAATACATGGTGTTCAAGTTATTTTTGCCGAACTTAGGCATGATTTATATGTGATAAGAAATCAAATGTCTTTCACATGTTATCACATAACTTTTGAATTTAAACAATGGTTTCATTCATTAATGAACATATCATTAAGTTGGGTATTTTAAGGCATTTCAATATTTTACAAATGTTCATACATTATCAATTAGTTTCAAACAACAAGGATAATTCACATATAATCAAACAAGATATGAACACAAATAGAAATCATTCATAAAAGTAGAACAACTGTTTGTTACAAACTCATATGAATAACCATCTCACATAGTGTGAGACACACTAAAGAAGTTCATAATATTTTGATTACAATAATCATCCTAAACATAAAATAAATGATAAATGTTGAGGGAGAGTGTCGTCGGCCATCATTATCATGCTCGCCATCAACACGCATGCCACCTCCTCTCCAGCAAGCACCTCTCATGCAGAAGGACCTGTTTTCAGCAAAACAGAACAAGTATCAAATATACTTAACACTGCAAATGTGTTTGCAAGATTATAACATTTATAAAATTGTATATCAAATATATACATTTGTCATCGATGACCTCTCCGGTGATTGGTTCAACCTTTACGTTCCTGAACGTAATATGAACTCTTGGAAATCCGATGTTTCTGTATCACCACTCGTGATGCTACTTCGGACATGTCCTTCGTTGCTGGGAGGCAACGATCAAAGAAGTACGCCTATCGCAAACGGATCATCCATCCAGTAATCCACGAAGTGAACCTGTCAAGCATGCGCTCCAAGTGACCCTTCAGACATGTGTGCTCCTCCATCTGCATGGAAAGGAACTCTCCAAGCAGCTCGTGCTTCCACATACGCACATGGCGTATGAACTCTGCTCTTAGATGATCCACCATCGAATATGGATCAAGATCACCCATGAGCGGATGGAGTTCATCCACCATCCCGTAACACATTATTATCTGAATGCAGCTGGACATTTCTTGATGATAGTAGCGATATGCCAGCTCTTGTGGGGTCTCATAGTGGTCTGGCTCAGTCAAATCCATCATGCGGCGTATGTAGTCTACCACATGGTTCTTAGTAAGGAGATCATTTAGGCGCACAAGCCAACTAGGGAAGTTGGATCCATCAAGTCTAAGTTTCTCACCCTTTACCCATACCTCAATGACAAAGTAAGCTTCACGGTGAGCCATCTCTACATTTATAATTGCAAAAAGAATTTAGATTAAGTTTATAATTAAATGAGTTAATAATAACTCCACTCAGAAACACCTATCCCCAGAAGGGTTCCTAGTGATAACATGACCCCTATCAGGCACATCTCCCCCGATCGTCACGGCCATCAATGTGGGTTCAAGGGTGGACGCTAAACGTCGGTCACATCATTCATGCGACTCGTGCTCGATCTTTCGACCATCCGCATTCCGAGGCCATGTCTGCACATGCTAGGCTCGCCAAATCAACCTTAGTGTATTCGCTATGCAACATGTCTTACACACACTGTATGCGAATGTAGATATGTCTGACACCCATGCATGTACCATGGATCGCCTCATACCGAAGAACTTTCTAGGTGGAGCACACTAAGGGGGAACATAATCGTTGGTAATTTTAACAGGGGTCATCTTATTAGGCTACCGTCGAGTATATAATACTAGCACACAATAAGATATACAAACAATAACATTGAATGTAAATGCGATGTGATATGGTCCTTCACGTCGTGATCTCCATCCAATTGTCACCGGATTCCGGCACCAGGGTTCTGGCGCCGTAGACGCCAGGGTACCGGTGTCTTTCCGGCGTGGTAGTCCGTCATCTCCATGACTATCTACTACTACGTAACATAAGGTAATCACTTTACCTTTGCCACAACCATATCACAAAGCAACGCCCCCTGCAAAACAAAGTTAGATGCCTCTACTTTATCTTTGCATGTTTTACGTGGCTGAATGGGCTTTCGCACAAGAACCATTCTTACCTACGAACTTTCAGCACAACGCTGATCAAGTAGTTGTCTCTACTACACCCCTTTCGGGGCCCTCCATCGCAAATGGTATACCAACTAATGCGAGAGAGATAGACACCCCCCTAAGCCACTTTATACAGTACAAGCCATATGTCAAGCATGGACCAGTCTCGCAAATGAACGCGTAAAGTCGGTTGGGGGCGCTTCATCAAGCATTACTGTGGTATGCACAAGTACACGTGGGAGGGTAACAACAAAAAGATCAACGCCCACATGCTACATCTCGTGTGTTCTACTCTTACTAGCATTACTACGCAAAGATCTAGCTCTGATACCACTGTAGGGGTTCCGCGCATGAAAACAATAAATTTTTACTCTACGCCCCTGAACCCCTGATGCTGCCAGGACCTATCTATTAGTAATACAGTAACGGGAGGGGCTTTTCTAGAACTTAACCTTGAAGACCGAAACGCGTTGTCACCGCTCAGGAGAGCGTGGTTGATGTAGACGAGCCGAAGCCGACCTCAAGGTCGTGATGAAGTCCTTGCGCTACTTGGGCTCCAACGATTTGAGTGCCTCAAGTGTGACACCTCACGGGGAGTTACACACGTCCGGTGCCTGACGATGACTCCCGCTTCCCCGATCCAGCAACAGTTGTGGAAGTAGAGTTCCTGGATCTGAATCCCGCAACGCGACGGTGCTCTGCGGTGAAGATGTCTCTCGTTCGCGTAGTTCGAACTTGGGACCATGGTCACGAGAGAGAGAGAGAGAGAGAGAGAGAGACAGAGAGAGAGAGAGAAAATATCAACTAGAGGTCCTCCCAAAAGTGAGAAGACCTTTATTGAATATTATATTTATCTAGCCAAATACCCCCACTATATATAGGGGAAGGGGAGGTACTACCTCCCTCAAAGTCCCGAGGTGGGACTAAAGGAGAAGGAGAGGTGGGGAGGCGCGCCGGCCAGCCCCCACCCACAGGTCCCACATGGGGCTGGCCCACTAGGGCCGCCGGCCACCCCCTAGGCCTCTCCTAGGGGTGTGGTCCCCTCTTGGGCCCTTTCCCCTCCAGGAATTGGCCCATTAAGCTCTTTGACCATTTAATTGTTTTTCTCTTTTATTAAATAATTATGAATAAATGATTAAATCAATATTTAACATTCATTCCCATATTATTCAATCTCCGTGGCTATGGAACACCTTCCACCTCCACTCCGGACATCCTCCGGACTTACCAAAACCCTTCCGGTTTTCACTCTACTATTCTTCAGCGATTCTTCCAATCCTATAAACACTCTCTAAGAATCATCAAGCCCTTAAGCGTGATACCCCACGGTTCGGGAACACTCCAGACATGGTCGGGACACTCCCGCACCAATGATTAACAGAGGGACCTGGATGGCCATGTGACTCCTGTGCGTTCCATCAAGATCTTTCGTCGTTTGAACCAGGACAGTCGTGTCTTATTCCCTTTTTCTCTCGATACTTGCATTGCCCGAGATCTGATCAATGACATCACTACGTCGTGTTCAATATCGTTACCGAACAATGCTACTTGACTCGTTCTGACAAGTGATATCCCTGTGATCAAATCACACGCTGTGCGGCTATTGGATATAACTTCTTCGAGTGGGCCCTTGAGTATCTTTCCGTCATGTTGCTGACTCGTGTATTAACGAGCTCGTTGGGGAACCCCAAGAGGAAGGTATGATGAGTACAGCAGTAAGTTTTCCCTCAGTACGAAACCAAGGTTATCAATCCAGTAGGAGCAAGGAAACACCCCAAAGGTGTTGCTAGCTGAGCCTTGGCAGGGCGCACTACCGGTGCCAGCTGCAACATGGAGACCTGCACAACACAACCACGGAACTCTATCCCCAACTTGCGATGAGGTTGTCAATCTCACCGATTTTGCTGAAAACAAAGGATTAAACATATCGAATGGAAGGAAGTAATAGTTTCCATAAAGTAAACACAAAGAAGTAAACAATTTGTAGATTGTATGTAAAAGAAAGGACCGGGGTCCATAGTTCAATAGAGGTGGCTCTCCTTAAGATAGATAACATGCTGGGTGAACAAATTACAGCGGGGCAATTGACAAACATCGAGAAAGCATACAAGCATATACTAATCATCTTGACTCCTTTGAGATTTGGTTGGGCATTACAACATTATACATAGACCGCCATCCAACTGCATCTATGACTAATAATCCACCTTCAGGTTATCATCCGAACCCCCTCTAGTATTAAGTTGCAAGCAACAGATTATTGCTTTACGAATTGCTAGTAAAGTAAACAATACGATTGTTCTATGAACAAAGGATTGCTGTTTTCTCCCTAGTAGCAACAACACATCTAGTACCTTAGAGATTTCTGTCACTTCCCCAGATTACCAGAGGCATGAACTCACTATCGAGCATAAATACTAACTCTTGGAGTTGCTAGCATCTACTTGGCCAAGATAGCTACTAACAACGGAAAGCATGCAAGATCACAAATAACAAAGACATGATAGAATCAATAATCAATCTGAAATAGCATCTCAATATCCATCAGATCCCTGCAAACACAACATGCAGAATTACAAATAGATGATCTTGATCATGAATGGAGCTCACAAGATCTAGACTTGAAAGCACAAAGGAGGAGAACCAGCCATCTAGCTACTACATGTACCCATAGTCCAGAGATGAACTACTCACGCATCACACCGGAGGCTTGCATGATGATGAAGAAAGCCTCTAGGGTGAATTCCCCTCTCTTGCAGGGTGCCGGGAAGAGCTTCAGATCCCTCCCGATCTAGGGATGGAGATGACAACGGCTACAAACTCTTTCATGGATTTTTTATCGGGTACTTAGGGTTTCCATATCAGAGGAAATATATAGGCGGGAGGAGAGGCCGAGGTGGTGCTAGGGTCGGCTAGACCACCCCCTGGCGCGGGCCAGGCCTGGCCGTGCGGCCAGGTGGTGTTGCCAGGCCACAGCCCCTCTCTGTCTCGTATTTTGGCTCTAGATGTCCCTCGGTAAAATAGTGACTTTGGCTTTTGTCCCGTCCAATTCCGAGAATATTCATTTTCCGACTTCCTAGAACCAAAAACAGCAAGAAACAGGCAGCTGGCACTGTGGCTCTTGTTAATACGTTAGTCTAAGAAATCAAATGAAAAGTACTCCAAAGTGTGGATAAAACACAAGAAAGTAGATAAAACCAAGCATGGAACATGAAAAATTATAGATACATTTGCAATGTATCAACATCCCCAAGCTTAACTCCTGCTCGTCCTCGAGTTGGTAAGTGATAAAGAGAAAGAATAATTTTTGAGGTGACATGCACCATCATGAACTTGATCAAAGTATTTGTAAAACATTCAAAGCTGGGATCATAGTACTTCAATCATAACATGAAAAACAAAGTTCTAGCAATAAGACAAAGAAACTAAGTTGCAACATGAAAAGGCACAAACAAAAGATTCATGAATAACAATGCTTTGCAAGACGTTTGTTTGTTTCACATAAAGAAAACATAGCATAATAGTATTCAGCTTGTCCCTCATGGAGTAGCAAATATAAATGCATAGGACACCTTCAAAGTTCATAAGAGTGACTAGATACAAATAGTTTAAAACAAGCAATATAAAGTTATGCATCAATCAACAAGTTTTGGGACAATGCACATAGAACTAAGAATGGCCACTATGCTCTCAAAGTAGGTACATAAAGGTAGAAGGTGGAGACTCAATATAATGGTGGAAGAAAGGCCTTCATAGAAGGAAGTAGGGATTCAAGTCTCATAAAGAGCTTCCAAAAATTATGGTACTTATAGCTTTCAGCTCTCATTGCCCCTATCATAAGCATCTTGAAGTGATTAAGGTTAAAGTGAACAAACTATGGTGTACAAACTAAGGTTAAAGTGAACAAACTATGGTTAAAGTGAACAAACTATGGGGACAAAGTTAGAAATCTCATGTCCCTTGAATACGAGGGGCTGCTCCTCATGCTACTCAAGTTTAGTCACCGGTAAGTTCTTGTCATCGTAAATACATGTGTATCATAGAGAACCACCAACGGGGTACCCCTTGTCCGATGATACGGAAGAATCCCCATATCAAAATGACAAGGCAAGCAGACAACGAGCATCTCAGCAATCTTCTTATTTACCTTGGGAATATGGTGCTTTTTTCTCTCTTTCCTCTTTTCATAATCTATTTTTTTCTCTTTTCTCTTTTTTCTCAATAGGACTCTTTTTTTATAAGAAGAATGCTTCATAGACAGCTCATTATGGTTACGCTGCAGTTTTCCACCATGTCAGCATGGATTAGACTAGCGGCCCATGCGTTTCTTTAACACATATACATAACTCCATGGACTTACAAGCTCCCCTTTCTTTTCACACCGACGACATCCATAGACAAAAGAGCATCATATCAACTAGGTACAAAGTACCAGTGAAATGTTGAAAGTGTTCCCCATGACAGCATGGTTCTGCTAATTCCCAACAAATAAGTGCAAGCATATACAAGATAGATGACACAATGATTCAAGTTTATTAAGGGCAAGAACAGTAAAGTGTGCCATCAAGTTAGTGAGAGCTTTAATCACTAGTTTTCTTATAACAAGTTTAATTCAGAAGGTAAAAAAAACATGAATATACTTGGAATAGCATATGCTAGTAGGTAGGTATGGTGGACTCTTTGGAATAACTTGGTTTAGGGAGTTGGATGCATGCGTGGAACTCATACTTGGTTATGGAGGCTAGCAAAAGACTGGGAGCGACAAACTAAGAGAGCAATAATGGCCATAATCATGCAGAGCAACAAAACATCATTGATCAAAGCATAAAGTGATACCACACGTTGAAAACTAAAGGATCATAAAGGCTATGGTGACTTTGGATAGTCATAACATGGTGTGAGCATGCGCCAAGTCAACCCAAATAAAGCATCAAAAGAGAATACCACAATACTATGCTTTAATATGCTAAAACAACGCATGATTCATCCAAGGCACATTAGTCAATCTCAATTGTTTATAACAAGTCATGATACAGCAAAGAATACTAAGCATAAAGCCAAAACAATATCAAGCATGGCATGACAAAGCATAGGCCACCGTCAAAAACAAGCTCTCTTTACCACTTAAGCATGAACTTTCCTACTCTTTTCCAATCCAAACCAAACTATTTGAAAACCAATGTATGAAAGAGGGGGTCCAACCAATTTATTCAGAAAACTAAGCAAACCAAGAAAATGAAAAACTAAAACAAAAACAAAAAAGAAGACGCTCCAAGAACAACACAACTGTGTATGAAACAATAAAAATGAAGCGTTTGGAAGAAACCTGGGATTTTTATTGATGAAGAAGGGGATGCCCAAGGCATCCCCAAGCTTTGACGCTTGTACTTCTTGGATATTTCTTGAGGTGACACGCGTGGCATCCCCAAGCTTGAGCTTTAGTACATCCTTCATCTCATTACTCATTCCTTCCATACACCTGAAATTTTTCCTTCATACAAAACTTCACACAATCTTTATTAGCAACATTAGTGCACTCAAGATAATAAGTCTTAAGGTTCAGTTCTAACACCAATAAACTTCCATTAGAACACTAGGTACTGTATCACTTCCCTCAAAAATCTCAATTCCCCAAAAGAACTCAAAAAGTTACCAACAAGAAGCAAATGCATAAAATGGCAGAAATCTGTCAAAACAGACCAGCAGGTAAAGACAATTTTTTTCGAAGACCTTCGGTTGCTGAAATCAAAAAGTGTTGAACTAACTAAAGTTAGATAACAACCTGGGGCAGAAGCACAAAATTCACGCCTCAAAAGGTCATACAGAGATTTTACACGAATGTTTACGGTGAAGCACAAAAATCTGTTTCAGGACAACAACTTTCCCAATCATTACTTCTCTCTCATTAGAGGTTACTCTTGGCACAAAAAGCAAATAAAAAGGAAAAGGAGCGGTTATTACTGTGGTAATAACTTCCAAGACTCTTCTAAAACTTTTGGGTTATCTCCCAATAAGTACTTTTCTTTAATGCATTTAAGTTAGGCATAAGAAGCAAGAAAAAGGATCAAGTGTTCGAAGAAGCATTAAAACCAAATTTCTTGCCCTTACCTCTCTTACTTTTATTCTTAACCTTGGGGAACATAGGATTGTTTGGTGGAGAGGCAAGGTGCATGGTCCCCTTTCCCACATCTATTATTGCTCCAAGGAGTTCTAATAGGGACCTTCCAAGCGTAATTTGTCCTTTTCCTGCACATTCAATAACAAGATAATCAGTAGAAATCATTTCCCCAAGGATCTTTGTAAAAACTCCTTCATCTATTCCAATAGGTAATATTGTAGCATTATTAGCAAGATATATTTCTTTTCCTCCTTCAGTAAGCCCCCAAAGATTCAAAGATTCATAAATATCTTTGGGCATAAGAAAAAATTCAGACATGATATCACAGCGAGCTTGAAAAGTTTCATTATTTATATCAATCTTTACTATGGGGAGCCACTTTGATTGTTCAGAATTATTGGGACATAATTATGATGCTCTCTAAGCATGTTTTAACAATCCTTTAAACTAGTAGTGCGGGTCTCAAGAGTGTTCAATTTAGCAAATACGTTTGTGAAAGAAATATCAGTTTTGCTAGGCAAATTTTAAGTAAAGACCAATTTCTTTATAGCATTAACAACATCATCCTCATTGCATTGGAGGAAATATCCTCCCACAATAGCATCTAAAGCATATCTATAGCAAAGAACAATTCCAAGGTAAAAACTGCTAAGGAACAAGCTTTGAGTCATTTTAGGCTTAGTTTTTTTCATGTAGATCAGAGATTCTAGACCAAGCTTCCTTGAAGCTTTCCTCAATTCCTTGTTTAAAAGTGAAAATCATTTCCTCAGGTGACATAGTGATTGGAGCAAGGCTAGAAATAATGGCAACTTAAGATAGAAACTAATTTTTTTGTGTTTTTAAATAAGAAAGCAAACTAGTAAAACTAATTTTTTTGTGTTTTCGATAAAGAAACAAGCAAACAAAGCAAAAGTAAACTAAGCAAAACAAAAATAACAAAGTAAAGAGATTGGTTATGAGGGACTCCCCTTGTGAAGATGTCCTTGCCCCCGACAACGGCGCCAGGAAATATTTTTGATGGCACGTGGTTAACGTGGGAGCTTCTTCTTCTTTGTTCCCCGGCAACGGCGCCAGAAAATATACTTGCCGACTCGTGTATTAACGAGCTCATTGGGGAACCCCAAGAGGAAGGTATGATGAGTATAGCATTAAGTTTTCCCTCAGTACGAAACCAAGGTTATCAATCTAGTAGGAGCAAGGAAACACCCCAAAGGTGTTGCTAGCTGAGCCTTGGGAGGGCGCACTACCGGTGCTAGTAGCAACGTGGATACCTGCACAACACAACCACCAAACTTTGCCCCCAACTTACGATGAGGTTGTCAATCTCACCGGTTTTGCTGGAAACAAAGGATTAAACGTATCGAATAGAAGGAAGTAATAGTTTGCAGAAACTAAACACAAAGAAGTAAACAGTTGATTGTAGATTGAATGTAAAAGAAAGGACCGGGGTCCATAGTTCACTAGAGGTGGCTCTCCTTAAGATAGATAACATGCTGGGTGAACAAATTACAGTGGGGCAATTGACAAACATCGAGAAAGCATACAAGCATATACTAATCATCTTGACTCCTTTGAGATTCGATTGGGCATTACAACATTATACATAGACCACCATCCAACTGCATCTATGACTAATAATCCACCTTCAGGTTATCATCCGAACCCCCTCCAGTATTAAGTTGCAAGCAACAGATTATTGCTTTACGAATTGCGTGTAAAGGAAACAATACGATTGTTCTATGAACAAACGATTGTTGTTTTCTCCCTAGTAGCAACAACACATCTAGTACCTTAGAGATTTCTGTCACTTCCCCAGATTACCAAAGGCATGAACCCACTATCGAGCATAAATACTAACTCTTGGAGTTGCTAGCATCTACTTGGCCAAGATAGCTACTAAAAACGGAAAGCATGCAAGATCACACATAACAAAGACATGATAGAATCAATAATCAATCTGAAATAGCATCTCAATATCCATTAGATCCCCGCAAATACAACATCCAGAATTACAAATAGATGATCTTTATCATGAACGGAGCTCACAATATCTAGACATGAAAGCACAAAGGAGGAGAACCAGCCATCTAGCTACTACATGGACCCGTAGTCCAGAGATGAACTACTCACGCATCACACCGAAGGCTTGCATGATGATGAAGAAGGCCTCCAGGGTGAATTCCCCTCTCCTGCAGGGTGCCGGGAAGAGCTTCAGATCCCTCCCGATCTAGGGATGGAGATGACAATGGCTACAGACTCTTTCATGGGTTTTTATCGGGTACTAAGGGTTTCCATATCATAGGAAATATATAGGCGGAAGGAGAGGCCGAGGGGTTGCTAGGGTCGGCCAGACCACCCCCTAGCGCGGGCCAGGCCTGGCCGCGCGGCTAGGTGGTGTGGCCAGGCCCCAGCCCCTCTCCATCTCGTATTCTGGCTCCAGATGTCCCCCGGTAAAATAGTGACTTTGGCTTTTGTCCCGTCCAATTCCGAGAATATTCATTTTCTGCTTCCTGGAACGAAAAATAGCAGAAAACAAGCAGCTGGCACTATGGCTCTTGTTAATAGGCTAGTCCAAGAAATCAAATGAAAAGTACTCCAAAGTGTGGATAAAACACAAGAAAGTAGATAAAACCGAGCATGGAACATCAAAAATTATAGATACATTTGCAATGTATCACACGTGGACGGACAAATCCCGCTTTTGACATATATTGCTTCTACGGTTTCAAATACCTGAACACACCTTTATAACCACTCTATTACCAAGTGGCGCTTGATGCTATCAAATCACTCTCGGGAGATAGTGATTGATATAGCCTCACGGTCTAAGGAATAGCCTACGAGGATCCATTTCTAATCATCGTAACTTGAACTTCGTGACATGATCGGGTCATGATGTTTAGGTTGGGTATTAGTTCATCATCTCATTCTTAGAATGAGTTGACTCCATTTCCAACTGGCATAAATGCAACATGATCAGGAACATGATCATTTGTTGACCAATGAACCAGTGACTAGAGTTTCAGTAGGAACCCCTGGTTGTTTATATATCACACGTGTATTGATGTTTCCACTCAATACATTTATAACATGATATAAAACTTAATCATAAACTTTATGAAATATGATAATATTCCTTATAACTATTTGTCTCTAGGGCATATTTCCAACATACCATACCACTATATATAGTATATGGATTAACTTTGAACATTGACCGCTGGATCAAGACTGGCAAATCCAAACATTGCCAACCGTTGGATCTTCTTTTCCATTCTTAGCATGTAGAAAGATTCTACTAATAGTCTTTAGCATGATGAACACTAGTATGCGCAAACCTAGCTCAAAACACACACTTCATTGCTCAGTTTTTGGGTCCTTGAGCTAAATGCATGGACTTGGATGCAATTTTCATTTTTTATGAGGTCCTTGATGTAACTTGTAATTCTACCAACTATGTTAACTCTCAAGCGTATCGCTCCTATGATACCTACCATTAGATCAGCCATTATTCGCAGTACTTCTTATCTTATCTTTATCTTGTCTTATCTCTTACGTATAATACCATACCACTTCATATAGTGTACGGATTAACTTTGAAACATTGACCATTAGATCAAGACTAGCAAATCCAAACATTGCTAAGCTTTGGATCTTTTTTTCCATTCTTAGCATCTAGAAAGATTCTTCTTATAGTCTTGAGAACAATGAACGCTAGTATGCGCAAACCTCAAAGCACACAGTACTTCATTGCTCAGTTTCAGGGTCCTTGTGCTAAATGTACGGACTTGGATGCAATTTTCACTTTTTATGAGGTCCTTGATGTAACTTGTACGACCACTAACTGTGTTAACTCTCAAGCACCTCGCTATTACGAGACCTACCATTAGATCGACCATTCGCAGTACTTCTTATCTTATCTTTATCTTGTCTCTTATCTCTTACAATACCATATATACCACCACTACATAGTGTAGGGATTAACCCATTTGAACATTGACCGTTGGATCAATACTGGCAAATCCAAACATTGCTAACCGTTGGATCTTCTTTTCCATTCTTAGCATCTAGAAAGATTCTACTAGTAGTCTTTAGCACGATGAACACTAGTATGTGCAAACCTCAAAACACATATTACTTCATTACTCGGTTTTAGGGTCCTTGTGCTAAATGCACGTACTTGGATGCAATTTTAATTTTTTATGAGGTCCTTAATGTAACTTGTACTTCCACCGACCGTGTTAACTCTCAAGAACCTTGCTCTTACGAGACCTAACATTAGATCGGCCATTCGCAGTACTTCTTATCTTATCTTTATCTTGTCTCTTATCTCTTACAATACCATACCACTACATAGTCTAGGGATTAACTTTGAACATTAACCATTGGATCAAGACTAGCAAATCCAAACATTGCTAACCATTAGATCTTCTTTTCCATTCTTAGCATCTAGAAAGATTCTACTGATAGTCTTTAGCATGATGAACGCGAGTGTGCGCAAATGTCGAAACACACAATACTTCATTGCTTAGTTTCAAGGTTGTTGTGCTAAATGCATGGACTTGGATGTAATTTTCATTTTTATGAGGTTCTTGATGTCACTTGCACTTCCACCGACCGTGTTAACTCTCAAAAACCTCTCTCCTACGATACCTGCCATTAGATCGGCCATTCGCAGTACTTCTTATCTTATATTTATCTTGTCTTATCTCTTACAATACAATACCACTATATAGTCTTACAATACCACCGTGTTAACTCTCAAGCACCTCGCTCCTACGATACCTACCATTTGATTGGCCATTCACAATACTTCTTATATGTATCTTTTCTTATCTCTTACAATACCATACCACTTCATAGTGTACGGATTAACTTTGAACACTAATCGTTGGATCAAGACTGGAAAATCCAAACATTGCCAACCGTTGGATCTTCTTTTCCATTTTTAGCATCTAGAAAGATTCTACTAATAGTCATTAGCACGATGAACACTAGTATGCGCAAACCTGAAAACACACACTTCATTGCTCAGTTTTAGGGTCCTTGTGCTAAATGGATGCATGGACTTGGATGCAATTTTCATTTTTTATGAGGTCCTTGATGTAACTTGTACTTCCACCAACCGTGTTAACTCTCAAGCACCTCGCTATTACGAGACCTACCATTAGATCGACCATTCATAGTACTTCTTATCTTATCTTTATCTTGTCTCTTATCTCTTACAATACGATATATACCACCACTACATAGTGTAGGGATTAACCCATTTGAACATTGACGGTTGGATCAAGACTGGCAAATCCAAACATTGCTAACTGTTGGATCTTCTTTTACATTCTTAGCATTTAGAAATATTCTACTGATAGTCTTGAGCATGATGAATTCTAGTATGCGCAAACCTTAAAGCACACACTTAATTCATTGCTCGGTTTCAGGGTCCTTGTGCTAAATGCACACACTTGATTGAAATTTTCATTTTTTATGAGGTCCTTGATGTAACTTGTACTTCCACCGACCATGTTAACTCTCAAGCACATGGCTCCTACGATACCTACCATTAGATTGGCCATCTGCAACACTTCTTATCTTATCTTTATCTTGTATTATCTCGTACAATATCATACCACTTCATGTAGTGTACGGATTAACTTTGAACATTGACCGATGGATCAAGACTAGCAAATCCAAACATTGCTAACTGTTGGTTCTTCTTTTCCATTCTTAGCATCTAGGAAGATTCAACTGATAGTCTTTAGCACGATGAACGCTAGTATGTGCAAACCTCAAAACACAATACTTTATTGCTCAGTTTCTGGGTCCTTGTGCTAAATGAATGGACTTGGATGCAGTTTTCATTTTTATGAGGTCCTTGATGTAACTTCTACGTCCACCGACCATGTTAACTCTAAAGCACCTTGATCCTATGACACCTACCATTTAAAAGGCCATTCGTAGTACCATACTTCTTATCTTACCTTATCTTATCTTATGTTATCTTTATCTTGTCTTATCTCTTACACAATGCCATACCACTGCATATAGTGTATGGATTAACTTTGAACATTGACCGTTGGATCAAGACTGGCAAATCCAAACATTGCTAACCATTGGATCTTCTTTTCCATTCTTAGCATCTAAAAATATTTTACAGATAGTCTTTAACACGATGATCGCTAGTATGCACGCGCAAACCTCGAAACACACACTTCATTGCTCAGCTTCGGGGTCCTTGTGCTAAATGCATGGACTTGGATGTAATTTTCATTTTTTATGAGGTACTTGATGTAACTTGTACTTCCATCGACCGTGTTAACTCTGAATCACCTCGCTCCTACGAGACATACCATTAGATCGGACATTCACAGTAATTCTTATCTTATCTTATCTCTTACAATACCATACCACTTCATATAGTGTACGGATTAACTTTGAACATTGACCGTTGGATCAAGACTGGCAAATCCAAACATTGCTAACTATTGGATCTTCTTTTCCATTCTTAGCATCTAGAAAGATTCTACTTATAGTCTTGAGCATGATGAATGCTAGTATGCGCAAACATCAAAACACACACTTAATTCATTGCTCAGCTTCAGGGTACTTGTGCTAATAAATGCATGCACTTGGATGTAATTTTCATTTTTATGAGGTCCTTGATGTAACTTGTTCTTCCACCGACTGTGTTAACCCTCAAGCACCTTGCTCCTACGATACCTACCATTAGATCGGCAATTTACAGTAGTTCGTATCTTATCCTTTTCTTGTCTTACACAATACCATACCACTACATGCATAGTGTATGAATTAACTTCGAAACATTGACCGTTGGATCAAGACTAGCAAATCCAAACATTGCTAACCGTTGGATCTTCTTTTCCATTCTTAACATTAGAAAGATTCTACTGATAGTCTTTAGCACAATGAATGCTAGTATGCGCAAAACTCAAAACACAACTTAATTGCTCAGTTTCACGGTCCTTGTGCTACATGCATGGACTTGGATGCAATTTTCATTTTTATTAGGTCCTTGATGTAACTTGTACTTCCACCACCGTGTTAACTCTCAAGGACCTTGCTCCTATGAGACCTACCATTAGATCGGCCATTATCAGACTTCTTATCTTTTCTTTATCTTGTCTTATCTCTTACAATACCATACCACTGCATATAGTGTACGGATTAACTTTGAACATTAATAGGTGTCAAAAAAACTTTGAACATTAACCGTTGGATCAAGTCAAGCAAATAACATTCTCAATTTTTGAAGAGATGAAGAGATTGTTCCTTTTCATTAAGAAAGTCCGAAGGATATGGATCTGAATGCCACAAGCCAAGCTTTTAGACATATATAGTGGATCTTCATGTTATACTTATGATTCCCGTGTTTTATGAGTTTTCAAACTTCTTCCTATAGCTAACTCTACCCACTTGAAAGTGACTTTATGTGAATTTATCTAAATTAGGTCAAGTTTGAAATACAAGTAAATTTTAGGTTACATTGAAAGTTTTATGAAAAAGCTTTTGGATGTACCCATGGAGGGTTTTGTTAATATATGAGAAATGACTGAGATTTTTGACAACAGGTTAAACTTCTTTCTAAGATTTTGCATCTTGACAATTTGATGAAAGTAGGTCAAACTTGAGCTATAAGTAATCGTGATAGATTCATATTGAATTTTTTTATTTTCGGAGGTAGATGGGTGCATCTTCTTTTAGTAAAGAATGTTGTCGTCGTGAGTTTCCAACTATAAGGAAAGAATATTCTCAATTTTCCGAGTGATGTCAAGATTGTTCCTTCCTGTAAAGAAAGTCTGAAGAGTATGATCTAAATGCTACAAGCAAAGTTTTCAGACATATATAAGGGACCAACATGTTGTACTTACGATTTCCCATTATGAGTTCTCAAATTTCCTAGCTAACTTCGCCCACTTGAATGACTTTATGCCGATTTATCGAAATTAGGTAAAATTTGAACTACAACAAGTAAAATGAAGGTTGCTTTGAAAGTTTTTCGAAAAAGATTTTGGAGGTACCCATCAGGATGTCAATTAATATATCAAAAACCACCAAGATTTTTGATAATAGGTTCAACATTTTGCTAAGATTTTGCATCTTGGCAATTTTGAACCCGTTTTGAAAATGATCACGTTAAAAAAACAAAAAACAAAAGTTTTACTCATGATGTCCTATCATGTCTTGTGCACCACGTGCCATGAAAACGGTAATCATGGGATTAGACAAGTTTTGGAGAAATAGCTTCACAATATTGTCCTACCATGTGTATGGACATTATCGGGTTTATTTCAACTCGAACGACCAAGGTCATCAAGGCCATATTGACATCATAGTTTACAATTTGATAGGGTTCCCATAATAGTTTGGTAGATGGGTGCATCTTGGCGTAGTAAGCATTGTTGCATGTGGGAGTTTCCAACAATTAGGAAAAAAGAAATTCAATTTTCCCTATTGAGGACGGTGAAGTTTTTTTGTGAAGAAAGTCAAAATAATATGGATCAGAATGCCACAAGCCAATGGTTTCACACATACTCCCTCTGTTTCAAAATATAAGATGTTTTAGCTTTGTGAAGCTATCTAGACTTATTTTAGTATATAGGTTCACTCAAGTTTGGAGTGAATCTACACACTAAAATAAGTCTAGATACATTTTCTTCACAAACCTAAAACATCTTATATTTTGAAATGGAGAGAGTAGTTGATCATGGTTCTTATCTAACTTGGCATAAAATTTACATATTACGATGGGTTCCTGACACGCGCTACTAGTACACATACTACTAGTAGATTTTCTCTCTCTTTTGCCCCTCTCACCATCCATCCACCATCCTCTCCATTTATCCTTCCTTCCCATATAAGATTTCATGCAATGATTATACTTCTAGTCTGAGATGCAGCGGTGCAGAAAAAGATGAGGCCCACACCATGTCACCATCAATCAAGTTCGGTGACGCAACTTTGTGAAGAGTATACGTATACTAGTAGTACTATAGATAGATAGGCATATACTACTAGAGCCACTTAATTTTTAACGGAGGAAGTAAGAGACACCGAGTAATTCAGCAGGATCTGCATGATTCTCTTCATTTTTGGATAAAGCAGGCGCGTCCTGAATTCTCTGGGTCGAGAAAAATCAAGAACCGACAAGTCTGGTATAATCCTTTTTTGTTGATGGGACGAGTCTGGTACAATCAATTTATGATATTTTGGGATACTTTGCAAGGTATTAACACAAGCACGACTATAAATAGACATTATAAATTGCAACACTACACACCCCTCCTTTCACCCAAAAATACCCAACCTACCATTGCTTAGAATGCGATCTCTCTCTATTTCCTTCAAAAATGTCATATGACAATCCTCTCCAGAACACGTCAATTGACCTGACAAATGGGAAAGGCCCCAAAACTTTGTCTGGAAGCACAAACTCAGTCAACGGGCCATGGCTGCCGCTGCTGTCTGACTCCTCTGACGAAGAAGATAGCCACTTGCATCGCTATTTTCGAAGGGACACCACCACCAATGCCGAGCGAGTCCAATAAGATGGAAGATGAGACTGAGGAAGAGGGGGAGTCTGAGGTCGATGTTGAGGAGGAGGCCGAAGACGATGACAAGGAGGAGGCCAAGGATGATGAGGAGGTCTCTTTCCCTCCCCGAAGAAGTGTGCCCAGGTGCAAAATTAAATGGCGTCCAGAGAAGAGGCGGGCAGTGTACTATATCTCGTTCTAGGAAGCATCTTGGCTTTGGTAAATAATGTTATCAATGAGAGTTCCGAACTTTTAGGAAAATGCTTTTCAATTTCCAAGTGATAGGATTTGTTTTTTAGTATATGTCCGGATAATTTGGCTTATAGTGCACTCACTGTATTCTAGCAAAATATAAATAATTTCCACCGCATGTTAGTACTATATGAAAATACTTATTTCAATGTGTGTAATAATACATAGTTTTTTGGGGGGCGGGGGTGTAATGATACATATTTGAAACTTAAATGGCATCCTCTTTTATTTGTGCTTGTTTGGACGAAAACTACAAACATGGCTTTGGACAAGTTTCGAAAAACTTTCTACACCATATGGTCACAACCATGTATGAACATTGTTCACATTTTAAGCCAAGTTACCAATGTCAATGTCATATCTGCGTCACTCATCCTGTTTATTGGGATAACTTAAAGAAAAGTAAAGAAAACAATAAAAAAAGTTAAGCACTTACGTATGGTGTCCTCTTTCGTAAATGATAAACATGAATTTTGACAAGGTTTAAAAACACTTCTTCACAATACGACCAGCGATGTGTTAACATACTTGGGTTTCAAGTTAAATAATGACAAAAGTCGTGTCCATTTCTGGTAGACGTGGTGCATCTTGGCATGACATACTAATGTTGTTAATTAGACTTTTCAACTTTTATGTATAGAATTTTGTTAAATAATTTTAGAAGTGCCACATATAATTATTTTTTAAATAAAAGGCAAAGAGTATGGCTCCGAATGCCACAACACACTAAATTTCACACAAAATAGAGTATGTGTCATAGTTAACAAGTTTCATGAATTTTCAAGCATTCTAGCTAATTTTACATAATTAAATGACATTTTGTCAATAAAACCAAAGTAGGTAAAATTTGAACTACAAGTGCGTGATAGATTGCTTGTAAATTTGTCAGACATTCATATATACTAATTATTGTACCCACGCAGTCACACTGAAACCGACTATTGTTTTGAAAGATACAACTTCTTTGTATGAATATTCATGCTGACACATATGACCATGTTTCAAAAAAGTGAAAGAAAATAAGGAAACATGGAAAGAATGACCAAGTTCATGGCCATATTAGACAACAGTACTCCAAAAAACAATGGTTCACATCCAAGGGGCGGAGGCGTAGAGCTGGCTCTAGAATAGATTGGACATCATCATAACTCAAAACAATTTCAGTGATTTTTTTAAAAGGGGAGTAGAACCCCGGCCTATGCATCGGTTGATGCACATAGCCTTTTATTAGTATTAAAATTCATACTTGTAAAATAGTAAAGACGATGCTGTTAAAGTTTCAATACAAGGGACCTGGGCACCTTCACTGGCCCTCCACAATTAACCTTTCTTCCTCTTCTTCCCCTTACTCCTTTAAGACTTTGCAGCTATGGCTCTGAAGACCAGAGCTCCCCATGGGAAGAAGACCCAGGTGGCGGCAACAAAGGCCGTGGAGAAAAAGAAGACATGTCGCCTGCTTCCGAATCCTGCTCTAGCCACTCCATGTCGAAGTCTTGCACCAGGAAACCACAAGAAGAAGCAGGTGTTGAGGTCCGTCAAGGCCGGGCTGCATTTCCCCATCGGCCGGATCGGGCACTAGCTCAAGGAGGGTCGGTACTCCTAGCGCATAGCCTTCAGGATCCCATCTACCTCACGGTCGTTCTCGAGTACCTCACCGCGGAGGTGTTGGAGCTTGCCGGGCAAGCCGGGAAGGACAACAAGAAGATCCGCATTATCACAAGGCACGTGACGCTCGCTGTCATGCGCGACGAGGCGCTCAACAAGCTGCTGGCCGGTGTTACCATCGCGCACAGCGGAGTTCTGCCCAACATCCACGAGCCCCTGTGTAACACCCCAAAAACATTAATCACGGTTATCAAGTTCTAATCACCCAAATTTAGGGTTAATAAAAACTTTTATTCCAAAAATTTATATGAATGCATGTGTGATTTGCATTAGTGTTTGATTGATTGGATTTGCCAGGTTTGATTACTACAAATGATGAGAAATGGTTTAGAGGTGAATACTACATCATCTAGGCCAATTAAAAACAAAATCCAAACAAAAAGAAATCAAATATGAATTAAATAAGCAAATGGTCATTTTGACCAAAGTTAACCACTAGCCTAGTTTGAGTGTTCCTAGAAGAGAATTTCTAACAGAAACATTTCTACTTCTTTTCACCCCTTGCTAGACCAAGTAAAAGTAAACAAAGGACCACTTTACAAATTTACGAAAGCTATTTCCATATCAATTTAAAGGACAGTTCAAATTTGAATCTAGTGCATATGGTAAGATCACCATTTTGCAAAAACCAACTAAATCAATTCACCTTGCCTTTTCCAAGCAACCATAGACACTCAAGCATAAGTTTAGATCACTCACCAAAATTTATTGAAAAATTTGAAACTAAATTTCTTTCGGCCATTTCATCAAACACCTTGCGTACACTAATTAACTCTGGCCTAACTTCACTGTTTGAGTAGTGATCACTAGACCAATTTGGTTCCCTCTTCACTCCCTTGTCTCCCCAAGTGTCTAGCAGTACCAGACAAGCTCCCCCTTAGCCGTTGTGCACCAGTGCGCGACTGCCCAAAGCCACACTCGCCGGCGGACCGTGGACAGAGCGATAGAGGCCACGCCGCCCTCGCCCACGACATGCACCAGACGCGCCACCATCTACTGCCACCCCCTGTCCAAGCCACGACCACAGCCAAGCCCTAGACCACCCTAGCGACGCTGCACCCAATGTCTCAGCGCTGTGCCGAGAACGCGCTAGAGCACTGCACCCGACCGGCTCGCACATACTGCGCCTCACTCTCTCCACGCACCCGCCCACTCGCCATGATCACCACCACCTCCCAGACACCCCCGTTCGCTGCCGCGCGACCCGTAGCACCCATGCACCGTCGCAAACACCGCCGCTCCCGCGCAGAGCATCACACGCACCCGACCGTTCCATGTTGCCCTGTGCCTCACCATAAAGCCAATGATGATCGCCAACGACCCCGAGCCCATGCCGCTCAGTCCCCTCGCCGTTGTATCAATAGAGACCCCCTTCGCCTCCATTCTCCACACCAACACACTTCCCACTCCTCACAGACACTCCCACACCCTTCCTCGGAGCAAGGTGAGCTCTTCTTCGCTGGAATTTGGCCGGAGCCCACCACTGCAGAAGGAGAAGAGCACCATCCATTGGAGCCGCCCTAGGAGCTGTCGTGACCACCATTCGAACCGCCATCGTCGACTACGTCGTTCGTCCCCATGGCCGACCCTAGTTGGAGCCCAGGTGAGCCGCACCAGACCCCCACCGCCGTGCTAGGGTTTAGACCTCGCCGGAGCTGTTCGTCGGAGACAACGAATCACAGCCGTTGGATCGTCTTTTAATCGTAAGGCCTAGATTCAGAGATACCATTTCGCTTAGTTTAAGTCGCTGACTAGTGGACCCCCTCTATCAGCAGCCCGCTGCACTGCGCTGTGCAGTTTGGGCCGGCCCATTTAGTTTCCCACGCAGGCCTGTGAATTCAAATAAGAATTTTCCAATTTAGTTAAAAGCCATATTCTGTCAATAGATTCAAAAATCAATTCAGAGAGATTCACTAAACCAAATTGCATGATTCCAATTTTGGTTAGAAATATATTTAAATCATCTGTCCAAGCCCGTTGGATTCAAATCATTTGGAGTTAGAGATCACCAATAGTAAAAATAACAAGATAAAGACTTTTCCACATTCAAACATTTTTCAAAAATCAACCATAAGTGCTTTTGAGTTGATTCCAACTCTCAAAAATCACATTTGATAAGATCTACTGGAATATGTAAAAGTATTTAGGTTTGCATGCAGTGACTTTGGACTAGTACCAAAATAATTCTATGTAGGCCTTTCTAGTCACTTTAATTCTATTAAAAGATAATCTTAAACTTTATAAAATATGACCAACACTTTAAATCACATTCCCATGTATTAGAATATGTGGTGATGACATGTGTCAACATGATCCCATATTTTAACTAGAGAATATTAAATCTTAATTAATTTCAATGAGTAGAAATTACTTTTCTAAAATAAGATAAACAAGATTAAGCCTTTATTTCATGTGATGATTGTGATGATGCTAGATAATCAAGTGTGAGCCTTAGTGTGCTAAATAGAAATAGTTAAGTATTGTTTGGTGATTGTGTACCCCGTATTCATTTATATACGATAGTACTGACCCGGGATACGAGGAGGAGTACTCCCAAGAAGAAGAAGAAAACTTCAACCACTTCACTACTCAAGGCAAGTCTAACACTACAAGTTAACTATGCAAGCTAACACTTGCAAGTATTATACCTATGCAAGCCATCACTAATTGCAAGCTAACATTTGCAAGTATTAACCTAAGCAAGATGCATTAGGCATGCTTGGTGATAAAACTTTGATTATACCAATCCCAAGTTTTACTTGCAAGCTTTACTTTTTTACTTTACCAAAGTTCTTTACTTTTAGCTAGTGCTTTGTGAGTATTGGAAAAATAGTATAGATAGCATAAAGAGTATAAAACTAGGCCTAACTAGTTATACTTAGATGTCATTCCATGGCATGAGATTGAAGATTAGCACCCCTCATTAGTGAACACTCTTAACTTTAGTGGCTAGTGCTAAGCATAAAAGTGGATCACTTTAGATGGGAATACTTGGTGAAAATGATTATGAAAACCTTGGAATCATGATTAATTCTATTGAAATGTTTTGACATGTGTTGAGAAACACAGAAGGATTTGATGATGAATATGTTGAGGCATGAGCCTTAGCCCTTTATAAAAACTGATGGTTGGGTTCAGATGGGATACTATTCCAATTTTACCATACAACCACAATACCCGAATTGGGTAGGGCTTAGCCAGAAGTTTATATGCATTAGTATGGGTTCCCTCGTGGAAGAGGTTTGAGATGAGGCTACCTCGTGAGTGTGAATGTCCACCTATGTAGTGCCCAGGATGGCAGATGGCCATGGCTGGGAGGCCAAGCTCATAGGGGAGGTGCCTATACTGAGTGTGTAATTGAAAGGTTATGATTGATTACCCGCATACTAAGTATGATGATTCGGGGTTATCCCTAAAGGATGTATCGAATTTTGTGGTGAAAGTGTACCATCTCTGTAGAGTGTCAAACTATTCGAATATCCGCATCCGCGGTCATCGACAATTGGAGTGGCCATACTATTCCGTCATTAGATGTTTTCAAAATGACTTATGAAGTGAACTATGATTTTGACTTGACCACAATAGGGCTGTGAACCTGAAAGTTAGGTTCCCACTTAAGTGATTTAGAACATTAACTTAGTTTTCTTTAATTCTAAACTCAGTTTAGATAAACCTAGCTTTTTGCAAATAAAACTAGAGCTTAAGATTCCTACTAGAACTACCTTACTTGTTAGTGATAGTTTGCGACTACTTAAAGAGTAATCATGGCTTTGTCCCTGGCTATTTCCGTGGCCAGACTATGAGGAGGACTACCAGGATGATGGACGGCAGGAGGTCTATGACAACTAGGATCATCTCCCATCGTCAGCATTGCGTGTGACTCTGAAGATGGAGCCTCTACTACATTTCTTTCCGCTGCTTGATTTGTATTAAGACTGGATCATGAGATCTTTTATTTGTAAGACCTTATTATGGTTTGTAATGGATGATGTACTATGATATCAATATGTTATGTCTCGCAAAAATGGTAATCCTGGGATTGCGAGGTATGGCATAACAGGCATCTGGGATTAAAAATCCGGGTGTTGACAAGTTGGTATCAGAGCCATCTTGACCATAGGAGACCCTAGTTAGAATGGGCATCCGAACAAAAATTTAGTTTCAAAACAAAAGAAGTAAGTATTTACGAAAACCTATTCCCACTCTTATCCTTGATTCTTTCAAAAAAATTCATGTTCCTCAAAAATTCTTACATTCCTACATAAAATTTGACACACTTGATCACCTCACTAACTTACTCACCCTAAATTCTTATAGATGGAAGTTCAGTATTGCAAGTTCTACCAACTGGGCAACGAAGGCCAACCGATCTTTGAGAGGGATCTAGATGCACTGTTAGAGTATCTTGAGCGCCCCATCCGGAATTCTTCGGGGCCCAACTCAACGATCACATCAGAGGAGATCTACAATGGCTGATAGTTGCAGATCTTAGAGGCAAGATGGAAGCACCCACTTAGGAGAAGATCCAATTCACCTTGCGTGAGAGCAACTGGCTAGATGGATTAGCCAGGTCTATGCATGAAGCTCTTGCCTGTCTATGTGGGAAAAACATCAACTTGATCCAGGGAACTCGCTTTGGTCACTTTGCAAGGCGTGATTCTATGGGAATGCCCTTGGAGATGCTAGGACACCCAGAGCTGAAGCACCAGGTGTACAATCTTGACTTCATGCTGTATGATAGGCAGAAGGAATTGGACAACGCTCGCGCCTACGCCAACCACAACCTTTCCATTTCCGTCAAGAAGGAATAGACTCTCGCCATTCTTGCCAAGGAGCGCCAATCACTTCGTCATCAGCGCGACAAGAAGGATCGCACCATCGAATATCCTCACAAGAAGGTAGCTGCTCTCGAGAAGACCATCCGTGAATAGGAAGTCCAGCTTGAATTAAAGGAGGAGGAGGAAGGTGAAGATATGCAGGGAGATCTTTACTCTTACCTCGGTGATGACAACGACTACCTAGATGATGATGCCATGGATTTCCACACTGATGATGATGATTTCGACTTCATTGATGATGATTAGATGCACTTGATCACTACCGTAGGAATGAGTTGTACCGGTCCCACTGTATCATAGTTTCACAGAATGGTTCTTAAAACCATCTGTTTTCAATTTGTGTTGTGGTGTGTGTTTGTATTATGTGGTTTGAATGAATGAATGAGAAGAAGTAGTTAGTTTGCCAAACATGATTCAAACTCAAAGTTTAAAGCTTTTGAAACAAAACCATGAACCTTAGAAATTTCCCTCTTATCTCACTATCTATCTCAATCTTTAGATGACTCGTGGAAACCCCGGAGGAAGCAGCTCATCTCAGGACCCAATGTTGCAGATTCTGCAAATGCTAGTTTCCGACCGTGAAGCTAGTAGAGCCAAACGCCAAGCCAACCTAGCCACTCTTCAACAGATAGCTCAGATGGCCCACAATAATCAAGGCCATGGAAACCAAGATCACCATGGATCCAAACTTAAGAACTTTCAGAATACCAACCCACCTATCTTTAATAAATCTGAGGATCCCTTAGATGCTGATGACTGGCTGCAAACCATGGGGAACAATCTGGAGGTCGCAGGAGTTGAAGCCAATGAGAAAGTACTGTTAGCCACCCACTATCTCGCAGGAGATGCAAGAGCGTGGTGGAATAGCACCAGTACCATGAACGACGGTCAGATGATGACTTGGGAAGCATTCAAGATCAAGTTCAGCCGCACCCATGTGCCCCAAGGTTTGGTCACCAGGATGAGAGATGAGTTCAGGGAACTGAAGCAAGGAAGGATGACGGTAGTGAAGTACCGTGAAAAAATTCTGTCCCTAGCTAGATATGCCCCTGATGAGATTAACACCGAAGCCAAGAAGAAGGAAAGGTTCTTGAATGGATTGCATGATGATATGTAGACTGTGTTAGTCAACATCCGTTTTGGAGACCTAGAAGAGCTAGTAGATTCTGCCATCCAGATGGAAGGGAAGATCAACCAAGCCAATGACAACCGCAAGCGTTGCATGATGAACCAGACTGGATCCCACCATACTCAGAAGTATCGCCCCAACCCATCTGCGGGATACGCCCCAAGAAACAACAGACCCCCGATGACCCGTCCAAGCTACCCCAATCGTAGCGGAGGAAACTTGAAGTCTGGAGGAAACCATAACAACAACCCCGACAACTCCAACAATTTCAACCGTGCACCGCCCAAGTCCAACAACAACAACAACCACAATACTGCCCCAAGGACTAGAAGCCATGTTGTACCTGTTGTAGCCAAAGACAAGTCCCAGATTACTTGCTTTGAATGTGGAGTCAAGGGTCACTACTCCAATGAGTGGCCCAAGAAGCTTGCAGAAACCACCAAAGTGAATGCACCCGCTCAGCAGCAATGCCGTGTTCAACCTGGAAGGAGATTTTCCCCAGGGAATTCGCTCAACCGCAACAGCCGTCTGTTCCACATGAATGCTGAAGAAGCTCAGGAAGAACTCGATGTCGTGCTTGGTATGTTTTCTGTTAACTCAGTACTTGCAAGAGTGTTGTTTGATTCTAGAGCATCGCACTCGTTTGTTACGGAAGAATTTGCATGCAGTAATAAGATTCAACCAACAAAATTGAAGCATGTTATGATAGTTCAAATACCTGGTTCAACCACCAAAGCTAGAAACATTTGCAAGGCCGTACCTATCAGAATCCATGGGATAGATTTTTATGCCAATCTAATAGTACTTGGAACCAAGAGTTTGGAAGTAGTACTAGGAATGGATTGGATGTCGAAACATAAAGGACCGATCGACTGTGCCAAGAAATCCATAACCATGACCAGTAGCTCTGGAGTATCAGTAGAGCATGTCTCTGAGACCTTTCCCCGTCAATTCAAGTGCAACAAGAGTCTAGCCCAACCTACGCTAGACCAAGTCAGAGTAGTCTGTGAATACCCCGACGTATTCCCAGATGAATTGCCCGGTATGCCCCTAGATCGGGATATCGAGTTCATTATAGAACTAATTCCGGGAACTGGACCCATAGCTCAGAGACCCTATAATATGAACCCATATAAATTAGTGGTGTTGAAGAAGCAACTAGATGTTATGCAGGAGAAAGGTCTGATTCAACCAAGCGCATCACCATGGAGATCACTTGTTTTGTTTATGGATAAGAAAGATGGAGGTAACCATTTGTGCATGGATTACCAGAAGCTGCATGATGTCACCATCAAACAAGTACCCACTGCCAAAGATAGAGGATCTGTTTGATCAATTGACTGGTGCCAGGGTGTTCTCTAAGATTGATCTTAGAACTGGTTATCATTAACTCAAGATTCGTGTAATAGATATTCCAAAGACCGCCTTTACCACCAGATATGGATTGTATGAGTATACGGTCATGTCTTTTGGACTAACCAATGCCCCCGCTTATTTCATGAATCTCATGAATAAGATTTTTATGAACTTCCTGGATAAGATTGTCGTTGTTTTTATCGATGATATTCTAATCTATTCCAAGTCATAAGAAGACCATGAGCTACACCTGAGAACCATCCTTGAAACCCTTAGAGAACAACAGTTGTATGCCAAGTTTAGCAAATGTGAGTTCTGGTTTAAGGAAGTAGGATTCCTAGGACATATTGTGTTGGCAGGAGGAGTCGCTATTGATCCCGCCAAGATAGAAGATGTTGAAGAATGGAAAGCCCCAACCACTCAAACCCAAGTCCGTGCATTTCTCGGATTAGCGGGATATTACCGCAAGTTCGTTCAAGGATTTTCGAGCATCGCAAGACCCATGACCCAATTGTTGAAGAAAGATAAGAAGTTTGAATGGACGGATAAATGTGAAGAAAGTTTTCAAGAGCTCAAGAAGAGATTGATTTCAGCCCCAATTTTGATTATGCCAGATATCAAGAAGCCTTTTGATGTGTATTGTGATGCATCCAAGATTGGTCTTGGATGTGTGTTGATGCAAGAAGGCAAAGTCATAGCATATCTTCCCGACAACTGAAGCAGCATGAGAAAAACTACCCTACCCATAATCTTGAACTCGTAGCCGTAGTTTTAGCCTTGAAGACATGGGCGTCATTACCTTATGGGTAACCGCTATGAGATTTATTTAGATCACAAGAGTCTGAAGTATATTTTCACCTAGAAGGAGCTGAATATGGCAAAGGAGATGGATAGAGTTAATCAAGGATTATGACCTTGACATTCACTATCACCTCGACAAAGCCAATGTGGTAGCGGATGCTCTTAGAAGATTGACGTGTAGATTAAACAACATGATCAAAGAAGCCCAGCCAAGTTTGCATCAAGAGTTGGAGCAGTTTAGAACAGAGCTAGTGAGCAAAGGATTTTTAGCTAGCATTGAACTTCAACCCACTTTGATCAGTCAGATCAAGGAAGCACATAAAGGAAATGCAAGTATCGACGGAATCAAGCGCCGTATTGGTATAGGGAAGGTACCCGGATTCACCAAAGATGAAGAAGGAGTTTTGTGGTACAAAGGATGTATCTGTGTACCAGCAGATTCCGAGTTGAAACAAGTTATCATGCAAGAAGCTCATGATACTCTTTATTCTATCCACCCCGGAGGAACAAAGATGTATCATGATTTGAAAGAGCAATTTTGGTGGCACAATATGAAGAGAGAAATCGGAAGCTACATAGCTAAGTGTGATATTTGTCAGAGAGTCAAAGAGGAACATCAGAGACCCGTAGGACTTTTGCAACCATTGTAGATTCTAGAATGGAAATGGGATTCTGTCGGAATAGATTTTATCACCGGTTTGCGTACTTCTATTAGGGGAAATGACTCTATTTGGGTCATAGTTGATAGACTGTCCAAGGTAGCCAATTTTATACCTGTCAAGACTACCTACCATAGTTCAAAGCTAGAAGAGATGTACATTGCTAGAATCGTCAGTTTGCATGGAACCCCCAAGACCATAGTGTCGGATCGAGGAACCCAGTTTACCTCAAGATTTTGGCAGAAAGTCTAAGAAGGATTAGGAACCAAGCTGAACTTCAGCACAACTTATCACCCTCATACCGACGAACAAACTGAAAGAGTCAACCAAATCTTAGAAGATATGTTGAGAGCGTGTGTTCTAGAATATGGGTCGAAATGGGAAGATTGTCTTCCTTTCGCAAAATTCTCATACAACAATAGTTATCAAGCTAGTTTGCAAATGGCCCCATTTGAATTTCTGTATGGAAGGAAGTGTCGTACCCCCTTGAATTGGTCGCAAGTAGGAGAGAGTCAGATTTTGGGACCCGACATCCTACAGGAAGCCGAAGAGAAGGTTCACAAAGTCCATGAACACCTCAAGACCGCCCAATCTAGATAGAAGAGTTATGCTGACAAAAGAGGTCTAGACCTGACCTTCAATGTCGGAGATTTTGTGTATCTCAAAATATCACCCTTGAAAGGAATGCAGCATTTTCGTCTGAAAGGGAAGTTAACCCCTAGATATATTGGACCCTTCAAGATTTTGAATCACCGAGGAGAAGTATCTTATCAACTGGAACTGCCAGAGGAGATGTCACCAATCCATGATGTGTTCCATATCTCGTTACTTCGCAAATGCCTAGAAGTTCCGGAGAAAACCAAAGTATTCAAGAACATCGATCACCGAGCCATAGATATCAAGAAGGACCTAATGTATCGTGAAGTACCCATTCATATTTTGGAAGAAGCCTTCAAAACCACCAGGACCCGGAGTATCAAGTTTCTCAAGATCCAATGGAGCAACCATACAAAGAAGAAGCTACTTGGGAGCGAGAAGATTACATTAGGACTGAGTTTCCAAATCTCTTTAGTTCCTAGTTTTCTTAAATCTCGGGATGAGATTTTTGTTTAAGGAGGGAAGGTTTATAACACCCCAAAAACAATAATCAAGGTTATCAAGTTCTAATCACCCAAATTTAGGGTTAACAAAAACTTTTATTCCAAAAATGTATATGAATGCATGTGTGATTTGCATTAGTGTTTGATTGATTGGATTTGCCATGTTTGATTGCTACAAATGATGAGAAATGGTTTAGAGGTGAACACTACATCATCTAGGCCAATTAAAAACAAAATCCAAAGAAAAAGAAATCAAATATGAATTAAATAATCAAATGGTCATTTTGACCAAAGTTAACCACTACACCACTTTAAGTGTTCCTAGAAGAGAATTTCTAATAGAAACATTTCTACTTCTTTTCACCCCTTTCTAGACCAAGTAAAAGTGAACCAAGGCCCACTTTACAAATTTACAAAAGCTATTTCCAAATCAATTTAAAGGACAGTTCAAATTTGAATCTAGTTCATATAGTAAGATCACCATTTTGCAAAAACCAACAAAATCAATTCACCTTGCCTTTTCCAAGTAACCATAGACACTCAAGCATAAGTTTAGATCACTCACCAAAATTTATTCAAAAATTTGAAACTAAATTTCTTCCAGCCATTTCATCAAACACCTTGCTTACACTAATTAAATCTAGCCTAACTTTACTGTTTGAGCTGTGATCACTAGACCAATTTGTTTCCCTCTACACTCCCTTGTCTCCCCAAGTGTCTAGCAGTACCAGACAAGCTCCCCCTTAGCCGTTGTGCACCAATGCACCGCTTCCTAAAGCCACACTCACCGGCCGACCGTGGATAGAGCGATACAGGCCACGCCGCCCTCGCCCACGACGCGCACCAGAGACACCACCGTCTACCGCCACCCCTGTCCAAGCCACGACCACAGCCAAGCCCTGGACCACCCTAGAGACGCCACGCCCAATGTCTCTGCGCTGTGCCGAGAACGCGCCAAAGAGCCGCCCCCGACCGCCTCGTACAGACCGTGCCTCACTTTCTCCATGCACGCACCCACTCACCATGATCACCACCACCTCCCAAACACCCCCATTCGCCGAGGCGTGACCCGTAGCACCCATGCGCCGTCGCAAATACCGCCGCTCCCGTGCAGAGCATCGCACACGCCCGACCGTTCCATGCCGCCCTGTGCCTCACCATAAAGCTAGTGATGATCGCCAGGGAACACCGCACCGCCTCCTACCCTTAGCCGCGCTGCTAGTCGCTTGTATCATCGTCACCGACGAGCCCGAGCCCATGCCGCTCAGTATCCTCGTCGTTGTATAAATAGAGACCCCTTCTGCCTCCATTCTCCACACCAACACACTCCCCACTCCCCACAGACACTCCCACAACTTTCCCAGAGCAAGGCGAGCTCTTCTTCGCCGGATTTGGCCGGAGCCCGCCGCTGTAGAAGGAGAAGGGCGTCGTCGATTGGAACCGCCCCAGGAGCTGCCGCGACCACCGTTCTAACCGCCGTCGTCGACCACATTTTTCGCCCCCATCGCCGACCCTAGCTGGAGCCTAGGTGAGCTGCACCAGACCCCCACCGCCGCGTTAGGGTTTAGACCTTGCCGGAGCTGTTCGTTAGAGATGACGAATCACAGTCGTTGGATCGTCTTTTAATCGTAAGGCCTAGATTCACATATACCGTTTTGGTTATTGTAAGTCGTTAACTGGTGGACCCCCTCTGTTAGCAGCCTGCTGCGCTGTGCTGTGCAGTTTGGGCCGGCCCGTTTAGTTTCCCATGCAGGCCTGTGAATTCAAATAAGGATTTTCCAATTTTGTTAAAAACCATATTATGTCAGTATATTCAAAAATCAATTCAGAGAGATTCACAGAACCAAATTGCATGATTCCAATTTTGTTAGAAATATATTTAAATTATCTGTCCAAGCCCGTTGGATTCAAATCATTTGGAGTTAGAGATCACCAATAGTAAAAATAACAAGACAAAGACTTTTCCACATTCAAACATTTTTCAAAAATCAACCATAAGTGATTTTGAGTTGATTCCAACTCTCAAAAATCACATTTGATAAGGCCTATCTAAATATGTAAAAATATTTAGGTTTGCATGCAGTGACTTTGGACTAGTACCAAAGTGATTCTATATAGGCATTTCTAGTCACTTTAATTCTATTAAAAGATAATCTTAAACTTTATAAAATATGACCAACACTTTAAATCACATTCCCATGTATCAGAATATGTGGTGATGACATCTGTCAACATGATCCCATATTTTAATTAGAGAATATTAAATCTTAATTAATTTCAATGAGTAGAAATTACTTTTCTAAAATAAGATAAACAAGATTAAGCCTTTATTTCATGTCATGATTGTGAGGATGCTAGATCATCAAGTGTGAGCCTTAGTGTGAGCCGTATTCATTTATAGACGATAATACTGACCCAGGATATGAGGAGGAGGAGTACTCCTAAGAAGAAGAAGAAAACTTCAACCACTGCACTACTCAAGGCAAGCCTAACACTATAAGTTAAATATGCAAGCTAACACTTGCAAGTATTATACCTATGCAATCCATCACTAATTGCAAGTTAGCACTTGCAAGTATTAACCTAAGCAAGATGCATTAGGCATGCTTGGTGTTACAACTTTGATTATACCAATCCCAAGTTTTACTTGCAAGCTTTACTTTTTTACTTTACCAAAGTTCTTTACTTTTAGCTAGTGCTTTGTGAGTATTGGAATACTTAGATGTCATTCCATGGCATGAGATTGAAGATTAGCACCCCTCATTAGTGAACACTCTTAACTTTAGTGGCTAGTGCTAAGCATAAAAGTGGATCACTTTAGATCGGAATACTTGGTGAAAATGATTATGAAAACCTTGGAATGATGATTCATTCTATTGAAATGTTTTGACATGTATTGAGAAACACAAAAGGATTTGATGATGCAAATGTTGAGGCATGAGCCTTAACCTTTATAAAAACTGATGGTTGGGTTCGGATGCAATACCATTCCAATTTTACCGGACAACCACAATACCCAAATTGGGTAGGGCTTAGCCGGAAGTTTATATGCATTAGTATGGGTTCCCTCGTGGAAGAGGTTTGAGCTGAGGCTACCTCGTGAGTATGAATGTCCACCTATGAAGTGCCTAGGATGGCAGATGGCCATTGCTGGGAGGCCAAGCTCATAGGGGAGGTGCCTATACTAGACTGTGTAATAGAAAGGTTATGATTGATTATCCACATACTAAGTATGATGATTCAGGGTTATCCCTGATGGATGTATCGAATTTTATGGTGAAAGTGTACCACCTCTACAGAGTGTCAAACTATTCGAATAGTCGCGTCCGCGGTCATGGTGAGTTGGAGTGGCCATATTGTTCCGTCATCAGATGTTTTCAAAATGACTTGTGAAGTGAACTATGATTTTGACTTGACCATGATGTCTACACACTTCTATTCTTGTAGAAATTTGTTGGGCCTCCAAGTGCAGAGGTTTGTAGAATAGCAGCAAGTTTTCCCTTAAGTGGATCACCCAAGGTTTATCGAACTCAGGGAGGAAGTGGTGAAAGGTATCCCCTCTCAAGCAATCCTGCAATCAAGATACAAGAAGTCTCTTGTGTCCCCAACACACCCAATACACTTGTCAGGTGTATAGGTGCACTAGTTCGGCGAAGAGATAAAGAAATACAAGTGGTATGGATAAGTATAAGTGGTAACGGTGCTAGAAAATAACTTGATGGCGTGGAAAATACTAAAGGCAAACTGAAATAAAGATGGAAACAAGCAAACATGTAACAGATCTAGTAGCAAACAGTGTATCAATGCTTAGAAACAAGGTCTAGGGATCATACTTTCACTAGTGAACACTCTCTCATAAATATATCCTCTCTTTATGATACTACTCTTAACTACTCTCCGGTTGAACACTCTAATCGATGGTAGGGCTATAATAGCACACCTCAAAGTAAGCCTTTCCCATCTAGAAAACCCCACACTATCACCTTGAGTACTAGATGCGTCCAACAAACACCACAATTTCATAAAGACATCCAACTCCAAATATAACTCATAACAAGTATTTGTAATCTCTAGCCTAAGTGCCACCATGGTGAGCACGCTGTCACTTTCACACACATGGGGAGAGCAGAGATCTAATAAAGCACTTGACTAGCAAGGTAGATCTAGAGATTACACGCTCATGATCTCAATAAGATCATGCATAGAGAGAGAGATAAACACATAGCTACCGGTAGAACCCTTAGCCTCGAGGAAGAACTACTCCCTCCTAATCATGGGAATCAGCAATGGTGATGGAGATGGTGGTGGAGATCGATGGAGATGGCTCCGAAGGAACTTCCCCGTCCCGGCAGGGTGCCAGAACAGAGACTTTCTGTCCCCCAAATCTCTCCTTCGGTGGCGGCGGCGCAGCGGAACTTTTCGTGGCTGGAGGCTGTTCCATTTAGGGTTTTCGCATCGGGGGCTTCTTATAGGCGAAAGGGCAAGGTCGGTGGGTGGCCAGGGGGCCCACACCACCCTGGCATGGCCTAGGTGGACCCGCGCCTAGGGGTGGTGTGGCCACCCTATGGCCCCTCTCCGACTCTCCTTCTGGCTCCGTGAGTCTTCCGGGAAAATAGTAACTTTGGCTTTTGTCCCGTCCAATTCCGAGAATATTCATTTTCTGACTTCCTGGAACCAAAAACAGCAGAAAACATGCAACTGGCACTGTAGCTCTTGTTAATAGGTTAGTCCAAGAAATCACAAGAAAAGTACTCCAAAGTTGGAACAAAACACAAGAAAGTGGATAAAACCAAGCATGGAACATCAAAAATTATAGATACATTTGCAATGTATCAGACCACAACAAGGTTGTGAACATGAAAGCTAGGTTCCCACTTAAGTGATTTAGAACATTAACTTAGTTTTCTTTACTTCTAAACTCAGTTTAGATAAACTTGGCTTTTTGCAAATAAACCTAGAGCTTAAGATCCCTACTAGAACTACCTTACTTGTTCGTGATAGTTTGCGGGTACTTAAAGAGTACACATGGCTTTGTCCCTGGCTATTCCCATGGCCAGACTATGAGGAGGACTACCAGGATGATGGACAGCAGGAGGTCTATGACAACTAGGATCATCTTCCATCGTTAGCATTGCCGGTGACTCTGAAGATGGAGCCTCTACTACGTTTCTTTTCGGTGCTTGATTTGTATTAAGACTGGATCATGAGATCCTTTATTTGTAAGACCTTATTATGGTTTGTAATGGATGGTGTACTGTGCTATCAATCTGTTATGTCTCGCAAAAATGGTAATCCTGGGATTGCGAGGTATGGCATAACAGGCATCTGGGATTAAAAATCCGGGTGTTGACACCCTGCTTGGCGATGGTACCGTGGAGGACGCAGCCAAGTTACCTGCGGAGGATGCTGCCAAGTCACCGGAGAAGACCGCGGAATCCCCCTAGAAGTTGTTAAGTTTTACTACTACTCCGTATGACTTTGGGTTGCTCTATTTGCAGTTTGGTTAATCATCAGTGTCAATGTGATATTCAGATCTGTGATGCTAAGAAAAAGCTTGTGAGGGTTCTCAAAAAAACATTTGTTTTCCAAATCTTATCCTATACTCCCTTTGTTTAATATTACTTAGCATATTAGGTTTTGTCAAAGTCAAACATTACAAAGTTTGACCAACTATATATAATATTAAAAAGTATACTCATTGAAAAAATCAATATTGTTGAAACACAATGAAACATACTTTAATATATCATATAGTATACATCTGATATTGTAGATATTGCTATTTAGCAAATCCCAACATTGCCAACCGTTGGATATTTTTCATTTTAGCATCTAGAAGATTCTAGTACTAGTCTTTACTCTTTAGCACAATGAACGCTGGTATGCGCAAACCTCAAAACACAGTTCATTGCTTAATTTTAGGGTCTTCATGCTAAATGTATGCACTTGGATGTAATATTAATTTTTATGAGGTCCTTGATGTAACTTGTACTTCCACTGACTGTCAGTACAAAAAAAAGTTTCCTTCCACAATGACTTGGCCCGACGGTTGTCGTAGAAGGCGCGTCTTCTGCGACGAAATTCTCGGCTTGGCCGTAGCAGATGTAAAACTTTTTTTTCTAGTTTCGCGACCCTCTACTATGATGGATCTGCTAAAAACATCGAGGAAGCTTGACTGGCGTGTGGTAGAAGCAATATTTTCGTTTCCTCGCGCGATGTTGACTTGCCGAAGTCTTTTGAGGCATGTGGGTCCCGGACATTAGTGTCTCTTGCGAACCATACTTTTTCGGTCACGCCTCCCTGATTTGAACTCGCTAACGTAGCTCGAGGCGTCTGCCGTTTAGTCAGGCTACTAGGTCCCACATGTCATCCTCTCATTAGAAGGATCGTGTGTATGATAGAATTTTTTTCCTTCGCTCGCGCTGCCCTGTTCTGTAGATGATAGCGCTACTCGATGCATCTACCGTCTAATCAACCTCCTAGGATCCACATGTCATCCTCTCATTAGAAGAAACGTGTGTATGATGGAATTTTTTTTCCTTCGCTGGTGCTACCTCGTTCTGAGTTGATAGCGATGCTCGACGCATCTACCGTTTAACCAACTTCCTGAGCCCCACATGTCATCCTCTCATTAGAAGAAACGTGTGTATGATGGATTTTTTCCTTCGCTGGTGCTACCCTGTTCCGAACTTGATAGCGTTGTTCGATGCATCTACCGTTTAATCATGATGCTAGGCCCCACATGTCATCCTCTCATTAGAAGAAACATGTGTATGATGGATTTTTACCCTCTGTAGTGCCTTCGTGTTCCGAACTTGATAGTGTTGCTCGCTACATCAGCCGTTTATTCAGGTTGGTGGGTCCCTTATGTCAGCCTCACATTAGAAGAACCATGGGTATGATGGAATTTTTTCTCCTCTAGCGCTACCCTATTCCGAACTAGATGGCGTTGCTCGACGAATCTGCCATTTGCTCATGCTGCTGGGTCCCCCATTTCAGCCTCTCATTACTAGAAACGTGTACATGGTGAACTTTTTTCTCGCCCGCGCCTCCCTGTTTTGAACTGGCTACATTGCTCGATGCAGCATCTGTATAAGGTCGCGGTGCTAGGTCCCACATATCAGCCTCTCTGTAAATGAAACGTGCGTATGATGGACTTTTTTTTTGGCCATGTCCGCTGTTTTGACCTTGGCAACTTGCTGGGTCCCAGATGTCAACCAGCTCTGTGCAGGAAACGTGTCTATGCTGGATCCCAGCTGATAGCCTCTAATTGAAAGAAACGTGTGTATGTTGGACTGTTTTTTCGGGTCCTAGATGTTAGCCTCGGAGTACAAAAAATGCTCATAAAGGCCAAATTAAAAAGATTCTGCGGTAACTCGGGGCGGATGCCCTATTCGTCATTTCTTATATTCCATGGGATCACTCCTAAATTGAATGGGCTATGGTTGGTGGCCACAAGACCATGAAAAGGCCTAATTAGAAGGTATTGGGCTATGCGGCTGATAGGCTAATTTCATGGAGTATGCTTGGGCCTGCTGGGTCCGACATGTCAGCTTCTCTGTAAGTGCAATGTGTGTGTGATGGACTTTTTTTCGGCCGCGTCCACTATTTTCACCATGGCAGCTGTGTATGGTCTTACTGTTGGGGCCCTTATGTCAGCCTATCTGGCATGTTCTGGCTTGTGGGTCCCTGATGCAACCTTGTATGTTATGTCTGGTGGGTCCCCAATGCGAGCCTCTCTGTACAAGTATTTAAACTTTTGTTTCGGACTCACCCTCAAAACAAACTAGTTCCGTGATGTCAGCCTCTCCCTAATGCAATATTGCTAGAAGAAAAAAATGTAAACCCAAGATAAATTTGAACAAAATACCTTCAAATCAAATAAACGTAAACTGAGTGTGTTGCCACTATAACAAAGATATTTATAGAATAAATATCATTAAACTTTTATTAGTACTACAATTTATGTATTAGTCTTCTTAAAAATATTTTGGGTGTCTATGTTTATCTATTTTAAAATATAAAAGGGCAGCGCTCCTGGCATCTCAATTTATAAAATGCCACATAATGGAGTATTTTCTTAAAAACATGGGTAGGCAGAGTTTTTATTTTATTTTGAGAGGTGTGGGGCAATGCCCAAAAGGCCGAATTAAAAATAGTTTGGCTATTCTACATAGGCTGCTCTACATGGGTTATACTCCATAGGACAGGCTCCATGAGCTTCATTCTCAAATTTTAGTGGGTTGTGCTCAGTAGTCCCCTAACCCCTAAAAGGCCGAATTAATATATTCTCGGCTATGCTCTATGGGCTCCTTTCTCAAATTTCACTGGGTTGTGGTGAGCAGTCCCCTGACCCCGAGAAGAACGAATAAAAATTTTCTAGGCTAAAGAGGGGCCGAATGAGCTACTATTTCTTCTTCTGGTTAATAAAAATGGCATTATGATGTGCTCGGATGGATTCAAAACAAAGACCTCAGAGAGGGAGGGGAAAAGCGATAATTCTTTTTGGCAGCTATTCATGTCAAAATTCAGCACTACAGAATAAGCTAGAAAAATTATCAACAGATTTGAAGTTCATATTCAGGAGCACTTGACCAATTCAACAGCATTTCAAAAGTGACAAATTCAGCAATACAGACAATGAAATACCATAGCAGTACATAGAGAACCAGTTTTTTTTTGCTCTAAAAACCTTGCCGCACAATCAGTTTGTCGTTTTCACCAATAACACTCGACCATTGGAGCAAGCAAAACTGATGATCAAGTCTGCTTTGAGTACCTTCTTCTCACACCAATGCATGTGTGACCCCTATATGCAACCCAAAATGCCCAAGTCTCATCTAGATTGTGACACGGCCATGTACAAGGGCGACGAGCACACGTCCGTTTCACATTCAGCAACACATGATAGATTCAGCAATAATTTAAAGTGACCGATTCAACGGTGGCAGAAAATGACCAAAAGAATTGACAGATTCAGCAATGCCAACATTGAAATTCAATGGATGTACAAGAATGTGGCAAAGCCATGTTAAAAAAGGAAAGCGTGACCATGCATTTTCTCCACTCGGTCTGAATAGGTCCAAGTACATAGGTATTACTACAAAATAGATTAGCAGTAGCTAAATTCGTACAAAATACTTAGTAAAGTGTAGAACTACAAGCTTACACTAAGCTAGGAACCACTACATGTCCCATCATACATACTCGAAGAAACGAGAATGCTTCAGCGTGTCAAAGTCCTGGTCGGGCCACGCCCTTGATTTCCTGCCTGGGGCGTGTCTCTTGTTTCATTGTCGCCTGTTGGCCTCTAGGTCAGCAGCATATATGTAAAATTCATACGACAAACCAGGAAATTTGAGATCCTTAATTTCGGCAATTCCAATTACGAAGGGAATCTGCCACATCCATAAACTAGCTAATTAGTACAACATTACATACACTCACATTAGGATCATCACAAGAGAATTAAGATGTGATATCTCACCGGTGAATCTTGTTCGACGACAGGTTCAGTAGTATGCCAGTAAAGACGTGGCTTGGATAGAAAAGACATGAGCACTTCCTGCGCAGCGTTGGCCGGCGACGGCCTAATCGTTGTCTCGGGTGACCTCTTTACTACAACCTGATTGAAACTAGCGAACAAGACCAACGACCAAAACCTCACCTCGTACCATGGCGATTCGCATGCCGCCGACCTGACTGGCCTGAAGGATAGGAGCAAGTCCATGCTATGCCCATCAATTTGGGCGACAAACAACTTAACCTCCTTGCCAATGCTGATGACCTCAGTGATGACCCACAAGTATAGGGGGTGTATCGCAGTATTTTCAATAAGTAAGAGTGTCGAACCCAAAGAGGAGCAGAAGGTGCTGCCTAGTGGTATGGATCAGGAATTCTCTGCAAATACTTAGCAAACGGATTTTTAGGGGTTTTCGATAAAAGCAAGTAAACAAAGTACGAGTAAAAAACAGACAGTAGGAATAAATGCAGCAAGTGGCCCAATCCTTTATGCAGCAAAGGACAAGCCGGTTGTATTTCTATAGATGACCAAACGTTCTCGAGGACACATGGGAAGACTGTCAAGTGCTTTCGCTTCATATAGTCGATTAATCTTCTCTAGCTTGCTAAGTGCTGTGTGAGTGAACCTGTGCTAATGTACCGTCCCATCCAAGACTAAATACATACTTGTGATTATACCCCTTGCAAACATCCGTAAGTACAAGAAAGTAATTAAGGTAGAAACCTAACCACAGCTTTAAACTCTAAGACCCTTGCGTCCCTTGCGCAATGGTTTCCTAACGGGAGTTCAGGTTTCTGTCACTCCGGCAACCCCTACGATTAGTATCCAAATACACAATGCATTCCCCTAGGCCCTTATTGGTGAAGTGTCATGTAGTCGACGTTCACATGACACCACTAGAAGAAGTACACCACAACTTAAATAACAATCCATTGAATCTTTCTCAACGCAACTCCACTACTAACAACAAGTCTTCTCCCATGTCCTCAAGAAAAAAACGAACTACTCACAAGACATCATATGGATCATGATCAGAGATGGAATAATGATGTATAACAATCTGAACATAAACAATAATTCAATGGTTCACTCAATAGCATCAACTACAAAGAGTAATCAACACCGGGAAAGTTTTCCCTATGAACTATAGCAAGATTCAACCAATTGTTACAGCAATATGGAGATGGTGATGAGGGTGCTGATGGTGCTGATGGTGATGATGGTGGTGATGTTGATGATGATGATCCCGATGAAGTCCTGCTTGATGGTGGTGTTGATGGCGATGATCTCCCCTCTCTGGGAAGGAATTCCCTCGGCAGAAATCTGTCTATCAGAGAGATCTTTCTCTCTCGGTGTTTTCCGCCCCGCAGAGGTGGCGGAATCCTTCTGTGGTCCCCCCCCCCCGAGTCTTAGGGTTTTGGGAGGATGATATACGCCAGAGGGGAGAGGCTGGAGTGGGCCAGGGCGGCCACCACCTCTAGGCGCGGCCTAGGCCTGCCCGCGCCATGGGGTGGTGTGGGCCCCCTATGGCCCACCTCCACTTCGTCTTATGGCATCCTTAGTCTTCTAGAAAAATAGGATTTTTCGTATATTTTCCCGGATTTTCTGATCTTTGTGAATTTTGCCTCCAAACAGCACCTTTTCCATTAGAATCCTGACTGCAGCAGTCCATGCTCCAAAAGTCATCAACCATGCAAAAATAGATGAAATAACATAAATATCACCTCTCAATACGAAATATATCAATGAATAATAGTGAATTAAGAAATAGAATAGTGATGCAAAATGGACGTATCAACTCCCCCCAAGCTTAGACTTCGCTTGTCCCCAAGCGATACTAAGCTCAATAAACATGGCCTCAGGTTTATGGAGTGAAGAGTCGATAAAAGAATACGGACAAGAAGCATCACATTCATCAAATTCATTGATCATAATAGAAGACAACTCACTATTATATAACTCAACTTGTAATAGGTAAAGGAAACACAATAAAGATACATAAAGTGAATCATAAGTGGTAATGGCAAACTTAGCTCTTGGTCGAAGAATAGTTGATAATTTGCTGGAGTTCACAAATAGCTGATTTTTCAAGATAGCTTTCAAAGTAGTAAACATCAAGATAAGAGCAATGTGCAAAACAAGGAACATAAGAAACATGATTGAATAAATCATCATATGAATGAATGAAACACATAAACTCAAAATACTTGCTGAGATAGAAGGGAGTAGGTTTACTGACTCAACTACAAATTAAAAGAAAGGGCCCTTCGCAGATGGAAGTAGGGATTTCAAGTCTCATAAAGAGCTCCCAAAAATTATGATACTTACTAGCTTTCAGCTCTCATTGCCCCTATCATGGGTATCTTTTGGTGGTTAAGGTTAAAGTGACACAACTAAGAGGATATGCTTGACAAGTTATGAATTGGAGTCCCATGCCCCTTACTTATGAGTACCGATCCTCATGCTACTCAACTTCAGTCACGAGCAAGCTCTTGTCATTGTAAATACATGCGTATCATTGAGAACCGCCAACGGGGTACCCCTTGCACATGACACATGAGCTATCCCATAATCAAAATGACAAGGCAAGCAGACAGTGAGCATCTCAGCGATCTTTTTATTTGCTATTTGCATAGGTTTTTATTGAGGATTCTTCATATAATGCTCACTATAGTTATGCTGCAAGTTTCCACCATGATTAGGCATGGCTTAGGCAAGCGGCCCAGGCGTTTCTCTAACACACATATAAACTCCATGATCTTACAAGTTCCACTTTTATTTCACACCACCGGGATCCATAAGCAAAATAACATGATATCAACTAGGTACAAGTACCAATGAAGTGTTGAAAGCGGTCCCCATGATACATGGTTCGGCTAACTTCAACTCATAAAGCGCAAGCATATGAGCAACAAAGAAGGACCCAATGGTTCAAGTTTATTAAATGCAAGGAAGTAAAGTGTGCCATCAAGTTCGTGAGAGCTTTAATCACTAATTTTCACATAACAAGTTTAATTTGGGAGGTAGATAAAACAAGAATTTACTTGGGATAGAAATAATGCTACTAGGTAGGTATGGTGGACACAAATGGAATGGGTTTTGGTTCAAAGGAGGTGGATGCACGAGAAGAATACCCTCTCAGTACAGGTTTTTGGCTAGCAAGGCTGGGTAGCAAGTATAAGAGTTGAAGGAAACAAACAAACATACAAGTGATAAAGACAAACATGCAATCTTCTTTGGAAGCACAAAAGATCTTAACTAGAGAAGACTAGACTTATGAGCAAATTAAGAAAGAAAGATGATGAAATTATTTTTCTCTAGAGTACTTCTATCTTTTTCTTTTCAACTCTCAAAAAGGTGTTGCTACTGATAGAGCCAGGTTTGCCAAAACCAACTAAATTAACTCAATGATCCCAAAGTGCTACCAATACTAACAACAAGGTCAATCATATAACCACGAATTGGAAACTAATATAAGCTATGCAAAAAGAGTGAATGATAGAACTTCTCATTAATATTCCATAACAAAAACTCACACCAAGGGATACATATCTAACGAGAGAGGGGACACTTCCATAATGCAAACCATACTACATAAAGACTCCTCTATTCATGATATGACTCTACTAATAAGGTAAAAAGATAGAAGATAGTGATATGATACCGTGGCACTCCCCCAAGCTTGGAACAAACCAAGGGGATGCCAAACCTGATGACGAATTACTCCTTTAGCGTGGGTGGTAATATTTTCTTAGTTGACTTGAGGTAATCTTCCAGCATCTTGCGAAGCCTATTATTCTCCCATTGAAGCATGTCCACCTTCCTCTGCAAGTCTCGGTACTTATCGCAGAACTCCTTAGTGACTTGTAGGGCTTCCGTTGATGTAGGGCAAGTAACAAAAGGTACCAGCCGCTACTTGGGGTCTTGGAGGTCTTCCGCCATAGGGTCCTTCCCTTTATCCTTGGCAGACACCATTGTGCTTCTAAACCTTCAAAGAGTATGCCTGGCAGAAACAGATCGAAACAAAAAACACTACGGAAACATGATATACGGACCTTGGGGGATCCGGGGTGTTATATATCACGAAGTTTCATATCAAAAGGAAGGTACTGGGAGAAAACGAGTCGGAGGCAGAGTCCGGGGTGGACTCACCACCTGGTAGCGCGGCCAAGGGAGGGCCCGCGCCACAGGGTGGTGTGAGCCACCCTGGCTCTGTTTCCGTCCCTTTTTCGCTTCGTAGCTTTCCTTATTGACTAAAAACTGCAAAAATATAGTTGGATAGTATTTTCGTGGAACTTTTCTTACCAGAACCATTACCTATTTGAACACGGACTCTGCAGGTCTCTGAATTTGGTAGTTAGTGGATTATTCTGGAGTCACCACTTGAATCATCAATATCTTCATCTTCATACACTTATTATTGGAGTCATAAAACCTTTATCTTCCTTATTATACCATTATCTCCACTTCCTGGAAATTTCTTTTACACAAAACTTCACACAGTTCTCATTAGCAACATTAGTATACGTGAAGTGATAAAACCTTTTTGAGTCCAACTTCAACTGAAAACCATCAAAACATAAGCTACTGTAGCAACTCCTTCCGAAAATCCAAAAATAATTCAAAAAGGAAGGCGAATAAAGAAGCAAATGCAAAAGTGGCAAAATCTGTCAAATCAGACCAGCAGGTAAAGATCAATTTTTTCGAAAACCTTCTGTTTCTCAAATCAAAAAGTGCAAAACTAACGAAAGTTAAATAACAACCTGGGGCAGAAGCAAAAAAAATTACAGCTCAATCCGACATACAGATATCTCTCACAAATCTTTACGGTGAAGCACAAAAATCTGTTTCGGGACTGCAACTTCCCCAAATATTCTCTCTCATTAGAGGTTGATATTGACAGAAAAACCAAACAAAACGGATAAGGAGCGGTTATTACCGAAGTAATAACTTCCAAGACTCGAAGAAACAAAACCAAACTAAAAGCAAAAACGAATTGGGTTGTCTCCCATAAAGCTCTTTCTTTATAGCCATTAAGATGGGCATGATAATTTTGAAGAAGCTCTCATAGGGGTATGAATTGGAGTGAAAGAGAGCAATAAGAAGCAAAAACACACACACATTTAAGTCTAACCCACTTACTATGCAAGGGAATTTTGTAAACAAACATGTTATTGAAACCAAAGGCAACTTGCATAAGAAGGCAAAAGAAGTGCAACCTAAAAACTTTCAGCATGAGACGAGGAAACTTGATATTATTGAGATGCATAAGAACACTTTTCCCTCTCTCATAATAACTTTCAGTTGCATGCATAAACTTAACAATATAGCTATCACAAGTACCATCATAGCACTGATCACTTATTCTAACAGAAAACACAGGAATACTAGCTCTCATAACACTACTATGTGAAACAATATTAGACGTATCCTTACAAAGGATAGGATAGTGTGTCCCTCTTTTTCATATTTAGCAAAAAAGTCTTTCACATTTGCTAAAATAGGTTCATCAACCATTTGTTTATCAGGTTTAACAGCTTTATTCATACTTTCAACTACCATACTAGCCATCATAGAATGTTCCTTTACCTTAACTGGGAAAGGCAGTTTCTCCATATAAGGTTTAGGTAAAACATGATTAGCAGTATAAACTTCAGTATTTCTTGTAGGAACACCCTTAGCAATATCTTTATAAGGTTCATGATACTTATTCCACTTCTTTTTAGACACTTCAATGTAGGAAGCAAAAGCCTTAAAATAAGAAGCAATAGCTTGAGAGTCTAGACCATAAGCATTTTTAATATTCAATGCATTCATAATCATAATTTATACCTGACTTTCTACCTTTGGAATTTCCCAAGCTTCAGCATTGTCTTGAATACGATCTAGAAGGTCCCATTTAGCTTCTTCTTCCATACGAGTGAATGATCCAGCATAAGAAGCATCCAATAAATCTTTATAATGTAGAGGGAGCCTTGCATAAAAGTTGTTGATAATAATATTGTTGGGGAGCTCATGAATGGGACATTTGAGCATTAGTAACTTCAATCTCCCCCAAGCTTGGGTTGTACTCTCTCCATCAAGAGGCCAAAAGTTGTATATTTGATTCTGATCTTTATGAATCTCACTAGGAGGATAAAACATTGAATAAAAGGGAGGCACTATTTCCTCCCATTCTAGAGCTTGACCATTCTTCAGCATCTTATACCATTCCTCAGCTCTTCCTTTCAGTGATAATGAGAATAACTTCTTCTTAACTTGATCTGTAGTAATACATGCACACTTGAACAACCCGCATAATTCGTGTATAAAGAGTAAATGATCACCGGGATGGACAGTTCCATCCCCAACATAGTAGTTATCCATAACACGATCAATAATTCTTGTAGGTATTTTGAAAACATCTTTCTTAGCAGGTGGTGGCCTATCTACTACCTTAGCAGTGGTAGTAGCATTACCAAATAAGAAACTCAGCGAATTATCCATAACGAAAATAAAGCAACTAGCAGAAGTAAACAATACTCACAGTAGAAGTTTCCTTTACCAGTTCCACTCTCCAATAGCGCTTCACTCCCCGGCAACGGCGCCATAAAATAGTCTTGATGACCCACAAGTATAGGGGGTGTATCGCAGTATTTTCGATAAGTAAGAGTGTCGAACCCAACGAGGAGCAGAAGGTGCTGGCTAGTGGTATGGATCAGGAATTCTCTGCAAATACTTAGCAAACGGATTTTTAGGGGTTTTCGATAAAGCAAGTAAACAAAGTACGAGTAAACAAAAGACAATAGGAATAAATGCAGCAAGTGGCCAATCCTTTATGCAGCAAAGGACAAGCCGGTTGTATTTCTATAGATGACCAAACGTTCTCGAGGACACATGGGAAGACTATCAAGTGCTTTCGCTTCATATAGTCGATTAATCTTCTCTAGCTTGCTAAGTGTTGTGTGGGTTAACCTGTGCTAATGTACCGTCCCATCCAAGAATAAATACATACTTGTGATTATACCCCTTGCAAACATCGTAAGTACAAGAAAGTAATTAAGGTAGAAACCTAACCACAACTTTAAACTCTGAGACCCTTACGTCCCTTATGCAATGGTTTCCTCACGGGGGTTCATGTTTCTGTCACTCCGGAAACCCCTACGATTAGTAGCCAAATACACAATGCATTCCCCTAGGCCCTTATAGGTGAAGTGTCATGTAGTCGACGTTCACATGACACCACTAGAAGAAGTACACCACAACTTAAATAACAATCTATTGAATCTTTCTCAACGCAACTCCACTACTAACAACAAGACTTCTCCCATTTCCTCAAGAACAACACGAACTACACACAAGACATCATATGGATCATGATCAGAGATGGAATAATGATGTATAACAATCTGAACATAAACAATAATTCAATGGTTCATTCAATAGCATCAACTACAAAGAGTAATCAACACCAGGAAAGTTTCCCCTATGAACTATGCAAGATTCAACTCAATTGTTACAGCAATATGGAGATGGTGATGAGGGTGTTGATGGTGGTGATGATGATGATGATCCCGACGAAGTCCATCTTGATGGTGGTGTTGATGGCGATGATCTCCCCTCTCCGGGAAGGAATTCCCCCGGTAGAAATCTATCTGCCGCAGAGATCTTTCTCTCTCAGTGTTTTCCACCCCGCAGAGGCGGCGAAATCTTTCTATGGTCCTCCCCGAGTCTTAGGGTTTCGGGAGAATGATATACGCCAGAGGGGAGAGGCTGGAGTGGGCCAGGGCAGCCACACCACCTCCAGGCGCGGCCTAGGCCTGCCCGCGCCATGGGGTGGTGTGGCCCCCCTATGGCCCACCTCCACTTCATCTTCTAGCATCCTTAGTCTTCTGGAAGAATAGGATTTTTCGTATATTTTCCTGGATTTTCTGATCTTCGCGAATTTTGCCTCCAAACAGCACCTTTTCCATCAGAATCCTGACTATAGCGGTCCATGCTCCAAAAGTCATCAACCATGCAAAAATAGATGAAATAACATAAGTATCACCTCTCAATACGAAATATATCAATGAATAATAGTGAATTAAGACATAGAATAGTGATGCAAAATGGACGTATCACTCATCTCTGAGCGAGCCCCATGCCCGAACCGACATAGATGGGTCCCATTTTTTGGGGCTGTATCTGGGCACTGTCATCGAGTGGGCAGATATGAGGTGCTCGACGAACACTTTCTTAACGCTGGTGAACTCGCATCCTGGCTCCATGCAGACACATCGGAAGTAGTTGCACACGATCTTGTGGTCGTAGACATCCTTGTAGAAGACCAAAGTCTAGCAGATGTCGTTGGGGCATCTACTACCTTTTCCGCTAGCGACTAGCCGGTACAGCTCCTTGGAGCATGCGTCCAGCTGGACGATGCTGGTAGTGTCCATATGCTTAGCTATTTCATTGAAGACATCGTCGCCGACCTTCATACAGATGTTGTTCAGCCGGTTGTGCCACGAATCCACAGCCATCATGTCCAAATGATTGGGGGCAAGGGCGGATCTATGTATAACTATTGGGCTTATTTGGAGGAGAGGGTTCGTGGCCTGGAAGGATCGATGCCGTGGGTGAGATGGTGAGAAAAATGTGTGAAGTGCGCGCTAGAGAAGATCCAAATGTGGCCTCTCGGAGTTGGGAATGGCTGGGTTTTTCCATGCTCCTACGGCTGTCTTCTGCCAGGCGTACTGCATCGAGCATGCCGACTAGAGTTATGGAGTAGGGAGTACTATAGGTACTCTAGACTAGCATGCTGCCATAGAATGTTCTCTCATCACATCTCAGTTATTAGAACTGAGAGATGATTTATTTACTGCTTCCATTTTTATACTACTCCCTCCAGTTCATATTCTAATGGCCTCAACTTTGTCTAGATTCACATCAGTTAGACATAGTAGTTGTAAGTTCAGTCACTTATGTTTTTCGGTACTTCATAGTACGTACCAAAATACCAAGATGTTGAACCTCATATGAACTTTCTAGAAAGGTACCCCTTTGCAAAGATTGGCAAGCCTGCTAAAATTGCTGAAACTTCTAGAAAGGCAAGAATCCACAGCCTAAATTGCATCATGCTTGGTGAAATAACGACAGGTTCCCAGTTCATATTCAGCAGCATTTCAAAGTGACCGATTCAGCAATATAGACTCTGAAATTCAATAGCAGGACAGAGAGAATCAATTCTTGTTTCAGCACTAAAATCCTTGGTGCAGGATCAGTCGCTTTTCTCCAAACACACTCGATTATCGGAGCAAGCAAAACTGACCATCATGCCTGATTTTCTGTGCATATTTTCTACTCACATCAATGACTATATGACCCACATATGCAAACCAAAATTCCTTAAGCCTCATCTAGATTGTGACAAGGCCATGTTTCAAAAGAACAGTAAGACCATCTACTGCCCTTGATCTAAAAAAGTATCAGTACATCAGTATTAGTTCTACAAGATACTTTAGTACTGTAATAAAATGACAGAACATTTGACAGATTCACTACCATTTGAAAGATTTAGCAGCACTGAATAAAACAGAAAAATATCAATAGATTCCAAACACATAATTAGCGGCACTTGACAGATGCAACAACATTTCAAAGTGACCGATTTAGCAGTACAGATAATGACCAAAAGTATTGGCAGATTTAACAATGTAAACACTGAAATCCAATAGATGTAGCAAGGCCATAATTCAAAAGGATAGAGAGAACATATTCTGGCCATGTTCCGAAAGAAGAGCAAGACCATCTACTGGTCTTGATCTAAACAAGTACCAATACATCACTATTAGTTCTAAAAAATACTTTAGTAATAGCAACAACAGAATGTTCGATAGATTCAATGGCACTTGAAAGATTCAGAAGTACTGAATAAGACAGAAAAATATCATTAGATTCCCAGTTCATAATAAGCGGCGCTTGATAGATTTAACACCATTTCAAAGTGACAGATTTAGCAGTACAGATAATGACCAAAGGAATTGACAGATTCAGCAATGCAGACATTGAAATTCAGTAGATATAGCAAGGCCATGATTCAAAAGGAAAGAGATACCTTATTATGCACTAGATCCATCGATCTGAACAAGTACTAGTACATAGGTATTACTCCTACTACAAAATAGATTAGAAGTAGCAGAACACCATACAAAATACTCAGAACTACCTTAAGTTAGGAACCACAAGTCTCAAAATGGTAAGAAAAATCCGGTCGAGTACATGTGTTCATGTTAGGATCATCACAAGAAGATAAATGGGTTAATCGCTAAGAAATAGGGATGTAGAAGTGGGACAAATGGGACATGTGGGATCCTTAATTTTAGACCTCTAGACTAACTCTAAACTAAGTGGGAGAAGTGGGACAAGTAGGATTTAACAAATCTCACTTCTCCTGCTTATCCCACTTAGTTTACAGTTAGTTTAGAAGTCTCCCAAATATCCCACCTCTGCATGTATGGTATAAAATCTTGTCGATATGAAGCTTGTATTCCATGGTGAACTCCGATGTTCGATTCCGACCACTGATACGTCCATTTTGCATCACTATTCTATGTCTTAATTCACTATTATTCATTGATATATTTCGTATTGAGAGGTGATACTTATGTTATTTCATCTATTTTGCATGGTTGATGACTTTTGGAGCATGGACCACTGAAGTCAGGATTCTGATGGAAAAGGTGCTGTTTGGAGGCAAAATTCACGAAGATCAGAAAATCCGGGAAAATATACGAAAAATCCTATTTCTCCAGAAGACTAAGGATGCCAGAAGATGAAGTGGAGGTGGGCCATAGGGGGCCCACACCACCCCATGGCGCGGGCAGGCCTAGGCCGCGCCTGGAGGTGGTGTGGCCGCCCTGGCCCACTCCAGTCTCTCCCCTCTGGCGTATATCATCCTCCCGAAACCCTAAGACTCGGGGGGGACCACAGAAAGATTCCGCCGCCTCTGCGGGGCGGAAAACACCGAGAGAGAAAGATCTCTCCGACAGACAGATTTCTGTCGAGGGAATTCCTTCCCAGAGAGGGGAGATCGTCGCCATCAACACCACCATCAAGCAGGACTTCATCGGGATCATCATCATCAACATCACCACCATCAGCACCATCAGCACCCTCATCACCATCTCCATATTGCTGTAACAATTGGTTGAATCTTGCTATAGTAAATAGGGAAAACTTTCCCGGTGTTGATTACTCTTTGTAGTTGATGCTATTGAGTGAACCATTGAATTATTGTTTATGTTCAGATTGTTATACATCATTATTCCATCTCTGATCATGATCCATATGATGTCTTGTGAGTAGTTTGTTTTGTTCTTGAGGACATGGGAGAAGTCTTGTTGTTAGTAGTGGAGTTGCGTTGAGAAAGATTCAATAGATTTTTATTTAAGTTGTGGTGTACTTCTTCTAGTGGTGTCATGTGAACATCGACTACATGACACTTCACCTATAAGGGCCTAGGGGAATGCATTGTGTATTTGGCTACTAATCGTAGGGGCTTACGGAGTGATAGAAACCTGAACCCCCGTTAGGAAACCATTGCACAAGGGACGTAAGGGTCTGAGAATTGAAAGCTCTAGTTAGGTTCCTACCTTAATTACTTTCTTGTACTTACGAATGTTTGCAAGCGGTATAATCACAAGTATGTATTTAGTCTTGGATGGGACGGTACATTAGCACAGGTTCACCCACACAACACTTAGCAAGCTAGGGAAGATTAATCGACTATATGAAGCGAAAGCACTTGACAGTCTTCCCATGTGTCCTCGAGAACGTTTGGTCATCTATAGAAATACAACCGGCTTGTCCTTTGCTACATAAAGGATTGGGCCACTTGCTGCATTTATTCCTACTGTCTTTTGTTTACTCGTACTTTGTTTATTTGCTTTATCGAAAACCCCTAAAAATCCGTTTGCTAAGTATTTGCAGAGAATTCCTGATCCATACCACTAGCCAGCACCTTCTGCTCCTCATTGGGTTCGACACTCTTACTTATCAAAAATACTGCGATACACACGCTATACTTGTGGGTCATCAAGACTATTTTATGGCGCCGTTGCCGGGGAGTGAAGCGCTATTGGAGAGTGGAACTAGTAAATGAAACTTCTACTGTGAGTATTGTTTACTTCTACTAGTTGCTTTATTTTTGTTATGGATAATTCGCTGAGTTTCTTATTTGGTAATGCTACTACCACTGCTAAGGTAGTAGATAGGCCACCACCTGCTGAGAAAGATGTTTTCAAAATACCTACAAGAATTATTTATCGTGTTATGGATAACTACTATGTTGGGGATGGAACTGTCCATCCCGGTAATCATTTACTCTTTATACACGAATTATGCGGGTTGTTCAAGTGTGCATGTATTACTATAGATCAATTTAAGAAGAAGTTATTCGCATTATCACTGAAAGGAAGAGCTAAGGAATGGTATAAGCTGCTGAAGAATGGTCAAGCTCTGGAATGGGACGAAATAGTGCCTCTCTTTTATTCAATGTTTTATCCTCTTAGTGAGATTCATAAAGATCGGAATCAAATATACAACTTTTGGCCTCTTGATGGAGAGAGTATAGCCCAAGCTTGGGGGAGATTGAAGTTACTAATGCTCAAATGTCCCATTCATGAGCTCCCCAACAATATTATTATCAACAACTTTTATGCAAGGCTCCCTCTACATGATAAAGATTTATTGGATGCTTCTTATGCTGGATCATTCACTTTTATGCAAGTTGCTGTCCCGAAACATATTTTTGTGCTTCACCGTAAAGATTGGTGAGAGATATATGTATGTCGGATTGAGCTGTAATTGTTTGTGCTTCTGCCCCAGGTTATTATTTAACTTTCGTTAGATTTGCACTTTTTGATTTGAGCAACAGAAGATTTTCGAAAAAATTGATCTTTACCTGCTGGTCTGTTTTGACAGATTTTGCCACTCTTGCATTTGCTTCTTTATTCGCTTTCCTTTTTGAATTATTTTTGGGTTTTCGGAAGGAGCTGCTACAGTAGCTTATGTTTTGATGGTTTTCAGTTGAAGTTGGACTCAAAAAGGTTTTATCACTTCACTTATACTAATGTTGCTAATGAGAACTGTGTGAAGTTTTGTGTGAAAGAAATTTCCAGGAAGTGGAGATAATGGTGTAATAAGGAAGAGAAAGGTTTTATGACTCTAATAATAAGTGTATGAAGATGAAGATATTGATGATTCAAGTGGTGACTCTAGAAAAATCCACTAATTACCAAATTCAGAGACCTGCAGAGTCCGTGTTCAAATAGGTAATGGTTCTGGTAAGAAAAGTTCCACGAAAATACTATCCAACTATATTTTTGCAGTTTTTAGTCAATAAGGAAAGCTACGAAGAGAAAAAGGGACGGGAACAGAGCCAGGGTGGCTCAAACCATCCTGTGGCGCGGGCCCTCCCTTGGCCGTGCCACTAGGTGGTGAGTCCACCCCGGACTCCGCCTCCGACTCGTTTTCTCCCAGTACCTTCCTTTTGATATGAAACTTCATGATATATAACCCCCCGGATCCCCCGAGGTCCGTATATCGTGTTTCCGTAGTGTTTTTGTCTCGATCTGTTTCTGCCAGGGCATACTCTTTGAAGGTTTAGAAGCACAATGGTGTCCACCAAGGATAAAGGGAAGGAGCCTATGGAGGAAGACCTCCAAGACCCCAAGCAGCAGCTGGTACCTTTTGTTACTTGCCCTACATCAACGGAAGCTCTACGAGTCACTAAGGAGTTCTGCGATAAGTACCGAGACTTGCAGAGGAAGGTGGACATGCTTCAATGGGAGAATAATAGGCTTCACAAGATGCTGGAAGATTACCTCACGTCATCTAAGAAAATATTACCACCCACGCTAAAGGAGTAATTCGTCATCAGGTTTGGCATCCCCTTGGTTTGTTCCAAGCTTGGGGGAGTGCCACGGTATCATATCACTATCTTCTATCTTTTTACCTTATTAGTAGTGTCATATCATGAATAGAGGAGTCTTTATGTAGTATGGTTTGCATTATGGAAGTGTCCCCTCTCTCGTTAGATATGTATCCCTTGGTGTGAGTTTCTGTTATGGAATATTAATGAGAAGTTCTATCATTCACTCTTTTTGCATGGCTTATATTAGTTTCCAATTTGTGGTTATATGATTGATCTTGTTGTTAGTATTGGTAGCACTTTGGGATCATTGAGTTAATTTAGTTGGTTTTGGCAAACCTGGCTCTGTCAGTAGCAACACCTTTTTGAGAGTTGAAAAGTAAAAGATAGAAGTACTCTAGAGAAAAATAATTTCATCATCTTTCTTTCTTGATTTGCTCATAAGTCTAGTATTCTCTAGTTAATATCTTTTGTGCTTCCAAAGAAGATTGCATGTTTGTCTTTATCACTTGTATGTTTGTTTGTTTCCTTCAACTCTTATACTTGCTACCCAGCCTTGCTAGCTAAAAACCTGTACTGAGAGGATATTCTTCTCGTGCATCCACCTCCTTTGAACCAGAACCCATTCCATTTGTGTCCACCATACCTACCTAGTAGCATTATTGCTATCCCAAGTAAATTCTTGTTTTATCTACCTCCCAAATTAAACTTGTTATGTGAAAATTAGTGATTAAAGCTCTCACGAACTTGATGGCACACTTTACTTCCTTGCATTTAATAAACTTGAACCATTGGGTCCTTCTTTGTTGCTCATATGCTTGCGCTTTATAAGTTGAAGTTAGTCGAACCATGTATCATGGGGACCGCTTTCAACACTTCATTGGTACTTGTACCTAGTTGATATTATGTTATTTTGCTTATGGATCCCGGTGGTGTGAAATAAAAGTGGAACTTGTAAGATCATGGAGTTTATATGTGTGTTAGAGAAACGCCTGGGCCGCTTGCCTAAGCCATGCCTAATCATGGTGGAAAATTGCACCATAACTATAGTGAGCATTCTACGAAGCATCCTCAATAAAAACCTATGCAAATAGCAAATAAAAAGATCGCTGAGATGCTCATTGTCTGCTTGCCTTGTCATTTTGATTATGGGATAGCTCCTGTGTCATGTGCACGGGATACCCCGTTGGCGGTTCTCAATGATACGCATGTATTTACAATGACAATAGCTTGCTCATGACTGAAGTTGAGTAGCATGAGGATCGGTACTCATAAGTAAGGGGCATGGGACTCCAATTTATAACTTGTCAAGCCTATCGTCTTAGTTGTGTCACTTTAACCTTAACCACCAAAAGATGCCTATGATAGGGGCAATGAGAGCTGAAAGCTAGTAATTATCATAATTTTTGGGAGCTCTTTATGCGACTTGAAATCCCTGCTTCCCTCTGTGAAGGGCCCTTTCTTTTACTTTGTAGTTGAGTCAGTAAACCTACTCCCTTCTATCTCAGCAAGTATTTTGAGTTGATGTGTTTCATTCATTCATATGATGATTTATTCAATCATGTTTCTTATGTTCCTTGTTTTGCACATTGCTCTTATCTTGATGTTTATTACTTTGAAAGCTATCTTGAAAAATCGGCTGGTTGTGAACTCCAGCAAATTATCAACTATTCTTCGATCAAGAGCTAAGTTTGCCATTACCAATTATGATTCACTTTATGTATCTTTATTGTGTTTCCTTTACCTATTACAAGTCGAGTTATATAATAGTGAGTTGTCTTCTATTATGATCTATGTATTTGATGAATGTGATGCTTCTTGTCCGTATTCTTTTATCGACTCTTCACTCCATCAAACCTGAGGCCATGTTTATTGAATTCAGTTTCGCTTGGGGACAAGCGAAGTCTAAGCTTGGGGGGAGTTGATACGTCCATTTTGCATCACTATTCTATGTCTTAATTCACTATTATTCATTGGTATATTTCGTATTGAGAGGTGATACTTATGTTATTTCATCTATTTTTGCATGGTTGATGACTTTTGGAGCATGATCGGTGCAGTCAGGATTCTGATGGAAAAGGTGCTGTTTGGAGGCAAAATTCGCAAAGATCAGAAAATCCGGGAAAATATACGAAAAATCCTATTTTTCCAGAAGACTAAGGATGCTAGAAGATGAAATGGAGGTGGGCCATAGGGGCCCACACCACCCCATGGCGCGGGCAGGCCTAGGTCGCGCCTGGAGGTGGTCTGGCCGCCCTGGCCCACTCCAGCCTCTCCCCTCTGGCGTATATCATCCTCCCGAAACCCTAAGACTCGGGGGGGACCACAGAAAGATTTTGTTGCCTCTGCGGGGCGGAAAACACCGAGAGAGAAAGATCTCTCCGGCAGACAGATTTCTGCCGGGGGAATTCCTTCCCAGAGAGGGGAGATCATCGCTAGCAACACCACCATCAAGTTGGACTTCATCGGGATCATCATCATCAACATCACCACCATCATCACCATCAGCACCCTCATCACCATCTCCATATTGTTGTAACAATTGGTTGAATCTTGCTATAGTTCATAGGGGAAACTTTCCCGGTGTTGATTACTCTTTGTAGTTGATGCTATTGAGTGAACCATTGAATTATTGTTTATGTTCAGATTTTTATACATCATTATTCCATCTCTGATCATGATCCATATGATGTCTTGTGAGTAGTTCGTTTTGTTCTTGAGGACATGGGAGAAGTCTTGTTGTTAGTAGTGGAGTTGCGTTGAGAAAGATTCAATAGATTGTTATTTAAGTTGTGGTGTACTTCTTCTAGTGGTGTCATGTGAACATCGACTACATGACACTTCACCTATAAGGGCCTAGGGGAATGCATTGTGTATTTGGCTACTAATCGTAGGGGTTTCCGGAGTGACAGAAACCTGAACCCCCGTTAGGAAACCATTGCACAAGGGACGTAAGGGTCTTAGAGTTCAAAGCTGTGGTTAGGTTTCTACCTTAATTACTTTCTTGTACTTACGGATGTTTGCAAGGGGTATAATCACAAGTATGTATTTAGTCTTGGATGGGGCGGTACATTAGCACAGGTTCACCCGCACAACACTTAGCAAGCTAGAGAAGATTAATTGACTATATGAAGTGAAAGCACTTGACAGTCTTCCCATGTGTCCTCGAGAACGTTTGGTCATCTATAGAAATACAACCGGCTTGTCCTTTGCTGCATAAAGGATTGGGCCACTTGCTGCATTTATTCCTACTGTCTTTTGTTTACTCGTACTTTGTTTACTTGCTTTGTCGAAAACCCCTAAAATCCGTTTGCTAAGTATTTGCAGAGAATTCCTGATCCATACCACTAGCCAGCACCTTCTGCTCCTCGTTGGGTTCGACACTCTTACTTATCAAAAATACTGCGATACACCCCCTATACTTGTGGGTCATCAACCACGAGCAACAAGATTAGACCGACAAACCGACAAAGAGCAAGTGGATTTAGGATTCGCATAGAGTCCCTTCTCGAACAAGCCATTTGGATGTGTAGAGCTCAACTTCACCATGAACTGCGGCGACACGCGCGCTGCCGGCCTGACGCACATGACATATATCAAGATGACATCGTCGTGCCCGTCGAATAGCACGCAGAACACCGTGTCATTGAACCCGGTTAGCCCGATATCCACATTTTGCGAGCCCGGTGCCAACACCGGCTTAGAGATGTACCTGCCTTTCCTACCATAGTGTAAAATGCGCAACCTCATGCATGGGTTTGTCTGAGGTGGGAGTGGAGCACAAACGGAATTGCAGCGAACTCACAGCCAGGCACCACGCAGTTCCATTGGAATGCATCAGCGAGCATTGAACATGAAGAAATATTTGGCTAGACAACCCATACCAATTGGGTCTGTCACTAACATAAATTAATTAATTAGTACGACATTACATATATTCATATCAGGATCATCACAAGAAGATTTATATGTGTTAACTCACTCTTGGTTGATATTCTTGTAATCCAGGGGGAATTCCGACAACATCATGAGAAGCTCGCAGGTAACGCATCGGTTTCGATAGGTACAACATGAGCCCTTTCAGCGCGACTTCAGCCAACGAAGGCCTGCTTGTCTGCTCAGATGTCGCTGCCATTTCGACCGAATGGAGCTTATTCCATGATGGCAGCGACCATAACATCACCTTCTACCGCGGCAATTCGCACGCCGCCGACCTGACGTACCTGACGGATAGGAAGATGTCCATGGTGTACCCTCCAAGTAGGGCGACAAACTCCGTGCCCTCTTTCCCGATGCCGATGATCTCTGTTGCGTGCACCCGGTTAGTCTGGTATAGTACTTGTTGGAGTAGGTCACTTGGGGAAAATAGTACATCGTGTGGGCAAGTTTCAAGTGGTCAAAGAGCTCGTGCAAAGTCAATGGCTGGTTGACGAACTCGCATCCTCGCTCCGTGCAGGCTACGCACGGGGCATAGCATCACTAGATCTTGTGCTCGTAGACGTCATTGTAGGAGACCAATGAACAACAACGGTCGTTGGGGCACCTGCTACCTTTTCCACCGGCGACCTTACGGTACAGCTCCCTAGAGCATGCGGCCAACCTAACGGCGCTGATAGTGTCCAGATGCATAGTGATTTCGTTGAAGATGTTGTTGTCTGATACATTGCAAATGTATCTATAATTTTTGATGTTCCATGCTTGGTTTTATCTACTTTCTTGTGTTTTGTTCCAACTTTGGAGTACTTTTCATATGATTTCTTGGACTAACCTATTAATTAGACGCCACAGTGCCAGTTGCCTGTTTTCTGCTATTTTTTGTTTCAGGAAAGTCAGAAAATGAATATTCTCGGAATTGGACGAGACAAAAGCCAAAGTTCCTATTTAACCGAAAGACTCACGGAGCCAGAATACGAGACGGAGGAGGGCCAGGGCCTGGCCACAACCTCCCAGGCGCGGGTCACCCCAGGCCGCGCCAGGGCATGGTGTGGTGGCCCCTGGCACCCCTCGGTCTCCCCTCTCGCCTATAAGAGCCTCCCGATACCAAAACCCTAGATCATCAATCAGAAATCCACGAAAAGTTCCGCAGCACCACCGCCACCGAAGGGGAGATTCGGGGGACAGAAAGTCTCTGTTCCGGCACCCTGATGGGACGGGGAAGTGCCCCCGGAGCCATCTCCATTGATCTCCACCGCCATCTCCATCACCATTGCTGATTCCCATGATGAGGAGGGAGTAGTTCTCTCTCGAGGCTAAGGGTTCTACCGGTAGCGATGTGTTCATCTCCCTCTCTATGCATGATCTTATTGAGATCATGAGCTTTGTAATCTAGTAGATCTACCTTGCTACTCAAGTGCTTTAATAGATCTCTGCTCTCCCCATGTGTGTGAAAGTGACAGCGTGCTCACCATGGTGGCACTTAGGCTAGAGATTACAAATACTTGTTATGAGTTATATTTCGAGTTGGATGTTTCTACGAAATTGTGGTGTTTGTTGGACTCATCTAGTGCTCAAGGTGACAGTGTGGGGTTTTCTAGATGGGAAAGGCTTACTTTGTGGTGTGCTGTTATAGCCCTACCATTCATTAGAGTGTCCAACCGGAGAGTAGTTAAGAGTAGTATCATAAAGAGAAGATATATTTATGAGAGAGTGTTCACTAGTGAAAGTATGATCCCTAGGCCTTGTTTCTAAGCATTGTTACACCGTTTGCTACTAGATATGTTACATGTTTGCTTGCTGCCATCTTTATTTCAGTTTTACTTTAGTCTTTTCCACGCCATCAAGCTATCTTCTATGACCGTTACCACTTATAATTATCCATACCACTTGTATTTCACTATCTCTTTGCCGAACTAGTGCACCTATACACCTGACAAGTGTATTGGGTGTGTTGGGGACACAAGAGACTTCTTGTATCTTGATTGCAGGATTGCTTGAGAGGGGATACCTTTGACCACTTCCTCCCTGAGTTCGATAAACCTTGGGTGATCCACTTAAGGGAAAACTTGCTGCTGTTCTATAAACCTCTACACTTGGAGGCCCAACAACTGCCTACAAGAATAGAAGTGCGTAGACATCATCGCCAACCTTGCTCTAGCCACAGTGTCGTGGGTTACACCTTGAATCTGCCATCTCTTCCGGACGGATTGGGGGCGAGGGTGGATCTATGTAGAGTTGTTGGTGGTTTTTGGAGGAGAGGGCTGGTGGCCTAGAGGGAGTGATGCAGTGTGCAAGATGGGGAGTAAAATGTGTGAAGCACGCGCCATAGATGCGGCCAGGCAGCATCGGTGACTGTGGATAAACTAAACGGAGATGGGGAAGATATGATGGCTCTTTGAAAGAGGTTTTTTTTCTTTTCTTCTACTGTAAGAAGCGGCTGCATTGAGGATGTCGGCTAGCGTGAATGCATGTAAAACGCACCCCTATGCAATAAATTAAACATGTCATTTCCTAGCACAATACTTTCTCATCACGTCAGCTTCTATTTTTCATACTAGTATTAGGGCATCACCTATGGTGGCAGAATTTGTCTATAAGCTAGGAGGTTATAAGAAAAATCTTTCGATGTACTATTGAATTCCTGGTTAGCTTAAAAAGTTTTTGTAAAATTTTAAGAGCAATCTATCTATCGTGCTTACTTGTAGTTAAAATTTGATATGGTCGGTGGGAGTACGGTTTACATCGAAGACCTCAAAAAAGAGAAAATTACATAGAGGTCCATAAACTTAGCACAAAGGGCCCCAAAGTTAAGCAAGGAAAAGCACTCGGGTCCTTCTCGAGCGAGAAACTGAGCCATACCCTTCATACTACTGTATTTGCTTCACACAAACACGCAAAACACTCCTCACACTTTCGAACCAACGTCCTGGCGGTGTGCTTGGTGCTTCCTCTTCATAGGGTGTGAAATGGAACAACAATGTAGGTCAACGCACATGGGCAGCACCACGTTGTAGACGAGGGAGAGATCAGCGGGCCAGCAAGGTGTGTGTGGATGGTGATGAGGCAGGAAAGGAGAGAGAAAAAACAATTTGTTTTGCGTGAATATATATAGTAAAGGTCCCGAAATTTTGACAATAGGTTCAACTTATTGCTAAGATTCTACATCTTGAAAACTTAACAAAATTATATTAGGTCAAACTTGAGATATAAGTAAGCATGATAGACAGCTCTTGGATTAGTTATCTTGTCGAAGGTAGATGGGTGCATCTTCTTTTAGTAAACGATGTTCTAGGTGTGAGTTTCCAACTATCAGGAAAGATCATTCTCAATTTTCCCATGTTTTGCGAATTTTAAAACTTCCTAGCTAACTCTACCGACTTGAATGAGACTCTATGCCAATTTATCGAAATTAGGTCAAATTTGAACTACAAGTAAATTATAGATTGCTTTGGAGGTTTTACCAAAAAGCTTTCGGTGGTTTTCGATGTACTGAATTCCTGGTTAGAGCTTCAAAAGTTTGTTGGGACATTTTAAGAGGAATCTATCTATAGAGCTTACTAGTAGTTAAAATTTGATATGGACGGTGGGCGAAAGAACGATTCGCATCGAAGACCTACAAAAAATTACATAGAGGTCCATAAATTTAGCATAAAGGGCTCTAAAGTTAAGCAAGGAAAAGCAGTCTGGTCCTTCTCGAGAGAGCAGCTTAGCCATATACCCTTCGTACTAGTGTACTTGCTTCACACACACAAAAAATGCTCCTCACACTTTCGAACGAGCGTGCTGGGGTGTGCTTGGTGCTTCCTCTTCGCAGTGTGTGAAATGGAATGACAAGGCAGGTCGACGCACGTGGGCAGCACCACGTTATGGACGATGGATAGGTCGGCCGGTCGGGGTGTGTGTGTATGGTGATGAGACAGTGTGAAGGAGAGAGAAAACACAACTTGTTTTGCGTGGATATATATAGTAAAGGTCCTAATATTTTGACAAGAGGTTCAACTTCTTCCTAAGACTCTACATATTGACAACTTACTGAAATTAGGTCAAACTTTAGCTACAAGTAAGCATGATAGATAGCTCTTGGAATAATTGTCTTTTGGAAGGTAGATGGTGAGTGCATCTTCTTTTACTAAACGATATCGTCCGTGTGAGTTTCCAACTATCAGGAAAGAACATTCTTTATTTTCCCATGTTTTGCGGATTTTAAAATTTCCCAGCTAACTCTGTCGACTTGAATGAGACTATGTGCCAATTTATCGAAATTAGGTCAAGTTTGAACTATAAGTAAATGGTGATTGCTTTGGAAATTTTTCGAAAAAACTTTTTGGTGGTTTTCGATGTACTAAATTCTTGGTTAGCTTCAAAAGTTTTTTGGAAAATTTTAAGAGGAAACTATCTATCGTGCTTACTTGTAGTTAAAATTTGGCACGATCGGTGGGAGTATGGTTTAGATCGAAGACCTCAAAAAAGAAAAAAAATACATGTAGAGGTCCATAAATTTAGCACAAAGGGCCCTAAAGTTAAGCAAGGAAAAGCAGGTGGGTCCTTCTCGAGCGAGAAACTGAGCCATACCCTTCGTACTACTATACTCGCTTCACACAAAAAACAATCCTCACACTTTCGAACCAACGTGATGGGGGATGTGCTTGGTGCTACCTCTGTGTAGGGTGTGAAATGCAACGACAAGGTCGGACGACGCACGTGGGCAGCGCCACATTGTGGACGAGGGAGAGATTAGCTGGCAGGGGTGTGCGTGGATGGTGATGAGGTAGTGAAGAGGGAGAGAGAAAACATAATTTGTTTTGTGTGCATATATATTGTAAATAAAAGGTCCTAAAATTTTGACAACACATTCAACTTCTTGCTAAGAAATTGCATCTTGGCAACTTAACGAAATTAGGTCAAACTTGAGCTACAAGTTAGCGTGATAGATTGCTCTTGGATTAATTGTTTTTTCGAAGGTATATGGGTGCATCTTCTTTTAGTAAATGATGTCGTCAATGTGAGTTTGCCAACTTTCAGGAAAGAACATTCTCGATATTCCCATGTTTTGCAAATTTTGAAACTTCCTACCCAACTGTGCTACACAAGTAGAGAACAGGAGGGAGGCAGCGAGACTTTCAAAAAAAGCAGCACAAGATCAACGTAGAAGAGGACTTGAAGGCGATGCGATGTCAGAGCAAAGCTATGATGGGATGCTGACACGAGGTACAGGGTACACTCTAATAGTAGTAAATGTATGGACCTACTACTAGTAGGAGTATATGCACGCAAAACAAGTTACATTTTCTCTCTCCTTTGTTGGCTCTCACCATCCATCCTCCATTGATTTCTTCTCTGCATCCACGGGTGCACAGTCCGGCTTGTCTCTTCCTCGTCCACAACAGGTTCAACTTCTTCCTAAGATTTTGCATCTTGACAGTTTATCAAAATTAGGTCAAACTTGAGCTACAAGTAAGCGTGATAGATTGCTCTTAAATTAATTGTCTTTTCAAAGGTATATGGGTGCATCTCTTCTTGTAAAAGCAGTGTAGTCGGTGTGAGTGTCACTTGAAAAACATTCTCTAGCTAAGAACATTCTCAATCGATTACGACTGGTTCGGCCTCTAGCTAAGATTTTGCATCTTCCTCAAAGAAAAAAAAGATTTTGTATCTTGAAAATTTTGAACCCCTTTTGAAAACGATCACATGAAATGGGGAGAGAGGGGAAATGATATTTCTATTCTCTATGGGCAACATACAATCTTGAGGTGGACCTTAGGCTTAAATATAACTTTATTTTTTCCACTGTGTATAAGGTGAATCTTAGCGGATGCCACATAGTAGGCCTTGTTAAGGTGTGCTTTTTACACAGTGCGGGAGTAGTATATTTCTTTGCTTAGACATATGGTCACCTCTGTCCATGTGTTGTACATGCTAAGAGAATAAAACGTTGGCAGGGGAAGAGGGCAGTAGCAAAGAGAAGTTGAAGGAGGTTCCATGTCAGTGCAAAGTTATGATGGGTTTCTGAAACGAGGTACTCCCGTGGCCACTCTACTAGTAGTAAATTTCAGGACCTATGCACGCAAAACAAATCGTGTGTTTTCTCTCTCCTTCCCTATGCTCCATCTCTCCTCCCCTTTCCCCTCGCGCACCGGTCCAGCTGATCTCTCTCCCCTCGTCCACAGTGTGGCGCTGCACACGTGTGCCTTGGTACGGCGGCTCTGTGTCTCTGGCGTGCTCGGCAGCCGCGCGTTGGTGTGGAGTAGGGACGAGGATTATATAGGAAGGAAACCACTTAGGTCCTTGGCGGCACAAAAATTCAAAATTTTCTGGTTTTCAAAATTTCACTTGCTTACCAAACATCAGGAGGGAAGGTTATTCAAAAGATCATCCATTCACAGTATTGTACTTCTTATCTTCTCTTTATCGTGTCATATCTCTTGCAATATAATACAATACAATAAACCACTACATAGTGTATGGGTTAACTTTGAACATTGACCGTTGGATCATGACTACCAAATCCAAACATTGCCAACCTCTTGATCTTCTCTTCCATTCCTAGCATCTAGAAAGATTCTACTTTAGCATGATGAACGCTAGTATGCGCAAACCTAGAAACACAAACTCCATTGCTCAGTTTTCAGGGTCCCTATGCTAATAAATGCATGCACTTGGATGCAATTTTCATTTTTATGAGGTCCTTGATATAACTTGTACTTCCATCGTCCGTGTTAACTCTCAAGCACATCTATCCTACGAGGCCAACCATTTGATAGGCCATTCACAGTACTTCTTATCTTCTCTTTAGCGTGTCTTATCTCTTACAATACAATAAACCACTGCATGGTGTACGGAGTGAACATTAACCGTTGTATCAAGACTAGCAAATCAAAACATTGCCAACCTCTTGATCTTCTTTTCCATTCTTAGCATCTAGAAAGATTCTACTTTAGCACGATGAACGCTAGTATGCGCAAACCTAAAAACACAAACTCCATTTCTCAGTTTTCGGGGTCCCTCTGCTAATAAATGCATGGACTTGGATGCAATTTTCATTTTTATGAGGTCCTTGATGTAACTTGTACTTCCACTGACCGTGTTAACTCTCAAGCATGTCTCTCCTATGAGACCTACCATTTGATAGGCCATTCGCAGCACTTCTTATCTTCTCTTTATCGTGTCTTATCTCTTACAATGCAATAAACCACTTCATAGTGTACGGATTAACTTTGAACATTAACTGTTGGATCAAGACTAGCAAATCCAAACATAGCCAACCTCTTGATCTTCTTTTCCATTCTTAGCATCTAGAAAGATTCTACTTTAGCACGATGAACGCTACTATGCGTAAACCTAAAAACACAAACTCCATTGCTCAATTTTTAGGGTCCTTGTGCTAATAAATACATGGACTTGGATGCAATTTTCATTTTTATGAGGTCCTTGATGTAACTTGTACTTCCATCGACCGTGTTAACTCATCTCAACCACCTCTCTCCTACGAGACCTACCATTTGGTAGGCCATTCACAGTACTTCTTATCTTCTCTTTATCGTGTCTTATCTCTTACAATACAATACACCACTTCATAGTGTACGGATTAACTTTGAACATTTACCGTTGGATAGAGACTAGAAAATCCAAACATTACCAACCGCTGGATCTTCTTTTCCATTCTTAGCATCTAGAATGATTCTACTTTAGCATGATGAACGTTATTGCTTAGTTTTCAAGGTCCTTGTTATAATAAATGTGTGGACTTGGACGCAATTTTCAATTTTTTGAAGTCCTTGATGTAACTTGTTCTTCCACCAACCATGTTAAGTCATATCAAGCACCTCTCTCCTACGAGACCTACCATTTGATAGGCCATTCGCGGTACTTTGTATCTTCTCTTTATCATATCTTATCTCTTACAATACAATAAACCACTGCATAGTGTACGGATTAACTTTGAACATTGACCGTTGGATCAAGACAAGCAAATCCAAACATACCCAACCTCTTGATCTTCTTTTCCATTCTTAGCATCTAGAAAGATTCTACTTTAGCATGATGAATGCTACTCTGTGTAAACCTAAAAACACAAACTCCATTGCCCAGTTTTCAGGGTTCTTGTACTAATAAATGCATGGACTTGGATGCAATTTTCATTTTTATGAGGTCCATGATGTAACTTGTAGTTCCACCGACCGTGTTAACTCATCTCAAGCACCTCTCTCCTACGAGACCTACCGTTTGGTAGGCCATTCACAGTACTTATTATCTTCGCTTTATCGTGTCTTATCTCTTACGATACAATAAACCACTGCATAGTGTATGGATTAACTTTGAACATTGACCGTTGGATCAAGACTAGGAAATCCAAACATTACCAACCGCTAGAACTTCTTTTCCATTCTTAGCATCTAGAAGGATTCTACTTTAGCATGATGAATTCTATTATGCACAAACCTCAAAACAAAAACTCCATTGCTTAGTTTTCAAGGTCCTTGTTATAATAAATGCGTGGACTTGGACACAATTTTCATTTTTATGAAGTCCTTGATGTAACTTGTTCTTCCACCGACCATGTTAACTCATATCAAGGACCTCTCTCCTATGAGACCTACCATTTGGTGGGCCATTCGAGTACTTCTTATCTTCTCTTTATCGAGTGTAATCTCTTATAATAAAATAAACCACTACATAATGTACGGATTAACTTTGAACATTGACCGTTGGATCAAGACTAGCAATTCCAAACATTACCCACCACTAGATCTTCTTTTCCATTCCTAGCATCTAGAAAGATTCTACTTTAGCACGATGAACAGTAGTATGCGCAAACCTCAAAACACAAACTCCATTGCTCAGTTTTCACGGTCTTTGTTATAATAAATGTGTGGACTTGGACACAATTTTCATTTTTATGAAGTCCTTGATGTAACTTGTTTTTCCACCGACCAAGTTAACTCTCAAGCACCTCTCTCCTACGAGACCTACCATTTGATAAGTCATTCGCAGTACTTCTTATCTTCTCTTTATCGTGTCTTATCTCTTACAATACAATAAACCACTACATAATGTACGGATTAACTTTGAACATTGACCGTTGGATCAAGACTAGCAAATCCAACCATTCCTAACCTCTTGATATTCTCTTCCATTCTTAGCATCTAGAAAGATTCTATTTTAGCACGATGAACGCTAGTATGCGCAAACCTAAAAGCCCAAACTCCATTGCTCAGTTTTCAGGGTCCCTGTGCTAATAAATGCATGGACTTGGATGCAATTTTCATTTTTATGAGGTCCTTGATGTAACTTGTACTTCCAGCGACCGTGTGAAGTCATCTCAACCACCTCTCTCCTACGAGACCTAACATTTGGTAGGCCATTCACAGTACTTCTTATCTTCTCTTTATCGTGTCTGATATCTTACAATACAATACACCACTTCATAGTGTACGTATTAACTTTGAACATTTAACGTTGGATCAAGACTAGCAAATCCAAACATTACCAACCATTGGATCTTCTTTTCCATTCTTAGCATCTACAAAAATTCTACTTTAGCATGATAAATGCTATTATGTGCTAACCTCAAAATACAAAATCCATTGCTTAGGTCTCAAGGTCCTTGTTATAATAAATCTGTGGACTTGGACATAGTTTTTATTTTTATGAGGTCCTTGATGTAACTTGTTCTTCCACCGACCATGTTAACTCATCTCAAGCACCTCTATCCTACGAGACCTACCATTTGATAGGCCATTCGCAGTACTTCTTATCTTCTCTTTATCGTGTCTTATATCTTACAATACAATAAACCACTACATAGTGTACGGATTAACTTTGAACATTGACCGTTGGATCAAGACTAGCAAGTCCAAACATTGGCAACTGCTGGATCTTCTTTCCAATTCCTAGCATCTAGAAAGATTCTACTTTAGCACGATGAATGCTAGTATGCGCAAACCTCAAACCACCGAGAGTTTGGACAACAGGTTTAAGTTTTGATACTCCACCCGATCCAAATTAATTGACTCAAGTTTTTCTAGATTCGGATGTATCTACTACTAAAATATGTCTAGATACATCCCAATATAGACAAATATGAGTCAATTAATTTGGATCAAAGGGAGTAAGATTTTTCATCTTGAAAATTTAACGAAATTTTCTCAAACCTGAGCTACACAAGTAGAGAACATGAGGGAGGCAGCGCGAGACTTTCAAAAAAAAGCAACACAAGATCGGCACAGAAGAGGACTTGAAGGCAATGCGATGTCAGAGAAAAGCTATGATGGGCTGCTGACACGAGGTACATGGTACACTCCAATAGTAGTAAATGTATGGACCTACTACTAGTAGGAGTATATGCACGCAAAACAAGTTGCATTTTCTCTCTCCTTCGCTGGCTCTCCCCATCCATCCTCCATCGATTTCTTCTCTACAGCTATGGATGCCTAGTCCGGCTTGTCTCTTCCTCGTCCACAACAGGTTCAACTTCTTGCTAAGATTTTGCATCTTGACAATTTATCAAAATTAGGTCAAACTTGAGCTACAAGTAAGCGCGATAGATTGCTCTTAAATTAATTGTCTTTTCGAAGGTACATGGGTGCATCTCTTCTTGTAAAAGCAGTGTACTCGGTGTGAGTGTCCAACTAACAGGAAAGAACATTCTCAATTGATGACGACTGGTTCAGCCTCTAGCTAAGATTTTGCATCTTCCTCAAAGAAAAAAAAGATTTTGCATCTTGAAAATTTTGAACCCCTTTTGAAAACAATCACATGAAATAGGGAGAGAGGGTAAATGATATTTCTATTCGCTATGGGCAACCCACAAGCTTGAGGTGCACCTTAGGCTTAAAGATAACTTTATTTTTTCCACTATGTATCAGGTGAACCTTAGCGGATGCCACATATTAGGCCTTATTAAGGTGTGCTTTTTTACACAATGGGGGAGTAGTATATTTCTTTGCTTAGAAATATGGTCACCTCTGTCCACACGCTGTACATGCTGAGAGAATAAAACGTTGGCAGGGGAAGAGGGCAGCAGCAAAGAGAAGTTGAAGGCGGTTCCATGTCAGAGCAAAGTTATGATGGGTTTCTGACACGAGGTACTCCTGTGGCCACTCTACTAGTAGTAAATTTCAGGATCTATGCATGCAAAACGAATCGTGTGTTTTCTCTCTCCTTCCCTATGCTCCTTCTCTCCTCCCCTTTACCCTCGCGCACCGGTCCGGCTAATCTCTCTCCCCTCGTCCACAACGTGGCGCTGTGCACGTGTGCCTTGGTACGGCGGCTCTGTGTCTCTGGCGTGTTCGGCAGCCGCGCGTTGGTGTAGAGTAGGGACGAGGAGTACATAGGAAGGAAACCACTTTGGTCCTTAGCGGCACATAAATTCAAAGTTTTCCGGTTTTCGAAATTTTCACTTGCTTCCCAAACATCAGGAGGGAAGGTTATATAAAATATCGGCCATTCGCAATACTGTACTTCTTATCTTCTCTTTATCGTGTCTTATCTCTTGCAATACAATACAATAAACCAATGCATAGTGTATGGATTAACTTTGAACATTGACCATTGCATCAAGACTAGCAAATCCAAACATTGCCAATCTCTTGATCTTCTCTTCCATTATTAGCATCTAGAAAGATTCTGCTTCAGCATGATGAACGCTAGTATGCGCAAACCTAGAAACATAAACTCCATTGCTCAGTTTTCAGGGTCCCTGTGCTAATAAATGCATGGACTTGGATGTAATTTTCATTTTTTATGAGGTCCTTGATGTAACTTGTACTTCCACCGATGGCGTTAACTCTCAAGAACCTCTCTCCTATGAGACCTACCATTTGATATGCCATTCACAGTACTTCGTATCTTCTCTTTATCGTGTCTTATCTCTTACAATACAATAAACCACTACATAGTGTACAGATTATCTTTGAACATTGACCGTTGGATCAAGACTAGCAAATCAAAACATTGCCAACCTCTTGATATTCTTTTCCATTCTTAGCATCTAGAAAGATTCTACTTTAGCACGATGAACGCTAGTATGCGCAAACCTAAAAACACAAACTCCATTGCTCAGTTTTCAGGGTCCTTGTGCTAATAAATGCATGGACTTGGATGCAATTTTCATTTTTATGAGGTCCTTGATGTAACTTGTACTTCCACCGACCATGTTAACACTCAGGCACCTTGATGACCCACAAGTATAGGGGCTGTATCGCAGTATTTTCGAGGAAAGTGAAACCTAATTTATTGATTCGACACAAGGGGAGCCAAAGAATATTTATAAGCCTTAACAACTGAGTTGTCAATTCAGCTGCACCTGAAAACAATCTTGCTCACAGCAGTTTTTCAGTAGCAACAGTTTTGTAGTAGAAATAGCAGACTAACAGTAGTAGTAAAGTACAGACAGCAGTAACAATAGCAGTAAACAGTGGGATTCGAGTGCGATAGGCATAGGGATGGATGGATGAGCGTTGCATGGACAAGAAAATTCACATAGCAATCAGAACATAGGGCAATTGCAGATAAATAAGATAAAGCACCCAAGTACTAGACAATCCTAGGCATGTGTTCCATATATAGTCATACGTGCTCGCAATGATAACTTGCACAACATCTTTTGTCCTGCCAGCTCGTTTGCAGCGGGGCCTCTAGGGAACTACTGGCAATTAAGGTGCTCCTTTTAATAGAGCACCGGAGCAAAGCATTAACACTCCATGAACACATGTATCCTCACATCAAAGCCTTTCCCTTCCGGTTATCCCGATTTCTGTCACTTCGAGGCCATAGGTTCCGAACAACAACGTGTGTATACAACTTGCAGATAAGACCAGAAACAATACTATCATAATGAATCAATAACAAGTTCAGATCTGAAATCATGGCACTCGGGTCCTAGTGACAAGCATTAAGCACAACAAGTCGTAACAAAGTCATAAAGCACTAATAAAAGATACTAGGCACCATGCCCTAATAATCTGATGCCATTAAATGAACGATCTCATCCAATCCCTACCATCCCCATAGCCTACAGTGGGTCAGGCTGAGAATGGGGAGAGACCCTCACCACACCAGCACCAATCCACGAAGGAAAGCACGTCACGCCCACACCAAGCCAACCCACTAATTAATCTCTATAATCCAAACCGCACCAACTCGTGACGAAACAGCCCCAAACCACACCAATCCATTTCACTTTTTGCGGTATGAAACCATTCACAGCCCACACCTGAAACCATGGGGCAAACAAAAGCAAGACTGTACAAGTACATAAGCCTGAGATGCAAGCAACGGGAGCTATTAGCTCCAAACTAATACAATCTTCTCGGAGAGCATTTCTTCGTACACCACAATAATTTTAGACAAGAAAGAATATACCGAGTCATACATTTAGATACAATAAATTATATAGAACACGTCTATAATAAAAATCTCATTAAGCTAGTATAGACGTCATTGCTTAGCAGCGACCCTGATTTCCTCGAAGACCTCGGCGAAACGGCGCCGAGAAGCCACACTGTCATCTGCCAACACCGCAGCACCTAACATGAAGAAACCACGCAAGAGTCAATAATGAAAATACCAAATACACAAGATGTATATGAAATATGCAAAGGTTGAATACGAAATAAGTTCAAAATACCAAATACACATGATGTATACGCATTAGTAGTATATATGCAGTCTGTTAGCAGCCAGCACGGTACATCGATATAGACCTCAGTCATCGTCAGGTTCGACCCATAGGACTGATCAAACCAAACAAACACCACATTTGGCCACAATGGACAAAGTACATAAATTAAACAAGACAAATATCCAGTGCAATATAATAGTTTTCTTGTTTTGCAATTGCTCCGGTCCATGTATGCTCAGCTGCTAATAGGCTACTCAGTCCCGTCTCAGATTTCATTTTTCATAAAGAAGGACATTAATTAAGTGATAAATTGGCCTACAGTTTCTTTCCACAGAATTTCTAGATCTGTTTTCTATATCATGTTAGCATCTATGGTGAAAAAGAAAGAATACACGAACCCGATCCAACAAGGAAAATATATTCGCAAGCCAGGTACTTGCGCAGATCAGCAACCCGATGGAGATTTGATTGGTCAATTGCACTAAATAACCAACAGAAGTAAAAAAGGTCGGCGAAGAGGTACTGCCGCTCTGGCAAGGAAGACGAACTTCAGTTCGGCGGACGATACAATGCAGTACATTCAGACACCTAAACTGTGACCTCCGAGGTTATACCTCCCGTGCTTGGAGCTGCATGTGTACATAAATAATTATAGCTAGAGTAATCTTCCCAAGGGAAATTTGTAGACTGAAGAACATGCAGTTTCCCTTTTTTAATAATGTTTTTTATCATTAAACAAGGGAAGTCTAATCTAAACATGTGTACATAAATTAAACAAGAGAAGTCTAATCTAGCAGTTGTATACTTCTAGGATTAAGTGTGTTTTATGAACATAAGTTGATAAGAGTATTATACCTTCATTACTCGGGACTTTAAGAAGCCAGTCCTTTCCGCAAACTAAAGCTTCTAATGCATGTGGTTTTAGCGAGGCCCGTGTATCTCCTAGAATTCTGCCACCGCAACTGAATGCTGACTCAGACGACACGGTACTAATAGGCACAACAAGAAAGTTGCGAGCCATAGCTGAGAGCACGGGGAATTTTTCGGCATTTGATTTCCACCATGTCAGTATCTCAAAGTCTTCACCTTCAATGAAATTCTCCTCCAAGCATGCATCTATCTCTGACTTTGGTTGGGAGTTGTTTCTCCTCCTTGACTTGTATTGAGCGAATTCTTTTTCAAGTTTTCTTTTTCCAAGAACAGGTGATCCCACATTAATTCTTGCTTCGCGAGACACTGAGTACTCGCTGCTTCTCTTGACTTTCTCTTCGTATAGCTTATAGTACAACTTAACTGACAGGCTTATAGCATCCATGGCCTTCTCAACTTCATCAAAATTCTCATAATACTTCTCAAGAAAGAAGTCCAAGTAGTCTTCTTTTTTTCTTGGATTTAGTAGCATGGCGATGACAAGTGCAGCATTTAGTTTGGTCTCTTCCCAATACTTATCAAACTTTGAAACCATAGATGTAGCCAATTTCTGCATAGCTTCATTGACTTTCCACTGAGGATCCCTTAGGGCATTACGGATACATAACAACATATGTAAGAAGTGTTGTGAAGTAGGTTTTCTGTCGGTTGAGACTGCATTTGTAGCTTCTTCAAAAGCTCTAAGAAAATCACAAACTACTTCAACATATGTCCATTCTTTTGCATTGAGTGTAACTTCACCATTCTCGCTTGCATAACAGTTTAGAACTCCTCTATATTTAATAGCTTCAACTTGCATGTGGAAAGTTGAATTCCAACGGCTTGAAATGTCAAGGAAAAGACCCGACTTCTCAGGTAGCCCCTTATTGATGGCAAGTGTATTGAATGCTTGGATTCTCCCGCCTGAAGAGTTGACGTGCCTAAACAGGTCACGTATCTTCTCTGTTGAAGGGTTGATATGTTTTGTTCCATCTTGAACTATGATGTTCCTGAGTTTCCAAAAAGTCGTTTACTGCCCCTGTGTTATTTGCTGCATTATCCAAGGTAATGGTGAACAATTTACGCTTGATACCCCAATCTATCAAACACCTGCTAAGAGCCTCTTCAATGGCTTCTTTTGTGTGCGGGTACTTCACAACTTTGAAGGATATTATCTTCTTCTTCAAGATGAAGTTAGCATCAATGTAGTGTGCTGTGACACACATATAACCCAACTTCTGAATAGAAGTCCACATATCCGAGGTGAGGCAAATACGGGAATCAAGACTCTGGAGTTCAAGTTTCAATTGGTATTTCATCTCGTCGTGTGTAAGGATGGAATCACTCTGAACTGTGTGGCGACCAACTACTTTAAAGGTTGGCTGCATTGAATCCATCCACTCCTCAAAATAAGGATCATCAAATTTCTTAAATGGAATCTCGGCGTGAATGCAGAACTTGGTCATGAGTTGCCGACTTCTCTTACGATCGAAGACAAATCCAACATCTGTTGGTTTTTTCTTAAGAGTTGCCAGAAACCTAGATCTAGCCTCAGTTCCAATCAATCGACACGACTCTAAAATATGACTCAAGAGACTGCTAGTTCCAGACTTCCTATTGCAAGTAAACTTCATTGCACAATACTTGCAGATAGCTTTCGGAACATCACCCACAAAGACAAGATCTTGCTCAAAATGCTCCCACACTTTTGACCTCCTACCATGTTGTGCCGTAGAAGGTGCATCTCCAGTACCAGAGCTCTCAGACATATTCGCAGACATGTTAACCGGCCTGGCTGTCGAAATTAGAGACGTACAAGATAGGTCAAAATAAATCATTTGACTACAGATTAAATTCAAAAGCGGACAGTTTGTATTTACAGCAAGATATGTAAAACAGCAAGATATTTGTAGGCTAAATTTAATAAGGTAAGCTAAGCTACAATAGTAAATTTAAAATGGTCATCAAATTAAACATGAAAATTTCAATGATGCATGTGTTATGTACTTCTGAAAACTTCAGTAAGTTTTAGCTTAAATAGAAAAGCATGAAAAAGAATTAGCAGAGAGTACACTCCAAAAGAATAGAAACATCATAAAAATACTTTTTGTCCCCAAAAGTATGTTGCGGATTTAACTTGATTCGCAGAGAGTAGTACAGTAAATTCAACACCAATTAATGTAGCAGATTGTTTTAATCAAAATTGAAGGGAATAATATCCAATAGAAATATTCTTCATTGCGGTCTCTCCATGGGGATTCAACATGTGTATGTGATTCGCCATGGAGATCAAGTACTTTGTTTGTGCCTCCAAATCACACAGGCTAAGTTAGCTACCAGCTGCTAACTTAATTGTGCAAATCACATAGGCTGTAAGGTACTGGAAAATGAACCTGCTGACAGCTAGTTGGTGGGTTTCATCTTGAAATGGGAACCGAGGGTCCCTGGGTTTTATCTTTACCAGCCCAGAATTCTATGGTGACTTGAAAGCTAGCAAACTAAGCCTTCTAGTGTATTCATGAATTGGACGTGTCCAGAATTCTACGAACAGAAGAGCACTTACATATATGACTATCCATAAAGAAAACACCTATATGCAGTACTAATTCAGACTTCACACCAACGACGAGGGTGCAGGGTTGCGGTGGTACTGGTTGTCTGGTGGAGGTCCGGACAGGAGTCCTAGATTTGTATGCCCTCTCCTTCCTTTCAGTCTGAAAGGTTGTAAAATTGTAAGATTTGTTGCTTAAACACCATCAATCAGGCAGGTTCTAGGCTCCATAAGCCAGTCTTTTGCGCAAACGAAAGCACCAAAACTGATTGTATGTTACTGATTGCATTATGAGTTACAGGCTTAGTGCAAGTACAAGTTTCATGTAGACTACTATCGTCAGGTTGAACATGATCTCCTTTTATTCCGATAACAATAATTTCGGTGGCAAGAAATTACAGTAAATTCACAGCAAGCAGGTACTCTGTACTTCCATGATACAGGACATGTTCTACCATTAACAATTATAAAATAAAACATGGATAGTACTAATGATATGAGAATGTCTTGTTAACCAGACTAATATCCATACTGTTTTAGACATCAACATTAAACTCAATACCACATGACTATAAAATCTACTTCCAATCTAATTACTCAAGCATCAATGATCTGGACTTCCAAAAAAGGACCATTTGAGCCAGCGCTAAAATTAAAGAATTGACGTGTCCTATCAACTGCACAGTACACCGAGTGACTGATTAGTGATTACATAGGGCACAATATACAAGCAAATCGATGTTTGATGGTCAAGGCAGCAAGATTCCTAGGACCTGACACAAATCAATACGGGCAAGGCAGCGAAACAAGAATTGAAGGGGAGAAAAAAGAATATCCATGATCCATCTATACCTGCTCCTTTGCCAGGAAATCAAGAATTGAAGGGGGCAAAGGGGATTCTATCGCTCCACCTTGTCCAAGAAATCCCGGAGCGCCCAGCGAGGCGGCGACCAAGAAGACGCCAAGGGCAGGACCGATCTGCGGGCAGATAGTTCAAGAACGGGATGGTGGCGCATGGAGGTGGAGCGAGGTGGCCGCGCAGGGCTACGGCGGCGGTAGCGGTTTAGGGCGGCAACACAAGTCGTGGGGAAGCGGTGGCGGCACCAGGAACGGAGCAGAGGAGGGGCGTGGAGAGAGGTGAGGACCCGATCGATTGGTGCGGGTTGAACCCACGGGTTCGGCCCGTTTTCTATTGTTTATATATGTGTCCAATCCGCACCACTCCAGCCCGGTTTTTTGTTCGCCCTGCACCGCCCCAGACCATTTCTCTGCAGCATCCGTTTCAGCCCAGCCCAAAGATAGCCAGAGCAAAAACCGCACCAAAATAACCGCTTCGGCCCACACCATCCTCAGCTTGAACAGCGGGGGATTACTCACTCATAGATGGGGGAAACATGGATGGTCAATGAAGATGATGGTGAAGATCGATGGAGATGGCTCCGGGGGCACTTCCCCGTCCCGGCAGGGTGCCGGAACAGAGACTTTCTGTCCCCCGAATCTCCCCTTCGGTGGCGGCGGCGCAGCGGAACTTTTCGTGGAAAAACGTCGAACCCCCCGAAGTTTTTAGGTCAGAAGGCTTCTTATAGGCGAAGAGGGAGACCGAGGGGGTGCCTGGGGCCACCACACCATGCCCTGGCGCGGCCAGGCCTAGCCCACGCCTGGGGGGTGGCCAGCCCCTGGCCCTCCTCCGTCTCGTATTCTGGCTCCGTGAGTCTTCCGGAAAAATAGGCACTTTGGCTTTTGTCCCGTCCAATTCCGAGAATATTCATTTTCTGACTTTCCTAGAACCAAAAACAGCAGAAAACAAGCAGTTGGCACTGTGGCTCTTGTTAATAGGTTAGTCCAAGAAAACATATGAAAAGTACTCCAAAGTGTGGACAAAACACGAGAAAGTGGATAAAACCAAGCATGGAGCATCAAAAATTATAGATACATTTGCAGTGTATCAATATCCCTAAGCTTAACTCCTGCTCGTCCTCGAGTAGGTAAGTGATAAAAAGAAAGAATAATTTTTGAGGTGACATGCACCATCAAAGACTTGATCAAATTATTTGTAAAACATTCAAAGCTGGGATCATAGTACTTCAATCATAACATGAAAGACAAAGTTCTAGCAATAAGACAAAGAAACTATGATGCAACATGAAAAGGCACAAACAAAAGATTCATGAATAACAATGCTTTACAAGACGTTTGTTTGTTTCACATAAAGAAAATATAGCATAGTGGCATTCAGCTTGTCCCTCATAGAGTAGCAAATATAAATGCATAGGACACCTTCAAAGTTTACAAGAGTGACTAGATACAAATAGTTTAAAACAAGCAATATCAAGGTATGCATCAATCAACAAGTCTTGGGACAATGCACATAGAACTAAGAATAGCCACTATGCTCTCAAGAAAGTGCTCATAGAATGTGTGGAGACTCAACAAGGAAATGAAAAGGTTTTAAATAGTTTGAAAGGCTTCCAAATGCTGAAAGTATGGTACTCATTAGCTTTGAGCTCTCATTGCCCCTATCATAAGCATCTTTAATGTGGTTAAGGTGAAAGTGAGGTCCAATCTGAGTTATATGCTTGACAGACTATAAACTGAAAATCCCAAGTCCCTTGAGTACGAGGGCCACTCCTCATGCTACTCAACTTTAGTTACCGGTAAGTTCTTGTCATCGTAAGTATGTGCGTATCATTGAGAACCGCCAACGGGGTACCCCTTGCGCGATGGTACGGAAGAATCCCCATATCAAAATGACAAGGCAAGCAGACAATGAGTATCTCAGCAATCTTCTTATTTACCATGGGAAAATGGTGCTTTTTTCTCTCTTTTCTCTTTTCATAAAACTCTTTTTTTTCTTTTTCTCAATAGCTATCTCTCTCTTTTTTATAAGAAAAATGCTTCATAGATATCATTATGGTTACGCTGCAGGTTTCCACCATGTCAGCATGGATTACACCAGCGGCTTAGGCGTTTCTCTAACACACATACATAACTCCATGGACTTACAAGCTCCCCTTTTATTTCACACCGACGACATCCGCAAACAAAAGAGCAAGGTATCAATTGGGTATATTTTTACAAGTGTTGAAAGCGTTCCTCGTGACAGCACGGTTCTGCTAATCCCCAGCCTATAATTTGCAAGCATATAACTTTCACGGAGAGTTCACAATGGTTCCGGTTTATTAAGTGCAGGAAATAAAGTGTGCCATCAAGTTCGTGAGAGCTTTACTAACTAACTTTCTCATAACAAGCAAACATTTTATTCGGAAGAAAACAAGGCATATTGAGTATGCGCGGAAGTAGCAAATGATGCTAATAGGTAGGTATGGTGGACACTTTGGCAATATTTGGTTTAGGGAGTTGGAAACATGAGTAAAATACTCACTGAAAGTGAAGGCTAGCAATAGTAAGGGAGCGACAAACGAGAGAGCAATAATGGCCATAATCATACAGAGCGACAAAACATCATTGATCAAAGCATAAAGTAATACTACAAGTTGAAAACTAAAGGATCATAAAGGCTCATGGTGACTTGAGATAGTCATAACATGGTGTGAGCATGTGCCAAGTCAACCCAAATAAAGCATCAAAGGAGAATACCACTATACTATGCTTTAATATGCTAAAACAACGCATGATTCATCCAAGGCACATTAAGCAATCTCAATTGTTTATAACAAGTCATGCTACAACAAAGAATACTAAGCATAAAGCCAAAACAATATCAAGCATGGCATGACAAAGCATAGGCCACAGTCAAAAATAAGCTCTCTTTACCACTTAAGCATGAGCTTTCCTACTCTTTTCCAAACCAAACCAGACTATTTGAACACCAAAGTATGAAAGAGGGGGTCCAACCAATTTATTCAGCAAACTAAGAAAACCACACAAACTAAAAACCAAAATGAAAAACGAAAAAGAAGACGCTCCAAGAACAACACAACTGTGCATGAAACAAATAAAAATGAAGTGGTTGGAAGAAACCTGAGATTTTTATTGATGAAGAAGGGGATGCCTTGGGCATCCCCAAGCTTTGACGCTTGTACTTCTTGGATATTTCTTGGGGTGACACGCGTGGCATCCCCAAGCTTGAGCTTTAGTCCATCCTTCATCTCATCATTCATTCCTTCCATACACCTGAAAATTTTCCTTCATACAAAACTTCACACAATCTTTATTAGCAACATTAGTGCACTCAAGATAATAGGTCTTAAGATTCAGTTCCAACACCAAATAAACTTCTATTAGAACACTAGCTACTGTAGCACTTCCCTCAAAAAGCTCAATTCCCCAAAAGAACTCAAGAAGGAACTAACAAGAAGCAAATGCAGAAAATGGCAGAAATCTGTCAAAACAGACCAGCAGGTAAAGGACGAATTTTTTCGAAGATCTTATGTTGCTCAAATCAAAAAGTGTTGAACTAACTAAAGTTAGATAACAACCTGGGTCAGAATAAAAAAAATTACAGATCAATCCGACATATAGAGCTCTCTCACGAATATTTACGGTGAAGCACAGAAATCTGTTTCGGGACAGCAACTTTCCCAACCATTACTTCTCTCTCATTAGAGGTTACTCTTGGCACAAAAAGCAAATAAAAAGGATAATGAGCGGTTATTACTGAGGTAATAACTTCCAAGACTCATCTAAAACTTTTGGGTTATCTCCCAATAAGTACTTTTCTTTAATGCCTTTAAGTTAGGCATAAGCAAAAACTGAAATGGATAGAATAGAAGTAAACAGAGATAATCATAGTGAAACCATTGTTTTGTTCAATGAAATCCTTTTGTTAACAAGGTTGATCAGGTCTTGCTACCAAAACAATTTCATATGAGACAAAACTTTGTATTCCACTAATGATTATGTTACCTCAACCTTGATAGCAATGGTCTCAATCATAATAGTTTCAAATTTTTCTCTTGGTATGGGACAATATATTTCTCCAACTTGAATGTCCTCAACATGTTCAATTGAATTCAAACCATAACTCCTTTCAATATTCTTGAGGAAATAGACAATGTGTTCCTTGTCATTAACATTGAAGGGCACCTTCCCTTGATTATAATTAATAATAGCTCCTGCAGTATTTAAGAAAAGGTCTCCCAAGAATAATAGACATATTATCATCTTCAGGCATAAAAGTTTGAGAGGATGCTCTCATAAGAAATATGAAGTGAAGTAAAAGAGAGCATCAAGAAGAAAATACAAAACACATTTAAGTCTAACCCACTTCCTATGCATAGGAATCGTGTAAGCAAATAACAAAGTGACAGGCATAGGGAGATAAAACAAGAGTAACTCCAAAACTTTCAGCACATAGAGAGGTGTTTCAATACCATGAAAACTTCCACAACCATATTTTCCTCTCTCATAATAATTTTCAGTAGCCTCATGAAGGAACTCAACAATATAACTATCACATAAAGCATGATCTTCATGATCTACAAGCACTAGAGCTTTATTATAAACATTTTCAAGAGAAACCTCAGGAACATAACAATCATTCTCCTTTAGCAAGCAAGGGGGACAATCAAATAATGTAAGGGATAAATAGTTACTCTCATTAGAAGGTAGACATGGGTAGCTAATCCATTCTTCCTCCTTTTGTTCATCACTCTCCTCCTCTTTTTCATCTAATGAGATTTCAGGTTCATCAATTTCTTCTTCCATAGGATCCTGCAAGGCATTAGTCTCTTCCATTTGTGGAGAGCATCTATTAAAATATTCAAGAATATTGCCATTTTCATCCTTGTAATTATCAAAGAAAAATTTAAGTATACCATAAACCTCATACTTATAAGGTGAATCATCAATATTTTCAAGCAAACTAGCAAGTTCAAAAGCACCCTTCCAAGCAATAAATTCTTCAATTTGTTCCGCATCATAAAAGTCATAAATTCCTTTAGCATAGGAAGATATGGTATCATTACCATTATACTCACATTGAAAAGGGAGGTGTTTATACCTCTTTCTGCAACGAGATTCATCACAGTAATAATTAACATTATAAGTAGAGCACACATTCCTAGCAATGGTATACAATCTATCAATTTGTTCCCATAAGTGTTTCCCTTTTTGTGACAAGCGGTGTTCCTTATAATAATATCTTTGATCTTCCGTGAACCCACCTTGCCAATAAGCTTCAGTTTCAAAGAAACCAACCATTGCCAACAAGCATGATAAAGCAAGACAATAACAGACCAACAAAAATAACAACTAGAGTAGGAACAATTTTTTTTGTATTTTTGATAAAGAAACAAGCAAACAAGGAGAAAGATAAACTTAGCTTGAACAATAGTGAATCCAAGTGAACTTGATAAATAAAGCTACGCTCCCCGGCAATGGCGCCAGAAAATAGTCTTGATGACCCACAAGTATAGGGGGTGTATCGCAGTATTTTCGAGGGAAGTGAAACCCAATTTATTGATTCGACACAAGGGGAGCCAAAGAATATTTATAAGCCTTAACAACTGAGTTGTCAATTCAGCTGCACCTAGAAACAATCTTGCTCACAACAGTTTATCAGTAGCAACAGTTTTGTAGTAGAAATAGCAAAGTAACAGCAGTAGTAAAGTAAAGGCAGCAGTAACAATAGTAGTAAACAGTGGGATTCGAGTGCGGTAGGCATAGGGATGGATAAACGAGCGTTGCATGGACAAGACAATTCACATAGGAATCAGAACATAGGGCAATTGCAGATAAATAAGATTAAGCACCCAAGTACTAGACAATCCTAGGCATGTGTTCCATATATAGTCATACATGCTCGCAATGAGAACTTGCACAACATCTTTTGTCCTGCCAGCCCGTTTGCAGCGGGGCCTCTAGGGAACTACTGGAAATTAAGGAGCTCCTTTTAATAGAGCACCTGAGCAAAGCATTAACACTCCATGAACACATGTGATCCTCACATCAAAGCCTTTCCCTTCCGGTTATCCCGATTTCTGTCACTTCGGGGCCATAGGTTCCGGACAACAACGTGTGTATACAACTTGCAGATAAGACCAGAAACCATACTATCATAATGAATCAATAACAAGTTCAGATCTGAAATCATGGCACTCGGGCCCTAGTGACAAGCATTAAGCACAACAAGTCGCAACAAAGTCATAAAGCACTAATAAAAGATACTAGGCACCATGCCCTAACAATCGGATGCCATTACATGAACGATCTCATCCAATCCCTACCATCCCCATAGCCTACAGCGGGGGATTACTCACTCATAGATGGGGTAAACATGGATGGTCGATGCAGATGATGGTGAAGATCGATGGAGATGGCTCCGGGGGCACTTCCCCGTCCGGAAGGATGCCGGAACAAAGACTTTCTGTCCCTCGAATCTCCCCTTCGGTGGCGGCGGCACAGCGGAACTTTTCGTGGAAAAACTCGAACCCCCCCCCAAAGTTTTTAGGTCAGAAGGCTTCTTATAGGTGAAGAGGGAGACCGAGAGGGTGCCTGGGGCCACCACACCATGCCCTGGCGCGGCCTGGCCCAGCCCGCGCCTGGGGGGATGTGGCCAGCCCCTGGCCCTCCTCCGTCTCGTATTCTGGCTCCGTGAGTCTTCTGGAAAAAATAGGCACTTTGGCTTTTGTCCCATCCAATTCCGAGAATATTCATTTTTTGACTTTCCTGGAACCAAAAATAGCAGAAAACAGGCAGCTGGCACTGTGGCTCTTGTTAATAGGTTAGTCCAAGAAATCATATGAAAAGTACTCCAAAGTGTGGACAAAACACGAGAAAGTGGATAAAACCAAGCATGGAGCATCAAAAATTATAGATACATTTGCAATGTATCACACCTCTCTCCTACGAGACCTACCATTTGATAGGCTATTCGTAGTACTTCTTATCTTCTATTTATCATGTCTTATCTCTTACAATAAAATAAACCACTGCATAGTGTACGGATTAACTTTGAACATTGACTGTTGGATCAAGACTAGGAAATCCAAACATAGCCAACCTGTTGATCTTCTTTTCCATTCTTAGCATCTAGAAAGATTATACTTTAGCATGATGAATGCCACTAATCGTAAACCTAAAAACACAAACTCAATTTCTCAGTTTTCAGGGTACTTGTGCTAATAAATGCATGTACTTGGATGCAATTTTCATTTTTATGAGGTCCTTGATGTAACTTGTACTTCCACCGACCGTGTTAACTCATCTCAACCACCTCTCTCCTACGAGACCTACCATTTGGTAGGCCATTCGTAGTACTTCTTATCTTCTCTTTATCGTGTCTTGTCTCTTACAACACAATAAACCACTTCATAGTGTACGGATTAACTTTGAACATTGACCGTTGGATCAAGACTAGCAAATCCAAACATTGCCAACTATTGGATCTTCTTTTCCATTCTTAGCATCTAGGAAAATTCTACTTTAGCACGATGAACACTAGTATGCGCAAACCTCAAAACACAAACTCCATTGCTCAGTTTTCAGAGTCCTTTTTTTATAATAAATGCGTGGAATTGGACGCAATTTTCATTTTTATGAAGTCCTTGATGTAAGTTGTTCTTCCAACGACCATGTTAACTCTCAAGCATGTCTCTCCTACGAGACCTAGCATTTCATAAGCCATTCGCGGTACTTCTTATCTTCTCTTTATCGTGTCTTATCTCTTACAATACAATAAACCACTTCATAGTGTACGGATTAACTTTGAACATTGACCATTGGATCAAGACTAGCAAATCCAAACATTGCCAACCTCTTGATTTTCTTTTCCATTCTTAGCATCTAGAAAGATTCTACTTTAGCACGATGAACGCTACTATGTGTAAACCTAAAAACACAAACTCCATAGCTCAGTCTTCTAGGTCCTTGTGCTAGTAAATGCTTGGACTTGGATGCAATTTTCATTTTTCTGAGGTCCATGATGTAACTTGAACTTCCACTGACCGTGTTAACTCTCAAGAACCTCTCTCCTACGAGACCTACCATTTGTTAGGCCATTCACAGTACTTCTTATCTTCTCTTTATCGTGTCCTATCTCTTACAATACAAAAAATCACTTCATAGTCTATGGATTAACTTTGAACATTGACCGTTGGATCAAATCTAGCAAATCCAAACATTGCCAAATCCTAGATCTTCTTTTCCATTCTTAGCATCTAGAAAGATACTACTCCCTCCGACCCAAATTAGTTGACTTAGATTTTTCTAGATTCGAATGTATCTAGACTTGTTTTAGTGTTAGATACTTCCGATTCTAGATAAAACTAAGTCAACTAATTTGGGTCGAAGGGAGTACTTTAGCAGGATGAATGCTAGTATGCGCAAACCTCAAAACACAAACTCATTGCTCAGTTTGTGGGGTCCTTGTTCCAATAAATGCATGCACTTGGACGCAATTTTCATTTTTATGAGGTCCTTAATGTAACTTGTACTTCCACCGACCATGTTAACTCTCAAGCACCTCTCTCCTACGAGACCTACCGTTTGATAGGCCATTTGCAGTACTTCTTATCTTCTCTTTATCGTGTCTTATCTCTTACAATACAATAAACCACTTCATAGTGTACGAATTAACTTTGAACATTGACCGTTGGATCAATAGTAGCAAATCCAAACATAGCCAACCGCTAGATCTTCTTTTCCATTCTCAGCATCTAGAAAGATTCTACTTATAGTTTTATCACGATGAACGCTAGTATATGCGCAAACCTCAAAACACACACTTCATTGCTCTCAGTTTCAGGGTATTTGTGCTAATAAATGCATGGACTTGGATGTAATAATTATCATTTTCATGAGGTCCTTGATGTAACTTGTACTTCCACCGACCGTGTTAACTCTCAAGCACCTCGCTCCTATGAAACCTACCATTGGATCGGCCATTCGTAATACTTCTTATCTTATCTTTATCTTCTCTTATCTCTTACAATATCATACCATAACTATAGAGTGTACAAACCATTGACCATTTGATCAAGACTAGAAAATCCAAACATTGCTAACAACCATTGGATCTTATTTTCCATTCTTAGCATCTAGAAAGATTCTACTGAAAGTCTTTAGCATCATGAACGCTAGTATGCGCAAACCTCAAAACACACACTTCATTGCTCAGTTTTAGGGTCCTTGTGCTAAATGCATGGACTTGGATGTAAATTTTTATTTTTTACGAGGTCCTTGATGTAACCTGTACTTCCACCGACCGTGTTAACTCTCGAGAACCTCGCTCCTACGAGAGACCTAAAGTTAGATCGGTCATTCGCAGTACTTCTTATCTTATCTTTATCGTGTCTCTTATCTCTCACAATACTATATATACCACTCCATGGTGTACGGAACAATGAATGTTTGATCAAGACAGGCAAATCCAAACATTGCTAACTATTGGATCTTCTTTTCCATTCTTAGCATCTAGAAAGATTCTACATTAGCACGATGAACGCTAGTATGCGCAAACCTCAAAACACACACTTCATTTCTAAGTTTCAAGGTCCTTGTGCTAAATGCATGGACTTGGATGCAAGTTTCATTTTTTATGAGGTTCACTTGTACTTGCTTAACAAAGAAAATCAGTGTGGTGCTCACTCTTGAAGCCTTATAGTGTGCTACTCCTCCTCTCTGCAAGGAAAATAAATTGTATACTACTCTCTCCTTTGATGCATCACACCCATCCTCTAGCTGATATCTTCCTCGTCCACAGTGTGGTGCTACGCACGTGTGGCATGGTACTACGGCGGCTCTATTTATATCTTTTTTTTTCATAACTTTGCTCTGACATCGAACCGCGTTCAACACCTCTTCGCTGCAGCCCCCTCGAGCTGCCTTCTCTAACCCCATAATCTCTTCTATAGTAGCTCTTCGTTTCCCTCCTCCATTTTGATCATTCTTTTTCCTAGTACTACTATTTGCTTTACGGAAAACAACATTCCAGTTTTTGCAAAAAAAAAATTGTCACATGGAAATTTGAGATCATCTCTTTTAATAATACTTCTCGGAAACTCCCCTTGGCAAAATATTGTTTACAATAATGCCAAGATGTACCAATCTACATAATATGGGGAAATTACCATAAACTATGATGTGGATCACAGGATATGGCATTGACCTTGGTTGCCCGACTCGAAACCTATTCATACGCATTGAGGACAATTTTGTGAACCAGGTTTTTAAAAAATTGTCAAATCTCAAGTTTATCATTTTGCATGGCATGTGATACTTTCAAAAGGATGCCATGCACATGTCTTCCATAAAATTTTAAGAACAATCTACCTCAGCCTCATGTTACAATTCCTTTAATTTCTTGTTAATCTAACACTTCTTTAAGAAAAATTCCTATAGGCTCCAAATCTTGTAGGATTCAACTGGACATGATATTCTAATAATACTGTGTTTTCCCTATTCCTTTTTTCCTATCCCGCGAATCAAACAGGCCCAATTTTGAGACTCCCACGGGCAACATTTCCTACTACACCAAGATGCACCCATATACCAAATTAATGTGGGAATAGTTCATTAACTATGATGTCCATATGGCCATGACCTTTTTTGGTCATCAGGGTTGAAACCTAATAATATTCATACCTGGCGGGAAAATATCATGGGGCTGGTTTCCAGATGTTGTCAAATCCCATGGTTACCAGTTTCCTGGCAGGCTGTACACATGCCGTGATAGGATGCCATGCGTATATATTTGTTTTTCTATTTTTATTTATTACATGTGATTGTTTCAAAACGGGTTCAAAATTTTCAAGATACAGATTCTTAGGAGGAAGTTGAATTTGTCAAAACTCTCGATTGTTTTCGATATATTAACTACCTGATGCATACCACCAAAAGCTTTTTGTAGAACTTCGATAGAAATCTACCACTTTCTAGAGCTTCTAGTTCAAATATGACATGATTTTGTTAATAGAGACATAAAGTCATTTGAATGGTCCGAGTTAGCCCGGAAGCTTTGAAAACTCATAAAACTTGGGAATCGTACATAAAACATTGTCCACTATATCTGGAAACTTGGCTTGTGGCATTCAAAACCATGTTCTCTGTGCTTTCTGTGCATAGTATATTCATAGTGCTAGAGGCCAACAATAATGGGATCTTCTATATGCTAGACATGACATAATCAAATGTACTGAAAGAGATCCAATGGTCAACAATGTTGGGTTTTGCCAATCTATATTCAACTGCCGTTGTTCGAAGTTATTCATACACTATATAGTGGTATGGAAATTGTGAAGCAACATAGTCGTTTTTTGTTTTGAAAAGAAGTGTCAAGCACAAATTTCTGATTTTTCATGGCGAGCACTACGTATAAGAGGACGCCACATGAAAGTATTTGCTTTATTATTTGTTTTATTTCAGTGTCTTCAAAACATTATCAAATTTGAAGGCATGCATATTCTTAGCACGAAGTTAGTTGCATTTTTGAAATATCGCCATGGTTCTCGATATATTGACGACATTGGTACCAACAAACGACATCTATAAAATTCAAGAGCAACCTATCATGCATACTTGTACTCCCTCCAATTCATATTAGTTGTCCCTAGATTGGATGTGTCTACACTAAAACATGTCTAGATACATCCATTTCTTCCACAAGTAATATCGATTAGAGTGAGTAGTTCATATCTGACATAATTTTGTTAAATCGACATAAAGTCCTCTAAGTGGGGTAAGTTACCTAGCTAGGAAGATTCAACAATTCTAAAACAAGGAAGTTATAAGAAAGCATGGTCTACTTTGTCTGAAATGTGGTGCGGTGGCACCTTTTTTCAACTAGGTTTGGCCTAGAAGGAGCGAGATGCTTCAGTTAGCAACTTAACATGGTTAGTGGAAGTGTACATGTTACATCAAGGACCTAAAAAACGAGAAAATTACACTTAACCCTTGTTTTAGTACAAAGGGGCCTGAAAATAAGCATGGAAAATCAGCCGGGACTGACTCTCCTTCTCCACCCACTAGCCGAGCCATACTGTTTGTACTAGAACAACAACAACTTGCTTAACAAAAAGGAAATCAGCGCGGTGCTCACTTTTGCTAGATCTTGCTACTGAAGTGCATCGAGTCCGATGGGACGTGTATATATTTATATATACATACCAAGTACAATATCCCTTCTCTAGTGTTGTGAGCGTTGATCCTTGTAATAACCTTCCATGCGATGTTTGGGACAAAGCAAGTGAAAAAATCGAAACCCGAAAAGTTTGATTCGCAACTACTTTTTTGCCGCTGCCCCAACCCAACACCCAAAGTGGTTCCTTCATATGCACACCAACACAATGTAGCTGATGAACACACGATAGACAAACATAGAGCCGTCGTACCAATGTTAGAGTTGAAAGCGGCATCCCGCAGAAGTTCCGCTTCTAGTTCATATTTCGAAGTACTCCTATAGAAACTTCAAAATGAACTAGAGGCGGGACTTTTGCGGGATCCTGCTCACAACCCTAACCATGGAACATGTGCTGAGCGCCACACTCCAGACGAGGGAGAGATTAACTAGCAGGTGTGCGCGTGGGTGCCGAGAAGATACATACTTGATTACATTTTGTAAAATTTGACCGAATAAATAGAGTAACTAATACACTTGATTAATTTGTGTAAAATTAGTACTCGTACTGTTGGAGGTAGAGTAAAACTTTCCAATAATGCTAATATTCTACCAACATTATTTATACTATATATTTAGAGTAAATCTTGGTCAAAAGAAAAAACACCCAAAACAAGGATGCCTTATTATTCCTCAGGACGGAGGTAGATTAATACTCCTACCTACTACTCCTACTTATGCAAAAAGTACTAAAGTAGGGCTTGTAAATAAATAATGTGTTTAGTCAAACCGACGTGATGAGACTATACTGTGCCAGGAGGTGACATGGTTAATTTATTACAAGAAAAGAAAAAAACCTCTTTCACCCGGCTCCTCTAATGTCAAGGAACAAAGTCTGAGAAAACAAAGAAGAAAAGTCGGAGAAATATAGGTTAATCACCCTATTTTGCCATTACTGTAGATAATTACTGTAGCCTCAAAAAAGTAAACTGGATTTTTTACATTATAATTGTGCCCATATGTAGTTAGTCTAAATACATAACATAAACTTATATTATGCAAATTAATTTAAATTATTTTAGACTAAATAATACAATTTAAAAGAAGCAAAGTCAAGCAACTATAGCTTCTCTAACTTTATTACTCCATGTTAGAGGATCTGGCTCCTTTCAAAGAGCCATCGCATCTTCCCCATCTCCGTTTAGTTTATCCACACTCGCTGATGCCGCCTGGCCACATTTGGGATCCTCTCCACCATGCTGATCACACATTTTCCTCGCCATCTCGCCTGGTGCATCTCTCCTTCCAGACCACTACCCCTCTCCTCCAAAAAAAACCCAAACAGTTCTATATAGATCCGCCCTCGCCCCCAATCCTCCTCGACACGATGGAGAATCGTCTGTACAAAATTTGGAGAGGTTCGAAGGAGAGCCAGCAGTGCAGCGGCTTTAACAAGGTCGGCGACAACATCGTCAACCAAATCGTTGAGCGTCTTGATGCTAAAAGCACTGTTCGGCTGGCCGCATGATCCAAGGAACTACACTGCCAAGTCATCGGCGTTAAAGGTTACAGCTGCCCGAACTACAGCTGCCTGGAAGTGGTCTCATTCAACGAACTCTATGCCCACATTATCTCCTGCATCCACAACCCGTTTATCTGCATGGAGCCAGGATGCAACTAGGTCGGCAACAAATTAACATTATATCTGCACCTCAAATCCACCCACTCGATCGAGGTGCCCACAGTCCTCTACAGCATCAAACAATAGGACCCGTCTAAGCCGGTGCCTGCAGGGTGCTCGCGGAGAACAAATGTCATCGGCATCGGGAAGACGGGCATGCTGTTCATCGGCCAGATTGACGGGCATACCATGGAGATTGTCCTGTCCGTCAGCCACGTACGGTCCGCGGCATGGGAATTGGAGGAGTACGAGGTGAGGATAGCATCATTGGTCGATTTTCGTGGGTTTTATCAGCTCGAGTTTTATCCTGAGCCAAATATTGTGGAGCCGCCGGCCGAAGCCGCGCTGGCTGCGTCAACCATTACCTGTCGGTAGCAGGGACTTATTGTCAAGCTCGTCAATTATTGGTCAGAGTTCCTTGTGGAGTTCCAATGTTGGATCGACGACGACATCAACCCATTGTGAGATATCACATCTTAGTATTCTCCTGATGATCCTAATATGAATGTATATATAATTTTCTAGTCCCTCTTTTCTAATATTAATTACTTTATTTATTTTAGTGGTAGATTCCTTTCGCAATAGGAGTGGTGGAACTGGCTAGAAAGATCCATGAAGTTTACATCTATCTTGATAAGGGTGAACAAGCAAAATCCTATTACGAGGATCCACATACGACGGTAAAACGAGAGAAGCGTGCCAGGCGGGAAAGCAAGCGCTACCTGGCCACGACCTGGACATGCTGAATACTTGGCATACAAATCTTGTGGTGATTCTGACCTCTCTCTTTCTCTCATGCATGTTTAGATTATATGATGGGACATGTAATCATTTCTAGCTAGATTAAGGTTCTACTAACAGTAGTTTTATACTTCTACCGATTATTTTGTATGGAGTTCTGCAACTCCTAATATATTTTGTAGTAATTCCTATGTACTGGGAATTGTTCAGATCGAGTGCAGAATATGGCATCTACTACTGAATCTTTCAAAAGCTACCAAATCTCTCAAATGTGCTGATGTTGCTATTATTAAAGTATTTTGTAGAACTAATACTCTTGTACTGGTACTTGTTTTGATCAATGGCACTAGATTATTTTGCTTTTCTATTGAAACATGGCCTTGTCAATCTAGATGAGACCTGGGCTTCTTGGGTTGCATATATGTTGGTCACACATGCATTGATGTAAGAACAAGGTATGCACACAAATGCAGACTTAATCGTCATTCTTGCTTGCTCCAATGATGGGGTGTGTTCGGAGAAAAAGGGCAAACTCATCCCTTGCCCGTTAAAAAAACCAGGCCCAATGTTGAGACTCCCATGAGCAACATTTTTTAGGCTCCAAATCTTGTAGGATTCAACTGGACATGATATTCTAATAATACTGTGTTTTCCCTATTCCTTTTTTCCCTATCCCGCGAATCAAACAGGCCCAATGTTGAGACTCCCACGGGCAACATTTCCTACTACACCAAGATGCACCCATATACCAAATTAATGTGGAACAGTTCATTAATTATGATGTCCATATGGCCATGACCTTTTTTGGTCATCAGGGTTGAAACCTAATAATATTCATACATGGCGGGAAAATATCGTGGGGCTGGTTTCCAGAAGTTGTCAAATCCCATGGTTACCAGTTTCCTGGCAGGTTGTACACGTGACGTGATAGGATGCCATGCGTATATATTTGTTTTTCTATTTTTATTTATTACATGTGATTGTTTCAAAACAGGTTCAAAATTTTCAAGATACAAATTCTTAGTAGGAAGTTGAATTTGTCCTCTCGATTGTTTTCGATATATTAACTACCTGATGCGTACCACCAAAAGCTTTTTGTAGAACTTCGATGGAAATCTACCACTTTCTAGAGCTTCTAGTTCAAATATGACATGATTTTGTTAATAGAGACCCAAAGTCATTTGAGTGGTCCGAGTTAGCTTGGAAGCTTTGAAAACTTATAAAACTTGGGAACCGTACATAAAACATAGTCCACTATATCTAGAAACTTGGCTTGTGGTATTCAAAACCATGTTCTCTGTACTTTCTGTGCATGGTATATTCATGGTGCTAGAGGCCAACAGTAATGGGATCTTCTATATGCTAGACATGACATAATCAAATGTACTGAAAGAGATCCAATGGTCAACAATGTCGGGTTTTGCCAATCTATATCCAACTGCCGATGTTCGAAGTTATTCGTACACTATATAGTGGTATGGAAATTGTGAAGCAACATAATCGTTTTTTGTTTTGAAAAGAAGTGTCAAGCACTATATAGTGGTATGGAAATTGTGTCATGTGCCTTTTACTAGTATTGATATGGATGATCAGTTGAATTGAATCTCGTCCTTGAATTCCTGGACAGATACGTTACGGTCTACTACCTTTTTCTGTTACTAGATGGACACTAGCCAAATTTAAAATCTGAATTGAGCGGCGAAATCACCCACCGACCTTGAAGCATTTCCCACCCACCGATTCAAAATATTTGAGCCAAAATCTCCCACCGGATAGTACCATTTTTCTATTATTATTAGCTAGACGCGGGCCAAATTCAAATCTCAATCGAGCGGCACTATCAAACACCGACCTTGAAGCATTTCGCGCCCGTCTGTTTCAAAAAAAATTGTCTTTAAATTTCCTGTTCTACCCATTGTTCAGACGATATATGGGCATGCTAAAGTCAGTACCTTGGGGGCATGATCATAATTATATTGCTATTCACCTATACTATGGACCCGATTTGCACAGTTTTCCCGCTGGCCCTCCCAAAAATCCCAAGATCCTCTGTCGCCTCCACGGCCACCGCGAGCACCGGCTTGATCTCTGGTCTCGTGCGTCGCCGTGGAGCCGCTTCACCGATGCTCACCCACTGAATCTAGTTCACCGGGTCTCTCTGCCACTACACCGGAGCTGCGGTGTTGTTCACCACGCCAATGGCGTCATCAACCACCCAAGCTCTGCTTCCTCGCTACCGAAAGCTACCCAACCATACCGAATCCGCTTCACCGGTGTCCACCGAACGTGATCTAGTTCAAGGAGTTCCATGTCCACCCCTCTAGACTAGCTGCACGGCCATCACCGTTCACTGCACTGGATCTGCCTCAGCAACGCTCTCGTCCACCATGTTCAAGCCGGCATCGACCCGCCAAGATCTGCTTCCCCGACGCCAATAGCCACCGGAACCGCATCACCCTCGGTGACCTAGACGTCACTGATGGCCCAAAATATATCGATCTCGTTGGGGAACCCTGAGAGGAAGGTATGATGAGCACAGCAGCAAGTTTTCCCTCAGTTATGAAACCAAGGTTTAATCGAACCAGTAGGAGCAAGGGAACACCCCAAAGGTGTGGCTAGCTGAACTTTGGCAGGGCGCACTACCGGTGCTAGCAGCAACGTGGAGACATGCACAACACAACCACATAACACTTCCCCCAACTTGCGATGAGGTTGTCAATCTCACTGGTTTTGCTGAAAACAAAGGATTAAACGTATCGAATGGAAGGAAGTAATAGTTTGCAGAAACTAAACACAAAGCATTAAACAGTTGATTATAGATTGATAGTAAAATAAAGGACCGGGGTCCATAGTTCACTAGAGGTGGCTCTCCTTAAGATAGAGGACATGTTGGGTGAACAAATTACAGCGGGGCAATTGACAAACATCAAGAAAGCATACAAGCATATAGTACTCATCTTGAGTCCTTTGAGATTTGATTGGGCATTACAACATTATACATAGACCGTAATCCAACTTCATCTATGACTAATAATCCACCTTCAGTTTATCATCCGAACCCTCTCCAGTATTAAGTTACAAGCAAAGGATAATTGCATTACAAATTGCGTGTAAAGTAAACAATACGATTGTTCTATGAACAAAGGATTGTTGTTTTCTCCCTAGTAGCAATAGCACATCTAGTACCTTAGAGATTTCTATCACTTCCCCAGATTACTAGAGGCATGAACCCACTATCGAGCATAAATACTAACTCTTGGAGTTGCTAGCATCTACTTGGCCAAGGTAGCTACTAACAACGGAAAGCATGCAAGATCACAAATAACAAAGACATGATAGAATCAATAATCAATCTGAAATAGCATCTCAATATCCATCGGATCCCCGCAAACACAACATGTAGGAATTACAAATAGATGATCTTGATCATGAAGGGATCTCACAAGATCTAAACACGATACCACAAAGGAGGAGAACCAGCCATCCGGCTACTACATGGAGCCGTAGTCAAGAGATGAACTACTCACGCATCACATCGGAGGATTGCATGATGATGAAGAAGGCCTCCAGGGTGAATTCCCCTCTCCGGCAGGGTGCCGGGAAGAGCTTCAGATCCCTCCCGATCTAGGGATGGAGATGACGGCGGCTATAGACTCTTTCGTGGAATTTTGATCTGGTACTTAGGGTTTCTATATCGGAGGCAACTTATAGGCGGAAGGAGAGGCCGAGGGGGTGCCTAGGGCGGCCAGACCACCCCCTAGCGCAGGCCAGGCCTGGCCGCATGGCCAGGTGGTGTGGCCGGGCCCCAGCCCCTCTTCGTCTCGTATTTTGGCTCCAGGTGTCCCTCTGTGAAAAACTGACTTTGGTTTTTGTCCCGTCCAATTCCGAGAATATTCATTTTCTGACTTTCCTGGAACCAAAAACAGCAGAAAACAAGTAGCTGACACTATGGCTCTTGTTAATAGGTTAGTCCAAGAAATCATATGAAAAGTACTCCAAAGTGTGGACAAAACATAAGAAAATAGATAAAACCAGGCATGGAACATCAAAAATTATGGATACGTTAACAACGTATCAACATCCCCAAGCTTAATTCCTGCTCATACTCGAGTAGGTAACTGATAAAAAGAAAGAATAATTTTTGAGGTGACATGCACCATCCTAAACTTGATCAAAGTATTTGTAAAACATTCAAAGCTAGGATCATAGTACTTCAATCATAACATGAAAGACAAAGTTCTAGCAATAAGACAAAGAAACTATGTTGCAACATGAAAAGGCACAAACAAAAGATTCATGAATAACAATGCTTTGCAAGACGTTTGTTTGTTTCACATAAAGAAAACGTAGCATAGTGGCATCCATCTTGTCCCTCATAGAGTAGCAAACGTAAATGCATAGGACACCTTCAAAGTTTATAAGAGTGACTAGATAAAAATAGTTTAAAACAAGCAATATCAAAGCTATGCATCGATCAACAAGTCTTGGGACAATGCACATAGAACTAAGAATGGCCACTATGCTCTCAAAGTAGGTGCATAAAGATAGAAGGTGGAGACTCAACATAAAAGTAAAAGAAAGGCCTTCATAGAAGGAAGTAGGGATTCAAGTCTCGTAAAGAGCTTCCAAACATTATGGGACTTATTAGTTTTCAGCTCTCATTGCCCCTATCATAAGCATCTTGAAGGTGATTAAGGTTAAAGTGACACAACTAAGAGGATATGCTTGACAAGTTATAAGCTGAAATCTCATGCCCCTTACTTACGAAGACCGAACCTCATGCTACTCAACTTTAGTCACGAGTAAGCTCTTGTTATTGTAAGTACATATGTATCATAAAGAACCACCAACGGGGTACCCCTTGCACATGATATAGGATCTATCCCATAATCAAAATGACAAGGCAAGCAGACAATGAGCATCTCAGCGATATTTTTATTTGCTATTTGCATAGGTTTTTATTGAGGATGCTTCATAGAGTGCTCATTATGGTTATGCTGCAAGTTTCCACCATGATTAGGCATGACTTAGGCTAGCGGCCCAGGCGTTTCTCTAACACACACAGAAACTCCATGATCTTACAAGTTCCACTTTTATTTCACACCACCGGGATCCATAAGAAAAAGAACATGATATCAATGGGGTACAGAGTACATGTGCAATGTTGAAAGCGTTCCCCATGATACATGGTTCTGCTAACTTCAACTTATAAAGCGCAAGCATATACGCAAAAAAGATGGATGCAATGGTTCAAGTTTATTAAATGCAAAAAAGTAAAGTGTGCCATCTATTTCGTGAGAGCTTTAATCACTAATTTTCTCATAACAAGTTTAATTTGGAAGGTAGACAAAAACATGAATATACTTGGAATAGCATATGCTAATAGGTAGGTATGGTGGACTCTTTTGGAATAACCATGTTTTAGGAGTTGGATGCATGAGTGGAACTCATACTCGGTTACGGAGGCTAGCAAAAGACGGGGAGCGACCAACTAAGAGAGCAATAATGGCCATAATCATGTAGAGTGACAAAACATTATTGATCAAAGCATAAAGTGATACTACAAGTTGAAAACTAAAGGATCATAAAGGCTATGGTGACTTGCGATAGTCATAACATGGTGTGAGCATGTGCCAAGTCAACCCAATAAAGCATCAAAGGAGAATACCACAATACTATGCTTTAATATGCTAAAACAACGCATGATTCTTCAAAGGCACATTAAGCAATCTCAATTGTTTATAACATGTCATCCTACATCAAAGAATACTAAGCATAAAGCCAATCGAGCATGGCATGGCAAAGCATAGGCCATAGTAAAAAACAAGCTCTCTTTACCACTTAAGCATGAACTTTTCCTACTCTTTTCCAATCCAAACCAAACTATTTGAAACCCAATGTATGAAAGAGGGGGTCCAACCAATTTATTCAGAAAACTAAGAAAACCAAGCAAACGAAAAACCAAAACGAAAATGAAAAAAAGAAGACGCTCCAAGAACAACACAATTGTGCATGAAACAATAAAAATGAAGTGTTTGGAAGAAACCTGGGATTTTTATTGATGAAGAGGGGGATGCCTTGGGCATCTCCAAGCTTTAACGCTTGTACCTCTTGGATATTTATTGGGGTGACACGCGTGGCATCCCCTAGCTTGAGCATCACTCATTCCTTCCATACACCTGAAATGTTTCCTTTATACAAAACTTCACACAATCTTTATTAGCAACATTAGTGCGCTCAAGATAATAGGTCTTTACGTTCAGTTCCAACACCAATAAAACTTCCATTAAAACAATAGATACTGTAGCACTTCCCTCAAAAAGCTCAATTGCCCAAAAGAACTCAAAGAGGAACCAACAAGAAGCAAATGCAAATAATAGCAGAAATCTGTCAAAACAGACCAGCAGGTAAAGACGAATTTTTTCGAAGACCTTCTGTTGCTCAAATCAAAAAGTGTTGAACAAATGAAAGTTAGATAACAACCTGGGGCAGGAGCAAAAAAATTCATGCCTCAAAAGGACGTACAAAGATTTTACACGAATTTTTACCGTGCAGAACAGAAATCTGTTTCAGGACAACAACTTTCTCAATCATTACTTCTCTCTCATTAGAGGTTACTCTTGGCACAAAAAGCAAATAAAAAGGATAAGAAGAGGTTATTATTGAAGTAATAACTTCCAAGAATCATCTAAAACTTTTGGGTTATCTCCCAATAAGTACTTTTCTTTAAAGCCTTTAAGTTAGGCATAAGAAGAAAGAAAAAGAATCAAGTGTTTGAAGAAGCATTAAGACCAAATTTCTTGCCCTCAACTCTCTTACGTTTATTCTTAACCTTGGGGAACTTGTGAATGCTTGGTGGAGAAACAAAGTGCATGGTGCCATTTTCCACATCTATTATTGCTCCAAGGAGTTTCAGTAGGGATCTTCCAAGTGTGATTTGTCCTTTTCCTACACATTCAATAACAAGATAATCTGTAGAAACCATTTTCCCTAGGATCTTTGTAAACACTCCTTCAGCTATTCCAATGGGTAATATTGTGGAATTATTAGCAAGAAAAATTTCTTCTCCTCCTTCAGAAAGCCCCCAAAGATTCAAAGATTCATAAATATCTTTGGGCATAAGACAAAATTCAGACATGATATCACAGCGAGCATGAAAGTCTCATTGTTTATAGCAATCTTTACTGTGGGAAGCCATTCTTAGGGTTCATAATTTATTGGAACATAGTTATGATGCTCTCTAAGCGTATTATAGCAATCTTTCAAACTAGCAGTGCTGGTCTTAAGAGTATTCAATCTAGCAAATATGTTTATGAAAGAAGAATCAGATTTGCTAGGCAAGTTGTAAGTAAAGACCAATGTCTTTATGGCATTAACAGCATCATCCTGATTGCATTGGAGGAAATCTCCTCCCACAACAGCATCTAAAGCATATCTATAGCAAAGAGCAATTCCAAGGTAAAAACTGCTAAGGAACAAGCTTTGAGTCATTTTAGGTTCAGTTTTTTCATGTAGATCAGAGATTCTAGACCAAGCTTCTTTGAAACTCTCTTCAATTCCTTGTTTAAAAGTGAAAATCATTTCCTCAGGTGACATAGTGATTGGAGCGATGCTAGACATAATGGAAACTTAAGATAAGAACTAATCTTTTTTGTGTTTTCAATAAAGAAAGAAAACTTGTAAAACTAATTTTTTGTGTTTTTGATAAAGAAACAAGCAAACAAAGAAAAAGTAAACTAAGCAAAACAAAAACAACAAAGTAAATAGATTGGTTATGAGGGACTCCCGTTTTCGAATATGTCCTTCACTCCCCAGCAACGGCGCCAGAAAAATAGCTTGATTGCCCAAAATATATCGAGCTCTTTGGGGAACCCCAAGAGGAAGGTATGATGAGCACAGTAGCAAGTTTTCCCTCAGTTATGAAACCAAGGTTTAATCGAACCAATAGGAGCAAGGAAACACCCCAGAGGTGTTGCTAGCTGAACTTTGGCAGGGCGCACTACCGGTGCCAGCAGCAACCTGGAGACCTGCACAACACAACCTGCTGAAAACAAAGGATTAAACGTATCGAATGGAAGGAAGCAATAGTTTGCAGAAAGTAAACACAAAGCAATAAACAGTTGATTATAGATTGATAGTAAAAGAAAGGACCGGGGTCCATAGTTCACTAGAGGTGGCTCTCCTTAAGATAGATGACATGTTGGGTGCACAAATTACAGCGGGGCAATTGACAAACATCGAGAAAGCATACAAGCATATACTACTCATCTTGACTCCTTTGAGATTCGATTGGGCATTACAACATTATACATAGACCATAATCGAACTGCATCTATGACTAATAGTCCACCTTCAGGTTATCATCCGACCCCCTCCAGTATTAAGTTGCAAGCAACGGATAATTGCATTACAAATTGTGTGTAAAGTCAACAATAGGATTGTTCTATGAACAAAGGATTGTTGTTTTCTCCCTAGTAGCAACAACACATCTAGTACCTTGGAGATTTCTGTCACTTCCCTAGATTACTAGAGGCATGAACCCACTATCGAGCATAAATACTAACTCTTGGAGTTGCTAGCATCTACTTGGCCAAGATATCTATGAACAACGGAAAGCATGCAAGATCACAAATAACAAAGACATGATAGAATCAATAATCAATCTGAAATAGCATCTCAACATCCATCGGATCCTTGCAAACACAACATGTAGGAATTACAAATAGATGATCTTGATCATGAAGGGATCTCACAAGATCTAAACACGATACCACAAAGGAGGAGAACCAGCCATCCGGCTACTACATGGAGCCGTAGTCAAGAGATGAACTACTCACGCATCACACCGGAGGATTGCATGATGATGAAGAAGGCCTCCAGGGTGAATTCCCCTCTCCGGCAGGGTGCCGGGAAGAGCTTCAGATCCCTCCTGATCTAGGGATAGAGATGACAGCGGCTACAGACTCTTTCGTGGAATTTTGATCGGGTACTTAGGGTTTCTGTATCGAAGGCAACTTATATGCGGAAGGAGAGGCTGAGGGGGTGCCTGGGGCGGCCAGACCACCCCCTGGCATGGGCCAGGCCTGGCCGCGTGGCCAGGTGGTGTGGACGGGCCCCAACCCCTCTCTGTCTCGTATTCTGGGTCCAGGTGTCCCTCGGTGAAAAACTGACTTTGGCTTTTGTCCCGTCCAATTCCGAGAATATTCATTTTCTGACTTTCCTGGAACCAAAAACAGCAGAAAATAGGCAGCTGGCACTGTGGCTCTTGTTAATAGGTTAGTCCAAGAAATCATATGAATAGTACTCCAAAGTGTGGACAAAACATATGAAAGCAGATAAAACCAAGCATGGAACATCAAAAATTATGGATACGTTAGCAACGTATCAGTCACTTGCACGTTACTGATGATGCTTAGACGCTTGTCTGACCAAGTTTAACCTAATCTCCAAGCCGTTTTTGTTTTGTCAGAAGTATAGCAGGTTCAAGCCTGTCGCAGTGAACTGCATTTTTGTAATCATGCTAGTACATACAAGTCACTGGGCACGCCTGTTTTTCGTGCTAGTACATGCAAGGTCATTTGACATGTTGGTTTGCATTCACTGCTCTACAAATTTCAAGTCATGCACATGTCTGTTATTTTGTCATGCACATGTTCTTAGCAACTCCATACAACAGTAATTTCCTGCTATCGTGTAATTCTTGCAAAATCTATAGTCAGTGGAAAATATTAGTGTGGATTATCTACTCTACAGTTGCTGAATCTATCTGGTTCGTCCTGAGATCAGTTCCTGCTATTATTTCCTCCTTGGCATCGTTCTGCTATCCTGTAGTAGCCGTTTAAACTCTTCGTACTAATTCGATTATAATTTTTTTGCCCATCTGGTTCTTCAAAAGTTGCATCACTAACTATTTCTTTTTTCTTGCATAGAGCTCAAAATGGAACAATGAACATGTTGGTTTGCATAGCCTATTCTACATGTTCATAAGGGATGCCATTACTTCCTTATCTGGTGCTGGTTCGTCCTGAGCAACGGCATAACTATCATCTACTATGTAGTTCACTCGTGGTTTGCATTCCTGCTCTAGAATTTCTCTTATGATGCCATTATAATTTCTATCTGGTTGATTTTTATCTATGACAGTAACTACTTGCCATTGTATAGCTCACCGCAAATTCTGAGTCACCCAATGACTCTATGCATTCCAGGAGATGCCACTGCTTCCATATATATTTGCTGAAATTCTAAGAAACACTTTGTTTGATTGCTCATTTCATTCTAGGCACACTTGTCTAATGCTTGTTTGTCCTGTTCTACAGGTTCACAAGTGACACCATTATATCTCGCATCTGGTTCTGGGTCTGGTTCGTCCTAAGTCACCACATAACTATCCTCTATAATATATAGTTCATTCATGGTTTGCATTCCTGCTCTATAGGTTCTCAGATGATGCGATTATAATTTCTATCTGGTTCATTCTTCGCTATGACAGTAACTGCATGCCATTTTGTGGCTCAGTGCAAATTCCGAGTAACCCAACGTCTCTTGAATTTTAGGGTATAGAACTGCTTCCATACATATTTGTTCAAAATGAACTGGCTAGTTTATATCTGCTGAAATTCTAAGCCACGCACACATTTTTTGATTGCTCGTTTCATGGTAGTCACACTTGTTTAATGCGTGCTTGCTTGACATGTTTTTTTGACGTGTTGGTCAATAATTAAACCATTGACCAGTTGTAAACTCCAGTTTGTAGCTCCTGTCATATCAGTCAAATGAGTAGTTTGTCTTGTTTGATGTATTAACTTGTTATTACTTAGTTTCAGACTGCAATTATTGCTAGCCCCACCAAAAAGGGGGCTGCAAGATCATGTATCCTCCAATGTAGCTGTCACACTCAACGGAAGATGCATGTGATCGATTGAGAAAGAAAATTGAGAACTCTTCTATCAACTTGATTGTCAACTGAAATGCTGATTTTTCTTTCCTCTGAGTTGGTAATATGTAATAATTTTAAGAAGTTTGCAACTGATGTAATATCTAGATAACTTGCATAGGCCATGTAGGCATTTAGTTGACGCCGTCCACACATTGCGGTAGTCGTTACGGTAACTACGCCAGACAGGTCGATTAGGGAACAATACTGTGCTGTATTCGGCCGACGACGAACAATAAAAAATGTTGGATTATTATACACGTTTTATGATATTGGCATGGGCTTCAGAATTGACGAAACTGTAAAAGGCCGTAAACATAACGGGCCAATGCGCATGTGGTAACAGGCCATAAATGTAACAGGCCTAACGGGCCGTAACAGAAACATGCCGTAACTAAAGTAAGCCGTAACTAAAGCAGGCCGTAACAGTAACATGTTGTAACAGTAGCAGGCCAGAACAGAAACATCCCATTACAGTAATTGGCAAGAAATTGCACAAATCGCAAAACGGTAAGAGGCCAAAACAGTAGCAGGCCACAACAGTAAAAGGCCAGAATAGTGACAAGCTTGAACAGTACGGGCCGAGAAATTCCTAGACGAGGGTAGTAATAGGCCAAAAAATTTACCAAGCTAGAATAGTAAAGGGCCTTTATGGGCCTGAATAGCTAAAGACCATAACAGTAAAAGGACAGAACAGTAACAGGCCAGAACAGTAACATGCCAGAACAGTAACGGACCATCTCAGAGAAGGGACGTCAGTAGGCGGTCGATGATGGGCTGCGATAACAGTGATGGGCTGACCATAGGCCTTATGTGTACATGAGTGACTTGGCGTGGGCTGCTAATGGGCCGCACAGTGTTGGACCAACATGGGCCTTCTGTAGGACAAAACAAAATCAGGCCTGAAAGTTCGTGGGCCGCTACTAGCTACATTTTTGGGCCCATTTCAAATAGTGTAGGACAAAACAGTAATGGGTCATCTTCTTATTGGGCTCCCTTTATGGGCCAGCCCAATTATTATTTAGTAGGCCTTGGATGGGCATGGCTTTTGCCACAGTTTCTATGGTCGTTAACGGCCATAACTAGCCGCTAACGGTGGCTGCTACCTGGCAGTTCGCATAACATCAGCAGTCAGCGCGGCTGGCGAACATATCTATGATGGAACAAGTTTTCGTGGCTGAAGGGTGCGATCCGCCATGGTCGAAAAAATAACCATGGTTAATTTATTTGTGATAGGGCTTTTACCACGAAGGCCATCCGTTGCGGAAGACTCTTTGGCCACGAAAAATGGGCCTTCAACCACGAAAATTGTCCGTTGTAAAAGCCAACTTTTATTGTAGTGCGTGTTAAGTAAAGCACCTTGCACTTACGGGACCTACCATAGTTAGAAGAAAATGCCACCGCCCCAACTATCAGACCAAGTGAACCATGGTTTCTTATAATTCCAGGGTTTTAGTACTAGGATTTTTCAAGCTTCCTTGCTAACTTCGCACACTTAAGTTACTTTTTTCACATTCAACAAAATTGGGTTAAACTTGAGCTACAAGTAAGCACGATAGATTGTTGTTGAATTAAATGTCTCTTCAGAGTTAGATGGGTGCATCTCCTTGTAGTAAACAATGTTGTTGTTGTGAGTTTCAAATTACGAGGAAAGAGCATTCTCAATTTTTTAGACTGATGGCGAGATTGTTCTTTTATGTAAAGGAATTCGGAAGTCCGGAGTTAGATTCCCATGTTTTATGAGTTTCAAGCTCCCTAGCTAAATCCACACACTTGAAAGACTTCAAGCCGATTTATCGAAATTAGGTCAAGTTTGAATACAACTAAATTGTAGGTTTCTTTTAAAGATTTATGAAAAAATTGGAGGTACCCAACAGGGGGTCAATTAATATATCACAAACCACCAAGAGTTTTGACAACATGTTTAACTTCTTCCTAAGATTTTGCATCTTGACAATTTAACGAAATTAGGTGAAACTTGAGCTACAAGTAAGCGCGATAGATTTCTCTCAAATTAAATGTCTTTTCAGAGGTAGATCGGTGCATTTTCTTGTAGTAAACAATGTCATCAGTTTGAGTTTTGAACTATTAGGAAAGGACATTCAATTCTCAATTTTCCAAGAGATGACAAGCGAGGTTGTTCTTTTTCATAAAGAAAGTCCTAAGAATATGGTTCTGGATGCCACAATCCAAGTTCTCAAACATATATAGTGGACCAACATGTTGTACTAATGATACCCATGTTTTATGTGCTTTCAAACTTCCTACCTAACTCTGTTAACTTAAATGAATTTATCCCGATTTATTAAAATTATATTCGGTCGAATTTGAACTACAAGTAAATTGTAGGTTGCTCTAAAAGTTTTATGATAAGTCTTTTGGAGGTACCCTTTGGGAGAGGGGTGAATTAATATATCAAAAACCACTGAGAGTTTTCATCATAGGTTCAACTTATTTCTAAGATTTTGCATCTTGACAATTTAAAAAAATTAAGTCAGAATTGAGCTACAAGTAAGCATGATAGATTGCTCTTCATTTAAATGTATTTTCAGAGGTAGATGGGTGCATCTTCTTGTCGTAAAAAATATCATCGGTGTGAGTTTCCAACTATTAGGAAAGACCATTCTCAATTTTCTGAGTGATGTCAAGATTATTCTCTCTCGTAAAGGAAGCTCGAAAAATATCAATCTAAATGTCAGAAGCCAAGTTTTCACACATATATATAGTGGACCAACATATTGTACTTATGATTTCCCGTGTTTTATGAGTTCTCAAACTCACTACCTAACTCCGCCCACTTGAATGCCCTTATGTCGATTTATCAAAATTAGGTTACTGTGAAAGTTTTACGAAAAAGATTTTGCAGGTACCCATCGGGGGGTCAATTAATATATATCAGAAACCACCGAGAGTTTTGACGACCGGTTCATCTTCTTACTAATATTTTGCATCCTAACTGTTTAATGAAATTAGGTCAAACTTTGCTAACCGTTTCATGAAATTAGGTCAAACTTTGCTAACCGATTAACTTTGAACATTTACCATTGGATCAAGACTGGCAAATCCAAACATTGTTAACCATTGCATCTTCTTTTCCATTCTTAACATTTAGAAAGATTCTACTGGTAGTCTTGAGCATGATGAACGCTAGTATGCGAAAACCTCAAAACTCACACTTAATTCATTGCTTAGTTTCAGGGTCCTTGTGCTAAATACACAGACTTGGATGCAATTTTCTTTTTTATGAGGTCCTCGATGTAACTTGTACTTTCACCAACCGTGTTAACTCTCAAGCACCTCGCTCCTATGAGACCTACCATTAGATCGGCCATTCACAGTACTTCTCATCTTATCTTTATCTTGTCTTATCTCTTACAATACCATAGCACTGCATACTGTGTACGGATTAACTTTGAACATTGACCGTTTAATCAAGACTGGCAAATCCAAACATTGTGAACTGTCTACAAAGATTTTACTGATAGTCTTTAGTACAATGGACGCTATTATGCGCAAACCTCAAAACACACACTTCATTTCTCAGTTTCAGGGTCCTTGTGCTAAATGCATGGACTTAGATGCAATTTGCATTCTTTATGAGGTCCTTGATGTAACTTGTACTTCAACCGACCGTGTTAAGTCTCAAGCACCTCGCTCCTACGAGACATGGCAAGGTTAAAAGAAAATGCAACTGCCACAATTATCACACAAACTGGACCATAGTTTCTTATACGTAATACCCAAGTTTTTAGTACTAGGATGTTTCAAGCTTCCTAGGTAACTTCATGCACTTTGGTGACGTCTTGTCAATTTAACAAAATTAAGTCAAAGTTTAGCTACAAGTAAGTGCGATAGATTTCTCTTGAATTAAATGTCTTTTTGGAGGTAGATGTGTGCATCTTCTTATAGTAGACAATGTCGTCGGTGTGAATTTCCAACTACCAGGAAAGAAAATTCTCAGTTTTCTGAGTGATGACCAGATGATTCTTTTCCATAAAGAAAGTCTAAAGAATATGGATCTCAATGCCATAAGCCAAGCTTCTAGACATATTAGCTAGGTGGAACAATGTGATTTACGTACGATTCCGATGTTTTATGAGTTTTCAAGGTTCCTAGCTGACCCTCCCACTTGTTGAATGACTTTATGTCGATGTATCGAAATAAGCTCAGAGTTGAACTACAAGTAATAAATTGTAGGTTGGTTTGAAAGTTTTATGAAAAATGGTTTTGGGGTTACCCATCGAGCGGTCAATTAATATATCAGAAAGCACAGAGAGTTTTGATGATTGGTTCGACTTCTAGCTACAAATATTTTGCATCTTGAAAATTTTGAACCCCTTTTGAAAACGATCATAGGAAATAAGGAGAAAGGGAAAATGATTTTTATATTATCTATGGTCAACCGACAAGCTTGAGGTGCACCTTAGGTTTAAAGATAACTTTATTTTTTCCACTATGTATAAGGTGAACCTTAGCGGATGCCACATAGTAGGCATTATTAAGGTGTGCTTTTTTACACAATGTGGGAGAAGTATATTTCTTTGCTTAGACATATGCTCACCCCTGTCCACTTCATATAGTGTACGGATTAACTATAAACATTGACCGTTGGATCAAGACTGGCAAATCCAAGAATTGCTAACCATTGGATGATCGATGTTCTTTTCCATTCTTAGCATCTAAAAAGATTCTACTGATAGTCCTTAGCACGATGAACGCTAGCATGTGCAAACCTCAAAACACACACTTCCTTGCTCATTTTTAGGGTCCTTGTGCTAAATGCGTCGACTTGGATGCAATTTTCATTTTTTATGAGGTCCTTGATGTAACTTGTAATTCCACCCACCATGTTAACTCTCAAGCACCTCGCTCCATGAGACCTACCATTAGATCAGCCATTTGTTGTACTTCTTATCTTATCTTTATCTTGTCTTATATATCTCTTGCAATACCATACCACCACTTCATATAGTGTACGGATTAACTCTGAACATTGACTGTCGTTGGATCAAGACTAGCAAATCCAAACATTGCTAAACGTTGGATCTTCTTATACATCCTTAGCATCTAGAAAGATTCTAGTGATAGTCTTGAGCATGATGAACGCTAGTATGCGCCAACCTCAAAACACACACTTCATTGCTCAGTTTCAGGGTCCTTGTGCTTATAAATGCATGGACTTGGATGCAATTTTCATTTTTTACGAGGTCCTTGATGTAACTTGTGCTTGCACCGACCGTTTAAACTCTAAAACACCTCGCTGCTATGGGACCTACCATTAGATCGGCCATTCGCAATACTTCTTATATTATCTTTATCTTGTCTTATCTCTTACAATACCATATATACCATTGTATAGTGTACGAAACATTGACCGTTTGATCAACACTAGCAAATCCAAGCATTGCTAATAACCGATGGATCTTATTTTAAATTCTTAGCATCTAGAAAGATTCTACTGATAGTCTTTAGCACGATGACCGCTAGTATGTGCAAACCTTAAAACACACAATACTTCATTGCTTAGTTTTGGGTCCTTGTGCTAAATGCATGGACTTGGATGCAATTTTCATTTTTTACGAGGTTCTTGATGTAACTTGTACTTCCACCGACCGTGTTAACTCTTAAGAACCTCTCTCCTACGAGACCTACCATTAGATCGGCCATTTGAAGTACTTCTTATCTTATGTTTATCTTGTATTATCTCTTACAATACCATACCAGCTCATAGTGTACGGATTAACTTTGAACATTGACTGTTGGATCAAGACTGGCAAATCTAAACATTGCTAACCATTGGATCTTGTTTTCCATTTTTAACATCTAGAAAGATTCGATTGATAGTCTTAAACACGATAAACGCTAGTATCTGCGCAAACCTCAAAACACACACTTCATTGCTCAGTTTCATGGTGTCCTTGTGCTAAATGGTGCATGGACTTGAATGCAATTTTCATTTTTTATGAGGTCCTTGATGTAACTTGTACTTCCATCGACCGTGCTAACTCTCAAGCACCTCGCTCCTACGAGACCTACCATTAGATTAGCCATTTTTAGTACTTCTTATCTTTATCTTGTCTTATCTCTTATAATACCATACCACTGTATAGTGTACAGAACATTGACCATTTTATCAAGACTGGCAAGTCCAAACATTCCTAACCATTGGATCTTCTTTTCCATTCTTAGCATCTAGAAAGATTCTACTAATAGTCTTTAGCTCGATGAATGCTAGTATGCGCAAACCTCAAAACACACACTTCATTGCTCAGTTTCAAGGTCCTTGTGTTAAATGCATGGTCTTATTGGATGCAATTTTCATTTTTATGAGGGCCTCGATGTAACTTGTACTTCCACCGACCGTGTTAACTCTCAAGCACCTCTCTCCTACGAGACTTACCATTAGATCGGACATTGACAGTAGTACTTCTTATCATATTTTTATCTTGTCTTATCTGTCTTACAATACCATACAATTGTATAGTGTACGGAACATTGACCGTTTGTTCAAGACTGGAAAATCCAAACATTGCTTACCGTTGGATCTTCTATTCCATTCTTAGCATCTAGAAACATTCTACTTATTCTATAGTCTTTAACACGATGAACGCTAGTATGCGCAAACCTCAAAACACACATTTCATTGCTCAGTTTCAGGGTCCATGTGCTAAATGCATGGACTTGGATGCAATTTTCATTTTTATGAGGTCCTTAATGTAACTTGTACTTCCAGCGACCGTTTTAACTCTCAAGCACCTCGCTCCTACGAGACCTACCATTAAATCGGCCATTCATAGTACTTCTTATCTTATCTTTATCTTGTCTTATCCCTTACAATACCATACCACTTCATATAGTGTACGGATTAACTTTGAACATTGACCGTTGGATCAAGACTGGCAAATCCAAACATTGCTAACCATTGGATCTTCTTTTCCGTTCTTAGCATCTAGAAATATTCTACTGATAGTCTTTAGCACAATGGACGCTAGTATGAACAAACCTCAAAACACACACTTCATTGCTCAGTTTCAAGTTCCTTGTGCTAAATGCATGGACTTGGATGCAATTTTCAATCTTTATGAGGTCCTTGATGTAACATGTACTTCCACCCACCGTGTTAACTCTCAAGCATCTAGCTCCTACGAGACCTACCATTAGATCGGTCATTCGCGGTACTTATTATCTTATCTTTATATTGTCTTATCTCTTACAATACCGTACCACCACTTTATAGTGTACGAATTAACTTTGAACATTGACCACTGTATGAAGACTGGTAAATCCAAACATTGCTAACTGTTAGATCTTCTATTTTCCCTTAGGATCGAGAAAGATTCTATTGATAGTCTTTAGCACAATGAATGCTAGTATGCGCAAACCTCAAAACACACACACTTCATTTCTCACTTTTAGGGTCATTATGCTAAATGCATGGACTTGGATGCAATTTTTATTTTGTATGAGGTCCTTGATGTAAGTTGTACTTCCATCGACTGTGTTAACTCTCAAGCACCTCGCTCCTACAAGACCTACCATAGTTAAAAGAAAATGCAACCGCCCCAATTATCACACAAACTAGACCAATTGTTTCTTATACGTAATACCCAAGTTTTTAGTATTAGGATTTTTTTTCAAGCTTCCTAGCAAATTTTGCACACTTCAGTGACTTCTTGTCGATTTAATGAAATTGGGTCAAACTTGAGCTACAAGTAAGCGTTATAGATTTCTCTTGAATTAAATGTATTTTCAAAGGTAGATGGGTGCATATTCTTGTAGTGAACAATGTCGTCGGTGTGAGTTTCTAACTATGAGGAAAGAAAATTCTCAGTTTTTCGAGTGAAGGCGAGATGGTTCTTTTCCATAAAGAAAGTCTGGAGAATATGGATCTCAATGCCATAAGCCAAGCTTTTAAACATATTAAGTGGACCAACATGTTTTACTTATGATTCCCATGTTTTATGAGTTTTCAAACTCCCTATAGCTAATTAACTTTTCCCCACTTGAATGACTTCATGCCTATATTTATAGGTTGAACAACAACAACTAAATTGTAGGTTGCTTCTAAAGAATTACAAAAAACTTTTAGAGGTGTACCAATTGGGGGGTCAGTCAATATATCAGAAACCAACCGAGAGTTTTGACAATAGGTTTTTAACTCCTTTCTAATTAAGATTTTGCATCTTGACAATTTAACGAAAAATTAGCTCAAACTTGAGCTACAAGTAAGCGAGATAGTTTTTTTCTTGATTTAAATGTCTCTTTGGAGGTAGATGGATGCATCTTCTTGTAGTAATCAGTACCATCAGTGTGAGTTTCCAACTATCAGGAAAGAACATTCTTAATTTTCTAAGTGATGATGAGATTATTGTTCGTTTTTGTAAAGAAAGTTTGAAGGATATGGATCTGAATGCCACAAGCCAAGCTTTCAGACATATATAGTGGACATAATGTTGTACTTATGATTCCCGTGTTTTATGAGTTTTCATACTTATTCCTATAACTAACTTTGTTGAAAGTGATTTTATGTCAATTTATTGAAATTAGGTCAATTTTGAACTACAAGTAAATTGTAGGTTGCATTGAAAGTTATACTTCTTTTGGAGGTAACCATTGGGGCTGATTTAATATATCACAAACCACCACCGATAGTTTTTACAACAAGTTCAACTTCTTGCTAAGATTTTGCATCTTGGCAATTTAACGAAATTCGGTCAAACTTGAGCTACAAGTAAATGCGATAGATTGCTCTTGAATTAATTGTCTTTACGAAGGTAGACGGGTGCATCTTCTTTTTGTAAAAAATGCCGTCGATGAGTTTCCAAATATCAGGAAAGATCATTCTTAATTTTCCAAGTGATGACAAGATTGTTCCTTTCTATAAAGACAGTCTGAAGAGTATGGATCTGAATGCTACAAGCCATGTTTTTAGACATCTTACCAATATATAGTGTACGAATAACTTTGAATATTGACCGTTGGATCGAGACTCACGAATCCGAACATTTCTAGCCATTGGATCTTCTTTTCCATTCTAGCATCTAGAAGATTCTGTTGATTGGCTTGAACATAATGAATGCTATGCATAAACCTCTCAAAACACACTTCTCCATGATACTAGAATCTTGTCCCTTATTTCTCTCGACCATGTTACCAAAAATTTCAAGTGTTAGGTAGCTAATAATCTTTGACTTCTACACATGTTTATACAAAGTAGAAGAACCAAATATACACCCATACTTTATAGATGTTGATCAAATTTATATTTTTTATGGTTTACCTACTATAATTTTATATAGAGATGATATGTCAGACGTCTATTATCCGAGCCTCACGTGCAGAGCACGTGCAACTTACTAGTACATATAGTGGACCAACATGTTGTACTAACGATTCCTATGTTTTATGAGTTTTAAAACTTCCTAGCTAACTCCGCTACTTGAATGACTCTATGTAGATTCATTAAAATTAGGTCAAATTTGAACTACAAGTAAATTATAGGTTGCTTTCAAAGTTATAAGAAAAAGCTTTTGGAGGTACCCATCGGACGGTCAATTAATATACTCTCTCCGACCCAAATTAGTTGACTTGGATTTGTCTAGATTCAGTTGTATCTAGACACGATTTAGTATTAGATACATCCGAATCTTAACAAAATTTGAGTCAACTAATTTGGGTCGGAGGGAGTATCAGAAACCATAGAGAGTTTTGACAAGAGGTTCAACTTCTTCTTAAGATTTTGCATCTTGACAAACTTGAACTACAAGTAAGCGTATATACTTGTCTCGAATTAAATGTCTTTTCAGAGTTAATTAATGAAAAAAACAAAGGGGAGTAATAACTTACCTAGTTACCATAATATAACACATACCAAGACTAGTATATTATTCTACAACCTAATTAATTAGGCCTTTGTGTGACACTACACACATGTTATTACCCACTATGAAGGTACATGTGCAAGTTACTAGTCTAAGTTATTTAGCACTATGTGATCATCCTAAATCAAAACGGAGGTGTACGTATAGTATGCCTTAAAGGCACTTGTTCCGCTGCGCTTCAAGTTGTTCACCTCTTGTGTCGACTCTCACTAGTCAGACAGATAAAGCCACTGACTTGTTGATTTGGTACTGTATATCATCGATCTTCTTCTGTCACTAACAGACAATAAACTCTTCTGCCACTTCCAGACGCGTGCTTTCGTGGAGGTACAACCAGTAGCTCAGACGACTACTCCCGGGGCGCTCGAGCAATTGCGACCGTCCATTCATAATGAATGGGAAGCATTAGACAATGTATATTATTTTGGTGGATGGTTGATTTTTTTGAGAGATTGTCGACTTTTTTTCTTTATTAAATGGAGAGATGGTCGATTTGGGGTCCAGTAACGGGGGCGTAGAGGCCAACAGGGGAGAAGAAATTGGCAGTGTGGCAGGCAAGATTATTTGAGGTGGCAGCGTGTGGGTGTATAGATGGTATTGGTAACCCATTTTGTGAGCATTTTGTTGTTGTACTACAAGAGTTCGAGAGTAGTATTCTAGTTTTGGTTCCTTAATTACCGGTGGAACCTTTATGTGTTTATTAGTTATAGTAGTATAGTACTTGTTCCAAATGTTCCTGCACAAGATGACGAATGTAGAAGATCCAAGGATTATTAAGTTTGGCAAGAGGAGCTCTGAGTATACTCCAAACCGTCTCTCGGCCATGACCATTTAGTTGGCAGGACAATACAACGCCATCCCGTGCTAGGCTAGATATGCTGTACTACTAGAAAGGCACCAGGAAACATAGAGAAGAGAGAAAAGCCACGCTCGGTAGGTGGTATGAGTTCAATCGATTTATTCTATTTTCCTTTGCTCTCCGTCCTCTTCCTCTCCATATTCTCGTTGATCCCCACTCACCCACCTTAGCACATGCCAACGCCGCCATGTTTCTTTCTGAGCATCTCCGTAGCCTAGTTAGATAGGCACGGTAGATTTAGCAGAGAGAAAGAAGGCACGCTTGGTTTTATTTCATTCCGTATTTGTCTTTTCCTCGACCTCCATCCTCACTTCACCTCCAGCGTCTCGATGATGGCCATTCCCACTCGCACACCAATACAGGCACGCGCCAACACCGCCATGCCGCTTTAGGATCAGCACCGACGCCTAGTTTGATAGATTGTTTTCCGTCTCGACCTACCAGCTATCGCTCGCTCTCTCCTCCAAAACCCCAATCAAAACCAAATGTCATCGCCCCCACCTTATCGAGCTCTTCCTCGCGATGGCCCAATTGATCGATGACAGTGACACTTATAGGGTGTTTTTCGATGGCCCCCTTGAAGAAATCTCATCCAGATGCGACGTCATCACTGCCGTGAGCCTCGTCGCCTGCTGCAAACGTTATCTTTACTCAGCAACACATAGTGCATCCCTAGAGAAATCTTGGTCTCCCCTGTGTTCTTCACACTCACCCAACTGAGCTACCACGTGAGTACAATGTCTTCTACCGTGACAATCGCATGAAGCAGTTCTATAGGGGCAGCTACTATTGCGGCAGGGGCAAGCAGAAGCCACAGAAGAAGATCAGGTGTACCTTGTGCGAGATGACACCGCTGGATAGGTCCTCCTCCATTGCTATGATGCCAAATTGTGAGGGTAAGAAGTGGGCAGGTGCCCATGGAGATTGGATCGCCACTATTGGCCTTGCCTAGAACTAGGAGTTTGTGAATGTGTTCACCTGTTGCCAGATTACTCTACCAGTGATCTTCAATTTTGAGGCCACACCCGAGGTACTTAAGTTTATGGCGGCTGGTCAGCCTACTAATCTAGTGAAGATAGCCATTTGTCGAGTTCCCACAGCTACTGGGAACTATAAGGATTTCTCTGTCCTGGCCATCTTTGACACGGTAATTACCTTCCTTGATGGTTCTCATGGTATGCGGATGGTTCTTGAGAACTAGTTCAGCATGTTCAGCTACTGTGATGCAATTATCCACAAGGGAGTTGTCAATGATGTAACTCAGATTGGCAATGTTTATGCATGGGATCCTCGGACATGGGGTAAAATTTTCATCCTTAAATTTTCAATCTTCATCATTCAAATTTTACTCAGCTGACATCTGAATGTGCTTTCGTTGCAAGGTCCTCTGCGTCTTCCGGGGTCACCTGATTTTGACGGTAATCGTGAGTACAGTCCTAATCTATGGTGGTTAGCAAGATCTCCTGATGGTGGTAGCCTTATTCTAATCAATAATGTGGGCATTAGTGATAGGCAGTATGACACTACTTATGGTAGTTATCCTGTCGCTGAAAATGTTGGTTATCATCATGGCCGCAATATTCACACCTATTCTGCTGGGTTTTGCTGCCATGTGTTCTCGATTGACACTAGTAGGTTACTTCCACCGAGCATTTTCTATCTTCCTTGGATTGAACTGTCCGATTACTATTCCAGTTGGCACGGAAGGACTTGGCCCTAAAGATCTAATGACGAGAAATTGTGTATACACCTCACCGCATGCAATTAGTCTCGGTGGATTTAATCTTCATCCTAAAATATGCCGCTTCAGTATGAATGCTAAAGACGCTGCTATTGGTTTCTCAACCAACATTGGATGGAATTGGTGGCAGACTCCATTGTGGTTTGTCCCAAGCTTGGCCAACATGAAGGATTAGAACAGGCATAATTAACAGTTCAAGGGGGAGGGGTTGAACGTAGTGATCATATGGAATAGGGATTTGCATATCTTGAATTATTTCCTTCGCCTGATTTGTATCGTATGGCCGCAACCGTTAACTTTCTGTACTCTAACACTCATTTCACCACAATGTAGTGCAAGGCCTGCGATTTGATCAAACTCCTTTTGTATGCAAGCCATAGTTTTAGTCAGTGCGGGTAGAATATTCTACAACTCGTTGTGCCCGCACCCCTTTATTATTTGTTGCACTTTCGAGTTCTCAAAAAGTGTGAAACAAATCTGGAACTTTGGCTATGTCGTATCTTGTGCATCTATAATATTCGATCCCACAATAAGATCTTATGTGACCTGTGTGAATGAAAAATAAAAAACCTAAGCGAACAATATCTTGTGTTCATTTGTTCATTTTGTGGTGGTCAGACCATGTACCAGTAATACTTTTGGGATGGAAATTTATAGATGAACTATATAAATATGATCTATGTTCATGATTTATTTCACATTTTCTGAAAACTTGGAAGTGTTATATGCAACAGCTTGTTGCCGATGCAACTAGTTGCAAATTGTAATTTCTGTCATAGACGTACCTAGTGGCTCCAAGCGCATGATGCATGCAGATTCTCACTAGCAGCTGGGGCCGACCTAAACAGGGCCCACATGTCAGTGAATCAGAGCCACACAAAGTCATGCACGTTGCCTAACTTGAGTGAAATCCGGTGTCTGTGCACGTCTCTCATTTTGTTGTGTGGTTGCATGTTGTACACGTGTAATTCCATGTACCTTGTACTAGAACATATATGAACACATGCAACATGCCAAAAATATCACGGACACACGCGTACTGTGCATTATATCTGGTGTATATTTTTGGTTCTACGCTATGACTTCTGCATGTAGGGGAACAAGATGAAAGTACATGTGTCCATGTCACGGATACTACTAGTAGTAGTAGTTCGTCCTCCTATTTTCTATTGAAATTACTACAGTATGTTGAAATGAAAGCTATAAAAAGAAAACCCTCTAGTCAAACTGGTGTGACTAGACAATACTGCACCTCTGATACGTAGTAAGGAGGAGTATTGTCAAATTACTACCTGCGTGGCGTGCTAGTCTAACATACAGTAAAGTCTAGGCGTCAGTGTCCTCGATGTTGTTGTTGACTATACAGAGCAAGTAAAATCTCCTCCCTCTTTTTTTCTTTGCCTCTCCATCTTCTTACCTAGTCCCCACTCCGCCCACGATCTCCCCCATGCTCTCTCTTCTCACCCATTCCTAACGCTCCCCTCCTCCTACAGAAAACCCCAGCCGCACTTGGCATCCGCCTAAATCCATCCGGCTGCGACAGCCGATTTGAAGCTCAGCGGGCGATGCAAGTGGGATCAACTCAACGCGGACGATGTTGACCTCATCGTTCAGCATCTGGACATTTCCAGCACCGTTAGGCTAGAAGCATGCTGCAAGCTGTTGTACGATCATATCGCCAACAACGAAGGTACGAAATGGACTTTTCACATTGGAATGGACCCTCCCTACTGATGCCTCAGCCTGCTTATTGGTTTGACGAGCACTATGATGGTATGAGGGTAGATCGTCTGCACGACACGGTGTACGACTTGGTGCCCCTCGACCATATTCGGCGCACCGCCATCCTGCCCTTCATGGATGAAAAATTCTGGGTTGGCATGAACGACGACTGGATTGCTGCCGTGGACCAGCGCGAGGCCTGGTGCCTAGCAAACATCTACACCTGTCAAGTAATCGACCTTCCATCGATAGATACTTGTGGCATTTAGGCCGTCTCACATCCAGTATATAACATGTAATGCTACTAGCCAGCCAGGGTTCCCCCAGTTACATGTACTCATTTCTGAACTCATGCATATTTTAAAAGCTTTTTTTGCTAAGCCGTAGGTATGGAGAAAAGTTCAATAAGTCGTGGGATGGATGTCTTGAGCTGTTGAAGATCGTAATCTGCAAAGTGCCCATAGAAGTTGGGGGTTACACAGACTATAAGCTCCTCATGTTGTTCAACGGTGAAATCTCCTACCTAGAAGGCGGTAGCCAAGTTTGGATATGTCTGGAGTATTCAGGTCATGGAAGATGATAGTACTATGATGCCATCGAACACGGTGGCCTCATTTTTTGCGGTCTCAAGTCAAGGATGCACCTACTGTTGGGATCCCACATTGGAAGGTAATTCTAGTTTCATGATGATACATTGTGAGTGATTCAGTGAAGTTGTTCTTTAACTACCTTGTTTATGTTTTACCTTTCATCTGACTGAATGAGCACACCCTTTATGTCCTAAAAAATGAATGAACCATTGCCAGTAATGAATTAGTACCAGTAATATGTCTTCTAGAAATATCCCTACACTAGTAAGTTCATTCTTTGTCAGAATATGAAAGGTATTATTAACCAGCATCTCAATTGTGAGCGCAACACAATGAAGCTGGGTTTCTTTATCTATTTGTACTTTCAAGCCCTCCTCAGATTGTAGGAATCACATAGGATTTTTGTAGGACACCAATCTTTTCTTTTTGGATTTTGCCATGGGATTCATAGGAACTGTGTAGGATTTGGATCCTTAGGATTTTTTCTATAAATGTTGTTTGATTCTAAAGAGTATAATCCTTAGGAATTCCTTCAAAGGATTCCTTTACACTCTATTTTGGAGGAAAATTTCCATCCACTACAACCTCTTTGTACAATTCCTTTGGTTTTCCTGTGCAATCAAACACCACTTGATCCAAAATACTGTAGTCATCTAATCCTATAGGATTCAAGTGGATATGCCTCTATATCAATAAAAAGTGGTGCTTCCTCTTTTGAAACTTACAACAACTAGGAAACTAAGATAAGCAAGCAATCCAAATATTCGGAATAGCAGAATAAGAAATGCAATTTCTAATGTTATTAATTTATTGAGTAATATTATTGTTAGGATTTTCCTATTTAAACTGTTAGCATAAACAATGAAGAATGCTGGTGTTAGAGTATGTATGCCAGTAATGCACTTTTAGTCTCGAATTTCGATGTTGTAGGAAAAAAGGAGCTTTCGTTTGTAATCCCATCACCAATTCTGAATGATCGGCCGGGCATGTGGTTCCTCTCTCTCAATCGGCTGATGGTGAATGCTTGATGATCATAATTACAACATATGGCATGGGGGTTGCCCATGGCGAAGAGGGTGAAATCATTCCCCATGCTCAAAATGGGACTAACCTATGCATTATCCTGCCTCTCGTGTCTACATTTTTAAGAGGATCCTAGCTCTGCTATACTTCCAGGGGTCATCGTTTGGAGGAAGGTTAACAGCCTGAGCGACAACTCTCTGTTTCTCGGTCTCAATTATCCAATCATTGACAAGATGATGAAGAAACATGGATGAAAGGCTCCTGATGGCACATTGTTCCCATTCATGTGGAAAAATTGTGTGTACACAACGTACAGGAGCTTTCGAGGAATACAATTCCCTTAGATTAAACGCTGCAACCTGCAGCCAACTAAAGGTGAGCCTATGGCAGTTATCAGCCTTCCCAAATATGGTTGGAACTGTGTGGTACAGGCGGCAATTTGATTTAGGCCAAGTTTAGGTGTGGTAGCCTCGTTGTGTTGTCCCTAGACTGAGTTGTGGATCTATCTGGTGTATCGTTGTGTCATATTTTTTTGCATCGAGGTTCAACAGTTGACTGTTAGTACACTAGTTTTGAATCAGTTTATATGAGCCCTGCCATGCTGTTGTAATTAGTATTGCCTTCCACAGTATAATCCATGTAGCGGTGCTTATTTCGTAGCATGATTTCTGTACTGTAGTTATCAGTAGTATTACTAGCATGTATATGCGCGACTCGTGCAACTTTTTTTGAACCATCGCACCTCGTGCAGCTTGTGTTTTGAGAGGAATATTCCTTCTTTCCTCTTAGCTAATAGGGAAAAGTAGGTCACTACTTCTTATAGGGCCACGAAATAGTCCTTAACTGGGCCGTAATTGATCTTGGCTCGGTACGCTAAAGCAGGCTGAGACACCCTAGGATAATAGCCGCAAATGTTTATGCTGATATTTATAAAAAGTACATGCAGACCCTTCCAAAAATAAATCATGTTTACATAGACCCCATATTGTCTCTAATACATGGCATACTTTTGGATCTACCATGAAATTACTTGTTCAATACAGTATGTATCCTTGATCAATCTTCTGTATGTGAAATGAACAAGTCAAGATCTGATGTAACATGAAAAAGTCAAGATCTAATATGCTGACATTGTACTGTCTGTGCTAGTGTACAAACAGGTTGTATTATTATGTTCGAAACTGTGAACTGAATGTGCGAATTTTGAGAATTTTTCATGATGACAATGCCACATGGTGGCTCTAATTGCGGCATGTACTAATTTGATCGTACGAAAGCATACAACTTCGAGCAATCTATATAAACTGGTGCTTACCTGAGCTGTCTGAAGCTGGGAAAGTCAAGGACACCGTGTCTCTATCGCCTACAGTTTACATGGCATGATTACAAGGTTTTGAGTACATCAAATCGATTAGGCACTTAGGCTGATTCAAAGCCACTCAAACCATCTCGAAATATATCCTTTTCTGAAAAGATGATTGCACGCTGTAAGACTTGATATGACATGATTTTATGTCAATCAATCAAACTTCCTCCAGTACTTTCCATGTTCGAATCCCGCACTGCCCAAGTTCCTCGCTATGTAAAACTCTTAATAAGGCGCAATATCGGTCACTTTTATCCCATTCCAACTTCATACTTTTGGATCCGGTGTAGGTACAGCTAGGTTAGGTGGACCATCGACCTTCAGTACAATGTATTTTTACTACTCAGCCTATGAAAACGAATATGTCAACCCCCCTTCGGACAAAAAACTTCCCATAATCTTGTTTCAAATTTTTTTCCTTAATTAGCCTTTCATGGTGAGCAGAGTATATATTTTTTAGGGTACCAACTGCATTTTTTTAGGATGGGGTACGAACTACATTGAATTTTCACTAAGGACCTAGTGGAAAGATTGCACATTCGACCCAACACTGGCCCAAAACCTTAAAATTTTAACCTGCTGGGTCAGGTGGACTTCTGACCCCCGATATATTGAGTACATTGAATTTTCAGTGAGGAGGTTATTAGAAAATAGTACTACATTCTACCCAACTGTGGCCCAAAACCTCGCTAATCCTTCCGGGTTCAGGTCGGCCGTCGGCCACCAACCCTCAACACATTGTTACTTGGTTTTTTAAGCATGAACCACACTGAAGAAGTTTAGATAAGGAGCCCACGATAAGAACTCCATTGGTTCACAAGATTGGACCCAAGTTATTTTTTTGTATCGCCCAAAATCGTCTTAATTTAGCATTTTCGTGCCAGTTTGATAAAGTATAGGACAAGCTTCTCCTACCCATTTTGTATTTATACAGAGCATTTAGCATTTTTTTATGGCAAGTCATCAGGGTCGTTGCCTTTCATTTTAAGTGATTTCAACATTTCTAAATGTAATCTTTTCCAGGAGTGGCATAGATGGTTCTAGCGTAGTGGGAGCACACGTGGTTCCCATTTGTTGAAGTCTTGAGTTTGATTCCTAGGTTTTTCAATATAAATATATAATATATAGTATAATATTTGTCGTTCTTTTACATTTTTCCAGCATACACATGTTTCTTACACAGAGAAGGCTGACATGTGGGACCCAGCAACGTTGTGAAGGTCAAAACAGCGGAGTCCATCATAGACACGTTGCATTTGCAGAGACGCTGACATGTTGGACCCAGCAGGGACCTTATACAGATGTTGCATTGAGCAATCAATGTTTCATTTATAGAGAGGCTGATATGTGGGACCCAACAACGTGACCTTATACAGATGCTTCATCGAGCAACGTTGCCAGTTCGAAACAAGGAGGCGCGAGCGAGAAAAAAGTTTAGCATGCACACGTTCCTTGTAATGAGAGGTTGAAATGGGGGACCCAATAGTGTTAGCTAATGGCAGATTCGTCGAGCAATGATATCTAGTTCGGACAGGGTAGTGATAGAGAAGAAAAAATTCCATCATACCCACAATTCTTCTAATGTGAGGCTGACATAAGGGACACACCAGCCTAAATAAACAGCAGATGCAGCGAGCAATGCTATCAAGTTCAGAACACGAAGGCATGATAGAGGGTAAAAAATCCATCATACACACATTTCTTCTAATGAGAGGATGACATGTGGGGCGCAGCAGCGCGATTAAATGGTAGATGCATCGAACATCGCTATCAAGTTCGGAATAGGGTAGCGCGAGCGAAGGAAAAAAATCCATCATACACATGTTTCTTCTAAGGAGAGGATGACATGTGGGGCGCAACAGCGTGATTAAACGGTAGATGCATCGAACATCGCTATCAAGTTTGGACTAGGGTAGCGCGAGCGAAGGAAAAAAATCCATCATACACACGTTTCTTCTAATGAGAGGGTGACATGTGGGTACCAAGAGGTTGATTAAACGATAGATGCATCGAGCAGTGCTATCAACTTCGGAACATGGTAACACAACCGAAGGAAAACAAATTCCATCATACACATGATTCTTCTAATGAGAGGCTGACATGTGGGAACTAGCAGCCTAACTAAATGGCAAACGCATCGAGCAACGTTATCGAGTTCAAATCATGGAGGCACGACCAAAAAGTATGGTCTCCTAGAGACACTGATGTCCGGGACCCACACGCCTCAAAGGACTTCGTCGAGTCAACATCGCGCAAGAAAATGAAAATCCTTCTTCTACCACGTGCTCACCAAGCTTCCTCCATGTTTTTAGCGGTTCCGTCGTAGTAGAGGGCCCCAAAACCGGAAAAAAAGTTTTCCATCACCCAGGATCGAGCCGACAATTTCGGTAAGAAGACACGCCTTCTACGACGACCGTCGGGCCAAGTCGTTGCGGAAGGAAACTTGTCATGTAGTGATTATGCACAATGATGCAATCAAATTAAAGGTTTAAGTTATTTATCTTTCCTTGTGTGTTTTACCCATGTCTTGAGCAAAAGAAATTTTCTCATCAATTTAAATGATTTAAAGAATTAAAAATATTTTCTTTCAATTTAAAAAAATACATTTCTATATTACAATAAATCCTATGTAGTTTAATAAAGCTAAAAATGATTTATTTTGATTTGTAGATGATAAAAGAAAATATATTTCTTTTATTTGAATACAAGAAAAGTATTTTATAAACCCTTTTAAAACATTTATTTTCAGAAATACCAAAATAACTTAGAATCACATATTTAACATTCTAGGACAGTAGATTATTTTTCATACACAAAAGGGAATTTTATATATTTTTAGGAATTTCTATCATTTTCATTTTATTTAATTAAAATGGACAACTTAATATTTTTCTTGAATATATTACAATTTTCTGAACATTTTGATATATCATATGTATTTTTATGATTTTTCTTTATTTTTTAGAGCTTAAAGTGTTCACAAGGGCATTATGGTAATTTGATTATACTTTCCATCTAATTATTATTCTTTTGTTTTAAAATTGGGTCAAGCCCATGGGCCAGCTTGACCCACTAATTAATCCGGCCCACCCGTACCAGCTGGCTAGTTCCAACCTCACCCAGAGCTCATCAAGGTTAGTGGTTCGACCCACACTCCTCGCTATCTTTGTGAAAACTCGTTCTCTTCCTATCTCACGACACTGGCATCACCGCTGCCATCACTCGCTATTCTCGGCCGGTCAGGCCACTGCGATCGCTGCTGACTAGTCTAGACGATGTGCCTCGACGAGCTATATCCTTTGGTGCTCGTTGATCTGGAACCCCATAATGATTTTTTGGAGAACCAACTGTTGTCTAGTTTAATTTCTAGAACTTGCTACCTTTCCTCCTTCTCCTTTCTTCCACGGTTGTCCTTCACCTCTTGCTGCTAGCTTGTTCTTCTCCTCCTTTCTCCAGTGATGTTGCTCTTGATATCCACCTTGGACTCCTTCAGGTGACCATGGTGATTCTTTGTTGGCTGGTGTTGGTGAATAGGTATGTGGTGTTGTGATAGTTCTTGGTTGATGAAAGGATGAACAGACAAGATCTCTACTGAGGCTATTCTTACCTTATCAACCCATGGTTGCTACCTTGCATCGACATCACACACACATCCAGTTATGTGTGTGTTACTTGCTTGCTTCCTACATATTGTGGATGACATCAAGTGATAACTAGATCTTTTGTTGTCCACCTAACTTTTACTATCTACTTGGCCCGGTGAAACTTGCCCTACAGCTTATGATGTTATGCCTGAAGCTAAACATTACTTAAGATCATATTACTACACATACCCTTATATTAAGCTCAATGATGAACTTAAACAGTGCATTTCACTATTGAAACCTGAGAGTACTCTAACACTAACCCTTGTTTCTTCATTTGTGTCTATTTTGATTTTTCTTGCAGGTAACAAGGTAAAGAAGAAAACAAGATCTAGGAATCAATTAGGAAAATAATCTATAACCTTTTCATTTGTTACTTTTGTAATTTTCTTTTCTTTAATTCTTTTGTTGTAAAGAACCATGTAATATTGTATTATTCAATAAAGGGATTATTTATTCTTTATTGTGATCTTTTTCTTTATTATTTACTTGTATAAAGAAAATGGATTTCTATTTTCGTGCCCTCGGTTCCTTAGTTGTACTCACTTTTCCCCAGCCACTTAACGTTTCCTCACTTTTTCCCATCTACTTCTATGAAACTCTCACACGGTCTGAAACTTGATGTCCGTCAGCCTTGCCGGTATGTGCTGACAAGTGGGGCCGCGTTTATTCGGATCACGTAGTGGACCCTCGTCGTTACGTGCTGACAAGTGGAGTCGTGTTCTGTCGGGTCCCGTAGTGGACCCTTGCCGTTACATGCTGACAAGTGGGGTCACGTTCAGTTGATTCCCGTAGGGGACACCTCTCCTCACTTATCCAGATTAGCATGGGACCCACAACTTATCCATGTGAGCGATGAACCAACAGCTTACCCAGGTTGGTGTTGTGACATGGGACCCCAAGCCAGCACCGCGCCCACACCCGTGTCATTGCCTCCCCTTTCTTCTTCTTCTCCAGCAACGGCAACCCTTTGTCTAGATTCACTTCGGCCTCCCGTTCGTCCGGGACGCAGTATGGTTCCATCCCATTGACATGTATGAAGGATGACAATGACAACCGTGTGTAGGGAAGGTTAGGTCTTGCACCAAAATGTTCTAATTAGATGGGGGTGCTTGTTGTGGACAATCAATTGGTGCAACTCGGGAGCTCCATTGGGCGCGCGCTTGCTATGGAGAATGCGGGCAGTGAGCCGTTACGATAATTTAATTGGTTTATCGAGTTAATTTCTCGGCTACAATCAAGTGAATCTATGAGGTGAAAGTCAAACTTTGAGATCTAGGGAGATGGATGTATAAGAAATAAGAGAATGACACAACTCTTGAACACTTTCTAATTAAAATATTATACAACTCTTAATGTAAAAGAGTGTTTATAACTGACAGAACTCTTGAACACTTTCAAATTACAATTTGGACATGATAATGTTGTCCTAGGAAAATCTTGAGAGTTTACCATTTTTAGAGCGTGAAAAGTGATCCTAAAATAAAATCTTTATGCCTCGTGCATATACGAAAATTATACACCTTCGAACACTATGAAATCGCACTTAGGATATGATAATGTTGTGGTAAGAAAATCTTGAGAGTTTATCATTTTCGTGGAGTGAAATATTATGCATAAACTTGAAGGAGTTATGCCCTAGAGGCAAATAATAAAGTGTATTATTTCATATATCTCCTATATGTTCATAATACGTTTCATGATGTGCTATAACTGTGTTAATGTGAAACGTTAATACACATGTGGTATGTAAACAAACCGTGTCTTTAGTTACCTCGAGCAAACTAGTTCATTGGTCATGAGGATGGTCTGGGTTTCAAGATCATGGGCATTTATGACAATTGACAATGAGTTCATGTTATTAGTTGCATAACATGATAGACAAACATCCGACCGTTATATTTTGAATGAGATCTAGTTACAAAGTTCACCATTGATGATAAAACACAGAGAACCTCGCAACCTGATCCTTTGACTGTGAGATAATGCAAATCACCATTCCGGAAGAAGCTTAGATGGCTATCAAGAATCATCTCATAACAGGGTGATCAAAAAGGTGCCACTCAGGTTTTCTAAAGGGATTCGTAGAGGAGTACATATCAAGACCAGGATTTGTCTAATCCATGTAACTGATAGATACATGTGGCGATCTTGGTGATGTTGCATTAATGAAGCTTTCAAGCATGTGACTTGGTCACGGAATGCAATGACATGAGAACGAGTAAACAAATTCATTGGTAACGAGACCGAACTAAGGTATGGGGATACCGAAGATCAAGTGTTCAATGAATTAGGTATCATATGACAAAGGGAATGGGAACGACTATCTCATGGTTCGAGCGATTATATTCGTGAAACACACGGGGGTCACATGGCCATCCAGGTTCCTCTGTTGATCATTGATGTGACATTAGTCTCGATCATGTCCGGAGTGTTTCCGAATCAAAGGATGTCACACTTAAGGGTAGGGACGCTTAGGGTAGATGAGGTATCGTAGGAGAAATAGAGAAAGAGAAACCGGAGTAGTTCCAGGTAACATCCGATGGAGATCGGAAGGGGTCCGGAAGGTGTTTCGGAGTGAAGGAATAATACAATATGTGTATTTGAACATTAATTGGAGAATTAATATTAAATATATTTTTTATTTTATTATTAAAGGCATCATAATGCTAATGGGCCTCACTCAAAGGGAGGCCCAATAGGGCATAGCGCCTAGGGAGAAGGGGCCAGCCGGCCTAGGCTTGGTGCGCCGCCCCAATGGGGCCCACCTAGGGCTGGAGGCTGCCCCTAGGTGGCCGGCGGGTGTGGGGGTTAGTCCCACACCACCTGGCCCTAGGGTGGTGCGCCCCTCCCACTATATATAGGGGTCTCCCTTCCCCTTTGGTATTACCCCATTCCCTCTCATTCTCTCTCTCTCATCCATTGAGGGCTTCTCCGTGATATTGGGGAGGACCTCGTGAGTGAGTTCTCCACCTTCACACCCCCTTCGTGTGATCTTCGATCCGGCATCTACTTCTTCCGCTGCTCGGTTGGATCGAAGTCCGGTTGATGTCTCCTACATCGTACATGTGATGAACTTCGGAGGAACCACACTTGGGGTGCTGCTCGTCTTCATCAATATACGCCTTCCTGCGTAAGGCGTGCCTCTGTCTTCAAAGGTATGAATACCGTATCCCTTCTCCATTACTTATGTCTACATAGTATAGATCTTGGTATTAGTGTTCAGGTAGATAGAATTTTTTTGTTTTCTGCTACGGAACCCTTCAGTGGTATCAGAGTGGGTCTATGGGTAGACATGTCGTACGGATAGAGCACATAGTAATATGTGGGCATTGATACTCTAGTTTCTACCCTCTTTAATGTTATTGTTCATATCGCGGCACTGTTTGATGAAGCAACCCCCAACCGACCTCACGTGGTGATTCACGAGACAGTTCCATGAATCAAAGTGGCTTAGGGGGGTTGTATGTCTCTCTTCAGTAGTTGATATGGCATTGACATTGGAGGGCCCTGAAAAGGGAAGAAGAACGGCAATCATTGAATCCATGTTGTGGCTCCACGTTCGTAGGTGGGAAGGGGTTCTACTGCGAAAGCCCTAAAGCCGCATAAAACTTGCAACAGATAATATAGAAGCGTCTATTTTTATTATTGCATAGGGGCAAGTATTATAACATGGTAATGACAAGTTTATGAAACTTTCATTGAAGCTATTGATGATGATCATAATGCTATATCCATGTCATAAACTTTAGTTTTGAAGTATTACTTATTGTGCTGGTAATTTTTAATTCGACGGTAGCATAATAAGATAATCCCTCACAGTATTACAGTTATCATATTCCCCTTGTGTGTGCACCACCAAGAAAGTTCTTCGGTATGAGGCACCCTGCAGTGAGTAGGGGTCAGACATATCTATGTTCGCATACAGTGGGTGCAAGCCATGTTGCACTGCGGATACACACGAGTTAGAACTGGCGAGCCTAGCATGTGCATACATGGCCTCGGAATACAGGAGACCGAAAGGTCGAGCATGAATCACATAGTTGATGTGATCGACATTAGGGAATGTCCACCTTTGATACTGCACTGATGGCCGTGACGATCGGGGGAGGTGTAGGGGATTGGGATCGTGTGATCACTAAATGAGTAGAGGGATGTTCATTTAAGTGGGATTTCTTTTAATTAAAACTTGAACTCATTATTATGAACATGGTCTAAACACTTTGCAAATCCATTGTAGATGTCTCTCCCACCCACCTTCAACCTTAGCACTTTCCTCGAGAAGGACAAGCTAAAAACTGATGGAACCAACTTCACCGCAAGGTTCCGCAATCTTAGGATCCTCCTAGTCCCCTATAAGTTGACTAATGTCATCGAGGCTGAGCTTCTGGCTAAGCCTGCAAGTTCCGCCTCCCAGGACGAAAAGAATGTCTGGCAGTCCAAGGCGGACGATTTCTCCCTCATCCAGAGTGGAATGCTCTATGCCATGGAGCCGGAGCTTCAAAAGCGTTTTGAGAAGATGAATGCTTTTGAGATCATTGAGGATCTCAAGGCCGTCTTTCCTCCACAGTCCCGTGCAGAGAGGTATGATACTTCTGAGCTCTTCTTCTCTGCTAAAATGGAAGAGCACAACAATATTAGTGAGCATGTGGTCAAAATGTCTGGCTACGTTAAGCGTTTGAACGCCCTGGATTGCAAAATCCTGGAGGAGCTCGCGATTGATAGGGTGCTGCACTTGCCGCCCCCTAGTTATAAGAGCTTTGTGATGAACTACAACATGCAAGGGATGAGTAAGACCCTTGCTGAGGTGTTCGCCATGCTCAAAACTGCTGAGGTTGAAATCAAGAAGGAGCACACGGTTTTGATGGTCAATAAGACCACCAATTTTAAGAAGTCGGGGCAAAAGGGAAAGGGCACGTGCAAGAAGTCCAAGAGGGATGGCAAGATCTTTGCCAGTACCCCAAAGATTGTCAAACCTGGCCCTAAGCCCAACACAACGTGCTACTACTACAAAGGGGATGGGCACTGGAAACACAACTACCCCAAGTACATTGAAGACAAGCGAGCCGAAGATAACCGTCAAGGACAAAGGTATATATGATATGAATGTTATTGATGTATTCCTTACAAGTGCCAGGAGTAACACCTGGGTATTTGATACCAGATATGTTGCTCACATTTGTAACTCTCAGCAGGATCTGCAAAGTAGGAGGCGCCTAAGGAAGGACGAGGTGACGATGCGTGTCGGCAATGGTTCGAGAGTCGAAGTGATGGCCGTCGGCACCCTGCATCTCCATCTACCATCAGGATTACTATTGGTTTTGAATAAATGCTACTATATACCCACATTGAGTATGAATATTGTTCGTGGGTCTTGCTTGTTGCAAGACCGTTATTCGTTTAAATTAGGAAGAAATGGTTGTTCAATTTATATGAATGATGTTTTGTATGTTCATGCTCTTGTGTGTGATGGTTTATTCTTACTTGATCTTGATTGTAATACACACATCCATAGTGTTGATGCTAAACATTGTAAGCATAGTGATGATAATTCCATGTTTATGTGACATTGCCGTCTTGGTCACATTGGCATAAAATGCATGAAGAAGCTTCATTCAGAAGGGCTTCTTAGATCATTGGATTTCGAATCCCTTGATACATGTGAGCCGTGTCTCATGGGCAACATGACTAGGACACCATTCTCCGGGATAGTGGAGAGAGTTGTAGACCTACTGGGAATCATACATACGGATGTATGTGGACCAATGAGCATCTCAACGCGCAATGGTTATCGTTACTTTGTTACCATTACTGACGACTTAAGCAGATATGGATATATCTACTTAATGAAGCATAACTCTGAAACCTTTGAAAAGTTCAAGGAATTTCAGAAATAAGTAGAGAATCAACTTAACAAGAGAATCAAGCATCTTCGATCGGATCGAGGAGGCTAGTATTTGAGTATGAGTTTAACATGCACTTGAAGGACTGTGGGATTATCTTACAGCTTACGCCATCCGGAACACCATAGCGTAATGGTGTGTCGGAACATCGTAACCGAACCCTATTAGATAGTGTACGGTCCATGATGTCTTTAACCGATTTGTCTGTGTCTTTTTAGGGATACGCGTTAGAAACCTCCACTTTTATATTAAACCGAGCACCATCCAAATCCGTAGAGACAACCCCATATGAGATATGGCATGGCAAGAAGACAATGTTGTCATTTCTTAAAGTTTGGGGATGTGAGGCTTATGTCAAGAAACTACAGCCTGACAAACTCGAACCCAAATCGGAAAAATGTATCTTTGTAGGATATCCAAGGGATGCCATTGGGTATACTTTCTACAACCAAGCTGAAGGCAAAACATTTGTCGCAAAAACCGGCACCTTTCTCGAGAAACAGTTTCTTGCAAAAGGAGTGGGTGGAAGGAAAATTGAGTTAGATGAAATTGTTGACCCTTCTCTCCAAATTCCAAGTAGCGCAACGGAAGTTGTTCTGAAACCACTCTCCAACATGGAGGAAGAGCCCATTGATGATGATCAAAACAATGACGTCGAGACTCCTGAGGTTCGCGGGGCTACAAGAGTTCGTGCCACTCCTGATTGGTATAGTAGCCTTGTAATGTCTGTCATCCTAGATGAACAGGAAGAACCTGCGAACTACAAAGAAGCTATGGATAGTGCTGACTCTGAGAAATGGCTGGAAGCCATGAAATCCGAAATAGGATCCATGCATGAGAACCAAGTTTGGACCTTGGTGGATCTTCCAGAAGGCTACAAGGCCGTGGAAAATAAATGGATCTTTAAGAAAAAGATAGATGCGAATGGTAATGTGACCGTTCACAAAGCTCGAATTGTCGCAAAGGGTTTTCAACAAATTCAAGGAGTTGATTACGACGAGAATTACTCTCCCGTAGTGATGCTTAAGGCTTTCCGGATTTTAATAGCAATTGCCACACATTTCGACTATGAAATTTGGTAGATGGATGTCAAGACCGCATTCCTCAATGGTCACATTGATGAAGAGTTGTATATGATGCAACCGGAAGGTTTTGTTGATCCTAAGGATGCTGGAAAGGTATGCAAACTTCAATGGTCCATTTATGGATTGAAGCAAGCATCTCGGAGCTGGAACCAACGTTTTGATCAGGTGATCAAGAGTTTTGGATTCGTCCAAAATCAACAAGAGTTCTGTGTTTACAAGAAAGCGAGTGGGAGCTCAGTTGTTTTCTTAGTAGTATATGTGGATGACATATTACTCATGGGAAACAATGTGGATCTTATGAAAAGCGTGAAAGCATATTTGAGTAACCAATTCTCCATGAAGGATCTAGGTGAAGCAGCATACATTTTAGGAATCAAGATCTATAGAGATAGATCAAGGCACCTAATTGCATTAAGTCAGAGTACTTACATCAAAAATATTTTGAAGAGGTTCAAAATGGAAAACACCAAAAGGGGTTTTACACCCATGATGAAGAATTGCAAAATGAGTATGACTCAATGTCCTGTAATAGATGATGATAGAGAAAAGATGTCTTGCATCCCCTATGCCTCAGCCATAGGATCTATCATGTATGCAATGTTAAGTACACGACCTTATGTGGCATTGGATCTTAGTTTGACGAGATGATACCAAAGTAATCCAGGACCGGATCACTGGACAGTTGTAAAGAATATCCTAAAGTATCTGAGAAGAATAAAGGATATGTTCCTAATCTATGGAGGAAGTGATGAAGCTCTAAACGTAACGGGTTATGTGGATGCGAGAAGGAACTTAGATCATGATGACTCGAAGTATCAAACATGATTTGTGTTCCTAGTGAATGGTGGGTTGGTAAGCTGGAAGAGTAAGAAGAAGCCTGTGGTGGCGCAATCTTCAATGGAGTCTGAATATATTTATGCGGCCGATGTAGCGAATGAAGCTGTTTGGCTAAGGAATTTCTTCATCGAACTGGGAGTTTTCCAAATGCGCAAGACCCCGTGACGATCTATTTTGATAACACGGGAGCTATTGCAAACACAAAGGAACCAAGGACTCATTCCACAGCTAAACACATCAAGCTTAGATTTCACGTCATCCGACAGAATGTGACGAAGGTGAAGTCAAGATTTGCAAAGTAGATATGGAACTGAATATGGCAGATCCTTTGACTAAAGCTCTCCATCAGGAAAAGCACGAACAACACTGAGATTCCATTGGTGTTAGGTTCCTGCCTATTGTAAACTAGTTTTGTTTGTACTCTAGTGCAAGTGGGAGACTGAAGGAGTTATGCCCTTAAGGCAAATAATAAAGTGTATTATTTGATATATCTCCTATATGTTCATAATACGTTTCATGTTGTGCTATAACTGTGTTAATGCGAAATGTTAATACACGTATGGTATGTAAACAAACCGTGTCTCTAGTTACCTCTAGCGAACTAGTTAATTGGTCATGAGGATGGTCTGGGTTTCAAGATCATGGGCATTTATGCCAATTGACAATGAGGTCATGTTATTAGTTGAATAACATGATAGAAAAACATCTGACCGTTATATCTTGAATGAGATTTAGTTACAAAGTTCACCATTGATGATAAAACACAGAGAACCTCGCAACCTGATCCTTTGACTGTGAGGTAATGCAAATCACCATTCCGGAAGAAGCTTAGATAGTTATCCAGAATCATCTCGTAACAGGGTGATCAAAAAGGTGCCACTCAGGTTTTCCGAAGGGATGCGTAGAGGAATACATATTGAAGGGAATATGCCCAAGAGGCAATAATAAAGTGGTTATTATCTTATTCCATGTTTATGATAAATGTTTATTTCGCATGCTATAATTGTATTGATCGGAAACGTCAATACATGTGTGTTTAATGAACAAAAAGGGTTCCTAGTTATGCCTCTCTTATAGACTAGCTCGTTGATTAACAAGATGATCAAGGTTTTCTGATCATGGACATTGGATGTTGTTAATAACGAGGTCACAACATTGGTGGAATAATGTGATGAACATTCATCCGAAGTATAGGATTACGATCAAAGTCATTATGTTTATATTGCTATAACATCATACAAAGTAATCTTTATCCTTAGACCATGAGATCATGTTAATTGCTAACACCGGAAGAGTATCTTGATAACATCAAACGCCACACCGTAACAGGGTGACTATAATGATGGGTTCAGTGCTACGAAGGTGTTATGTTGAGGCTCATGGATTAAGAGTGGAATTTTTCAATCCCGATGACGGATAGATATACTCTGGGACCTCTCGGTGATATCACATTAAGATAGCTTGCAAGCAAGTGATGTGATCACTAGAATGTTATGTCACGGGAACGAGAAAAGAGTGCATGTCGGAAACGAGATCAAACTAGGTATGGAGATACTGATGATCGAATCTCGGACATGTAATATATCGCGAGACAAAGGGATTTAGTTACTAGCGTTAAAGGTTCTCACGATCACAAAAGTCATCGCTGAATGTGTAGGAGTCAGTATGGATCTCCAGGCCCCGCTGCTGATTATTGATCGGAGAGGGGTCTCGATCATGTCTGCATTATTCGCGAACCGTAGGGTGACACACTTAAGGGATACCGACACCATTTGGAGCAAATATGTTTCAGATAAAGATTTAAGAAAGCGCTGGAATTATTTCAATAGACACCAAAACTGTTTCGGTTGAAATTGCTGAAATTGGTTCTGCATGTAATATTGAAATGTTGTAGGGGGTTTTATGTGAATGTTTGTTAATTAAAGTAATTAACAAAATTCTGAATAAAAAATAATTAAATGAGAGAGCATTAAATTTGGAGAAATTTAATGCATTTAAAGTGGAGACTTTAAAAGGGAATGTGAAGAGGCATTTTAATGTGGAGGGGTTACCACCACATGAATGGAGGAGGTGAAGAGGCACCTCCTCCATGCGCCGGCCATGAAGGAGGGGCACCCGTCCTCCTATAAAAGGTCACCCTCTCCTCACTTCTCACTCACACCTCCTTGTGAAGGATCTCTCTCCCCCTCTAGTATTATTCCCCCATGGTCTCGGATTAGCGAGATACATGTTCTCAGTGGCTTTATCTAGAAAGTAGTAGCTGCTTCCGCTGCTTTGCTGGAGCGAGGGACGGAGGTTATCGGGGTACCGGACGTGTGTGCAATCACGGATGCACTGCTGCTTTGCGGTGCTGGACTTGGTGCTGCTAGAGCTGGATCTGATGGACGTGCTAGAGCCGGACCTGCTGGACTTCCTCACAATCTTGAGATCGGAAAGTGTACGACTACATCAACCACGAGTTCCTACTCGTTAACAAAGCTCGTTGTCTTCTAGGGTAAGTTCTCGTTGGACGTATGTCCACCCGTTGCTTTGTACCTAGTAGATAGATCTTGGCGTGTGGTTCACATCGTAGGAAATTTTTTGTTTTCTATGATGCGAACACAACAGTGGTATCAGAGCCTGATATATGCGTAGGTGCTTTGCACGGGTAGTACACATATGTTTATATGTTGGCGATGATGATCATGTTATTGCATCTTCTATGTATTTTGGATATTGGTGGCATAGTGGGATGAAGCGGCCCGGACCAACCTTACATGTCATCGTACATGAGACCGGTTCCACGACTGACATGCAACTTGTTTTGCATAAGTGGCTGGCGGGTGTTTGTGTCTCCTACTATAGTCAATATCTGATTTACAACGAGTTGCTAATAACTTGGTTATCCTCGTTGTGGTTCATGTGCGTAGGTAAGAACGGTTCTATCTCCAAAAGCCCTAAGCCACGTAAAACTTGCAATTGATAAATTAGAGGCGTCTAGTTTAGATTGTTGCTGGGCTAGTGTATTGATATGGTATTGTTGTAAGTAGATGTATGATAGATACTCTTACAACACACTTAACGTGTAAGTTCCATAGACCTTGGCCTTACACACAAAGGAATGATAGAGATCATACCACGATGCAAATGATAGAGATCAAATGCATGGACCATATCATCTCACTTTACACATTAGATGTTAGCATCTTATACTGCTAGTTTGGCGCTTTTGGTAGCATTATAAGATGATCCCTCATTTAAATATCAAGATAAAATGTGTTCTTCCTTAAGTATGCACCGTTTTATGGATCGTGTTTCGAGACATCACGTGATGATCGGGTGTACTCGACTCTGCGCTTTCATACAAACGGGTGTAAGACAGTTTTACACATGCGAGTACTAAGGTTCTTACTTGGCGAGCCTAGCATGTACAGACATTGCCTCGGAACACGGACCAAAAGGTTAAGCATGAGTCATATAATTGATATGATGCCCATATAGATGCTCGCCTTTGAAGCTACATCAACTCACGTCATGATCGGACTTGGTGTAGTGGATTTGGTTCATGTAATCACCAAAAAGACATGAGGGATGTCGTTTTTGAGTGGGAGTTCATTTCTAATTTGGATTAGTCGAACCAAATTTGTCATAAATTAAATCAAAGTGAATTTGCATAGTTTGTTGTAGTCCTTGGCATTCGTTTTATACCTTATGCTTAGTTTTTATTTTGAGATAATAGAACTATAGAATTCTGGATATTTACTTTAAGACCTGGTATCGTATTGTTTTGAATGTCAATTTAAAGTTTATAAGTCCAATTGCAAACTTTCAGCAAACTCTATTTACTCCATGAAGTTTAATAAGTATTATTAAATCAAGAGTAAGAATTCCAATGTTAGTATCTAAAGTATCATGTTTGCCTCCATGGTTATTGATATTCAAACGGTTGTTTTAATATCAAGATTATATTGGAGCTGAAAATTGTTTCAGAAACCATCATGTGTGAAAGATATTGTGATATCTGAAACAATGCTTTTGGTTGCATTATGATAGAGTATAATTTATCAAAATACATGTTCTCATATTGTATGAGAATTTGTGAAGGTTCGAGACGCTAAGCGTCCTAATCTACCAAAAAGGTTTTGGGAACTGATATTATACTCGTGATTCTTCCTTATAAGCTATAGTAGCTTGATCATGAAAGTTGTCATGATAAGGATGAATAGAAGATGTAAGTAAAATGTTTAGTACACTAATAGATTACTAAAGAATGGATTTTTGAAAGAACACCAAACATTTGATAATGGTGATCCCCTTCAAAGTGCAAGTCCAAAGGTATTAGTATTTGACTATATACGCTTTGTACTATGTGTCATGTGAATGACACCACTATTGATGTTGATAGATTCTTTTAAAAGAAAAGGAATTGCTGAAAGAGAATCTATAAAATATTTGGCAGAAAATAAAAGGTTCGAGATGTCCAACTTAGGTATATAGAAGATATACATGTTATGGTTGTATTCCTTGCTTTTTAAACAATGTGGCTCTTAGGTATTGGATACCGAATTGGTTGGTATGAAGTGTCATACAGGACAATGCAATTCATGAACAACAATGGCCTAAGTAACTAGCAAGAGAATGAGTGATGATGTTCATCGAAAACAAATAAAGTGTTATTGTGTTTTTCGTTGTCGTCAAACCTAGCCTTCAAGTTTTGTTTTAATAATTGTTATTTTATTCCGGTATTACGAGAACAATGTTTGTTCAAATAATTACCGTATTCCATAAAGGATGGATGAACTTTTACAAGTCTAGTGGGAGAAATCACATCCATAAACCCTATTGCTAAAATGTCGCAAGACAAATGATTGAAAGATCACTTATGAAGTGACATCGCTGTTTAAATTATATTTGAAATAAAACATGAAGAAACTCCATGTTGATGGAACTTTTGGAGTCTTTTGATTTTGATCAATTGATGCATGTGAGACTTCCCTCGAGATAATTGAAACTCCGTTCATAGGCCAAAGAGGAACGGATGACTAGCTTATTGGAAATTGTGTATGTTGATGTGCATAGTCCATTATGTGTAGCCATATGCGATGGATCTTTTTGCTTCATATGCTTTCTCCGAAAATTTGAGTGAATATATATGTATATTTACTTAATAAGGAAGAAGTATGAAACATTTGAAAGTTGTTCAAATGCTTTCAAGATGAAGTGAAAAATCATTGTAACAAGAAAATAAGAGTTTATGATTCGATCATAAAGGAAGATATTTGAGTTACATGTTTAGCAAAAACACCTAAGACTTGAGGAATTGTTCCATGATTTGTGTTTCCCGATAAACCATAGGAGTATGGCATATTCGAGAGATGAAATCAAACCATGTTTGACATGGTAAGATCAAAGGTGTCATTTATAAAACTGCCATTATGTTTTAAGGATTGAAGCTTTAGAGACTACCGCTTTTACACTGAAAGGAGCACCATCGTGATCTGTTGAAATGACACCATATAAGTTATGGTTTGGGATAAAACCTGAATTGTCTTTTCTTAAATTTTGGTATGCTATGCATAAGTAAAATGTTTACAACCAAAGTCGGATAAGCACGTCTTTGTAGGTTATCCCAAAGAATTTGTTGGGAATTTCTCCATAACACCGAGGACAAAAGAGTTTGTTACTTGGAACGTCAAGTTTCTTGAGAAGGAATTTTTCGCGAAAAGTTAAGTGGGAGGACAATAGAACTTTGATAAGGTTGTTGAACCTTAGCTATATGTGCTAAGTAGCACAGCGCCGGAAAGTGTCCTGGTGGCGGCCACAATGCTCATGGCTCTCGTGATTACAAAAGGTATGATCTCGGAGATTAGAGTTCCTATAGAACCGTGTGGGTCGGTAAGAATCAAATAGTAAGATTTGATAAGCAATTCGTTATTGTTTTGACAATGATGAACCGACTACATGCAAAGAAGCGATGATGGGCCCTGACTCCATAAAATGACTAGAAGTCATATAATCCGTGATAGTATCCATACACGAGAAATCAAGTTTCTGAACTTGGAAGACCCTCCGGAAAGGCGTGAAGCCTATCGGTCGTGTTTGGATCTATAAAGAAATAAGACATGGATGTTTAACATCTATGAAATAGTCAACAGGTCAGAAAAAAGTTTACGACAATGTTCAAGGAGTTGACTATGACAAGATTTGATCTTTCATAGCGATATATAGTCTTGACGGATTAATGTAGCAACCACTACATAAAATTTCGTATATGGTAGTTGAATAAACAAAACAATGTTCTTCTAATAGAACGGTTACCTAGGACGTGTACATGATATGGTCCGAAGGGTTTTGTTAATTCAAAGGGTGCTAAAAGGACATGCAAACTTCAATAGTTGAAGTAAGCATAGCGGAGTTGGAATCTTCACCATGATAAAACTATTAAAAGAGTTTAAATTCATCGGAGATGATGAAGATGCTTGCATTTGCAAGAAATTAAGTGGGACGATGAGACATATTTCTAATACATTATGTAGAGGACATATTGTTGATTGGAAATGATGTATCTTGTATTGACACAAGTTAAGAATTTCATTAAAATAAGATTTCGATGAAAGACTTGGGCAAACCCGGAATATTTGGCATCAATATCTATATGGATAGATTAAGGCGCAAATATGGTTGTGCCAGACATACATATTTGAGATATTGAAAGGGTTCAATATGGAAACAACAAGAAAGGTTCTTGCTGCATGGAAAGGATTGTATCAAGATTCATGTGTTTCAACACTTGGTGAGTAAAATCACATGAAGATTTTGATCGATTATACCATGATATGTATATATCCAGAATGTCCTATGCTCTAAATGTTATGAGCACATACCAGAATGATTCATGAGATGATCATTGGACAATAGTAAAGATATTCTTATGAGCTTTGGAAGAACTAAGAATATATCATGTATAAGTGACAAATAGTTAAAGGTAGTTTATTGTAAAGTGTTACATTGATACTAATTTTGTCACAAGATACAAATTAAATTTATCTCAATTTAGACTATGGGTGGCACAATGTAATGGAAAGGATGTTCCATGATGGATTTGGATGAGTTCCAAAGTTGAGACATTGTGACGGATACTACAACAAAAGGCTAAGTATATAACTGCTATAGTAGCAGCAAAGGAGGGCATTTGTGTTAAGTAGTTTGTTATCAAACTAGGTGTGGTTCAAAGTGGGCTAATACTATGAAGATATATTGTGTGACAACAATATCAACATAGCCGAACGAACTAAAGGTCTCACCAAAGGACCAAATCTATACAATGCCATCTCATTTGAGAATGAGTGATGCGTAGAGACGCAAAGACATGCAAATACACACGGACCTGAAACTGTCAGATCCGGAGATTACGTTAACCACTAGCAATAGCGTATATGCAACACAAGAAATCCATAAGTGTTCAATACGCAAAGTTTTTCAAACTAGACTATTGACTCTAGTGCAAGTGGGAGACTGAAGGGAATATGCCCGAGAGGCAATAATAAATTGGTTATTATCTTATTCCATGTTTATGATAAATGTTTATTTTGCATGCTATAATTGTATTGATCAGAAATGTCAATACATGTGTGTTTAATGAACAAAAAGGGTTCCTAGTTATGCCTCTCTTATAGACTAGCTCATTGATTAACAAGATGATCAAGGTTTCCTGATCATGGACATTGGATGTTGTTAATAACGAGGTCACAACATTGGTGGAATGATGTGATGAACATTCATCTGAAGTATAGCATTACGATCAAAGTCATTATGTTTATATTGCTATAACATCATACGAAGTAATATTTATCCTTAGACCATGAGATCATGTTAATTGCTAACACCGGAAGAGTATCTTGATAACATCAAACGTCACACCGTAACAGGGTGACTATAATGATGAGTTCAGTGCTACGAAGGTGTTATGTTGAGGCTCATGGATCAAGAGTGGAATTTTTCAATCCCGATGACGGATAGATATACTCTGGGCCCTCTCGGTGATATCACATTAAGATAGCTTGCAAGCAAGTGATGTGATCACTAGAATGTTATATCACGGGAACGAGAAAAGAGTGCATGTCGGAAACGAGATCAAACTAGGTATGGAGATACCGATGATCGAATCTCGGACATGTAATATATCCCGAGACAAAGGGATTTAGTTACTAGCGTTAAAGGTTCTCACGATCACAAAAGTCATCGTTGAATGTGTAGGAGTCAGTATGGATCTCTAGGTCCCGCTGCTGATTATTGATCGGAGAGGGGTCTCGATCATGTCTGCATTATTCGCGAACCGTAGGGTGACACACTTAAGGGATACCGACACCATTTGGAGCAAATATGTTTCAGATAAAGATTTAAGAAAGCGCTGGAATTATTTCAATAGACACCAAAACTGTTTCGGTTGAAATTGCTGAAATTGGTTCTGCATGTAATATTGAAATGTTGCAGGGGGTTTATGTGAATGTTTGTTAATTAAACTAATTAACAAAATTCTGAATAAAATAATAATAAAATAGTTTTATTAAATGAGAGAGCATTAAATTTGGAGAAATTTAATGCATTTAAAGTGGAGACTTTAAAAGGGAACGTGAAGAGGCATTTTAATGTGGAGGGGTTACCACCACATGAATGGAGGAGGTGAAGAGGCACCTCCTCCATGCACCGGCCATGAAGGAGGGGCATCCCCCCTCCTCCTATAAAAGGCCACCCTCTCCTCACTTCTCCCCCTCTAGTATTATTCCCCCCATGGTCTCGGATTAGCGAGATACATGTTCCCTGTGGCTTTATCTGGAAAGGAGTTGTTGCTTCCGCTGCTTTGCTGGAGCGAGGGACGGAGGTTGTCGGGGTACCGGACGTGTGTGCGATCACGGATGTATCGCTTCTTTGCGGTGCTAGACTTGGTGCTGCTAGAGCTGGATCTGATGGACGTGTTGGAGCCGGACCTATTGGACTTCCTCACGATCTTGAGATCGGCAAGTGTACGACTACATCAACCACGAGTTCCTACTCGTTAACAAAGCTCGTTGTCTTCGAGGGTAAGTTCTCGTTGGATGTATGTCCACCCGTTGCTTTGTACCTAGTAGATAGATCTTGGTGTGTAGTTCACATCGTAGGAATTTTTTGTTTTCTATGCTGCGGACCCAACACATATCAATACCAAGATTTATCTAATCCATGTAACGGATAGATACATGTGGCCATCTCGGTGACGTTGCATTAATGAAGCTTGCAAGCATGTGACTTGGTCACGGAATGCAACGACATGAGAACGAGTAAACAAATTCATTGGTAACGAGACCGAACTAAGGTATGGGGATACCGAAGATCAAGTCTCGAATGAATTAGGTATCATATGACAAAGGGAATGGGAAATGACTATCTCATGGTTCGAGCAATTATATTCGTGAAACGCACGGGGGTCACATGGCCATCCAGGTCCCTCTGTTGATGATTGATGTGAGAGTAGTCTCAATCATGTTCGGAGTGTTTCCGAACCGAAGGATGTCACGCTTAAGGGTAGGGACGCTTACGGTAGATGAGGTATCGTAGGAGAAATAGAGAAAGAGAAACCGGAATAGTTCCGGGTAACATCCGATGGAGATCGGAAGGGGTCCGAAAGGTGTCCAGAGTGAAGGAATAATACAATATGTGTATTTGAATATTAATTGGAGAATTAATATTAAATACATATTTTATTTTATTATTAAAGGCATCATAATGCTAATGGGCCTCACCCGAAGGGAGACCCAATAGGGCATAGCGCCAAGGGAGTAGGGGCCAGCCGGCCCAGGCTTGGTGGGTCACCCCAATGGGGCCCACCTATGTCCGGAGGCTGCCCCTAGGTGGCCAGCGGGTGTGGGGGTTAGTCCCACACCGCCTGGCCCTAGGGTGGTGTGCCCCCTCCTCCCACTATATATAGGGGTCTCCCCTCCCCCTTTGGTATTACTCAATTCCCTCTCATTCTCTCTCTCTCATCCATTGAGGGCTTCTCCGTAATATTGGGGAGGACCTTGTGAGTAAGTTCTCCACCTTCACACCACCATCGTGTGATCTGCGATCCGACATCTACTTCTTCCGCTGCTTGGCTGGATCGGAGTCCAGTTGATGTCTCCTACACCGGACGTGTGACGAACTTCGGAGGCACCACACTTAGGATACTGCTCGTCTTCATCAATATACGCCTTCCTATGTAAGGCGTGCCTCGGTCTTCAAAGGTATGAATACTGTATCCCTTCTCCATTACTTATGTCTACATAGTATAGATCTTGGTATTAGTATTCAGGTAGATAGAGATTTTTGTTTTCTGCTACGAACCCTTCAAAATTGCATATACGAAAATTATACACCTTTGATCACTGTGAAATTGCACTTAATACATGATAATGATGTGCTAACAAAATCTTGAGAGATTATGATTTTCATATAGTGAAATGTAATGCATAAACCTGCGTATACGAGAATTATACACCTTTGAACTCTTTGAAATCACACTTAGGACATGATAATGTTGTGCTACTAAAATCCTGATTATTTATCATTTCCATGGAGTGAAATATAATACATAAACTTGCGTATATGAAAATTATAAACCTTTGAACATTGTGATAATCGCACTTAATACGTGATAATGATGTGCTAACAAAATTTTGAGAGATTATCATTTTCTCCCCCATTTTCATAGAGTGGAATGTAATGCATAAACTTGCATATACGAAAATTATATAGATTTGAACTCTTTGAAATTGCACTTAATACGTGATAATGTTGTGCTAGGAAAATCTTGAGAGATTATCATTTCATAGAGTGGAATGTAATTCACAAACTTGCATATACAAAAATTATACACCTTTGAACACTTTGCCTTCAAATTATATTCAAAATAATTTGTTTATGGAGTTAAAGTACCTGTGGCAAACTTGTTATTTTGCATGGATAGAGGGGTGCCCTCCGACATATATAGGGGTTATCTTGTCCGCTAGATCATAGAGGATCAACGGTTGGTGGGTACAATCTGCGTGACAATTGTCTCAACCAATCAGAGTGTAGCAGCTAAGATGAGCACAGTGTGAAACTTTGTGACTAAGAGAGAGGGGAAAACTATGAGTAGAACTTAAAAGCCAAGGGCAAAACTGACAAAGGGATTCAAATAGAAAATAGGAAGATATTTAAAAATGAAGAATGCATTTTTATACAATAAAATACATCTTGGCATACATCAAACTATTTGCAATTCAAATATACACCAGTTTGACAATTATTGTCTCATTCAGACAAACTATGTTTTGAGGAGGGGTGTTTTGGGAAGAGGCTTGAGTAGAAAGCCATGAACTTTCATAGATAGTAGGTGATTTGATAAGTGGTGATTTAGGTTAAAACTTGATTTATATACATTTCTTATGGTGGAAGGTCACATAATAAGACTCCCTAGGTAGATGCCACAATGTTTTGATCTTTTTGAATTTGTTGTGCATAAAATGACTCAATTAGCTAGCTAAAACCCATTTGTTGACTCTCTTTGACCAGCCACTAGAGGCTAGAACTGAGTATATTGCACACGACAGTGTTAGTACTGAAGGGCAAAACTAAGTACAACCAAACTGCCAGTGTTACACTCAAGGGTATAACTGAGCACAACTAAGTCGCTAGGGTTAGACACGAGGAAAAAAACCTGACACATGGTACGCATGTCGTGGTGCATGGGGCGGTAGCGTACACGTGTGGCCGTGCATGGTGTAGTAGCGTACGCGGTTACACGGTGCATGGTGGTGCAATGAAATGTCCCTTCCTTTCACCTTTATAGAGGCCACCTCACTCTCACTCATCACTCACTCGCTCACTCACATAATCGTCTCCAATGTCCCATCACCTTCTGTAAACCCCCAAGAAAACCCCAACCATGCCGACGATGGAGAAGAAAGGCGTAGTGGCCATCGTCACCTCCAAGGCCACCAGCGAGGAGGCCACCGTCCCCGTATAGGCCCCCGTCGAGGCATCAAAGGCAGCCGTCGTTGATGTCCAGAACATTGTCCCCGCTTCCGCCGTAGACGCTGGCGAGGAGGCCCCCGACGGTCTCGAGCAGATCCTGCTCGGCTGGGACCCCTACAAGGAGGAGGATTACATCAGGCTGGAGAACCCCTACGACACCAGCAGCACTAACCCATGGTCAGATGTAACTAGGGTTTTGTCCCCTTCCCTTGTTCTTCCCCCATTCCCATTGTTGGATTATAGATTGTGTGTTATTAGGGTTCTGCTGTTTGTATTTTTAATTGTTGGATGCTAGGTATTTTTATAGTAGCTAATCCTCTTATGTTACATCTTGTATTTCGATTAATCCCCCTTTTCATGTTTCAATCCTATTTTATTTGTCCTCCGAGTTGCAGTTAAGGGATTCCTTAGTTAGTACTAGCGCCAATCTGTAGTTGGGATCAGTATTCGATTTGGTTTGAGATATATGGGGATTGGGGAATAATCAGGGGATCTCAATCGGTTAATTTGTGCAAATAATGAATCCCGATAATCAAGGTATCTCAATCATGTCCTTATTGCACTCTACTGTTTTTTCCAACAGGAGGATAGCAACAACGTCTGCAGCAATGACGAGTCCAAGGACATCAAGACTCGTTAGGTGCTAAGGAGGCTGAAGTTCGGCCAGTACAACAACTTCTTCACAGGTGATGTCTACAGGTGCCCCTTCTGCACTAGGAGGCTCCACGCCACCGACTTCAACTCCCTCGTGAAGCATGCTGAGGACGTGAAGGCCTGCGGCGAGTCCGTGAACGCCCAAGGCTTCAGAGCCAAGCACCAGGCGCTCGGTTTTCACCTCTGCAACCTCCATAAGTTGGCCATTGAGGAGGGTCGCATGCCCCCGATCAAGACCAATGCACCCATGGTCAAGGGACTGGGCAACAAGAAGTGGAGGAGGTGCCAGACGGAGGAGGCGGAAGCCCTCCTGGTGGAGGCCATGAGGGGCCACTAATCTTGTGCTGCTGCTGCTTATGTAAAGAAGCTTCTTTTGTATTGTTTGTGTTGAACTTGTCCGCTACTGTTGTTGAGTAGCCTAATTGTAGAACCTCGTTAAATACCATACTATATATCCTATATTGGTTGCTTTATCTATATCTTCTATATATCTTATATTATCTGCTTTATCTACATCTGCTCTGTGTACTAAATGTATTTATGGTGCTGGTTAGATTTGTTGCTCTAGATTTGCTACCAGCTTGGGAAAAACGATGGCCAAAAGTAACAATGAATAAAGAGAGAAGCTGCTCTAGATTCGCTGCCTTTTTGGGCAAAAAACACAAATGTTAGCGAGAGAGAGCGAGAAAAGGCGCTCTTAAAAAGACAAATCATAAAAATAATAAAAAATAAAACTTCTAATTTAGGCGACAAGGCGGGGAAAGGCGCTCTTAAAAAGGCTAATCATAAAAATAACAAAAAATAAAACTTCCAATTTAGGTGACAGGGCGCACGTAACCACCAAACGAGCCCCACATGATCCCACACCACGTCCCCCATAACGAGTTCCCAACAAACTGGCCCTACACAGTCCCACATGGCACGGCCCCACATGTCATCATAACGTGTTCCTGACCAATCGGCCCCACGTGGTCCCACACCGCACGACCCCGCGTGTCAGCCAACGGTCAACCTGATGGCATCTACCGTTCGAGCTCTTTGATGAGTTTCTGAGAAGGAGATGGGAAAAAGTGAGAAAAAGTTAAGCGGCTGGGCGAAAGTGAGTACAACTAATGAACCAGGGGCACTAAAATAGAAATTCCTAAAGAAAATGTTCTAATGTGCAATGGAGTAAGATTTCATGTATTCCTTTATCATACATACTTTATACACTTCTTTATTATTACTTATTGTATCACTATGAAATTATGTACTTGAACAATTCCATATATATTTCCTTTAATCACCTAAATATTCCTAATTTCATTTTATGAATTACACCTAAATCAATTCGATTTCAAATTAGAAATTCACAACCAAGTTTGAAATATTCTTCCCAAAACAGAAGATATGTCTAGAGATCCTGTCAGAGTCTATAGCACTCACTCAAATGATCTGAACCTAGAACCCTTAAAGTGAGAGAAACCCCGATCCCTCTAGTTTTTAGATTTGCAAAAAAAATACCCAAATTTTCAGATGCATGAATGCATATGCACACACTCCCTTCTGAACTTCTATTTGCCCTAAATGCTGGGGCATTACATCTTGATGAAGGGAATATGCCTAGGAGGAAATAATAAAATGGTTATTATCTTATTCCATATTTATGATAAACGTTTATTTATCATGCTATAATCGTGCTAACCCAAAACGTTAATACATGTGTGTTTAATAAACAAAGAAAGGTTCCTAGTAATGCCTCTCATTACACTAGCTTGTTGATTAACAGATGGTCAAGGTTTCTTGATCATGACATTGGATGTTGTTAATAACAAGGTCACAACATTGTTGGAATTATGTGATGAACATTCACTCAAAGTATAGTAATATGATCAAAGTAATTATGTTTATATTAATATAACATCATACAAAGTAACCCTAATCCTTAGACCATGAGGTCTTGTCAATCACTAATAATGGAAGAGGAATTTGATTCCATCAAACATCACACCATAACAGGGTGATTATAAAGATGTCGTTGGATACTTAGAAAGTTTTAGTTGTGGCTCATGGATAAAGGGTGGTATTTTTCCATCCCTATGATGGAGAGATATACTCAGGGACCTCTCTGTGATATCACATTGACACAGCTTGCAAGCAAGTGATAAGATCACTAAGAATGTTATATCACGAGAATGAGAAAAGAGTACTTGTCGGTAACGAGATAAAACTAGGTATGGATGATACCAAATGGTCGGATCTCACACAAGTAAAATATCGCGAGACAAAAGGAATTGGTTACTATGAAAAAGGTTGAGGCGAACACTACTTCATCATTGAGTAAGTGGGAGTCATTATGGATCTCTATATCCCGCTAATGATTATTGATCGAAGAGAGTCTTGATCATGTCCACTTAGTTCACGAACCATAGGGTGACACACTTAAGGCTCTTCGACGCATTTTAGTGGATGCGGAACACATAAGAAAATACTGGACATCACAGAAATTGTTTTGATAAAACTACCGGAATTGTTTTGGTGTATCAAAATATTGCAAGGGAATAAATTGTTAATGGGTTCATTAAATGAACTACTTGTTAAATGAAGTGTTCATTAAATTGAGTGGCATTAGACCAAGTGAATTAAAAGTGTTTTAATGGAAGGACTCTTGGTTTTTGAGTGGAGAATTATGAGAGATGGCATTACTTTTGATGGAAAATTAATGCAAGTGAGTGAAGGTTTGAGTGGAGATGGATTAATGCGAGTGGACCATCAACCCACATGATGAGGGGAGAGGTGAGGGAACCTCTTGGGGCGTCCTTACCCTTTGGGGCAGCCTCCCCTCCCCTTATAAAAGGACATCTCCTCCTGCTCTCACAACACACTCATTCCATTCCCTCACATATGCTCTTTGGTTGGCATCTTCTCCCCCTTTCTAGCTTGTCCATTGTGACGAGTACGGTGCTTAGGCAAAGACCTTCTCAAGATCTTCACCACCACCACTACCATGTCGTAGTGCTTCTATATTTCCCAAGGATCCGCTACTTCCGCTCCCCAACTAGAGCAAGGGATGGAGGTTGTCGGCATGCCAAACGTGTGACCAATTACGGATGCGCTCCATGTTTCTGGTGCTGATCGTTATCGTGTCCTTGAGGATGGTCGAGTACATTCTACATCAGACATGTTTGTTTGCAGGAACATTATCCCGCTTTTGGTCATCGAGGGTGAGTCCTTCTGAAACAGTTATTGTATGGTTCGTTCCATGGAAAACAAAAATTTCTACCGCAAAAATGAAGAAAACCAAGATCCAATCTATGGAAAAGTCAAGATCTAATCTGTGAGATAAGTGGAAGGAGATAGATGAGAACTAACCCTCGAATATCCAAAGCGTTAAGGAGATCAGACCTCGTGGTTGATGTAGTCGGTCACTTGCCGATCTCAAGATCGCGATGACGGTCCTTCCGGCGCCGTGTTCCTGCAGCGCTTCCGCACTCAGTCACACGTACGGAGTCGGTGAATACCTTCCTCCCCCTGTTCTAGCAGGCAGCGGAGGTAGTATGTCCCCTCGGAATCCCAGCAGCACGACGGCGTGGTGGTGGTGGAGGAGGAGAAATCCTGCAGGGCTTCGCCTGAGCCGAAGCAAGAAGAAGGAGGAGGGAGGAGAGGTGGCGGCTGGGGTTTGGGGATGGGAAAGGGGCCAGCCACCCCTCCCCTCTATTTATAAAGGGAGGGTGCAGCTAGGGTTGCCCCCTTGGCCCACCTCCTCCTATGTCCAGCGCATGCGGAGGGGGGAGTTTCCTCCCCCCAAGTCATATCCCCTATTTTCTAGGGATTTATTCTTATCCCTTTGGGGCTGGCCGGTTGGGCTTCTTAGGCCTGGTGCGGCTGGACCATGGGCCCCCTCAACATTCCTCAGCCCATGTGGCCCCTCCCGGGGTGGTGGGCCCACAGGTGGCCATCTAGAACATTCTAGAAGCCTCGATCAAAATACAGAGAACTTTTCCGAACCCCGAAAGATGACTTCCTTTATATGAATCATATTATCCGGACCATTCCAGAACTCCTCATGATGTCCAGGATCCAATCTGAGACTCTGAACAGCATTCGGTCTCCGACTCATATTCCATATGTATATAAACAACATTGAACCTTAAGTGTGTCACCCTATGGTTCGTGAACTATGCAAACATCACCGGGACACCTCTTTGATCAATAACCAACAACGGGACCTAGAGATCCATAATGGCTCCCACATATTCAACGATAACTTCATGATCAAAAGAACCATTAACATACGATACCGATTCCCTTTGTCACATGATACTCTACTTATCCGAGGTTTGATCATCGGTATCTCCATACCTAGTTCAACCTCGTTACCGATAAGTACTCTTTAATCGTATCGTGATATGACATCCCTTGTGACCTAGTCACATGCTTGCAAGCCAATTGGATGACATTCCACCGAGAGGGCCTAGAGTATATCTATCCGTCATTACGATGGTTAAATCCCATTCTTGATCCATGTGCTTCAACACATACTTTTAGAATACCTAATGCCACCTTTATAACCACCTAGTTAGGAAGTGGCATTTGATGTCATCAAAGCACTCGTCCGGTGATGGTGATTAACATGATCTCATGGTCGAAGGATTAGGTTACTATGTATTTGAAAGCTTGTAGCAAAACAAACTTAATGACATGATCTTATGCTATGCTTACTATGGCTGTGTGTCCATCACATCATTCTCCTAATGATATGATCTTGTTATTAATAACATCCAATGTCCATGATCAGGAAACCATGATCATCTATTAATCAACAAGCTAGTCTTAACAAGAGGCTTACTAGGGACTCTTTTATGTTTAAAAAGCACACAAGCATTAGTGTTTCCTATTAATACAATTATAGCATGGAATGTAAACATTTATCGTAAACACAAAGATATAATAATAACCGCTTTATTATTACCTCTTGGGCATATCTCCAATAGTCTCCCACTTGCATTAGAGTCAATAATCTAGATTACATGGTAATGTACCTAACACCCATGGCATTCTGGTGTTGGTCATGTTTTGCTCTAGGGAGAGGTTTAGTCAATGGATCTGCCACATTCAGATCAGTGTGTACTTTGCAAATCTTTATGTCACCATCTTGGACATAGTCGTGAATAGCATGAAGATGTAGCTTGATGTGCTTCAGCTTCTTGTGTGACCTTGGCTCTTGTGCATTAGCTATGGCACCCATGTTGTCACAATAGATTGCCATCAGGTCCAACGCACTAGGAACCACACCAAGCTTAGTAATGAACTCCTTTATCCATATCGCTTCTTGTGCAGCCTCCGAAGCAGCTATGTATTCTGATTCAGTTGAAGATTTTGCCACAATGCTTTGCTTGGCACTCCTCTAGCTCCGTGGTGCTCCATTCAAAATAAATATGTATCCAGACTATGACTTAGAGTCATCTAGATCGGTGTTCCTACTTGCATCGGTGTAACTATTTACAACAATCTCTTCATCACCTCCATAAGAAAGAACCATATCCTTAGTCCTTTTCAGGTACTTTAAGATATTTTTGACCGCTGTCCAATGTTCCATTCCAGGATCACTTTGATATCTACTGGTCAAACTAACAGCATGTGTGATATCCTGTCTCGTACACAACATGGCATACATGATAGAGCCTATGGCCGAGGCATAGGGGATTTTGTTCATCTTTTCTCTTTCTTCTGTCGTAGCTCGACTTTAAGTCTTACTCAATGTCTTACCTGGCAACATGGGCAAGAACCCTTTCTTGCTTTCTTCCATTCTAAACCTCTTTAGAACCTTGTACATGTATGTACTTTGTGAAATCGCTATTAAGCGTCTTGATCTATCTCTATAAATCTTGATGCCTAAAATGTATATTGCTTCGCCAAGATCCTTCATTGAAAAACTATTATCCAAATAGGCTTTGCCACTTTCAAGAAGTTCTATATCATTCCCAATCAACAATATGTCATCCACATATAGTACTAGGAATGCTGAAGAGCTCCCACTCACATTCTTGTAAATACAAGATTCTCCAAAAGTTTGTATAAATCCAAAGTTTTTGATCACCTTATCAAAACATTGATTCTAGCTCTGGGATGCTTGCTTTAGTCCATAAATGGAGCGCTGAAGTTTACATACCTTATCAGTATCTTTAGGATCTACAAAACCCTTGGGTTGTACCATATACAAGTCTTCCACAATGTCACCATTAAGGAACGCCGTTTTGACATCCATCTGCCAAATTTCGTAATCGAAATATGCAGCGATTGCTAACAAAATCCTCATAGACTTTAGCTTTTCTACCGGTGAGAAAGTATCATAATAGTCAACTCCTTGAATTTGTCGGAACCTTTCGCGACAAGTTGAGCTTTATAGACAGTAACATTACCATCAGCGTATGTTTTCCTTATAAAGATCTATTTGTTCTCGACAGCCTTGCGGCCATCTGGTAGGTCCACCAAAGTCCACACTTGGTTTTTGTATATGGATACAATTTAGGATTTCATGGCTTCTAGCCATTTGTTGGAATCTGGGCTCATCATTGCTTCCTCATATGTCGTAGGGTCATCGGTGTTATCCACAAACATGACATTCAAGACAGGGTCATACCAATCAGAAGTGGTACGAACCCTCGTCGACCTGCGAGGTTCAGCAGCAACTTCGTTCAAAGTTTCATGATCATCATCATTAGCTTCCTCTCTTATTGGTGCAGGAAGCATAGAAACATCTTTCGGTCCTATGCTACTCTGAAATCCGAGAGAAGGTTCATCAACCTTATCGAATTCTACTTTCCTTCCAGTCACATCTTTCGAGAGAAACTCCTTTTCAAGAAAGGATCCATTCTTGGCAACAAAAACTTTGCCTTCGGATCTATGATAGAAGGTACACCCAATTGTTTCTTTAGGGTATCCTATGAAGACGCATTTTTTCACTTTGGGTTCAAGCTTGTCGGCTTGTAACTTATTTACATAAGCTTCGCAGCCCTAAACTTTAAGGAACAACAACTTAGGTTTCTTACCAAACCATAATTCGTACGGTGTCGTTTCAATGGATTTAAATGGTGCCCTATTTAAAGTGAATGCAGTTGTCTCTAATGCATAACCCCAAAACAATAACGGTAAATCTATAAGAGACATCATAGATCGAACTGTATCTAAGAGAGTTTGATTACGATGTTCGGATACACCATTACGCTATGGAGTTCCCGGCGGTGTTAATTGTGAAAGTATTCCACATTTATTTAAATGGGTGCCAAACTCGTAACTCAGATATTCCCCTCCACGATCATAATGCAGAAACATAATCTTCTTCTTACATTGATTTCCTACTTCACTTTGAAATTCCTTAAACTTCTCAAAAGTTTCGTATTTATGCTTCATAAAGTAGATATACCCATATCTACTCAAGTCATCCATGAAAGTAAGAACATAACGATATCCACAACGCGATGCTACACTCATTGGACCGCACACATCGGTATGTATTATTTCCAATAAGTCTTTAGCTCACTCCATTATCCCAGAGAATGGAGTCTTAGTTATTTTTCCCATTAGACATGCTTCGCATCTTTCAAGTGATTCAAGAAGTTCATCCGTATGGAGTTTCTTCATGCGTTTCACTCCAATGTGACCAAGACGACAGTGCCACATGTATCTGGAATTATCATTCAGTTTTATTTGTTTAGCATCTATGTTATGAACATGTGTATCACTACTATCGAGATTCAATAAGAATAAACCATTCATCTCAGGTGCATTACCATAAAGGATATTACTCATATAAATTGAACAACCCTTATTCTCAGACTTAAACGAATAACCATCTCGCAATAAACAAGATCCAGATATAATGCTCATGCTTAATGCAGGCACCAAATAACGATTATTCAAATTTAAAACTAATCCTGAAGGTGGATGAAGAGGGATCATGCCAATGGCGATCACATCAACCTCGGAGCCATTTCGAACGCACATCGTCACCTCGTCTCTCGCTAGTCTTCGTTTATTCCGCAATTCCTATTTCGAGTTACAAATATGAGCAACTTAACTAGTATCAAATACCCAGGCACTACTACGATTACTAGTAAGATACACATCAATAACATGTATATCAAATATACCTTTCTTCTTGATGTTGTCGTTCTTCAGATCTGCGAGGTACTTGGGGCAATTGCGCTTCCAGTGACCCTCACCCTTGCAGTAAAAGCACTCGGTATCAGAGGGCCAGCCTTGGTCTTCTTAGCAGGCACACCAGCTTTCTTGCCGCCCTTCTTGAAGTTGCCCTTGTTCTTAGGCTTGCCCTTGTTTTTGAAATTGGTGGTCTTATTGACCATCAACACTTGGTGCTCTTTCTTTATTTCCACTTCAGCAGTTTTCAGCATCGAGAAGAGTTTAGGTAACGTCTTTTTCATGCAATGCATATTGTAGTTCATCACAAAGTTCTTGTAACTAGGAGGCAGTGATTGGAGGACACAATGAATCCCTAACGCATTAGGAATTGTTATTCCCAAATCTTGGATCTTGTTCACGTGCCTAGACATTTTGAGCACATGCTCGCTAATGGAGTTGCCCTCTTCCATCTTACAGTTAAAGAACTTCTCAGAGGCCTCATAGCTTTCCACGGCCGCATGAGTTTCAAATTTGAGCTCTTTGATAATATCAAAAGGGCCGTGGTGCTTAAAGCACTTCTGAATCTCCAATTCTAAACCGTACAGGATGGCACACTAAACTGTGGAGTAGTGATTCTTCTGAGTGAGGAAAACATTTTTAACATCATCGGTAGCATCCTCTGCAGGTGGGTCACCTAACAGTGCATCGAGCACATAGGTCAACTGACCAGCACTGAGGATAATCCTCAAGCCAGGGAACCAGTCTGTGAAGTTGCTTCCATTGTTTTCAGCTTTTCGTTCTCTAGGAACGCATTAAAGTTGGCGGAGGGGGTCGCATGATCTACAACATATTTGCAAAGAATTTAGACTAAGTTTATGATAAATTGAGTTCAAATTTAATTCTTAAATTAACTAGGTGAACTCCCACTCAAAACAACATCCCTCATGTTGCCTTAGTGATTACACGAACCAAATCCACTACACCAAGTCCGATCTTCACAAGAGAAGATGTAGTTTCAATGCTACCGTCGCGATCTAACCAATACAAGATGCATAAAGGATTAACGTCACATGCAATTCATAATATGTGATATGATATGGCCTTTCTTCTTGTGCCTTTGATCTCCATCTCCAAAGCACGAACATGATCTCCATCATCACCAGCGTGGTGTCAAGGTCAGTGGCGCCGCTTCATGTTTGTCCATCACTAATAGCAACTATTACAACTACTTGGAATAAAGCTATTACATGATGAATAGACACGCAGGTCTTAAAAAATTTAAAGACAACCACTAGGCTCATGCCGGTTTCCATATTACAATAAAGATCATCTCATACATCAAATATAATCACAATCTCATCATGGCCATCTCACATCACATGCCCCTGTAAAAACAAGTTAGACGTCTCTAATTTTCTTTGCATATTTTACGTGGCTTGGGGCTTTCGAATAAGAACCGTTCTTACCTACGAACAACAACCACAACGCTGATACAAGTGTTATCAGATGAAAATTGTAAATTGGATCTTAACTATGGTGAGAGAGACAGACACCCGCAAAGCCACTTATGCAATGCAAGTTGCACATCGAGCGTGGAGCAAGTCTCATGTGGGCTGAAATCTAAGGTTAGCTCGGGCCGCTTCATCCCACTATCCCACAAGATGCAAAGTACATGCAAAGCAAACGACAAAAAAAGCATCAACACCCACAAAACCATTGTGTTCTACTCGTGCAATAGATCTACGCATAGACATACCTCTGATACCACTGTATGCACTACAAGAAAAGTTGGCTTTTACAACGGACGATTTTCGTGATTGAAGGCCCGTTTTTCGTGGCTAAAAAGTCTTCTACGACGGATGCCCATCGTGGTAAAAGCCCCGTCGCAAAATAATCTACCACAGTTTTTTTTCTGACCATGGCGGATCGCACCCTTCAGCCACGAAAACTTGTTCTGTAGTAGATCTATTTGCTAGCCACGTTGACTGTTGATGTCATGCAAAATGTCACGTGGCAAACACCGTTAACGACCACTTACCACCATTAACGGCCCCGGAAACCATGGTAGAAGCTAGGCCCAGCCAAGGCCTGCTCATAATTAAGTGGGCCGGGCCATCAAGAGAGCCCAATAAGATTACGGCCCGTTACTGTTTCGTACGACAATGTTTGAAATGGGCCCAAAGATGCGGCTAGCAGTGGCCTGCGAATGTCAGGCCCATTACTGTTTTAGCCTACAAAAGCCCACACTTTTCGAATACTGTTTGGCCCGTTAATAGGCTGCATCAAGTAGGCCCCATACTGTTAAAGCCCACGGTCAGCCCGTCACTATTCTCACAGCTCATCATGGGCCGCCTACGAATGGCCCACTTTTGAGAAGGTCTGATACTGTTCTAGCATTTTACTATTCTGGCTCGTTACTGTTCTGGCCGTCTACTATTCATGTCCGTTACTGTTGTGGCCCTTTACTGTTCTGGCACGTTACTGTGCTGGTTGCCCCAGTTCTTGCCTGTTACTATTCATGCCTATTACTATTCTGGCATGTTAGTATTCTGGCATGTTACTGTGCTGGATTGCCACTATTCTGGTCTGCTGGTGTTTTGGCCTGCTATTGTTTGGCCTGTTACTATTTTGGCTTGTTACAGTTTTGTCATGTTACTGTTCCGGTTTGTTACTGTTTTGGCATGTTGCTGTTTTAGCCAGTTATCATTGTTGTTTTGGTATGTCACTGTTTTGTCATGTTAGTTTTGGCCAGTTACCATTACTGTTTTGGTAATTCTAAAACCTGGTCGACCTGGCTGGCGTAGTTATGGTACCGCCATGCATGGACGACATCAACTAAATGCCTACATGGCCTATGCGAGTTATCTAGATATTACATCAGCTGCAAACTTCTTAAAAATGTTACAAAATATGAACAAAAGGGAAAGAAAATTCAGCACTTCAGTTGCGAATCAAGTTGATAGCAGAGTCCTCAATTTTCTTTCTCAATCATATCAACTGCATCTCCCTTTGAGTGTGATAGCTACATTGGAAAACCACCTTGAGATATGATCTTGTAGTCCCCTCTTTGGTGGCGATAGCAATAATTGCAGTTTGAAACTAACTAATAACAAGTTAATACAGCAAAGAAGACAAACTACTCATAGGTAAGAATGAAGCAGATAGGAATTATAACTGCATAATACAAACTTGTAGAGCAGGAATGCAAACCACGAATGAACTATATAGTAGAGGATAGTTATGTCGTTGCCTAGGACGATCCAGAACTAGATACGAGATATAATGGTGTGGCTTGTGAACCTGTAGAACAGGACAAACAAGCATTAGACAAGTATGCCAACAATGAAATGAGCAATCAAACAAAGTGTTTCTTAGAATTTCAGTATAAACTAGCCAGGTCATTTCAGCAAATATATATGGAAGCAGTGGTATCTCCTGGAATGCAAGAAACATTGGGTGACTCGGAATTTGCGGTGAGCTACACAATGGCATGTAGTTACTGTCATAGCTAAGAATGAACCACAAAGAAATTATAACCGCATCATACCAGAAATTTTTGAGCAGGAACAGAAAACACGAATGAACTATATAGTGAAGAATAATTATGCCGTTGATTACGATGAACCAGCACCAGATACAGAAAATATATGATGGCATCGCTGGTGGACCTGTAGGCTGTGCAAACCAACATGTTCAATGTTGCCTTTTTGAGCTCTACGCAAAGAAAACGAAAATAGTCAGTGTTGCAGCTTTTGAAGAACCAGATGGCAACAACAAAATTATAATCGAACTAGTACGAAGAGTTTGAACGGGTACCACAGGATAGCAGAACGATGTCAGGGAGGAAATAATAGCAGGAACTTAGCTCACGAATAACCAGATAGAGTCAGTAACTGTGTAGCAGGGAATCCACACTAATATTTTCCACTGACATTATATTTTGCAAGAACTACACAATAGCAGGCATTTACTGGTGTAGGAGCAGCTAAGATAAGACCATGTACATGAAAAAATAATAGACATGTGCATGCCTTGATATTTGTAGATCAGCGAATGCAAACCAACATGTCTAATGACATTGTATGTACCAGCATGAAGAACAAGCATGCCTAGTGACTTGTATGTACTAGCACAATTACAAAAATATAGTTCACTGTGATAGGCTTGAACCTGCTATACTGCTGACAAAACAAAAACGGCTTAGAGATTTGGTTAACCTTGGTCGGAGAGGCGTCTAAGCATGATCGGTGATGACCCACAAGTATAGGGGGTGTATCGCAGTATTTTCGATAAGTAAGAGTGTCGAACCCAAAGAGGAGCAAAAGGTGCTGGCTAGTGGTATGGATCAGGAATTCTCTGCAAATACTTAGCAAACAGATTTTTAGGGGTTTTTGGTAAAGCAAGTAAACAAAGTACGAGTAAACAAAAGACAGTAAGAATAAATGCAGCAAGTGGCCCAATCCTTTATGCAGCAAAGGACAAGCCGGTTGTATTTCTATAGATGACCAAACGTTCTCGAGGACACATGGGAAGACTGTCAAGTGCTTTCGCTTCATATAGTCGACTAATCTTCTCTAGCTTGCTAAGTGTTGTGTGGGTGAACCTGTGCTAATGTACCGCCCCATCCAAGACTAAATACATACTTGTGATTAAACCCCCTTGCAAACATCCGTAAGTACAAGAAAGTAATTAAGGTAGAAACCTAACCACAGCTTTAAACTCTAAGACCTTACGTCCCTTGTGCAATTGTTTCCTAACGGGGGTTCAGATTTCTGTCACTCCGGCAACCCCTACGATTAGTAGCCAAATACACAATGCATTCCCCTAGGTCCATATAGGTGAAGTGTCATGTAGTCGACGTTCACATGACACCACTAGAAGAAGTACACCATAACTTAAATAACAATCTATTGAATCTTTCTCAATGCAACTCCACTACTAACAACAAGACTTCTCCCATGTCCTCAAGAACAAAACGAACTACTCACAAGACATCATTTGAATCATGATCAGAGATGGAATAATGATGTATAACAATCTGAACATAAACAATAATTCAATGGTTCACTCAATAGCATCAACTACAAAGAGTAATCAACACCGGGAAAGTTTCCCCTATGAACTATAGCAAGATTCAACCAATTGTTACAGCAATATGGAGATGGTGATGAGGGTGCTCATGGTGATGATGGTGGTGATGATGATGATGATGATGATCCCGATGAAGTCCAGCTTGATGGTGGTGTTGATGGCGACGATCTCCCCTCTCCGGGAAGGAATTCCCCTGGCAGAAATCTATCTGTCGGAGAGATCTTTCTCTCTCGGTGTTTTCCGCCCCGTAGAGGCGGCGGAATCTTTCTGTGGTCGCTCCCCTAGTCTTGGGGTTTCGAGAGGTTGATATACGCTAGAGGGGAGAGGCTGGAGTGGGCCAGGGCGGCCACACCACTCCCTGGCGCGGCCTAGGCTTGCCCGCACCATGGGGTGGTGTGGGCCCCCAGTGGCCCACCTCCACTCCATCTTCTGGCATCCCGAGTCTTCTGGAAAACTAGAATTTTCTGTATATTTTCCCGTATTTTCTGATCTTCGCGAATTTTGCCTCCAAACAGCACCTTTTCCATCAGAATCCTGACTACAGCGGTCCATGCTCCAAAAGTCATCAACCATGCAAAAATAGATGAAATAACATAAGTATCACCTCTCAATACGAAATATATCAATGAATAATAGTGAATTAAGACATAGAATAGTGATGCAAAATGGACGTATCAACTCCCCCAAGCTTAGACTTCGCTTGTCCCTAAGAGAAACTGAGCTCAATAAACATGACCTCAGGTTTATGGAGTGAAGAGTCGATAAAATAATACGGACAAGAAGCATCACATTCATCAAAAGCATAAATCATAATAGAAGACAACTCACTATTATATAACTCAACTTGCAATGAGTAAAGGAAACACAATAAAGATACATAGAGTGAATCATAATTGGTAATGGCAAACTTAGCTCTTGGTCGAAGAATAGTTGATAATTTGCTGGAGTTCACAAATAGCTGGTTTTCAAAGAAAGCTTTCAAAGTAGTAAACTTCAAGGTAAGAGCAATGTGCAAAACAAGGAACATAAGAACATGATTGAATAAATCACCGTATGAATGAATGAAACACATCAACTCAAAATACTTGCTGAGATAGAAGGGAGTAGGTTTACTGACTCAACTACAAAGTAAAAGAAAGGGCCCTTCAGAGAGGGAAGCAGGGATTTCAAGTCTCATAAAGAGCTCCCAAAAATATGATAATTACTAGCTTTCAGCTCTCATTGCCCCTATCATAGGCATCTTTTGGTGGTTAAGGTTAAAGTGACACAACTAAGAGGATATGCTTGACAAGTTATGAATTGGAGTCCCATGCCCCTTACTTATGAGTACCGATCCTCATGCTACTCAACTTCAGTCACGAGCAAGCTATTGTCATTGTAAATACATGCGTATCATTGAGAACCGCCAACGGGGTACCCCTTGCACATGACACAGGAGCTATCCCATAATCAAAATGACAAGGCAAGCAGACAATGAGCATCTCAGCGATCTTTTTATTTGCTATTTGCATAGGTTTTTATTGGGGATGCTTCATAGAATGCTCACTATAGTTATGGTGCAATTTTCCACCATGATTAGGCATGGCTTATGCAAGCAGCCCAGGCGTTTCTCTAACACACATATAAACTCCATGATCTTACAAGTTCCACTTTTATTTCACACCACCGGGATCCATAAGAAAAATAACATAATATCAACTAGGTACAAGTACCAATGAAGTGTTGAAAGCGGTCCTCATGATACATGGTTCGACTAACTTCAACTTATAAAGCGCAAGCATATGAGCAACAAAGAAGGACCCAATGGTTCAAGTTTATTAAATGCAAGGAAGTAAAGTGTGCCATCAAGTTCGTGAGAGCTTTAATCACTAATTTTCACATAACAAGTTTAATTTGGGATGTAGATAAAACAAGAATTTACTTGGGATAGCAATAATGCTACTAGGTAGGTATGGTGGACACAAATGGAATGGGTTTTGGTTCAAAGGAGGTGGATGCACGAGAAGAATATCCTCTCAGTACAGGTTTTTAGCTAGCAAGGCTGGGTAGCAAGTATAAGAGTTGAAGGAAACAAACAAACATACAAGTGATAAAGACAAACATGCAATCTTCTTTGGAAGCACAAAAGATCTTAACTAGAGAATACTAGACTTATGAGCAAATCAAGAAAGAAAGATGATGAAATTATTTTTCTATCGAGTACTTCTATCTTTTTCTTTTCAACTCTCAAAAAGGTGTTGCTACTGACCGAGCCAGGTTTGCCAAAACCAACTAAATTAGCTCAATGATCCCAGAGTGCTACCAATACTAACAACAAGATCAATCATATAACCACGAATTGAAAACTAACATAAGCCATGCAAAAGAGTGAATGATAGAACTTCTCATTAATATTCCATAACGGAAACTCACACTAAGGGATACAAATCTAACGAGAGAGGGGACACTTCCATAATGCAAAGCATACTACAAAATAACTCCTCTATTCATGATATGACTCTACTATTAAGGTAAAAATATAGAAGATAGTGATATGATACCATGGCACTCCCCCAAGCTTGGAACAAACCAAGGGGATGCCAAACCTGATGACGAATTACTCCTTTGGTGGTGGTGGTATCCTCTTGATGAGCTCCTTGATCAGTTTCCCAAAGTCCTCAATCTCGAAGGTGTGATTACAAATCAGCTCCGAGTTTTGCTCAATGCGGCTCATGATCATGTCGGATTGAGAATTCCAGCTCTTTCTATTCTTTCCCCACTCTTCCTCCTTGAAGTATTCTTTTCCTGCATGGTTATGGGTAAAGGTATGGAAGGTACTCTTGGTGTTCGGAGAAGGAGTCCTTGGTGCCAAGCAGTGACGCGGAAGCTTCCCTCCAGTTGACATATGTGTCGTCCTTCTGACCTTGGCAGGGTTAGCCACCACTCCAATGCTTGCAACGGTAGTGCCGGTGTGCTTTGCCTCCTCTTCACCTTCACTCTTGATCTCTGTCTCATTCCCAGGGTCTTAGAGGTCTTCCTCCATGGGTTCCTTCCCTTTATCCTTGGCGGACACCATTGTGCTTCTAAACCTTCAAAGAGTATGTCCTCACAGAAACAGGTCGAAACAAAAACACGACAAAAACACGATATACGAACCTCGGGGGATCCGGGGGTTATATATTACGAAGATTCATATCAAAAGGAAGGTACTGGGAGAAAACGGGTCGGAGGCGGAGTCCTGGGTGGCCTCACCACCAGGTGGCGCGGCCAGGGGTGGGCCCACGCCATGGGGTGGTCTGGGACACCCTGGCTCCGTTTCTGTCTCTTTTTTGCTTCGTAGCTTTCCTTATTGACTGAAAACTGCAAAAATATAGTTCGATTGTATTCTCGCGGAACTTTTCTTACCAGAACTGTTACCTAGTTGGAAACGGACTCAACAGGTCTCTGAATTTGGTATTTAATGGATCCTTCCGGAGTCATCTCTTGAATATCATCGATATCTTCATCTTCATACACTTATTATTCGAGTCATAAAACATTTCTCTTCCTTATTACACCATTGTCTCCACTTCCTGGAAATTTCTTTCACACAAAACTTCACACAGTTCTCATTAGCAACATTAGTATAAGTGAAGTGATTAAACCTTTTGAGTCCAACTTCAACTGAAAACCATCAAAACAAAATCTACTGTAGCAAATCCTTCCGAAAACCCAAAAAGAATTCAAGAAGGAAATCGAATAAAGAGGCAAATGCAAGAGTGGCAAAATCTGTCAAAACAGACCAGCAGGTAAAGATCACTTTTTTTGAAAATCTTCTGTTGCTCAAATCAAAAAGTGTAAAACTAACGAAAGTTAAATAACAACCTGGGGCAGAAGCAAAAAAAATTACAGATCAATCCGACAGACAGAGATCTCTCACGATTTTTTACGGTGAAGCACAAAAATCTGTTTCGGGGCAGCAACTTCCCCAAATCTTACTTCTCTCTCATTAGAGGTTGATCTTGACACAAAAACCAAACAAAACGGATAAGGAGCGGTTATTACTGAAGTAATAACTTCCAAACTAAAAGCAAAAACAAATTGGGTTGTCTCCCATAAAACTCTTTCTTTATAGCCATTAAGATGGGCATGATAATTTGAAGAAGCTCTCATAGGGATATGAATTAAAGTGAAAGAGAGCAATAAGAAGCAAAAACACACACACAATTAAGTCTAACCCACTTCCTATGCAAGGGGATTTTGTAAACAAACAAGTTGTTGAAACCAAAGGCAACTTGCATAAGAAGGCAAAAGAAGTGCAACATAGAGACTTTAAGCATAAAACGAGGAAACTTGATATTATTGAGATACACAAGAACACTTTTTCCTCTTTCATAGTAGCTTTCAGTATCATGCATAAACTTAACAATATAGCTATCACAAGGACCATCATAGCAATGATCACTTATTCTAACAGAAAACATAGGAATACTAGCTCTCATAATACTACTATATGAAACAATATTAGAGGTATCCTTACAAAGGATAGGGTGTCCCTCTTTTTCATATTTAGCAACAAAGTCTTTCACATTTGCTACAATAGGTTCATCAACCATTTGTTTATCAGGTTCAACAACTTTATTCATACTTTCATCTACCATACTAGCCATCATAGAATGTTCCTTTACCTTAGCTGGAAAAGGCATTTTCTCAATATAAGGTTCAGGTAAAACATGATTAGCAGTATAAACTTCAGTATTTCTTGAAGGAATACTCTTAGCAACATCTTTATAAGGTTCATGATACTTATTCCACTTCTTTTTAGGCACTTCAATGCAGGAAGCAAAAGCCTTAAAATAAGAAGCAATAGCTTGAGAGTCTAGACCATAAGCATTTTTAATATTTTGAAAGTCATCAGTTCCCATAAAAGATTCAATGCATTCATAATTATAATTTATACCTGACTTTCTACATTTTTCATTCTCCCAAGCTTCAGCATTGTCTTGAATACGATCTAGGAGGTCCCATTTAACTTCTTCTTCCATGCGAGTGAATGATCCAGCACAAGAAGCGTCCAATAAATCTTTGTCATGTAGAGGGAGCCTTGCATAAAAGTTATTGATAATAATATTATTGGGGAGCTCATGAATGGGACATTTGAGCATCAGTACCTTCAATCTACCCCAAGCTTGAGCTGTACTCTCTCCATCAAGAGGCCAAAAGTTGTATATTTGAATCCGATCTTTATGAATATCACTAGGAGGATAAAACTTTGAATAAAAGAGAGGCACTATTTCCTCCCATTCCAGAGCTTGACCATTCTTAAGAGCTCTTCCTTTCAGTGATAATGAGAATAACTTCTTCTTAACTTGATCTGTAGTATACCAGCACACTTGAACAACCCGCATAATTCGTGTATAAAGAGTAAATGATCACCAGGATGGACAGTTCCATCCCCAACATAATAGTTATCCATAACACGATCAATAATTCTTGTAGGTATTTTCAAAACATCTTTCTCAGCAGGTGGTGGCTTATCTACTACCTTAGCAGTGGTAGTAGCATTACCAAATAAGAAACTCAGCGAATTATCCATAACGAAAATAAAGCAACTAGCAGAAGTAAACAATACTCACAGCAGAAGTTTCCTTTACCAGTTCCACTCTCCAATAGCGCTTGACTCCCCGGCAATGGCGCCACAAAATAGTCTTGATGGCCCACAAGTATAGGGGGTGTATCGCAGTATTTTCGATAAGTAAGAGTGTCGAACCCAACGAGGAGCATAAGGTGCTGGCTAGTGGTATGGATCAGGAATTCTCTGCAAATACTTAGCAAACAGATTTTTAGGGGTTTTCGATAAAGCAAGTAAACAAAGTACGAGTAAACAAAAGACACTAAGAATAAATGCAGCAAGTGGCCCAATCCTTATGAAGCAAAGGACAAGCTGGTTGTATTTCTATAGATGACCAAACGTTCTCGAGGACACATGGGAAGACTGTCAAGTGCTTTCGCTTCATATAGTCGATTAATCTTCTCTAGCTTGCTAAGTGTTGTGTGGGTGAACTTGTGCTAATGTACCGCCCCATCCAAGACTAAATACATACTTGTGATTAAACCCCCTTGCAAACATCTGTAAGTACAAGAAAGTAATTAAGGTAGAAACCTAACCACGGCTTTAAACTCTAAGACCCTTACGTCACTTGTGCAATGGTTTCCTAATGGGGGTTCAGGTTTCTGTCACTCCGGCAACCCCTACGATTAGTAGCCAAATACACAATGCATTCCCCTAGGCCCATATAGGTGAAGTGTCATGTAGTCGACGTTCACATGACACCACTAGAAGAAGTACACCACAACTTAAATAACAATCTATTGAATTTTTCTCAACGCAACTCCACTACTAACAACAAGACTTCTCCCATGTCCTCAAGAACAAAACGAACTACTCAGAAGACATCATATGGATCATGATAAGAGATGGAATAATGATGTATAACAATCTGAACATAAACAATAATTCAATGGTTCACTCAATAGCATCAACTACAAAGAGTAATCAACACCGAGAAAGTTTCCCCTATGAACTATAGCAAGATTCAACCAATTGTTACAGCAATATGGAGATGGTGATGAGCGTGCTGATGGTTATGATGGTGGTGGTGATGCTGATGATGATCCCGATGAAGTCCAGCTTGATGGTGGTGTTGATGGCGATGATCTCCCCTCTCCGGGAAGGAATTCCCCTGGCAGAAATCTGTCTGTCGGAGAGATCTTTCTCTCTTGGTGTTTTCCGCCCCGCAGAGGCGGCGGAATCTTTCTGTGGTCGCTCCCCCAGTCTTAGGGTTTCGAGAGGTTGGTATACGCCAGAGGGGAGAGGCTGGAGTGGGCCAGTGTGGCCACACCACTCCCTGGCGCGGCCTAGGCTTGTCCGCGCCATGGGGTGGTGTGGGCCCCCTGTGGCCCACCTCCACTCCATCTTTTGGCATCCCGAGTCTTCTGGAAAAATAGAATTTTCCATATATTTTTCCGGATTTTCTGATCTTCGCGAATTTTGCCTCCAAACAACACCTTTTCATCAGAATCCTGACTGCAGCGGTCCATGCTCCAAAAGTCATCAACCATGCAAAAATAGATGAAATAACATAAGTATCACCTCTCAATACGAAATATATCAATGAATAATAGTGAATTAAGACATAGAATAGTGATGCAAAATGGACGTATCAATCGGTATCGTGAGAGTGACGTCCAGGTCACCGAGGGTGCTGTGGTTGCGGTGGTTGTTGGCGTTCGGGAAGAGGATCTTGGGCGGTCTTTGCCGGCTTGAAAGTAGTGGATGAGAGCATCGCTAAGGTAGATCCGGTGCAGTGAACGGCGACGGTCGTGCAGCTGGTCTGGAATGGTGGACATGGAAATCTTTGAACTAGATCATGCTCGGTGGACACCGGTGAAGCGGATCTGGTACGGTTGGGTAGCTTTCGGCAGCAAGGAAGCAGATCTTGGGCGGTCGATCATGCCATTGGCATGGTGAACGACACCGCAACTCCTAGATCTGGTGGGTGAGCGTCGGTGAACCGGCTACGCGGTGGTGCACGAGACCGCAGCTCAAGCTGGTGCATTTGGTGGTCGTGGAGGGGACTGAGGAGCTTGAGATTTTTGGGAGGGCCGGCGAGAAAAACTGGGGGAATCAGGACCATAGAGGTGAGAAAAAAAATTACGATCGTGCCCCCGAGCCACCGGTTTTAGCATGCCCATTTGTCGTCTAAACAATGGGTAGATTTGGAATTTTCAATTCTAAAGTTTTTAAAACGGAAGGGCGCGAAATGCTTCAAGGTCGTTGTGTGGTTTTGCTGCTCGATTGAGAATTTGAATTTGGCTTGCGCCCATCTAATAATAATAATAGAAAAATGGCACTCCCCCGGTCGGTGGGATATTTTGGCTTAAAGATTTTGAAACGATGCGGCGGGAAATGCTTGGTAGGTGGGTGATTTTTCCGCTCGATTGAGATTTTGAATTTGGCTAGCCTCCATCTACTAATAGAAAAAAGGTAGTAGACCGTACGCTATCTGTCCAGGAATTCAAGGCCGAGAGTCACATCAACTGATCATCCATAAACATTTTTTGCACAAAAACTTGGATACCTTCCATTCACAGAGCATAGGCGGTAAATTTTGCCGCTTGACTCAGATTTTAAATTTGTCTAGGGTCCATGTAATAATATAAAAATGGTACTACCTCGGTGGGTGATTTTTCTTGAAAATGTTTGAAACAAAGGGGGTGCGAAATGCTTCGGGGTTGTTGGGTTATTTTCCCACTGGATTACGATTTTGAATTTGGCTATCGACCAAGTTTTTATTACTAGAAAAAAGGTTGTATAGTTCGAACGCCATTAGGTCAGAAATTTAAGGCGAGACCCACATCAACTCATGCCTCCGATTCAAACGGGGTAGGCGGTAGGTTTTGGCGGTCGACAGTGATTTTGAATTTAGAGATTGTCCAAAGAATAAATTAAAAAATAGTTCGTTCTCCCTCTATTTTAGGGATCCAAGTTAGGGAGAGTGATTATCTACCACGCATATGAAAATGCAGATCTCCGATACAAGAATGTTTGTTTAACATAACAACAAACAAATGTCTGAAGTAGCTCTGATTCAAGCATGTGAAAATGGTGTACAACCAAGGTCTACTAATTATTTATGTTTCGGCACAGACTCTTCTACATGAAGCACTAACTAAATGGTAGTACTAATTCAGATCAAATAAAAAGCATGCTGCGAAACAAATACTCCTACTACAACATACTATCAAAACACAAAGACCAACTAAAGTATATGTAGAACAAATAAAACAAGATTTCATCACGCATACACTACTATATAGAGAACACCATTTCATCATATAAAACAATGTTTTATCAGACACACATAGGCCCCAAAAATAAACAGACAGCTCTAATATTCCAGCCCCTGCCACTATGACTACAGCACAAACAAAGGTGTCGCCACAATTCCATCAGCTACCAAATAAAAAAATATCAGACTGCAGCTCCAAATAACACAACCTAGGAAAACACATGCTTGCCCAAACAAGCCTTGCTTGTTCATCCGAGTGTTATTTTCATCTCCTTGATGTTGCAGTCTGAATCAGTTGTATTGCTGACAGGACTTCCTTTTTGTTTCTTTGATTTAGCACTCCGAATCACGTCGATTTCTGAAGGAAATGAACAAAATGATCAGCAAAATCATAGGTGTACAAAATGCAAGGGTTGCACATGAATGACTACACTAACCAGGTTTCATAATGTAGGGATGTAAAGTACACCAACGTTTATGAGATCTGAACTTCTTAGACTTCATGCTACTGAGATCTATTTCGAATACTCCCTCCTTCGCCCATATAACCACCATTTCTCTATCCTCAAATGCGCAAAGTAACTTTACTGCATCTTTCCCACCATATGCCCATGATTTATCAAGGCCAAGGAGAGTATCCAACTCAACCTTTATATGAGGCACCCAATCTCCCCATTTGCCTGTTGATGATCTTACACTGGACCACGTGTTTAGACTGAAGTCTCCTATAACCGCAAGGGCATCATCTCCATCATGCCCATTAGCGATGACAAAATTGCATCTGGAAATATCATGTGTCTCATGGGGTACTCAATAAAACACAGTTTTGTTGTCACGTTATCGAAGGCAATTATATATCTCGAGTTCATTGTTGGCCAATACAAAATGTCCCCTATGAGAGTTGACGGCCTACGATCAATCTTAGCCAGCATCTCAGTAGGTTCAATCTAGTCCTCCCACTTTCCTAACTCTAATGAGTACCTCTGCACCAGTGCTTGGTTACCATTGGTTACTATCCAAACAACCCAGAAATTGCTGCAACAGTGTGAAGACAATTACCCATGATTTCTCGAATAGAGAATTGTGCCGCTATCATACTCACGTCTCTGCCAAATTGGTGGTTCTGGTATCACTGTTTCAGTTCCACTGATTGGATCCCAGGCCTTTATCATGTTAGACCCTTGCGGATAATGAAGTAGCACCCAACCATTGCGACATCCATGTACATATGGTTTGTAGGCTTTATGTACTTCCCCCAGCCTGTTCAGCTTCTGGAAGATGGGTTGGTCAATATTATGATCTGTTAAGAATCGAGTGTCCTCGGAGCTATTGGTGAAAAACCAAGTAACGACATTCCTCTGTTGTGTGACAGGGTTAGCCTTTTGAAATCGTTGCTTCCCATGAAGTCCATCCAACATTTTTGGGCGACGGATGCCCTCAAAATGCAGGATTGGTGCGGAGGAAGCCTGACAAAAATCTGATCAAATACATCGCCTAGCAAGTTGTTGATTGTTGCATATGTTCTTCCACCGAAGATGGTAGGATGATGCAAATAGCACAAGTGCATCATCAAAATTAAATAAACAGCACAATGCACAACCCTAACAAAATAATTAAGTAAACACCACAATGCATCATACATTTTGACAGGAAAATTTATCATTGAAATTTCCTAAACTACACACATCTGAAAAACTAGTTTGTGACTTGCCCTAGGATCCATCTTCCATCTTAGATAAAACGTATGACAGTAGTTCAGATTTTGAACGAAAAAGTAAAACTATTTGAAAAAAATTGACAAAAAATCTGTAAATCATCGGTGCCTAGGTTTGAATCCTGTGAAAGTTTCATCCCATTCGTATCACTAGTTTGTGATTAAATAGATTTTTATGTTCCCAGTACTACTAGTTTAAACTAATATCCACTGTATCCAGAAAAAAATCCGGAGCAGAATACTCAAAAGAGGGAGGAAGTCAGGGAGACAAAATACAACGCAGAACTTACAATGGGGTCGACGATTTCTGAGCAGATGGAGCAGGCACCACCGACGAATGACGAGCCACAGCCGTTGACGCTGAAGAAGCACCACCACGAGCTGACGCATTCCTAGCATCCCACGCAGCCATCGCTTTGGCAGTGGCAGCCAACATAGCCGAATTTGTTCCAGAAGCAGCCGACAAGGATTTCGACTGCGCCTCCACCACTTTCCAATATTCACTCAACACTGCCCAAGACTCCGATGTGCTACAAGCATCGCCCTCCGCATCCGCTTCACATGTATCTGCTAGTGCTGCTTCAGCATCCACCTCTACTTTACAAGCATCCGCTGATCCAGCAAATGCATCCGCCAACGCTGATTCCATTTCCTGTAAACTCCACGAGCTTATTTAGCTCGCAATGCCCAAAAATAAATGCATTCTATCCTTCAGAAAGCCCGTAATGGCTGGAGGTTGGGGACGTACATACCAGCGAACGGCGATGTGATGGTGTTCAATGGTGGCGCGACGGGGACGGTCCGGTCGAGGGAGGGTGGCCGTGCGGAGAATATGACGATGGGGCGAGGGGCACACAACTAAGCTACCTCGAACTCGAAACTAACTTTCGCCCCACTATTTTTTTTGGGAACCCCTTTTTTAGGGGGAAACCACGGCTGTATTAATAGTAGCAACCACACGAGTGATACAAGTTTCTGCACTTACATTGCTCAGTTTCCCGCTTACAGACATCAAGTTTCTGCACTTATTCGTGTGATACAATCAATTGCTGGGTAAAATATTCTAGGTGGTAGAAGCCTACCCTTTCTATGACATCAAGATCTAGAGTTCAAACATCGACCTGAAATTCCACAATTTACAACTACAAGTTTTGGATTACTACCAGAAACATGCTAAAAAGCACTCGCAACTAGCATTAACATCATCATTAACAGATCTCAGAAGGAAAAAAATTGAAAGATAAAAAACCATCGCAAGTTCGAATAAGATGACTGTTGTTGCCAAATATAGTCACATAAAGCCAGGTCCAATATATATGTCATAATAGTACATCAAATATATAGATTCATGGACACCACACACCAGCAGAGCAAAAAAACAGTTATAGTACCTGACTTAACAAACAGTCATCCTCACAAGAGACCCAAACCCTTCAAAAATGAAAGTAGAGCGGTCAATATGGTTTACAGATTTCCTCATCTTTTGCAGGATCAGGACTGTATGGACATGGAGAATCTCGAATTTCTATCAGGGTCTCATCTGCTTCTAGAGCCGAATTGAAAAGATTGCCCCCCTCTCTTTTTGTGAAAACCCATTACAAAACGGAGACGCTCACAAATGCGTACACACACTCACCCCTATGAATGCAGGTATGCACACCCTACACCTATGAGCACTTCGGAAATACTGGATCTTGACACTAATCCCGTGGGGCTTGAGCTTGACGAAGTCACCATAGGCACCTCACTATATATTGACGGGAACATTACCTCTCACTACCCTCATAACCATCCTTCAAAGTCGAGCGCCAAGGCTTTGTGGCGAAGGAAGTGCTAGGGGTTGGAGCTCATATTCGTTGGCTGCTATGGGATGTAATTGAACCACTAATAATGTGGCCCTCGGTAGTGAGCCCATAGATCCTAGACACTAGTGACCATTACAATTACTTTGGGAAAACCGAGCAAAACTTAATACAAACAGAAGGCTCATCTCTCTCATTTTTGCGAAAATCCACTACAAAACACACATGCTCACAAATGCATACACACACTCACCCCTATGAACGCATGAACGCACATCCTACCCCTATGAGCTACTCCGAAAGATTATGTCTTCGGAATGTCCGGTGGGGGGGCTTGAGCTTGACAAAGTCACCATAGGCACCTACTGCCCTCGTAACCATCCTTCAAAGCCGAGCGTCGAGGCTTCATCGAGAAGGAAGAGCTAGAGGAGTCAGAGATAACATTCGTTGGCTACTATAGGATATAACTAGACCACTAATAATAATGGGCCCCCACGGTAGTGAGCCCATTGGCCCCAGACATCAAAGCAAGCACGGTGTCAAGTCTTAAACATATATCTTACCAATGGAGTGTGTAGTGCTAACAAACAGATTCTTCAAGGTGCTTCTAGTGCTAGAGTTATGTCTAAGAGAATCAATTGGGAGGGCCCACTATTCACTGGATAACAGTCTGTTTTTGTTTTCAGCATGGTTGTGTGGACCCACTTCAGTTCTAAACGATGGACGAAAAGTAGTTTTCATAGCTACTTCTAGACACTGCACACACCCTTACTATATATAGCTTAGAAATTTCCTAGCCTCGTGTCTAAGAAAATTGTAGGTTGCTTTGAAAGTTTTTCGAAAAAGCTTTTGGAGGTACCCATCGAGGGGTCAATTAATATATCACAAAACACCAAGATATTTGACAATAGGTTTAACTTCTTGCTAAGATAGATTTTACATCTTGACAATTTAACGAAATTAGGTCAAACTTGAGCTACAAGTAAGCGCGATATAGATTGCTCTTGAATTAAATGTCTTTTTAGAGGTCTATAGGTGCATCTTGTTGTAGTAAAAATTCCATCACTATGAGTTTCCTACTATCTCAGGAAAGAACATTCTCCACTTTCCGAGTGTGATGATGAGATTGTTCTTTCCCGTAAAGCAAGTCTAAAGAATATGGATCTGAATGACACACGAGGCAAGTTTTCAGACATATATTGTGGACCAACATGTTGTACTTACGATTTCCCATGTTTTATGAGTTCTAAAACTTCCTAGCTAACTTTGCCCACTTGATTGATTATATGCCGATTTTCTGAAATTATTAGGTACAAATTGAACTGCCACAAGTAAATTGTAGGTTGCTCTGAAAGTTTGATGAAAATCTCTCTTGGAGGTACCCATATATATCGGGGGGAGGGGTTAATTAATATATGGGAAACCACCAAGAGTTTTGATGATATATAGGTACGGTTCAACTTCTTGCTTGAAATTAAGTTAGACTTGAGCTACAAGTAAGCATGATAGACTGCTCTTGAATTAAATGTCTTTTCAGAGGTAGATGGGTGCATCTTCTTGTAGTAAATAATGTCGTCGGTGTCAGTTTCCAACTACCAGGAAAGGACATTCACAATTTTCCGAGTGATTTCATTATCATTCTCTCTCATAAAATAAGTCCGAAGAATATTAATCTAAATAAATGCCACAAGCCAAAGTTTTCACAGGCACACACACACACGCACGCACACACACATGCACGTCCCACAGTCATAATATTGTATGAAATGTGATTTAACAAACATTAAGATGTTATTAACCAATAGTCTTGTTAGAGAAAAAGGCATACATTAAGTATATTAATAATAACTATCTAGAACATGGTGGAGTTTGCTCTAGATACTGCTCAACACGAATCCAACTACTCTAAACCATTGGATCTAACAGCCCAACAGTCATGATTGGTACTATGGATCCAATTCAAAACTGCCTACCTAACTCCACCCACTTGAATGATCTTATGTCGATTTATCAAAAATAGGTCAGATTTGAACTAGTATAAGTAAATTTTAGGTTACTGTGAAAGTTCTACAAAAAAGCTTTTCGAGGTACCCATCGGGGGTCACAATTAATATATGAGAAACCATCCAACGAGAGTTTTGACGACAATTTGGATCAAGACTCGCAATCCAAACATTTTGCTAACTGTTGGATCTTCTTTTCCATTCCTAGCATGTAAAAAGATTCTACTAATAGTCTTGATAAGAACGATGAACGCTAGTATGGGCAAACCTCAAAACACACACTTCATTGCTCAGCTTTAGGGTCCTTGTGCTAAATGCATGGACTTTTGGATGCAATTTTGATTTTTTATGAGGTCCTTGATATGTAACTTGTACTTCCACCGACCATGTTCACTCTCAAGCACATCACACCTACTAGACGAACCATTAGATTGGCCATTCGTAGTACTTCTTATTATCTTATCTTTATCTTGTCCTATCTCTTACAATACCGTACCATACCACGCACTACATATAGTGTACGGATTAACTTTGAACATTGACCGTTGGACCAAGACTGGCAAATCCAAACATTGCTAACCGTTGGATCTTCTTTTCCATTCTTAGCATCTAGAAAGATTCTACTAATAGTCTTTAGCATGATAACCGCTAGTATACGTAAACCTCTAGCTCAAAACACACACTTCATTGCTTAGTTTCAGGGTCGTCCTTGTGCTAAATGCATGGAATTGGATGCAATTTTCATTTTTATAAGGTCCTTGATGTAAATTGTAATTCTACCCACCGTGTTAACTCTCAAAGCACCTCGCTTCCTACGAGATCTACCATTATATTGGCCATTCGCAGTACTTCTTATCTTACCTTTATCTTTGTCTCTTATCTCTTACAATACCATGCATACCACCACTACATAGTGTAGGGATTAACTTATTTGAACATTGACCGTTGGATCAAGATTGGCAAATCCAAACATTGCTAACCGTTGGATCTTCTTTTCCATTCTTAGCATCTAGAAAGATTCTACTAATAGTCTTTAGCGTGATGAACACTAGTATGCACAAACCTCAAAACACATAGTACTTCATTACTCGGTTTAAGGGTCATTGTGCTAAATGCACGGACTTTTTGGATGCAATTTTCATTTTTTATGAGGTCCTTAATGTAACTTGTACTTTCACTGACCGTGTTAACTCTCAAGCACCTCGCTCTTACGAGACCTACCATTAGATCGGCCATTCGCAGTACTTCTTATCTTATCTTTATCTTCTCTCTTATCTCTTACAATACCATACCACTACATATAGTGCAGAGATTAACTTTGAACATTAATAGTTGGATCAAGATTGGCAAATCCAAATAGCATTGCTAACCGTTGGATCTTCTTTTCCATTCTTAGCATCTAGAAAGATTCTACTGATAGTCTTTAGCATGATGAACGCTAGTATGCGCAAACCTCAAAACACAGTACTTCATTGCTCAGTTTTAGGGTCCTTTGATAAATGCATGCATGGACTTGGATGTAATTTTCATTCTTTATGAGGTCCTTGATGTAACTTGTGCGTACTTCCACGGACCGTGTTAACTCTCAAGCACCTCGCTCCTACAAGACCTACCAAGGTTAAAAGAAAATGCAACCGCCCTAATTATCACACAAACTGGACCACGGTTTCTTATACGTAATACTCAAGTTTTTAGTACTAGGATTCCTAGCTAACTTCGAGCACTTTGGTGACTTCTTGTCAATTTAATGAAATTAAGTCAAACTTTAGCTATAAGTAATTGTGATAGATTGCTCTTGAATTAATTGTCTTTTTGGAGGTAGATGTGTGCATCTTCTTGTAGTAAACAATGTTGTCGGTGTGAGTTTCCAACAACCAGGAAAGAAAATTCTCAGTTTTCTGAGTGATGACGAGATGATTCTTTTCCGTAATGAAAGTTCGAAGAATATGGATCTCAATGCCATAAGCCAAGCTTCTAGACATATTAGCTAGGTGGACCAATGTGTTTTACTTACGATTTCCATGTTTTATGAGTTTTGAAGGTTCCTAGCTGACCCCGTCCACTTGTTGAATGACTTTATGTCGATGTATCGAAATAAAAGGTCAAATTTGAACTACGAGGAATAAAATGTAGCTTGGTTTGAAAGTTTTATGTAAAAAGATTTTGGGGGTACCCATCGAGCGATCAATTAATATATCAGTTGAGATTGTTCGACTTCTAGCTACTAAGATTTTGCCTCTTGAAAATTTTGAACCCCTTTTGAAAACGATCACATGAAATAAGGAGAGAGGGGAAATGATTTTTCTATTCTCTATGGTCAACACACAAGCTTGAGGTGCACCTTAGGCTTAAAGATACTTTATAGTTTCCACTATGTATAAGGTGAACCTTAGCGGATACCACATAGTAGGCCTTATTAAGGTGTGCTTTTTATTTATATATCTACTACTATAATGGTGCAGTTTTGAATTGGATCCATATATAGCACCAATCTTGACCGTTGGGCTGTTAGGTCCAATGGTTCATAGCAGCTGGATTCGTGTTGAATAGTACCTAGAGCAAACTCCGCCATGTTCTAGAGCCATCATGTCACCAACCCATAAATTTCAAAGCATGGTAGGTTGTATTCTCAATATGTGTAGATAGTTATTATTAATAGACTTAATTTATGCATTTTAGGGGTGGTGACATGATGGTTCTAGAACATGGTGGAGTTTGCTCTAGGTCTGTACTCCCTCGCTCTGTCCCAAAATATAAGGGGCCTAAGGATTGGTCAAAAGTCAAACCTTACTAACTTTGACCAAATATTTAGAAAAAATATCTACATCGACAATATTGAATGGACATATTAAGAAAATATACTTTATGGTGAATCTATTGATATTAATTTAGTATTCTAAATTTTTATATTTTTGTGTATAATCATGGTCAAACTTAAAAATGTTGACTTTTGACTAATCCTTAGGCGCCTTATATTTTGGCGGAGGGAGTACTATTCAACACAAATCCAGATGCTCTAAACCATTGGATCTAACAGCCCAACGATCATGATTAGTGCTATGCATCCAATTCAAAACTGTTCCACTATAGTAGTAAGTAGAGAGAATACAGTCTACTATGCTATGAAATTTTGGGGGTGGTGACATGATGGTTATAGAACATGCATGATGGAGTTTGCTCTAGGTACTATTCAACACGAATCCAGCTTCTCTGAACCATTGGATCCAACAGCCCAGCGGTCAGGATTAGTGCTATGGATCCAATTCAAAACTGCTCCACTATAGTAGTAGAGATAGAGATATCACATCTTATCTTATCTTATGACTATATATTGTATGAATAACTTTGAATATTGACTGTTGGATCAAGACTCATGAATCCCAACATTTCCAACCGTTGGATCTTCTTTTCCATTCTAGCATATAGAAGATTCTATTGATAGTCTTCAGCATAATGAATGCTATGCACAAACGTCAAAACACACTTCTCCATCATACTAGAATCTTCTCCCTCGTAGCTAATAATCATTGACATCTACATGATCTTATCTTATCTTATCTTATCTTACCACTATATAGTGTACGGATAACTTTGAATGTTGACCGTTGGATCAAGACTCGCGAATACCAGCATTTCTAGCCGTTGGATCTTCTTTTCCATTCTAGCATCTAGAAGATTCTATTGATAGGCTTGAACACAATGAATGCATTATGCATAAACCTCTAAAAAAACACTTCTCCATCATACTAGAATCTTCTCCCTCGTTTCTCTAGACCATGTTACCAAAAAATTTAAGTGTTAGGTACCTCATAATCTTTGACTTCTACACATGATGATACAAAGTACAAGGACCAAATATACACCCATAATTTATAGATGTTGATCAAATTTATATTTTTTTGTCCTTTACCAATTATAATTTTATATAGTGATGATATTTCATACGTTTACTATTTAAGCCTTATTAAGGTGTGCTTTTTTACACAATGCGGGAGTAGTATATTTCTTTGCTTAGACATATGGTCACCTCTGTCCACGCGCTATACATGCTGAGAGAATAAAATGTTGGCAGCGGAAGAGGGCAGCAACAAAGAGAAGTTGAAGGCGGTTCCATGTCAGAGCAAAGTTATGATGGGTTTCTGGCACGAGGTACTCCTGTGGCCTTACAGTATACACTCTACTAGTAGTAAATTTCAGGACCTATGCATGCAAAACAAATCGTGTGTTTTCTCGCTCCTTCCCTATGCTCCATCTCTCCTACCATTTCCCCTCGCGCACCAATCCGGCTAATCTCTCTCCCCTCGTCCACAGTGTGGCACTACGCACGTGTGCCTTGGTACGTCGGCTCTGTGTCTCTAGCATGTTTGGCAACCGCGTGTTCATGTGGAGTAGGGATGAGGAGTACATAGGAAGGAAACCAGTTTGGTCCTTGGCGGCACAAAAATTCAAACTTTTTCGGTTTTCAAAATTTTCACTTGCTCCCCAAGCATCGGGAGGGAAGGTTATCCAAAAGATCAGCCAACCATCGGGAGGGAAGGCAATTTTGAACCCGTTTTGAACATTTACCGTTGGATCAAGACTGGCAAATCCAAACTTTGAACATTGACCATTGGATCAAGACTAGCAAATCCAAACTTTGCTAACCGTTGGATCTTCTTTTCCATTATTAGCATCTAGAAAGATTCTACTGATAGTCTTTAGCACAATGAAAGCTAGTATGCGCAAACCTCAAAACACACACTTCATTGCTTAGTTTTAGGGTCCTTGTTGTGGCATCCCGCTAAAACCACTACCAGAAAATCGCGGTGTTTATGTGCATTGCATCATCATGACTGCATGCTCATGTCATCATGCCGCATTGCATTTGAGCATCGTCATCATCATGCATGGTTTGTCTCAAAGCTATTTTCGAAAAGCCTGGTTTGGTTTTCTAAACGCCCCGTCTTTATCTCAATTAAAACCGGATCTCCGGATTCTTTTGTTTCGTCTACAAACAGTTTTCAAACGCCCCGCTTAAAACAGATAAAATTTTATATTATTTTTAGGGGGCAGCCCGCCAGGCCCGAACCGGCCTAGCCGGCCACCCCCAAAATATCCTAATAAAACCTCAACCCTGGTCAAACCCTAGCCTAATCCCTACCTACCCCTATTTTTTCCCCCATCCCGCCGCTAGAACCCAGCGGTGCAGCACGCCATCACATGCTCCCGCCCACCTCGCCAAAAACTCCCACCCAGTCTCCCTTCCCTGCACGCCGCTCCACCTGCCGCCCGGCCCCACACGCGCGCAGCAAACTCCCACCAACCACCGCCCACCTAGCCGCCACCTGGCCCCACGCACGCACACACCCACACCACAACGCACGCACTCACACGCGCGCACGCTCCCCACCCCGCCCCTAGACACGCTCCCGCACGGGCCCCACCCCGACAACCACGGGACCTCCGCCCGCTCCAGCCCCACCCCTGCGCCCCTCTCCCGCCCGCTCGACCCCCACGGCCGCCTCGACTCTCCACCTTCACCTTCCTCCTCCGGCCGCCACTCGGCCGCCCTCGCCCTCCGCCGGCCTCGTCTCCCGGGCGCCTCCTCCACCTACCGCCGTCCTCCTGCCGCGCCTGCCTGGTGCAAGCTCCTCGCCGGTGCCGCCGGCCTCGTCCGTCTTCCCCCCGAGCCCGAGCGCCGCCTCGCCGAGATCTTCCCCGCCACCTCGCGCCGGACGGCCTCGCGTCCTCCCTCCGGTCTTCCCCTTCTCCTCTCGAGCTCGTCCTCCGCGCCGGCGAGCCCGCCTCCCTACTGCCTCCCGCCGTCCCCCTCCAGCGCCTCGCCTCCGCTCGCGGCCGTCGCCAAGCCGAGCCCTGCGCCGCCTCCGCTGACCTCGGCTGCCTCGAGCCGGAACCCCGCCTCGCCGCCGTCTCCTCCAACCCCTCATAGCCCAGCCCCGTGGTCCTCTCCGTCGTGCCTCCCGAGCTCGCTGACCGGAGCTCCACTCCCCGTCTTCCACCCGCCAGCAGGTACCGGCCTCCACTCGGGCTGCTCGAGGCCCACGTCTTCCTCTACTCTAGCTGCCTGCTCTGCGCCTCCTCAAGTTTGGCCGCCGTTGACCTCGCCCTGCTCGACCCCGAGCCACGCGCGTCTCTGCTCGGTGCCGACCACCGCCATGGCCCCTGACACCTTCTGCTTTGCCTCGGCCGTGTTCTCTCTACATCCCCCTTGTGGCCGCATCTGGTCAGCGATGTCCTTGTTGCCGTTAGACTTCCTCCGCGTCGCTTGTTCCGCGAGGTTCATCGTCGTGTGTTCTTCTTACAGTGACCCGCGAGCCCAGCTACATGATGTTTTTCAGATGTTGTTGTTTTTTGTCAGGCACCGCATCTCTGTCCAAGAACTCCCGTATTACAGTTTGTCTCGCGGCATCGCGTCCGTCGTCTTCTATGAACCAGGATGTTGTTTGTTGGGTCCCGTGACATACTAGGAGCCTTTGGTCTATCGCTCCATGACCAGTTCCACCCCTGTCAAGCATCACAAGATCTTCACGAAGCTGTTCAAGTTCCGAGGGCCCGACGCTGTTCCTCGATCGTTGACAGGGATCTGGTAGCCAAGACCGACACGGGTCGAGAACCGAGGAACCATGCAAGACCATGACACCGAATCAAGACCGACACCGACAACCAAGCACTTCGACAAGGACGCCAAGTTCTCCCCCTCGGACACCAAGACCCGAACCCGGACGCCAAGGTCGCCGAACACCAAGGTCTTGTTCTCGGACCCGATGACCGCCAAGATCGCCATCGGAATGCCAAGACCGACTCGATGGCGCGGACCCGACAAGATCTTCGCGACGACAAGATCGACACCGACCAGGGCGAATCCGATGCGCCCCCGACGCCAAACCAAGTCCTTCTTCCCGGATTCCGAACCCGATCCCCGTCGAACCCTGAGACCGAACCCCGAACCCCGAGAACCCAAGATCTTCCGAACCCAGATGTGTGAACCTTTTCCGAGCCCCAATTTTATAAATGCTATATATAAACCTTGTTGCATATTAATTGTTCATCTCGCATGCATATCATCCTGGTTTGGGGGCATTATGCCGATTCGCCTCATAATTAAATATGGAGGCCATATGCGGACTTTCTAGTCTTATATCGGCTCCATTTAATTTTTTGTGTAGCGAACCGATGCCATGTTTTGCCTGGTTGAGACAACTTTTAAAATGCGGGGTAGCTAAATAACTTGAACCGTGTAATTAATTGTCGGGACCCCGGTTCCGCTTAATACTGCCTAATTGCACCGCATCTGCATCATATCATAATCATGCCGGATCTTCTGCCGTAATATTAAATAGTGCATCCGGTGTTTCTTCTAGTGTTTGCTTCTTCACGGATTAGGCCGATGAGATGTTGTGAGATTCGACAAGTTCTCCATATATGATCCGTCGTCAGTGTTTCCCAGGCGAGCATCTCTCCCCCTTCTACCTATTTTGCATTTATAGTCTTTACTTCCTCCTGTTGATCTATTGCTATCCGTGTCGTGATGCTTTAGTTCCGTACCCGATATATTCCGTGCAGCCGATATATTGCCTTGGACACCTCCAATTACCTGTTGTTTGGTAGATAGCTGGCCTTGCGAGTCGTAGTTGCTTACTCAGGTGCGATCTCGTGTTGTCAAGTACCACAGTGGTTGGAAAGCTGGCAGATGTTTATGGTGGAGATGATCATGACTTTAAATACAACTATTAAAATGCTAGATATAACTAATGCAGAGGCATCGATGGGCAATAGATGTTATTTGGTTCTTTCCATGCTCACTTGTGTCCCGTAGGACCCCGAGTACTTGATACCTGTTCCTTGACTATTCGCACTATCCACATCCGGGAGGCCTTATGGACCCTCCTGAGCCAGAGCTTGATTCATTTCTATTTCTTGGGGCCACAAACTAGTTTGGGGTTTTATTACTATCCTGTACTTATGCCATGTTACTGCTTTATTTAAGATTGTGCGTGGAGCACATGTACTGTTTTGGATCGCGCCACGTTTTCGCGGTATCGACAAGTCCAGTCACACTTTCGGGTTCCCAGTTGTTTACAGCCGTCGTCGCAAACCCTGGGTCCGTTCTGGAGCCGGCCAACTTCGTTGCGGGTAGCTTAGTGGGGTGGCCCCCTGAAATATTTATGAATCCTGTGATTGCTTATTCGTGAAAGCCTCGTTGGGTTTTGAGTTGGTTTTTCCGAGGTTGATCGAGTGTGTGTTGCTATTTGTGCACCCCTGCAGGCTAAAACTTTCTGAAAGCCGTGTCCGCAGTTATGGACGATTTGGAGCACAGTATCTCGTTCATAGACAAGCATAACTAAAGTAGTGCTATAAATTTGACTTAATATGTGACTAGTAATCAGCTCAAGTATAACGGAATGGATATTAAAAATGCCAACAGCTGGTGGATCTGGATTGTTTTGTGACATGCTATATGCCTAGTAAGTATTGCAACTCCAATGGAATGTGATAAAAGTGTCAACAATTGTTGGGTTTGGGATTCCTCAGGACAATTATATCTGACTAGTAAATGTTCCAACTACAACGGGATGTTAACTAAAACTGCCCACTACTTATGCTATCAGGATGACTCATGATATCTATATCTGATTAGTAATTGCTGCAACTATAATGGAATGAGTAAAATTGCCCACTGTGTGAGTTCCTTGGTCCGACTTCCTCGTTTGGTCTCGAGGGGGAAATACCAGGATGGGTTTGTTTGGTGTTAGCTTCAGGTTGGATCCGAATAGGTTTTTCTTACCCCTCTCTAATAGCCGCCAGTGATACCGAGTCTCTATAGGTTGTTTAGTGCCGTTGCGCTGCCGCTTCAACCCACCATACCTATGTAGGCGAGAGCCGCCGAATTCTAGCCTCGTCGTGTACTGGCCTCAGTACTGACGCTCCTCTTTTTCCTTTGCCCTTTGTCGGCACCCCTTTTTTTAGCAGGTTTGAGATCGACGTCGTTAGCAGGGTTACCCTTCTCGCTTGGCCTGGGCAGGGTTATGGACGCCATTGGTTATTCTGCAGGGCTCTTAGCCCCATTTGCCTCTTGTCTGTAGTCGGTCGCTCTATCGTTTTCAAGGTGATTTGGATCTTTGTATTGTATATCTGTATTCTTGACTCAGGGAGTCGTTGTTGTATATATATATCTGTTCTATGGGTCCCATCGAGGACTGTTGTGTAATGTTATTACTTTGTTTTCCACCCGCACGAAAGTGCCTGGTGGGCGTCCTTGAATCGTTTCTATGCGGGTTTGGCGGAAAGGGCAAAAACTTGCATAGGGCCGATTCGAGGGTGTTACACTCGTGCTAAATGCATGCATGGACTTGGATGCAATTTTTATTTTTTATGAGGTCCTTGATGTAATTTGTACTTCCATTGACCGTTTTAACTCTCAAGCACCTCGCTCCTACGAGCCCAACTATTAGATCGTCCATTCGTGGTACTTCTTATCTTATCTTTATCTTGTCTTATCTCTTACAATACCATATCACCATTGTATAGTGTACGAATTAACTTCGAACATTGACCGCTGGATCAAGACTAGCAAATCCAAACATTGCTAACCGTTAGATCTTCTATTTTCCCTTAGCATCAAGAAAGATTCTATTGATAGTCTTTAGCACGATGAACGCTAGTATGTGCAAACCACAAAACATACACACTTCATTATTCAGTTTTAGGGTTATTGTGTTAAATGGATGGACATGGATGCAATTTTCATTTTTTTATGAGGTCCTTGATGTAATTTCTACTTCCATCGATCGTGTTAACTCTCAAGCACCTCTCTCCTATGAGACCTACCATAGTTAAAAGAAAATGCAACAATCCCAATAATCGCACAAACTGGACCAACGGTTTCTTATACGTAATGCCCAAGTTTTTAGTACTAGGATTTTTCAAGCTTCCTAGCAAACTTTGTACACTTCAGTGGCTTCTTGTCGATTTAACGAAATTAGATCAAACTTGAGCTATAAGTAAGCGCGATAAATTTCTCTTGAATTAAATGTATTTTTCGTAGGTAGATGGGTGCATATTCTTCTAGTAATCAATGTCGTCGGTGTGAGTTTCTAACTATGAGGAAAGAAAATCCTCAGTTTTCTGAGTGATGATGAGATGGTTCTTTTATGTAAAGAAAGTCTGAAGAATATGGATCTCAATCCCATAAGCCAAGCTTTTAGACATATTAAGTGGACCAACGTGTTTTACTTATGATTCCCATGTTTTATGAGTTTTCAAACTCCCTATGTAGCTAATTAACTTTGCCCCACTTGAATGACTTCATGCCTATATTTATCAAAAATTGTCAAACTTGAACTACAACAACTAAATTATTGTAGGTTGCTTCTAAAGAATTACAAAAAACTTTTGGAGGTGTACCCATTGGGGGCTCAGTTAATATATCAGAAAACAGCTGAGAGTTTTGACAATAGGTTTTTAACTCATTTCTAATTAAGATTTTGCATCTTGACAATTTAACGAAAAATTAGCTCAAACTTGAGCTACAAGTAAGCATGATAGATTTTTATTTAATTAAATATCTCTTTGTAGGTAGATGGATGCATCTTCTTATAGTAATCAGTACCGCCGGTGTGAGTTTCCAACTATCAGGAAAGAACATTCTCAATTTTCTGAGTGATGATGAGATTATTGTTCATTTTCATAAACAAAGTCTGAAGGATATGGACCTGAATGCCACAAGCCAAGCTTTCAGACATATATAGTGGACCCTCATGTTGTACTTATGATTCCCGTGTTTTATGGGTTTTCAAACTTATTCCTATAGCTAACTTTGCCCACTTGAAATTGATTTTATGTCGATTTATTGAAATTAGTTCAATTTTGAACTACAAGTAAATTGTAGGTTCCATTGAAAGTTTTATGTTTTTTGGAGGTAACCATTTGGGGGTTGATTTAATATATCACAAACCACCACCGATAGTTTTTACAACAAGTTCAAGTTCTTGCTAAGATTTTGCATCTTGATAATTTAACGAAATTATATCAAAATTGAGCTGATAGATTGATCTTGAGTTAATTGTATTTTCGGAGGTAGACGGGTGCATATTCTTGTAGTAAACAATGTCTTCGATGTGAGTTTCCAAATATCAGGAAATATCATTCTTAATTTTCCGAGTGACGACGAGATTGTTAATTTATGTAAAGACAGTCTAAAGAGTATGGATCTGAATGCCACAAGCCATGTTTTTAGACATCTTATCTTACCACTATATAGTATACGAATAACTTTGAATATTGACCGTTGGATCGAGACTCGCGAATCCGAACATTTCCAGCCATTGGATCTTCTTTTCCATTCTAGCATCTAGAAGATTCTATTGATAGTCTTGAACACAATAAATGCACTATGCATAAACCTCTAAAAACACACATCTCCATCATACTAGAATCTTCTCCCTCGTTTCTCTAGACCATGTTACCAAAAATTTCAAGTGTTAGGTAGCTAATAATCTTTGACTTCTACACATGATGATACAAAGTAGAAGAACCAAATATAAACCCATACTTTATAGATGTTGATCAAATTTATATTTTTCCACTTTAGCTATTATAATTTTGTATAGTAATGATATGCAAGACGTCTATTATCTGATCCTCACGTGCAGGGCACATGAAACTTACTAGTATCTTATCTTAGCTTACCATTATATAGTGTACGAGTAACTTTGAATGTTGACCATTGGATCAAGACTCACGAATCCCTGTATTTCGAGCCGTTGGATCTGCTTTTCCATCCTAGCATCTAGAAGATTCTATTGATAGTCTTCGGCATAATGAATACTATGCACAAACCTCAAAACACACTTCTCCATCATACTAGAAGCTTCTCCTTGTTTCTCTTGACCATGCATGTGATCAAAAATTTCATGTGTTAGGTAGCTAATAATCTTAGACTTCTACATGATGATATAAAGTACAAGGACCAAATATACACCCATACTTTATAGATGTTGCTCAAATTTATAATTTTTTGTGCTTTACCAATTACAATTGTATATAGTGATCATATGGCATACATCTACTATCTGAGTCTCACGTGTAACTTACTAGTAGCTAATAATCGTTGACTTCTACATGATCTTACCACTACATAGTGTACAAACAACTTTGAATATTAACCATTGGATCAAGACTCGTGAATCCCAACATTTCGAGTCGTTGGATCTTCTTTTCCATTCTAGCATCTTGAAGATTCTATTTATAGTCTTCATTACAAACCACTATATAGTGTATGGATAACTTTGAATATTGACCGTTGGATCAAGACTCACGAATCCCAGCATTTCTAGCCGTTGGATCTTCTTTTCCATTCTAGCATCTAGAAGATTCTATTGATAATCTTCGGCATAATGAATGTTACGCACAAACCTCAAAACACACTTCTTCACCATACTAGAATCGTCTCACTTGTTTCTCTAGACCATGTTATCAAAAATTTCATGTGTTAGGTAGCTAATAATATTTGACTTCTACATGATGACACAAAGTACAAGGATCAAATATACACCCATACTTTGTAGATGTTGATCAAATTTATAATTTTTTGTGCTTTACCAATTATAATTTTATCTAGTGATGATATGTCATACATCTACTATCTAAGTCTCCTGTGCAACTTACTAGTAGCTAATAATCATTAACTTTACCACTATATAGTGTACAAACAACTTACTGAATATTGACTGTTGGATCAAGAGTCGCGAATACCAACATTTCCAGTCGTTGGATCTTCTTTTCCATTCTAGCATCTTGAAGATTCTATTGATAGTCTTCATTACAAACCACTATATAGTGTACGAATAACTTTGAATGTTGACCGTTGGATCAAGACTCGCGAATCCCAGCATTTCTAGCTGTTGGATCTTCTTTTACATTCTAGCATGTAGAAGATTCTATTGATAGTCTTGAACACAATGAATGCACTATGCATAAACCTCTCAAAACACACTTCTCCATCATACTAGAATCTTCTCCCTCGATTCTCTAGACCATGTTACCAAAAATTTCACGTGTTAGGTAGCTAATAATCTTTGACTTCTACACATGATGATACAAAGTACAAGGATCAAATATACACCCATACTTTATAGATGTTGATCATATTTATAATTTTTTGTGCTTTACAAATTATAATTTTATATAGTGATGATATGTCATACGTCTACTATCTGAGTCGCATGTGCAACTTACTAGTAGCTAATAATCGTTGACTTCTACATGATCTTACCACTATATAGTGTACAAACAACTTTAAATATTGATCGTTGGATCAAGACTCGTGAATCCACACATTTCTAGTCGTTGGATCTTCTTTTCCATTCTAGCATCTTGAAGATTCTATTGATAGTCTACATTACAAACCACTATATAGTGTACGAATAACTTTGAATGTTGACTATTCGATCAAGACTCGTGAATCCCAGATTTTCTAGCTGTTGGGTCGTCTTTTCCATTCTAGCATCTAGAAGATTCTATTGATAGTCTCTGGCATAATGAATGCTATGCACAAACCTCAAAACACACTTCTCCATCATACTAGAATCTTCTCCCTTGTTTCTCTAGACCATGTTATCAAAATTTTCATGAGTTAGGTAGCTAATAATCTTTGACTTCTACAAGATGATACAAAGTACAAGGACCAAATATACACCCATACTTTATAGATTTTGATCGAACTTATAATTTTTTGTGATTTACCAATTATAATTGTATATAGTGATGATATGTCATACGTCTACTATCTGAGTCTCACGTGCAAGGCACATGCAACTTACTAGTATATATAGTGGACCAACATGTTGTACTAATGATTCCTATATTTTATGAGTTTTCAAACTTCCTAGCTAACTCCGCCACTTGAATGACTCTATGTAGATTCATCAAAATTAGGTCAAATTTGAACTACAAGTAAATTGTAGGTTGCTTTGAAATTTTTAAGAAAAAGCTTTTGGAGGAACTCATCGGACAGTCAATTAATATAATCCGCATCAAAAACCATACAGAGTTTTGACAAGAGCTTCAACTTCTTCCTAAGATTTTGCATCTTGACAAACTTGAACTACAAGTATGCGTAGATACTTGTCTCGAATTAAATGTTTTTTCAGAGTTAATTAATGAAAAAAAAGTGGCGTAATAACTTAGCTAGTTACCGTAACATCATACATACCAAGACTAGTAGTATATAATTCTACTCCCTCCGTTTAGAAATATAAGGCGCTTTAGCTTTGTGAGATGAATGTATCTAGACGCCTTTTAGTGTATAGGTTCACTCTTAACCTCTATGAAGCCATACACTAAAAGACGTCTAGATACATTCGATTCACAAAGCTAAAACATCTTATATTTCTAAACGGAGGGAGTACAACCTAATTAATTAGGCCTTTGTGTGACACTACACACATATTGTTACCCATTATGGTGAAGGTACATGTGCAATTTATTGGAGTAGTCTAAGTTATTTAGCACTATGTGATCATCCTAAATCAGAACAGAGGTGTACGTACAGTATGCCTTAAAGGCACCTGTTTCGCTGCGCTTCAAGCTATTCACCACTCGTGTGGTGTCGGCTCTCACTGGTCAGACGGATAAAGCCACTGACTTGTTAATTTGGTACTATATATCATCGATCTTCTTCCGTCACTGATAGAGAATAAATTCTTCTGCCGCTTGCAGGAGCGTGCTTTCGCGGAGCTACAACCAGTAGCTCAGACGACTACTACTCCCATATAGCGCTCGAGCAATTGCGATCGTCCGTTCATAATGAACAGGAAGCATTAGACAATGGATTTTTTTTGGTGGATGGTTGATTTTTTTGAGAGATTGTCGAATTTTTTTCTTTATTAAACTGAGAGATGTTCGATTTTGGGTCCGGTAACAGGGCGTAGAGGCCGACAGGGGAGAGGAAATTGGCGGTGTGGCAGGCAAGCTTATTTGAGGTGGCAGCGTGTGGGTGTACAGATGGTACTGTCGTACTGGTAGCCCATTTTGTGAGCATTTTGTTGTTGTACTACACAAGAGTTCGAGAGTAGTAGTATTCTAGTTTTGGTTCCTTAATTACCGGTAGAATCTTTATGTGTTTATTAGTTACAGTAGTAGTAGTAGTACAGTAGTACTTGTTCCAAATGTGACTGCACAAGATGATGAATGTAGAAGATCCAAGGATTATTACGTTCGGCAAGAGGAGCTCCGAGTATACTCTAAACCATCTCTCTGTCATGACCATTTCTTTGAGAGGACAGTACAGCTCCATCCCATGCTAGGCTAGCTTATGCTGTACTACTCCTAGAAAGGCCTGACCTATTTACTCGATAGGCACCAGGAAATGTAGAGAAGAGAGAAAAACCATGCTTGGTAGGCGGCATGATTTCAATCGATTTATTATATTTTCCTTTGCTCTCCGTCCTCTTCCTCCCCATCTTCTCGTTGATCCCCACTCACCCACCTTTAGCACACGCCAACGCCGCCATGCCGCTTTCAGAGCATCTCTGTAGCCCAGTTGGATAGGCATTGTAGATTTAGTAGAGAGAAAGAAGGCACTCTTGGTTTTATTTCATTCTGTATTTCTCTTTGCCTCGATCTCCATCCTCACTTCACCTCTAGCGTCTCGGCAACGGCCATTACCACTCCCACACCAATACAGGCACGCACCAACACCGCCATGTCGCTTTAGGATCAGCTCCGGTGCCTAGTTTGATAAACTGTTTTCCGTCTCGCCATGCCATTTGCAGCTCGCTCTCTCCTACAAAACCCCCAATCAAAACCAAACGCCATTGCCCCCCAACCTGCTCAAGCCCTTCCTCGGGATGGCCTAATTGATCGATGACAATGACACTTCTAGGGTGTTTTCTGATGACCCCCTTGAAGAAATCTCTGCTAGATGCAACGTCATCACCGCTGCAATCCTCGCCGCCTACTGCAAACGTTATCTTTACTCAGCAACACATAGTGCATCCCTATCGAAATCTCATATGTTTGGTCTCCCATGTGTTCTTCACTCTCACTCAACTGAGGTACCACGTGAGTACAATGTCTTCTACCACGACAATCGCATGAAGCAGTTCTACAGGGGCAGCTACTATTGCAGCAGGGGCAAGCACAAGCCACAGAAGAAGTTTGTGTGGACCTTGTGTGAGCTGACGCTGCTGGACAGGTCCTCCTCCGATGCTGTGTCCAGATTGTGAGGGTAAGAAGTGGGCAGGCGCCCATGGACATTGGATCGCCACTGTTGGCCTCGCCTGGAACTAGGAGCTTGTGAATGTGTTCACTCGTCGCTGGATTCCTCTACCAGCGATCTTCAATTTAGAGGCCACACCCGAGGTACTTCATTTTATTGTGGCTGGTCAGCCTACTAATCTACTGAAGATAGTCATTTGCCGAGTTCCCATAGCTGCTGGGAACTATAAGGATTTCTCTGTCCTGGCCATCTTCGACACGGTAATTTCCTTCCTTGATGGTTCTCATGGTATGTGGATGGTTCTTGAGAACCAGTTCAGCATGTTCAGCTACCGCGATGCAATTATCCACAATGGAGTTTTCTATGTTGTAACTCAGATTGACAATGTTTATGCATGGGATCCTTGGGCATGGGGTAAAATTTCCATCCTTAAATTTTCAAGCTTCATCATTCAAATTTTGCTCAGCTCACCTATGAATGTGCTTTCCTTGCAAGGTCCTGTGCATCTTTCGGGGCCACCTGAATTAGACGGTAATCGTGAGTATAGTCCTGATCTGTGGTGGTTAGCAAGATCTCCTGATGGTGGTAGCCTTATTCTGATCAATACTGTGGGTGTTAGTGCTAGGCGGTATGACACTACTTATCCTGTGGCTGAAAATGTTGGTTATCATCACGGCCGCAATATTCACACCTATTCTACTGGGTTTTGCTGTCATGTGTTCTCGATTGACACTAGTAGGTTACTTCCACCGAGGCAATGGCGGAGGGTTTTAGACCTTGGAGCATTTTCTATCTTCCTTGGATTGAACTATCCAATTACCATTCCAGTTAGCGTGGCAGGACTTGGCCCTGGAGATCTAACGAGGAGCAACTGTATATACACCTCACTGCATGTAGTTAGTATCGGTGGATTTAATATTTGTCCTGAAATATGTCGCATCAGTACAAATGCTCAAGACGCTGATGTTGGTTTCTCAACCAACATTGGCTGGAATTTCCCTCAAAAAAAAACATTGGCTGGAATTGGTGGCAGACTCCGTTGTGGTTCATCCCAAGCTTGGCCAATGCGAAGGATTGGAACCGGCATAATTAACGGTTCAAGGGAGTTCATATGGAATAGGGATTTGCGTATCTTGAATTATTTTCTTCGCCTTATTTGTATCATATGGCCCCAGCCGTTAACTTGTTGTACTCTAACACTCATTTCTCCGCAATGTAGTGCAAGGCCTGCGATTTGATCAAACTCCTTCTGTATGCAAGCCATAGTTTTAGTCAGTGCGGGTTGAATATTCTGCAACTCGTTGCGCCCGCACCCCTTTATTATTTGTTGCGCTTTCAAGTTCTCAAAAAATTTGAAATAAATCCAGAACATTGGCTATGTTGTATCTTGTGCATATACAATATTCGGTCCCACACTAAGATCTTATGTGACCTATGTCAATGAAAAAGAAAAAACCTAAGAGAACAATATCTTGTGTTCATTTTGTGGTGGCCAGGCCATGTACTAGTAATATTTTTGGGATGTAAATTTATAGATGAACTATATAAATATGATCTATGTTCATGATTTATTTCACATTTTCTGAAAACTTGGAAGTGCCACATGCAACAGCTTGTTGCCGGTGCAGCTAGTTGCAAATTGTAATTTCCGTCGTGGACGAAACCTGTGGCTCCAAGCGTATGGTGCATGCAAATTCTCACTAGCAGGTGGAGCCAACCTTAACAGGGCTCACATGTCAGTGAATCAGAGCCACACAAAGTCATGCATGTTGCCTGACTTGAGCAAAATCTGGTGTCCTTGCACGTCTCTCATTTTGTTGCGCGGTTACATGTTGTACACGTGTAATTCCATGTACCTTGTACTAGAACATATATGAACACATGCAACATGCTAAAAATAACACAGACACACCTATACTATGCATTATATCCGGTGTATATATTTTCGGTTTTGTGCTACGAGTTCTGCATGTAGGGGAACAAGATGAAAGTACATGTGTCTATGTCGCGGCTAGTAGTAGTAGTAGTAGTTCCTCCTCCTATTTTCCGTTGAAAATACTACAGTATGTTGAAATGAAAGCTGTAAAAAGAAAACCCTCTGGTCAAACTGATGTGACTAGACAATACTGCATCTCTGATACGTAGTAAGTAGGAGTATTGTCAAATTACTAGCTGCGTAGCGTGGTAGTCTAACATACAGTGAAGTCTGGGCAGCGGTGTCCTCGATGCTGCTGTTGACTAGACAGAGAAAGCAAGTAAAATCCCCTCCCTCGTTTTTTTCTTTGCCTCTCCATATTCTTCCCCAGTCCCCACTCCGCCCACGATCTCCCCATGCTGTCTCTTCTAACGCTCCCCCTCCTCCTGCAGAAAACCCCAGCCGCACTTGGCATCCGCCTAAATCCATCCGGCTGTGATGGCCGATTCAAAGCTCAGCGGGAGATGCAAGTGGGATCAACTCAGCGCGAACGATGTCGACCTCATCGTTCAGCGTCTGGACATTTTCAGCACCGTCACGCTAGCTGCATGTCGCAAGCTGCTGTACGATCATATCACCAACAATGAAGGTATGAAATGGACTATTCACTATTGGAATGAACTCTGCCTACTGATGCCTCAGCCTGCTTATTGGTTCGACGAGCACTATGATGGTACGAGGGTACATCGTCTGCATGACACGGTGTACTACGTGTTACCCCTCGACCATCCTCGGTGCACCGCCATCCTACCCTTCATGCACAAAAAATTCTGGGTTGGCATGAACGGCGACTGGCTCGCCGCGGTGGACCAGCGTGGGGCCTGGTGCCTAGCGAACATCTACACCTATCGAGTAATCAACCTTCCATCGATGGATACTTGCGACATTATGGCCGCCTCACATCCTCGATAAAACCTGTAATGCTACTAGCCAGCCAGGGTTCCCCCAGTTACATGTAGTCATTTCTGAACTCATTCACATTTCAAAAGTTTTTTTTTGGCGAATTCGCAGGTATGGAGAAAAGTTCAATAAGTCGTGGGATGGATATCTTGAGCTGTTGAAGATCGTAATCTTCAGAGTGCCCACAGAAGCTGGGGGTTACACAGACTATAAGCTCCTCGCGTTGTTCGATGGTGAAATCGCCTACCTGGAAGGTGGTAGCCAAGTTTGGAGATGTCTGGAGCATTCAGGTCTTGGAAGATGACAGTACTATGATGCCATTGAACACGGTGGCCTCATTTTTGCGGTCACAAGTCAAGGCTGCACCTACTGCTGGGATCCCACATCGGAAGGTAATTCTAGTTCCATGATGATACATTGTGAGTGATTCAGTGAAGTTGTTCTTTAACTACCTTGTTTATGTTTTACCTTTTGTATGACTGAATGAGCACACACTTTATGTCCTAAAAAAATGAATGAACCATTGCCAGTAATGAATTAGTACTAGTAATATGCCTTCCAAAACTATAGTGTATGACGGCATCCCTACACTACTAAGTTCGTTCATTGTCAAAATATGAAAGGTATTATTAACCAGCATCTCAATTGTGAGCGCAACACAGTAAAGCCGGGTTTTTCTATCTATTTGTACTTTCAGGCCCTCCTTAGATTGTAGGAATCACATAGGATTTTTGTAGCACCAATCTTTCCTTTTTGGATTTTTCCTTGGGATTCAGAGGAATTGTGTAGGATTTTTGTAGGATTTGGACCCTTAGGATATTTTTTCTATAAAATTCTGTTTGATTCGAAAGAGTATAATCCTAGGAATTCCTTCAAAAGATTCCTTTGCACTCTTTTTTTTGGAGGAAAATTTCCATCCACTCCAACCTCTTTGTACAATTCCTTTGGTTTTCCTGTGCAATCAAACACCACTTGATCCAAAATACTGCAGGCATTTAATCCTATAGGATTCAAGTGGACATGCCTCTATATAAAAAAGTGGCGCTTCCTCTTTTGAAACTTACAACAACTAGGAAACTAAGATAAGCAAGAAATCCAAATATTCGGAATAGCAGAGTAAGAAATGCAATTCCTAATGTTGTTAATTTATTAAGTAATAATATTATCAGATTTGCCTATTCACATTGTTAGCATGAACAATGAAGAATGTTGGTGTTAGAATATGTATGCCAGTAATGCACTTTTGTTCTCGAATTTGGATGTTGCGGGAAATAAGGAGCTTCTGTTTGTAATCCCAGCACCTATTCTGAATGATCGTCTAGGCATGAGGTTCCTTGCTCGATCGGCTAATCGTGAACGCTTGATGATAAAAATTATAACGTATGGCATGGGGGTTGCCCATGGCGAAGAGGGTGAAATCATTCATCATGCTCAAAATAGGACTAACCTATGCCTATATCCTGCCTCTCGTGTCTACATTTTTGAAGAGGATCCTAGCTCTGTTGGACCTCCAAGGGTCATCGCTTGGAGGCAGGTTAACAGCCTGGGGGACAACTCTCTATTTCTCGGTCGCCATTATCCAATCATTGACAAGATGATGAAGAAATGTGGATGCAAGGCTGCTGATGGCACATTGTTCCCATTCATGAGGAAAAACTGTGTGTACACAACATATATGAGATTTCGCGTAATACAATTCCCTCAGATTAAACGCTGCAACCTGCAGCCAAGTGAAGGTGAGCTTGTGGCAGTTATCAGCCTTCCCAAAGGTGGAAATTTGGTTTAGGCCTAGTTTAGGTTTGGTATGCTCGTTGTGCCATCCCTAGACTGAGCTGTGGATCTTTCTGGTGTATCGTTGTGTCATCTTTTTTTGAATCGTGGTTCAACAATTGACTATTAGTACACTGGTTTTATTGGCCATCTTGAATCAGTTTATATGAGCCCTGCCGTGCTTTTGTATTTAGTATTGCCTTCCACGGTATAATCCATATAGCCGTGCTTATTTCGTAGCGTGATTTCTGTACTATAATTTTCAGTACTCTTACTGGCTTGTATATACGCGACTCGTGCATTTTTTTGAACCATCGCACCTCGTGCAGCTTTGTGTTTTGAGAGGAATATTTCTTCTTTCCTCTTAGCGAACAGGGAAAAGTAGGTCACTGATTCTTATAGGGCCACGAAACAGGCCTTAACTGGGCTGTAATTGATCTTGGCTCGGTACGCCAAAGCAGGCCAAGACGCCCTAGGATGATAGCCACAAATGTTTATGCCAATATTCTAAAAAAAAGAGTTAACGCACACCCTTCCAAAAAAGAAAAATTGTTTATGCAGACCCCATAGTGTCTCTGATACATGGCATACTTTTGGCGCTACCGTGAAATTACTTGTTCAATACAGTATGTATCCTTCCTTATTATTCTGTATGTGAAATGAACAACTCAAGCTCTGATGTGACATGAACAAGTCAAGCTCTAATATGCTAACATTGTACTATCTGTACTAGTGTACAAACGGGTTGTATTATTGTGTTCGAAACTATGAACTAAATGTGCAAATTTTGAGCCTTTTTGCATGATGACAATGCCACATGTTGGCGCTAATTGCGGCATGTACTAATTTCATCGTACGGAAGCATACAATTTCGAGTGATCAGTTTAAGCTGGTGCTTACCCGAGCTGTCTGCGGCTGGGCAAGTCAAGTCCACTGTGTGTCTATCGCCAACAGTTTATATGGCATGATTATAAGGTTTTGAGTACATCAAATCGATTGGGCACTTAGGCTGATTCAAAGCCACCAAAACCATCTCGAAATATATCATTTGCTGAAAAGACGAGTGCGTGCTATAAGACTTAATATGACACGATTTTATGTCAATCAGTCAAACTCCCTCCAGTACTTTCCATTATCGAATCTTGTGCTACCCAAGTTCCTCGCTATGTTTGCTATGTATAATAAGGCGCAATATCAGTCACTTTTCTCCATTTCCAACTTCATTCTTTTGGATTCGGCGTAGGTACAGCCAGGTCAGGTGGACCATCGACCTTTAGTATAATATATTTTTACTACTCAGCCGATGAAAAAGAATATTCCAACCCCACTTCAGACAAAAAACTTCCCATATTCTTGTTTCAAAAGGAAACCCCTTAATTAGACTTTCGTGGTGAGCAGAGTATATATTTTTTAGGATACCAACTGCATTTTTTTTGGAGGATAGGGTACGAAGTACATTGAATTTTCACTAAGGACCCAGCGAAAAGATTGCACATTCGACCCAACACTGGCCCAAAACCTTGTAAATTTAGCCTTCCGGATTAGGTGGACTGCCGACCCCCAACATATTGAGTACATTGAATTTTCAGTGAGAAGGTTATTAGAAAATAGTACTACATTCTACCCAATTGTGGCCCAAAACCTCGCTAATTTATCCTTCCGGGTTCAAGTTGGCTGTAGGCCGCCAACCCTCAACACATTATTACTTGGTTTTTTAAGCTTGAACCACACTGAAGAAGTATTGGTAAGGAGCCCACGATAAGAAGCCCATTGGTTCACAAGATTGGACCCAAGTTATTTTTTTATCGCCCAAAATCGTCTTAATTTAGTATTTCTATGCCATTCTGATAAAGTATAGGACAAGCTTCTCCTACCCATGTTGTATTTATATAGAGCATTTAGCATTTTTTATGGAAACTCGTCAGGGTCGCTGTCTTTTTATTTTAAGTGATTTCAACATTTCTAAATGTAATCTTTTCCAGTAGTGGCATAGTTGGTTCTGGCATAGTGGAAGCACACGCGGTTCCCATTTGTTGAAGTCTTGAGTTAGATTTCTAGTTTTTTCAATATAAATATAATATATAGTATAATATATGTCGTTCTTTTATATTTTTCCAGCATACACACGTTTCTTACATAGAGAAGACTGACATCTAGGACCCAGCAACGTTTCCAAGGTCAAAACAACAGAGTCCATCATACACACTTTGCATTTGTAGAGACGCTGACATGTTGGACCCAGCAGAGACCTTATATAGATGTTGCATCGAGCAATCAATGTTTCATTTATAGAGAGGCTGGTATGTGGGACCCAGTAGCGCGACCTTATACAGATGTTGCATCGAGCAACGTTGCCAGTTCGAAACAGGGAGGCGCGAGCGAGAAAAAAGTTCAGCATGCACACGTTTCTCATAATGAGAGGTTGAAATGGGGGACCTAGCAGCATGAGCAAACGGCAGATTCGTCGAGCAACTCTATCTAGTTCGGAACAGGGTAGCGCTAGAGAAGAAGAAAATTCTATCATACCCATGATTCTTCTAATGTGAGGTTGACATAAGGGACCCACCATCCTGAATAAACGGCTGATACAGCAAGCAACGCTATCAAGTTCGGAACACGAAGGCGCGGCCGAGGGTAAAAATCCATCGTACACATGTTTCTCCTAATGAGAGGATGACATGTGGGGCCCAGCACCGTGATTAAACGGTAGATGCATCAAACATCGCTATCAAGTTCGAAACAGGGTAGCACGAGCCAAGGAAAAAAATCCATCATACACACGTTTCTTCTAATGAGAGGATGACATGTGGGGCTCAGGAGGTTGGTTAAACGGTAGATACGTCGAGCAGCACTATAAACTCGGAACGGGGTAGCGCTAACAAAGGAAAAAAATCCATCATACACATGTTTCTTCTAATGAGAGGATGACATGTGGGTCCCAGGAGGTTGATTAGACGGTAGATGCATCAAGCAGCGCTATCAACTTAGGAACAGGGTAGCGCGAGCGAAGGAAAAAATTCCATCATACACACGATCCTTCTAATGAGAGGCTGACATGTGGGACCTAGCAGCCTGACTAAATGGCAGACGCCTCGAGCTACGTTATTGAGTTCAAATCCAGGAGGCGCGACCAAAAAGTATGGTCCACTAGAGACACTGACGTCTGTAACCCACACGCCTCAAAATACTTCGGCGACTCAACATCGCGCGAGGAAACGAAAATCATGCTTATGCCACGCGCTGGCTGAGCTTCCTCCACATTTTTAGCAGATACGTCATAGTAGAGGGCCGCGAAACCGGAAAAAAAGTTTTCCATCGGCCACGGTCGAGCCGAGAATTTTGTCGCGGAAGACGCGCCTTCTACGACGACTGTCAGACCAATTCGTTGCGGAAGGAACTTTTCTTGTAGTGATGGTTCGTTGCATGGAAAAAAAATCTACCGCAAGAACAAACAAAACCAAGATCCAATCTATGGAAAATTCAAGATCTAATCTACGAGGTAAGTGCAACGAGATAGATGAGAACTAACCCTCGAAGATCCAAAGCGTTGATGTAGTCGATCACTTTCCGATCTCAAGATCACGTTGATGATCCTTCTGGTGCCCCGTTCCTCTAGCGCTTCCGCACTCGGTCACACGTACGGAGTCGATGAAGACCTTCCTCTCCCTATTATAGCGGGCAGCAGAGGTAGTAGATCCCCTCGGAATCCCAACAGCACGACAGCGTGGTGGTGGTGGTGGAGGAGAAATCCTGCAGGGCTTCGCCTAAGCCGGAGCAGGAAGAAGGAGGAGGGGGGAGGTGGCGGCTGGGGTTTGGGGATGGGAAAGGGGGACGGCCACCCCTCCCCTCTATTTATAGAGGGAGGGTGTGGATAGGGTTGCCCCCTGGTCCCACCTCCTCCTAGGTTCGGTGCATGGGGAGGGGGGAGTTTCCTTCCCCCCAAGTCATATCCCCTATTTTCTAGGAATTTATTCGTATCCCTTTGGGGCTAGCTAGTTAGGCTTCTTGGGACTGGTGCGTCTGGCCCATGGGCCCCTGCAACATTCCCTCATCGCATGTGTCCCCTCATGGGGTGGTGGTCCCACAGGTGGCCCTCTAGAACATTTTAGAAGCTCCAGTCAAAATACCGAGAACTTTTCCGAACCCCAGAAGATGACTTCCTTTATATGAATTTTATTCTCCAAACCTTTCCGGAACTCCTCGTGATGTCCTAGATCCAATCCGAGTCTCCGAACAACATTCGGTCTCCAACTCATATTCCATATCTACTTAAACAACATCGAACCTTAAGTGTGTCACCCTACGGTTCATGAACTATGCGGACATGACCGAGACACCTCTATGATAAATAACCAATAGCAGGACCTGGAGATCCATAATGGCTCCCACATATTCAATGATAACTTTGTGATCGAAAGAACCATTCACATACCATATTGATTCCCTTTGTCGTGTGATACTCTACTTATCCGAGGTTTGATCATCGGTATCTCCATACCTAGTTCAACCTCATTACTGATAAGTAATCTTTACTCGTACCGTGATATGACAGCCCTTGTGACCTAGTCACATGCTTGAAAGCCAATTGGATGGCATTCCACCGAGAGGGTCCAGAGTATATATATCCGTCATTAGGATGAAAAATCCCATTCTTGATCCATGCGCTTCAACACATACTTTCAGAATACCTAATGCCACCTTTATAACCACCCAGTTACGAAGTGACGTTTGATGTCATCAAAGCACTCATCCGGTGATGGTGATTAACATGATCTCATGGTCGAAGGATTAGGTTACTATGTATTTGAAAGCTTGTAGCAAAACAAACTTCATGACTTGATCTTATGTTATGCTTACTATGGGTGTGTGTCCATCACATCATTCTCCTAATGACATGATCTTGTTATTAATAACATTCAATGTCCATGATCAGAAAACCATGATTATCTATTAATCAACAAGCTAGTCTTAACAAGAGGCTTACTAGGGACTCTTTTACATTTACAAAACACACAAGTATTAGTGTTTCCTATTAATACAACTAGTCATTAACCTGTGCATCCGCACGGGCAAGCAACTTTTGTAACGGTTATACAAATACAAAAAATTTAAAACTTAACTTTAAGAAGATATTATTATGTTAGAGTTGATATAACAAATCATGTGAACATGAAGACATAAATTACCTTTTATGACCATGCCATTTGAATAGTAGAACTCCACCATAAGCAACATGCATACTTAGCTCTAGTTCATCATTAAGGTCCAATTCCAGTAGTAATACCTGCCTAAACAACGGTTAAAAATCTAGAAAAAACTAAACTCCACAATATAGCATAGCATGTGAGCACAACTTATAAATGTATATGCGTATTTCTCTATTTTTTTAGAAGCTTCAGCTGCACAACTAATCATGTAGAGAACCTGATTATACATAGGAAGAGAGCGATAATGCATGCTTTGAAATTTGATTTTTATGAAAAGATCAATACAATCTGAAATATGTGCAGTTATCTTAGTAGTATAAATAAGATAACACAGAGAATGTACATGAATAATATAATAATTTATGTAACCTTGTATCTTTCTCAATAGTTTCTTTTAAGATCAACTATAGTTAAGGAGTTTTGAAAAAACATTGCATTATGCCAACAATTTTAGTAGGAATGTCTATGCCAAAAGAAGAGATTTACATCGACATATAATGAATTTAAATTTGGAATAGAGTTTACGGACGATATGGACTCATGGATGAGTAACTAGTCTGACCATGCAGGGTCCATGGTAAAACAAATTACATTACCCGTATCTATATGTTGGAAGGATCTGTAGCATACACCTAATTATGAAATAGCCACCTTAACAGAAATTTTAAACCTTGAAATTTGATGCACTAACAGTAGAGAGTTGTACTTCACAAAGCTTACATTTGCAAGGAATTAATGATCTGGAAGTTTAACTAAGCGGCATGAGCAACGCTACAAAATTAAACTAATCAGTGGAGGGAACTGTAGCAGACAATATGCAAAAAAAATATACTCCCTTCATCTCAAAATAGATGTCACAGGTTTATCAAATTTTGGATGAATCTATATACTAAATAGTGTCTAGATTTATCCAAACTTTGACAAATCCGGGACATCTATTTTGAGACGGAGGAAGTATAATATATGTAAGACATATTAGAATTAGAATAAAGGGTAAATGTAAAAAAAAATAGCAAATCTAAGTAATCTCAGAGAGACGACCATAAGTTGGAGGAATAAATTAATATGGTAGCTGCATAACGCAATCTTTATTTTCATTTTTCTCTCTAATAGGCAGCAAGCCTTTTATATGAAATATAAACTAAACTGGAGGTTGTTTGGTCTTTCGTATCACATCACTAAGGCAAAAATATAAATTATCCACATCCTTGCGTAGAAAAGTGTCAAGGTTTATATTTATATACTCATACGCCTCAAGATCTGATTTTTATTGAAGAAAATCAAGCTTTTCTTAGCTCTCGCGTTCTTCAGGTTTCTTCTATCTTGGCATTGAAATAGAAAATAATTTATCATCTGAAGCATTTCATAACCTTGAACTAATGCTACATAAATTTACATATTTTACTCTTTTTCACTATTATCACATATGACTCAACTAAATCCACACCCCTAAAATTTTAAATCACACTGTTGCGCTAACACGGACCCATATGAGTTATGAGTTGCTTGTATTGTCAGATTAAAAAAATGAAGTTGCTTCTCTTGTCTCGTATTACTAACTTTCCTGCCGCAACAAAAAGAGAAAGATAATTATTTCTTAGTTCTTAGTAAGATTGATTTCACAACTAAGAGAATGGAAAATATATGGGACAATTGGAAAGGAGAAGCGGCGAGTAGTTACCCTATTTGCTGACAGTATCTCCCCTGCCCTTGCCATGTGCCAACATATTCCGCTTGTGATTCTTTGACAGTAGACCTGAACTTTATCCATCTGACAGTAGAACTGAATTTTATCCATCTGATGTACCATATCGGAATTGGCTGTGGCAAATTGAAAGGAGTGCTCTGCAGGATAGGAGGAACGGGCGATATGGAAAAGCCGAGGCGAGTGCAGGCTTCAGAGACACGTCCAATAATTTAATTTAGAACGCTGCTTCCCTGTAACTTCAAGACACATCCTCTGATTGATCGATCCTGCATGTATGCAACTTTTTCCTAGCTTCCCTAGATGATAATTGAATTATTTTGGTATCAATTTCTTCCTTGCAGCAGACCGGGTACGCTAAGATTACATAGCCTACACGCAGTAATCTCTCTCTAAATCAATCTTTGCAGCTTCTCACCTTATCCAAAGTTCCAAACTTCAGATTTTAAAATAGCACGAAGATCCAATTCCAACCTTCCACTACGGAGCAACCATCTCAAGGCAACCGAGTGTAATATTTGAATTATTGAGAACCTAGATTTGGGAAATAAGAGACACAAAGCAAGAGGTACCTGAGCGATTGTAGAGGAAGCGTAGACGTAAGTTGCTCTGTCTTGCTATTTGCTAAACTTGCAGGCATCTATAGAGGTCTCCATACTCTGAAAAAAAATATTCTTGAGCCTCTCATAAGGGTAGCATCACCATGGTCTCTTTGAATTCCCTCTATAACAGCCTCTGTTCCTATAATAATCTCAAAACGAATATATCTACAAATCTGATGTACCTTTCCGTTGCTTGAGAGAAGAGGGCATGTAGCATACCTGTTTGGCAACCAAGGGAAGATGCTTGGTCAACGCTCCGACGGACAGCTGCGTGAATTTGACGTCGGGATGATGCAATATTTGGTCATCTCGCTACTTGGGCCGCCATGAACAGCGAAGCACAGGATGTTCAAACATGTCGTTCTTTTTTTGAGACGGGAGAAGGAAGGAGAGTTAGGCCTCGACATGTTAGGTGGAGGCTGTGGTGGAATAAGGGACGCAAGTTTTCTACTTAATCTAACGGCTACAGAAGAATTGACAACTAATCCGATGGACTGCATTTGCTAATCTCTAGGATTAACGTGGAGCCTTGTACGGTGCCTCCAATTAGTAAATATAAGATATAAGATATAAGATTATAGCATACAATGTAAAGATTTATCATAAACACAAAGATATAATAATAACCACTTTATTATTGTCTCTTGGCCATATCTCCAATAGTTACACGTATCACCAAGATTTGATCTGAGTAGTTACAACTGTATGATTTTTTGTTTTCTATGCAACGAACCCCATCAGTGGTATCAGAGCTATATCTATGCATAGATGCTTTGTACGGTTAGAACACATATGAATATGTGGGTGCTTATGATTGTTGATGGCTCTAAAATATAGCCATCCACGTCCACATTTAAACTGGATATTATTCATATTTTTGATGAAATATCGCTCAAAACCCTGCCACTAATGCCTAATAATCAAAGGGGTATGCAATCCTTTCTTTCTATTTTTCCTTGCACAAATAATGATGTTTGATGTTGAGGATCACTATATTAAAGTCAAAGATACGATATTTCCAACAACTATAAGAAACCAGGAGTCGTGGGTCGGAGGCAGACGCTTTAACGACCAACTCTATGACAAGAACAAAATTCTGGCCGTATAGTTCCGGTCGTATACTTGCCATTGATGCTGCTAGGTCAAACAGAACAACTTTCGTGAAGGGACCCCTATATAAAGAGGCCTCGGTCGACGAGAAACAGGCCGCTCCAGAGACCATCGGCCACCTCCAGATCTCCATACACAACATCGACGAGCCGCCGGAGGAATAGACTTAGATCTAATCTCTCCACCACCATAGCCATATTCCACCACTTGTAATAGTAGATCTCTTCTTCGATTGGCGACATTTTAAGACTATTTGCTATCAATCTCATGATTTTCGCTACAATGTTTATGATCTTTGATCTCATCTCTATGTGTGAGTAATTCTCCTTGGGCTAGGGGCTTCGGCCTAGCCATGTAGCTTTTTGTTCATGTTATTTATCATAGATGGGATAATGTATTAGGTTGTATGACATGATGATTATTGTATCCTCTCTTGCCTCAATCTAAGGAGTTGTCAAGTACCCAAGACCCCGAGGCTTGAGCCGGGTATAGGGAGTATGAGTAATGACTAATCTGCAGGTTGGGAACCCCAGTGATAGAAGGGGTAGTACGGCTATATGTGAGAGATTTACTTGGGATTAACAGTGATGTCACTATGCATATCATTAGTTCTCTTTCTTCTATGGATGGGACTAGTAGGTTATTGCTATAAGCGGTTGCAGAGGGAATAGCAATTATGGATGCACTGCCCACATATAATTTATCTTGCTCTAACAATTACATGCATACTTTATTTTTATCTTTTATTCCCATCAGATGTTTTGCATAGCTACTGGTGAAACCGAACGCCCTATGCCCCCTCTCTCCATCATCGACAACAATAGAAATATGCAAACTCTTGGTCAGGTAAAAACACAAAAGGAATTCTAAAACTCCAGAAGGTCCGTTAAAGTAACTTCACTACGCATCTGCTTCCCGAGGATTCAATAAACCTAGGTCTACTAGGGAAAAGGAAGCTATACTACATCTGTAATCCGGATCGAAGGTATCAACCCTTTTTCTGGCGCCGTTGCCGGGGACGCAATAGCTACCCTGGTGAGGTTAGTAGGAACCTCGCTAGTTTTAATTCTTGGTTTTAATTTTTAGTTTGCCTTCAGTCTTTACTTGAAAAACCAAAAAAATAGTTAGTCTTTAATTTCTTGCTTTTACTATTATAAGTCTTTATTTAAGAAAACCCAAAAACATAGGAACTATGGCTGAAAAGAAGCTTGGGGAGTTTGCTACTCCCATCAATGATTATTTGTGTACTCCTATTACTCATCCAGCAATTGCTACTAATGACTATGAAATTAATCCCCATTATTTAAGTTTGGTTCAACATAATCAATTTGGAGGCTCTGTTGTTGAGGACGCAAGTATGCACTTGAATACTTTCACTGAAATATGTGATATGATGCGCATAAAAGATGTTGACCCCGATGCGGTCAAATTGTGTTTATTTCTTTTCTCTCTTAGAGGAAGAGCAAAAGAATGGTTGCTAGCTTTTCCTAAAAATACTATTACATCATGGGTGGAATGTACTTCTTTATTCATGACTAAATTTTTCCCACCTACAAAGACTATGCAACTAAGATCTAATATTACTGGTTTTAGACAGGAAGGGTGTGAGCCACTAGCGCTTGCATGGGAGAGGATGAAAGAATGCTTAAGAAACTGTCCCAGACATGGGATGGAAGATTGGTTAATCTCCATTTATTTTATAATGCTCTTAATCATGTGTCTAAGTCTATGCTTGATACTGCAGCTGGAGGAAATTCATGGGTAAACATATTACTGAAGCAAAGCAGCTGCTAGACAATATGCAAGACAAACATGCCCAATGGCATGTGGAAAGATCAAACACAAAGAAGGTGAACTCCGTCTCACCACAAGAAAATGAAGAACTCAATGCTAAGTTGGATGAGTTCATATTAGCCGTAAAAGGTAAGGAAACCCAGGTAAGAGCTATCCCAGAAACAAATATTGAAGAAATATACTTCATAGCTCGTAATGATTATAACCCTGCTTGGAAGAAGAATTATAATTCTAATTTTCAGAAACATTATTCTAATCCTACAGGTAACTCTAATAATAATATGGGAACTAGTAATGTTAGTCTCCAAGAAACACCTAAGTCTTTTATAGACTCACAAAATGAACAAAACAATATACTTGTTTAAATAACGGAGAACCATGATGCTATTCTTGGTAAATTATCTAACCAAGTTGTAAGTTTGAGGAATGATTTGCAGGCCCTCCAAGCAAGAACGAGGATTGTTGAGGCACAACTAGGTAAGATAACCGAGAGTCAAACTCTCATTCCAGCTAAATTTGCAGGTAAAGTTGAGCCCAATCCTGTTGAAGACCTCAAAATGATGAGAATCCAAAGAGAGGAGCCTGAAGAACTTGATTATAGTAATGCTCCTTCACCAAGTTACACTGTTGAAGATCTTGTAAAAAGGATCGACATTAAGATTCCGGTAAGTGAAGGAAATGAGGAAGCTATGTACCAACACTTTGTTAATCATGTAGCAATAAAGGTACGTGAGCTTGAGGAAGAATATAAGCAAATAGCTAAAAAATTACCTGTAAAGCTTGATGATATATTTGAGCCTACTACTAAGATTAAGATTGGGACCAATGAGATAGATGCACTTTGTGATCTAGGTGCAAGCGTCTCAACGATTCCAAAACATATTTTTAATAAGTTAAATCATGGCTATTTTGAGATCACCGAGTTAAAATTGCATCTAGTAGATTCTACCTACAAAAAAGTTGTAGGAATTAACGATAATACTATAGTATATATTAAAGGTTGTCTTGATCTTATTGATTTTGTTATTGTTGACATGCCCGAAGATGCTACTGCTCCTATTATATATATAAGTCGTCCTTTCTTAAGAACTATTAAGGCTTTGATTAATCTACATGAAGAGAACGTGAATCTTCAATTGCCTTCGTGGGATCCTTTTTTATTCATTTCCTCAGGAAGAAGAAAGTCAAACATGATGAAAAGGAGGCCATCACTTTGAAGGCCAACTATTTCAAAGTGGGTGTTCCACTCATCTGGCCTAAGTGAGCAATATTGAGGTTAATCTATTGACCATAAAAGAGCGCTTAATGGGAGGCAACCCATGTAAAATAAAGGTTTGATTTAAGTTTTAAGTTTTAGTTTTAGTTTATATTTAAGAGTGATAGAAAACTCCAATTGAGGAGAAGAAGTTCGGTAGTACTAAAAATCCTGCTTTATATATGTTGTTGTTGGTCGACAATATTGAAGGGAATATGCCCGAGAGGCAATAATAAAGTGGTTATTATCTTATTCCATGTTTATGATAAATGTTTATTGTGCATGCTATAATTTTATTGATCGGAAACGTCAATACATGTGTGTTTAATAAACAAAAAGGGTTCCTAGATATGCCTCTCTTATAGACTAGCTCGTTGATTAACAAGATGATCAAGGTTTCCTGATCATGGACATTGGATGTTGTTAATAACAAGGTCACAACATTGGTGGAATGATGTGATGAACATTCATCCGAAGTATAGCATTACGATCAAGTCATTATGTTTATATTCCTATAACACCATACGAAGTAATCTTAGTCCTTAGACCATGAGATCATGTTAATTGCTAACACCGGAAGAGTATCTTGATAACATCAAACGTCAAGCCGTAACAGGGTGACTATAAAGATGGGTTTAGTGCTACGAAGGTGTTATGTTGAGGCTCATGGATCAAGAGTGGAATTTGTCAATCCGGATGACGGATAGATATACTCTGGGCCCTCTCGGTGATATCACATTAAGATAGCTTGCAAGCAAGTGATGTGATCACTAGAATGTTATATCACGGAAACGAGAAAAGAGTGCATGTCGGTAACGAGATCAAACTAGGTATGGAGATACCGATGATCAAATCTCAGACATGTAATATATCGCGAGACAAAGGGATTTAGTTACAAGTGTTAAAGGTTCTCACGATCACAGAAGTCATTGTTTAATGTGTAGGAGTCAGTACGGATCTCCAGGTCCCGCTGCTGATTATTGATTGGAGAGGGGTCTCGATCATGTCTGCATTATTTGCGAACCGTAGGGTGACAAACTTAAGGGATACCGACACCATTTGGAGCAAATATGTTTCAGATAAAGATTTAAGAAAGCGCTGGAATTATTTCAATAGACACCGAAACTGTTTTGGGTGAAATTGCTGAAATTGGTTCTACATGTAATATTGAAATGTTGCAGGGGGGTTTTATGTGAATGTTTGTTAATTAAAGTAATTAACAAAATTCTGAATAAAAATAATAAAAGAGTTTTATTAAATGAGAGAGCATTAAATTTCTCCAAATTTAATGCATTTAAAGTGGACACTTTAAAAGGGAATGTGAAGAGGCATTTTAATGTGGAGGGGTTACCACCACATGAATGGAGGAGGTGAAGAGACACCTCCTCCATGCGCCGGCCATGAAGGAGGGGCACCCCCTCCTCCTATAAAAGGCCATCCTCTCCTCACTTCTCAAACACACCTCCTTGTGAAGGATCTCTCTCCCCCTCGAGTATTATTCCCATGGTCTCGGATTAGCGAGATACATGTTCCCGATGGCTTTATCTGGAAAGGAGTTGCTGCTTCCGCTGCTTTGCTGGAACGAGGGACGGAGGTTGTCGGGGTACCGGACGTGTGTGCGATCACAGATGCACCGCTGCTTTGCGGTGCTGGACTTGGTGGTGCTAGAGCTGGATCTAATGGACGTACTGGAGTCGGACCTGCTGGACTTCCTCACGATCTTGAGATCGGCAAGTGTACGACTACATCAACCACGAGTTCCTACTCGTTAACAAAAGTCATTGTCTTCGAGGGTAAGTTCTCGTTGGATGTATGTCCACCCATTGCTTTGTACCTAGTAGATAGATCTTGGCGTGTAGTTCACACCGTAGGAAAATTTTTGTTTTCTATGATGCGGACCCAACAGTGGTATCAGAGCCTAATCTATGCGTAGGTGCTTTGCACGGGTAGTACACATATGTTTATATGTGGGCGATGATGATCATGTTATTGCATCTTCTATGTATTTTGGATATTGGTGGCATAGTGGGATGAAGCGGCCCAGACCAACCTTACATGTCATCGTACATGAGACCGGTTCCACGACTGACATGCAACTTGTTTTGCATAAGTGGCTGGCGGGTGTCTGTCTCTCCTACTATAGTCAATATATGATTTACAACGAGTTGCTAATAACTTGGTTATCCTCGTTGTGGTTCATGTTCGTAGGTAAGAACGGTTCTATCTCCGAAAGACCTAAGCCACATAAAACTTGCAATTGATAAATTAGAGGCATCTAGTTTAGATCGTTGCTGGGCTAGTGTCTTGATATGGTATTATTGTAAGTAGATGTATGATAGATACTCTTACAACACACTCAACGTGTAAGTTCCATAGACCTTGGCCTTACACACAAAGGAATAATAGAGATCATACCACGATGCAAATGATAGAGATCAAATGCATGGACCATATCATCTCACTTTACACATTAGATGTTACCATCTTATACTGCTAGTTTGGCGCTTTCTATAGTATTGTAAGATGATCCCTCATTTAGATATCAAGATAAAAATTTGTTCTTCCTTAAGTATGCATGGGTGTACTCGACTCTACGCTTTCATACAAACGGGTGTAAGACAGTTTTACACATGCGAGTACTAAGGTTCTTGCTTGGCGAGCCTAGCATGTATAGACATGGCCTCGGAACACGTACCGAAAGGTTAAGCATGAGTCATATAGTTGATATGATGCCCATATAGATTTTCGCCTTTGAAGCTACATCAACTCACGTGATGATCGGACTTGGTGTAGCGGATTTGGTTCATGTAATCACCAAAAAGGCACGAGGGATGTCGTTTTTGAGTGGGAGTTCATTTCTAATTTGGATTAGTCGAACCAAATTTGTCATAAATTAAATCAAAGTGAATTTGCATAGTTTGTTGTAGTCATTGGCATTCGTTTTCTACCTTATGCTTAGTTTTTATTTGAGATAATAGAACTATAGAATTCTAGATATTTACTTTACGAACTGGTATCGTATTGTTTTGAATGTCAATTTAAACTTTATAAGTCCTATTGCAAACTTTCAGAAAACTCTATTTACTCCATGAAGTTTAATAAGTAGTATTAAATCAAGAGTAAGAATTCCAATGTTAGTATCTAAAGTATCATGTTTGCCTCCATGATTATTGATATTCAAAAGTTGAATTAATATCAAGATTATATTGGAGCTGAAAATTGTTTCAGAAATCATCATGTGTGAAAGATATTGTGATATCTAAAACAATGTTTTTGGTTGCATTATGATAGAGTATAATTTAGAAAAATACATGTTCTCATATTGTATGAGAATTTGTGAAGGTTGGAGACGCTAAGCGTCCTAATCTACCAAAAAGGTTTTGGGAACTGATATTATACTCGCGATTCTTCCTTATAGGCTATAGTAGCTTGATCATGAAAGTTGTCATGATAAGGATGAATAGAAGATGTAAGTAAAATGTTTACTACACTAATAGATTACTAAAGAATGGATTTTTGAAAGAATGCCAAACATTTGATGATGGTGATCCACTTCAAAGTGCAAGTCCAAAGGTATTAGTACTTGACTATATACAAGCTTTGTACCATGTGTCATGTTGATGACACCACTATTGATGTTGATAGATTCTTTTAAAAGAAAAGGAATTGCTGAAAGAGAATCTATAAAATATTTGGCATAAAATAAAAGGTTGGAGATGTCCAACTTAGGTATATAGAAGATATACATGTTATGGTTGTATTCCTTGCTTGTTAAACAATGTGGCTCTTAGGTATTGGATAACTGTATTGGATACCGAATTGGTTGGTATGAAGTGTCATACAGGACAACGCAATTCATGAACTACAATGGCCTAAGTAACTAGCAAGAGAATGAGTGATGATGTTCATCAAAAACAAATAAAGTGTTATTGTGTTTTTTTTTGTCGTCAACCCTAGCCTTCAAGATTTGTTTTAATAATTGTTATTTTGTTCCGGTATTACGAGAACATTGGTTGTTCAAATAATTACCGTATTCCATAAAGGATGGATGAAATTTTACAAGTCTAGTGGGAGAAATTACATCCATAAACACTATTGCTAAAATGTCGCAAGACAAATGATTGAAAGATCACTTATGAAGTGACATCGCTGTTTAAATTATATTTGAAAGAAAACATGAAGAAACTCCATGTTGTTGGAATTTTAGAGTCTTTGATTTTGATCAATTGACGCATGTGAGACTTTCCTTGAGATAATTGAAACTCCGTTCATAGGCCAAAGAGGAACGGATGACTAGCTTATTGGAAATTGTGCATGCTGATGTGCATAGTCCATTATGTGTAGCCATAGGCGATGGATCTTTTTGCTTCATATGCTTTCTCTGAAAATTTGAGTGAATATATCTGTATATTTACTTAATAAGGAAGAAGTATGAAACATTTGAAAATTGTTCAAAGACTTTCAAGGTGAAGTGGAAAATCATTGACAAGAAAATAAAGAGTTTATGATTCGATCATAAAGGAAGATATTTGAGTTACATGTTTAGCAAAAACACCTAAGACTTGAGGAATTGTTCCATGATTTGTGTTTTCCCAATAAACCATAGGGGTATGGCATATTCGAGAGATGAAATCAAACCATGTTTGACATGGTAAGATCAAAGGTGTCATTTATAAAACTGCCATTATGTTTTAAAGATTGAAGCTTTAGAGACTACCTCTTTTACACTGAAAAGAGCACCATCGTGATCCGTTGAAATGACACCATATAAGTTATGGTTTGGGATAAAACCCGAATTGTCTTTTCTTAAATTTTAGTATGCTATGCATAAGTAAAATGTTTACAACCAAAGTCGGATAAGCACGTCTTTGTAGGTTATCCCAAAGAATTTGTTGGCAATTTCTCCATAACACTGAGGAGAAAAGAGTTTGACTTGGAACGTCAAGTTTCTTGAGAAGGAATTGTGCGCGAAAAGTTAAGTGGGAGGACAATAGAACTTTGATAAGGTTGTTGAACCTTAGCTATATGTGCTAAGTAGCGCAGCACCGGAAGTGTCCCGGTGGCGTCCACAATGCTCATGGCTCCCGTGATTACAAAAGGTGTGATCTCGGAGATTAGAGTTCCTATAGAACCGAGTGGGTCGGTAAGAATCAAATAGTAAGATTTGATAAGCAAGTCGTTATTGTTTTGACAATGATGAACTGACTACATGCAAAGAAGCGATGATGGGCCCTGACTCCATAAAATGACTAGAAGTCATAGAATCCGTGATAGTATCCATACACGAGAAATCGAGTTTCTGAACTTGGAAGACCCTCCGGAAAGGCGTGAAGCCTATCGGTCGTGTTTGGATCTATAAAGAAATAAGACATGGATGTTTAACATCTATGAAATAGTCGACATGTCGGAAAGAAGTTTACGACAATGTTCAAGGAGTTGACTATGACAAGATTTGATCTTTCATAGCGATATATAGTCTTGACGGATTAATGTAGCAACCACTACATATAATTTGGTATATGGTAGTTGAATAAACAAAACAATGTTCTTCTAATAGAACGGTTACCTAGGACATGTACATGACATGGTCCGAAGGGTTTTGTTAATTCAAAGGGTGCTAAAAGGACATGCAAACTTCAATAGTTGAAGTAAGCATAGCGGAGTTGGAATCTTCACCATGATGAAACTGTTAAAAGAGTTTAATTTCATCGGAGATGATGAAGATGCTTGCATTTGCAAGAAATTAAGTGGGAGCGCTGAGACATATTTCTAATGCATTATGTACAGGACATATTGTTGATTGGAAATGATGTATCTTGTATTGACACAAGTTATGAATTTCATTAAAATAAGATTTCGATGAAAAACTTGGGCAAACCCGGAATATTTGGCATCAATATCTATATGGATAGATTAAGGTGCAAATATGGTTGTGCCAGACATACATATATGAGATATTTAAAGGGTTCAAATATGGAAAAAACAAGAAAGGTTCTTGCTGCATGGAAAGAATTGTATCAAGATTCAAGTGTTTCAACACTTGGTGAGTAAAATCACATTAAGATTTTGATCGATTATACCATGATATGTATATATCCAGAATGTCCTATGCTCTAAATGTTATGAGCATATACCAGAGTGATTCATAAGATGATCATTGGACAATAGTAAAGATATTCTTATGAGCTTTGGAAGAACTAAGAATATATCATGTATAAGTGATAAATAGTTAAAGGTAGTTCATTGTAAAGTGTTACATTGATACTAATTTTGTCACAAGATACAAATTAAATTTATCTCAATTTATACTATGGGTGGCACAATGTAATGGAAAGGATGTTCCATGATGGATTTGGATGAGTTCCAAAGTTGAGACATTGTGACGGATACTACAACAAAATGCCAAGTATATAACTGCTATAGTAGCAGCAAAGGAGGGCATTTGTGTTAAGTAGTTTGTTATCAAACTAGGTGTGGTTCAAAGTGGGTTAATACTATGAATATATATTATCTAACAATAATATCAACATATTTTGAGCCGAACGAACTAAAGGCCTCACCAAAGGACCAAATTTATACAATGCCATCTCATTTGAGAATGAGTGATGCGTAGAGACGCAAAGACATGCAAATACACACGGACCTGAAACTGTCAGATCCGGAGATTATGTTAACCACTAGCAATCGCGTATATGCAACACCAGAAAGCCATAGGTGTTCAATACACAAAGTTTTTCAAACTAGATTATTGACTCTAGTGCAAGTGGGAGACTGAAGGGAATATGTCCAAGAGGCAATAATAAAGTGGTTATTATCTTATTCCATGTTTATGATAAATGTTTATTTTGCATGCTATAATTGTATTGATTGGAAACGTCAATACATGTGTGTTTAATAAACAAAGTTCCTAGTTATGCCTCTCTTATAGACTAGCTCGTTGATTAACAAGATGATCAAGGTTTCCTGATCATGGACATTGGATGTTGTTAATAACGAGGTCACAACATTGGTGGAATGATGTGATGAACATTCATCCGAAGTATAGCATTACGATCAAGTCATTATGTTTATATTGCTATAACACCATACGAAGTAATCTTAGTCCTTAGACCATGAGATCATGTTAATTGCTAACACCGGAAGAGTATCTTGATAACATCAAACGTCACACCGTAACAGCGTGACTATAAAGATGGGTTCAGTGCTACGAAGGTGTTATGTTGAGGCTCATGGATCAAGAGTGGAATTTGTCAATCCCGATGACGGATAGATATACTCTAGGCCCTCTCGGTGATATCACATTAAGATAGCTTGCAAGCAAGTGATGTGATCACTAGAATGTTATATCACGGTAACGAGATCAAACTAGGTATGGAGATACCGATGATCGAATCTCGAACATGTAATATATCGCGAGACAAAGGGATTTAGTTACAAGCGTTAAAGGTTCTCACGGTCACAGAAGTCATCGTTGAATGTGTAGGAGTCAGTACGGATCTCCAGGTCCCGCTACTGATTATTGATTGGAGAGGGGGCTCGATCATGTCTGCATTATTCGTGAACCGTAGGGTGACACACTTAAGGGATACCGACACCATTTGGAGCAAATATGTTTCAGACAAAGATTTAAGAAAGCGCTGGAATTATTTCAATAGACACCGGAATTGTTTCGGGTGAAATTGATGATATTGGTTCTGCATGTAATATTGAAATGTTGCAGGGGGTTTTATGTGAATGTTTGTTAATTAAAGTAATTAACAAAATTCTGAATAAAAATAATAAAAGAGTTTCATTAAATGAGAGAGCATTAAATTTGGAGAAATTTAATGCATTTAAAGTGGAGACTTTAAAAGGGAATGTGAAGAGGCATTTTAATGTGGAGTAGTTACCACCACATGAATGGAGGACGTGAAGAGACACCTCCTCCATGCGCCGTCCATGAAGGAGGGGCACCCCCCTCCTCCTATAAAAGGCCATCCTCTCCTCACTTCTCAAACACACCTCATTGTGAAGGATCTCTCTCCCCCTCTAGTATTATTCCCCATGGTCTCGGATTAGCGAGATACATGTTCCCGGTGGCTTTATCTGGAAAGGAGTTGCTTCTTCCGCTGCTTTGCTGAAGCGAGGGACTGAGGTTGTCGGGGTACCAGACGTGTGTGCGATCACGGATGCACCTCTGCTTTGCGGTGCTGGACTTGGTGGTGCTAGAGCTGGATCTGATGGACGTGCTGGAGCCGGACCTGCTGGACTTCCTCACGATCTTGAGATCGGCAAGTGTACTACTACATCAACCACGAGTTCCTACTCGTTAACAAAACTCGTTGTCTTCGAGGGTAAGTTCTCGTTGGATGTATGTCCACCCGTTGCTTTGTACCTAGTAGATAGATCTTGGCGTGTAGTTCACACCGTAGGAAAAATTTTGTTTTCTATGCTGCGGACCCAACAAATCTTTACTTCATTTTTCTGTGAAAAACAAGGTATTTCACTAAGTTACAAGATAAATTTTTTTTCGAAGAAACAGAATTTTTTTGATGCATACAGAAGCTTTAACGATCAACTATACAGCGGGAATAAAAATTCCGGTCGTATAGATATTTTTTCCATCAACAATTTTTCTTTCATATGTACTAACTATTTAACGACCAACTATACGGCGGGAATAAAATTTCTCGCCGTATAGCTCCGATCGTATAGATATCGATACTTTCGTACAAATTCTTTTCTAGGTACATACTGTTTTACAACTAACTATACGGCAGGAACATATTGTTTCGGCCGTATAGCTGCGTCGCCAGGTAGAAACCCTAAAATGTTGACAAAAGGCCAACTATACGGTAGGAACACAATGTTCTGCCCGTATAGTTGCGTCCGACCACAAAAATTCCACGGGAGGTACCTCCAACCCCAAAATTTCAATCCTTTTTCTTTCTTCTACCTCCAAAATCTCTCAAAACCTCAAGAGATCTTAACCTCTACTCAATTTCGTTCGATTTCCTCGCACACAAGTGATCTACGGTATATTTCTCCTCCGATCCTCCAATTACTTTTTGCAAATTCATCTTCGCTCTATTGTCATTATCAATCTAGGGTGAGACCTACTATGAACTAATTGTCATGATTCTCTTGCCTAGATTATTATTTTGAGGGAATAATTTAGTGTACTATGATGAGGAATATGTTATACTTATTATTGTTGGATCAAAAAGTTTTATTTTTGTCTTCCTTTATTGTTTTAGATGATGAACACAAGGAGCCAAACTCGTGCTCATGCTGCCGCTAGCGCTTCTCGGGCTATCACTCAAGAAAGCATGGGGATACGGTTTAGGGATGAGCTCCAACATGATCGCTTCAATAGGATCAAGAACCGCGAAGTGAAGGCAACCAAGTGGGCTTGTCCCATTATATTGAACCAACTCGGTATTTCTGATGACTTCAACTTACTTTGTAATAGAGCTAGCCTGCAAAACTTTGTGTACAACGATGTGCCTACTTATCGCTGGTTAACCATTGAATTCCTAAGTTCTTTGCAAAGCACCGTTAAACTATGGCAAGGAGAGGACATGATTCCTTTCCGACTTATGAACAACAAAACACTTTAACACTAGATGAATGGTGTGTATGTTTTAATTTCCCGAACAATGATGTTAATGCCTTACGTGCATCCTTTACTGGCTTAGACCCTTCCCCTACACAACATTATAATGGAATAAGTTTCACTACTAGAGTAAGCAAGGGGAAGAATATTCAACATCCTGCAATTCGCTATTTGTTCTATGTTATTGCTAACACCTTGTAAGCAAGGAACGAGTTCACAAGACTCAATGAGGAGGACATATTAGTCCTTGCAAAAGCTGCTTACACCAACTATGACTTTGAAGGGAATATGCCCGAGAGGCAATAATAAAGTGGTTATTATCTTATTACATGTTTATGTTAAATGTTTATTTTACATGCTCTAATTGTATTGATCGGAAACGTCAATACATGTGTGTTTAATAAACAAAAAGGGTTCCTAGTTATGCCTCTCTTATAGACTAGCTCGTTGATTAACAAGATGATCAAGGTTTCCTGATCATGGACATTGGATGTTGTTAATAACGAGGTCACAACATTGGTGGAATGATGTGATGAACATTCATCCAAACTATAGCATTACGATCAAAGTCATTATGTTTATATTGCTATAACACTATACGAAGTAATCTTTATCCTTAGACCATGAGATCATGTTAATTGCTAACACCGGAAGAGTATCTTGATAACATCAAACGTCACACCGTAACAGGGTGACTATAAAGATGGGTTCAGTGCTACGAAGGTGTTATGTTGAGGCTCATGGATCAAGAGTGGAATTTGTCAATCCCGATGATGGATAGATATACTCTGGGCCCTCTCGGTGATATCACATTAAGATAGCTTGCAAGCAAGTGATGCGATCACTAGAATGTTATATCACGGGAACGAGAAAAGAGTGCATGCAGTAACGAGATCAAACTAGGTATGGAGATACCGATGATCGAATCTCGGACATGTAATATATCGCAAGACAAAGGGATTTAGTTACAAGCATTAAAGTTTCTCACGATCAGAGAAGTCATCGTTGAATGTGTAGGAGTTAGTACCGATCTCCAGGTCCCGCTGCTGATTATTGATCGGAGAGGGGTCTCGATCATGTCCGCATTATTTGCGAACCGGAGGGTGACACACTTAAGGGATACCGACACCATTTGGAGCAAATATGTTTCAGATAAAGATTTTAAGAAAGCACTAGAATTATTTCAATAGACACCGAAACTGTTTCGGGTGAAATTGCTGAAATTGGTTCTACATGTAATATTGAAATGTTGCAGGGGGTTTTATGTGAATGTTTGTTAATTAAAGTAATTAACAAAATTATGAATAAAAATAATAAAAGAGTTTTATTAAATGAGAGAGCATTAAATTTGGAGATTTTTAATGCATTTAAAGTGGAGACTTTAAAAGGGAATGTGAAGAGGCATTTTAATGTGGAGGGGTTACCACCACATGAATAGAGGAGGTTACGAGACACCTTCTCCATGCGCCGGCCATGAAGGAGGGGCACCCCCCTCCTCCTATAAAAGGCCACCCTCTCCTCACTTCTCAAACACACCTCCTTGTGAAGGATCTCTCTCTCCCTCTAGTATTATTCCCCCATGGTCTCAGATTAGCGAGATACATGTTCCTGGTGGCTTTATCTGGAAAGGAGTTGCTGCTTCCGCTACTTTGCTAGAGCGAGGGACGGAGGTTGTCGGGGTACCGGACGTGTGTGCAATCACAGATGCACCGCTACTTTGCGGTGCTGGACTTGGAGCTGCTGGAGCTGGATCTGATGGACGTGCTGGAGCCGGACCTGCTGGACTTCCTCACGATCTTGAGCTCGGCAAGTGTACAACTACATCAACCACGAGTTCCTACTCGTTAACAAAGCTCGTTGTCTTCGAGGGTAAGTTCTCATTGGATGTATGTCCACCCGTTGCTTTGTACCTAGTAGATAGATCTTGGCGTGTAGTTCGCATCGTAGGAAATTTTTTGTTTTCTAGGTTGCGGACCCAATAGTGCTATCAGAGCCTGATCTATGCGTAGGTTCTTTGCACGGGTAGTACACATATGTTTATATGTGGGCGATGATGATCATGTTATTGCATCTTCTATGTATTTTGGATATTGGTGGCATAGTGGGATGAAGCAGCCCAGACCAACGTTACATGTCATCGTACATGAGACCGTTTCCACGACTGACATGCAACTAGTTTTGCATAAGTGGCTGGCGGGTGTTTGTCTCTCCTACTATAGTCAATATCTGATTTACAACGAGTTGCTAATAACTTGGTTATCCTCGTTATGGTTCATGTTTGTAGGTATGAACGGTTCTATCTCCAAAAGCCCTAAGCCACGTGAAACTTGCAATTGATAAATTAGAGGCGTCTAGTTTAGATCGTTGCTGGGCTAGTGTCTTGATATGGTATTGTTGTAAGTAGATGTATGATAGATACTCTTACAACACACTCAACGTGTAAGTTCCATAGACCTTGGCCTTACACACAAAGGAATGATAGAGATCATACCACGATGCAAGTGATAGATATCAAATGCATGGACCATATCATCTCACTTTACACATTAGATGTTAGCATCTTATACTGCTAGTTTGGCGCTTTCTGTAGCATTGTAAGATGATCCCTCATTTAGATATCAAGATAAAAAATGTGTTCTTCCTTAAGTATGCACCGTTTTATGGATCGTGTTTTGAGACATCACGTGATGATCGGGTGTACTCGACTCTACGCTTTCATACAAACGAGTGTAAGATAGTTTTACACATGCGAGTACTAAGGTTCTTACTTGGCGAGCCTAGCATGTACAGACATGGCCTCGGAACACGGACCGAAAGTTTAAGCATGAGTCATATAGTTGATATGATGCCCATATAGATGCTCGCCTTTCAAGCTACATCAACTCACGTGATGATCGGACTTGGTGTATTGGATTTGGTTCACGTAATCACCAAAAAGACACGAGGGATGTCGTTTTTGAGTGGGAGTTCATTTCTAATTTGGATTAGTCGAACCAAATTTGTCATAAATTAAATCAAAGTGAATTTGCATAGTTTGTTGTAGTCATTGGCATTCGTTTTCTACCTTATGCTTAGTTTTTATTTGAGATAATAGAACTATAGAATTCTGGATATTTACTTTATGAACTGGTATCGTATTGTTTTGAATGTCAATTTAAAGTTTATAAGTCCTATTGCAAACTTTCAGCAAACTCTATTTACTCCATGAAGTTTAATAAGTAGTATTAAATCAAGAGTAAGAATTCCAATGTTAGTATCTAAAGTATCATGTTTGCCTCCATGATTATTGATATTCAAAAGTTGTTTTAATATCAAGATTATATTGGAGCTGAAAATTGTTTCAGAAACCATCATGTGTGAAAGATATTGTGATATCTGAAACAATGTTTTTGGTTTCATTATGATAGAGTATAATTTAGCAAAATACATGTTCTCATATTGTATGGGAATTTGTGAAGGTTGGAGATGCTAGGCATCCGAATCTAGCAAAAAGGTTTTGGGAACTGATATTATACTCGCGATTCTTCCTTATAGGTGGTAGTAGCTTGATCATGAAAGTTGTCATGATAAGGATGAATAGAAGATGTAAGTAAAATGTTTACTACACTAATAGATTACTATAGAATGGATTTTTGAAAGAATGCCAAACATTTGATGATGGTGATCCACTTCAAAGTGCAAGTCCAAAGGTATTAGTACTTGACTATATACAAGCTTTGTACCATGTGTCATGTTGATGACACCACTATTGATGTTGATAGATTCTTTTAAAAGAAAAGGAATTACTGAAAGAGAATCTATAAAATATTTGGCAGAAAATAAAAGGTTGGAGATGTCTAACTTGGGTATATAGAAGATATACATGTTATGATTGTATTTCTTGCTTATTAAACAATGTGGTTCTTAGGTATTGGATACCGAATTGGTAGGTATGAAGTGTCATACAGGACAACGCAATTCATGAACCGCAATGGCCTAAGTAACTAGCAAGAGAATAAGTGATGATGATCATCGAAACAAATAAAGTGTTATTGTGCTTTTTAGTTGTCGTTAAACCTAGTCTTCAAGATTTGTTTTAATAATTGTTATTTTGTTCCGGTATTACGAGAACAATGGTTGTTCAAATAATTACCGTATTCCATAAAGGATGGATGAACTTTTACAAGTCTAGTGGGAGAAATCACATCCATAAACACTATTGCTAAAATGTCGCAAGACAAATGATTGAAAGATCACTTATGAAGTGACATCGCTGTTTAAATTATATTGGGTAGAAAACATGAAGAAACTCCATGTTGATGGATTTTTGGAGTCTTTGATTTTGATCAATTGACGCATTTGAGACTTTCCACGAGATAATTGAAACTCCGTCCATAGGCCAGAGAGGAACGGATGACTAGATTATTGGAAATTGTGCATGATGATGTGCATAGTCCATTATGTGTAGCCATATGCGATGGATCTTTTTTCTTCATATGCTTTCTTCGAAAATTTGAGTGAATATATCTGTATATTTACTTAATAAGGAAGAAGTATGAAACATTTGAAAGTTGTTCAAATACTTTCAAGATGAAGTGAAAAATCATTGTAACAAGAAAATAAAGAGTTTATGATTCGATCATAAAGGAAGATATTTGAGTTACATGTTTAGCAAAACACCTAAGATTTGAGGAATTGTTCCATGAATTTGGATTTCCCGGTAAACCATAGGAGTATGGCATATTCGAGAGAAGAAATCAAACCATGTTTGACATGGTAAGATCAAAGGTGTCATTTATAAAACTGCCATTATATTTTAAGGATTGAAGCTTTAGAGACTACCGCTTTTACACTGAAAAGAGCACCATCGTGATCCGTTGAAATGACACCATATAAGTTATGGTTTGGGATAAAACCCGAATTGTCTTTTCTTAAATTTTAGTATGCTATGCATAAGTAAAATGTTTACAACCAAAGTCGGATAAGCACGTCTTTTTAGGTTATCCCAAAGAATTTGTTGGGAATTTCTCCATAACACCGAGGACAAAAGAGTTTGTCACTTGGAACGTCAAGTTTCTTGAGAAGGAATTTTTCACGAAAAGTTAAGTGGGAGGACAACAGAACTTTGATAAGGTTGTTGAACCTTAGCTATATGTGCTAAGTAGCGCAGCACCGGAAAGTGTCCCGGTGGCGGCCACAATGCTCATGGCTCCCGTGATTACAAAAGGTGTGATCTCGGAGATTAGAGTTCCTATTGTACCGTGTGGGTCGGTAAGAATCAAATAGTGTGATTTGATAAGCAAGTCATTATTGTTTTGACAATGATGAACCGACTACATGCAAAGAAGCGATGATGGGCCCTGACTCCATAAAATGACTAGAAGTCATAGAATCCGTGATAGTATCCATACACGAGAAATCAAGTTTCTGATCTTGGAAGACCCTCCAGAAAGGCGTGAAGCCTATCGGTTGTGTTTGGATCTATAAAGAAATGGACATGGATGTTTAAAATCTATGAAATAGTCGACATGTCGAAAAGAAGTTTACGAAAATGTCCGAGGAGGTGACTATGCCAAGATTTGATCTTTCATAGCGATATTTAGTCTTGACGGATTAATGTAGCAACCACTACATATAATTTGGTATATGGTAGTTGAATAAACAAAACAAGGTTCTTCTAATAGAATGGTTACCTAGGACGTGTACATGACACGGTCCGAAGGGTTTTTGTTAATTCAAAGGGTGCTAAAAGGGCATGCAAACTTCAATAGTTTAATTAAGCATAGCGGAGTTGGAATCTTCACCATGGTAAAACTATTAAAAGAGTTTAAATTCATCGGAGATGATGAAGATGCTTGCATTTGCAAGAAATTAAGTGGGAGCGCAGAGACATATTTCTAATACATTATGTAGAGGACATATTGTTGATTGGAAATGATGTATCTTGTATTGACACATGTTAAGAATTTCATTAAAATAAGATTTCGATGAAAGACTTGGGCAAAACCGGAATATTTGGCATCAATATCTATATGGATAGATTGAGGCGCTAATATGGTTGTGCCAGACATACATATATAAGATATTGAAAGGGTTCAATATGGAAACAACAAGAAAGGTTCGTGCTGCATGAAAAGGATTGTATCAAAATTCAAGTGTTTCAACACTTGGTGAGTAAAAGCACATGAAGATTTTGATCGATTATACCATGATATGTATATATCCAGAATGTCCTATGCTCTTAATGTTATGAGCATATACCAGAATGATTCATAAGATGATCATTGGACAATAGTAAAGATATTCTTATGAGCTTTGGAAGAACTAAGAATATATCATGTATAAGTGACAAATTTAAAGGTAGTTCATTGTAAAGTGTTACATTGATACTAGTTTTGTCACAAGATACAAATTAAATATATCTCAATTTAGACTATGGGTGGCACAATGTAATGGAAAGGATGTTCCATGATGGATTTGGATGAGTTCCAAAGTTGAGACATTGTGACGGATACTACAACAAAAGGCTAAGTATATGACTACTATAGTAGCAGCATAGGAGGGCATTTGTGTTAAGTAGATTGTTATCAAACTAGGTGTGGTTCAAAGTGGGCTAATACTATGAAGATATATTGTGTGACAATAATATCAACATATTTTAACCCGAACAAACTAAAGGTCTCACCAAAGGACCAAATTTATACAATCCAATCTCATTTGAGAATGAGTGATGCGTAGAGACGCAAAGACATGCAAATACATACGGACCTGAAACTATCAGATCCGGAGATTATGTTAACCACTAGCAATAGCGTATATGCAACACCAGAAAGCCATAGGTGTTCCATACGCAAAGTTTTTCAAACTAGGTTATTGACTCTAGTGCAAGTGGGAGACTGAAGGGAATATGCCCGAGAGGCAATAATAAAGTGGTTATTATCTTATTCCATGTTTATGATAAATGTTTATTTTACATGCTATAATTGTATTGATCGGAAACGTCAATACATGTGTGTTTAATACACAAAAAGGGTTCCTAGTTATGCCTCTCTTATAGACTAGCTCGTTGATTAACAAGATGATCAAGGTTTCCTGATCATGGACATTGGATGTTGTTAATAACGAGGTCACAACATTGGTGGAATGATGTGATGAACATTCATCCGAAGTATAGCATTACGATCAAAGTCATTATGTTTATATTGCTATAACACTATACGAAGTAATCTTTATCCTTAGACCATGAGATCATGTTAATTGCTAACACCGGAAGAGTATCTTGATAACATCAAACGTCACACCGTAACAGGGTGACTATAAAGATGGGTTCAGTGCTATGAAGGTGTTATGTTGAGGCTCATGGATAGAGAGTGTAATTTGTCAATCCTGATGACGGATAGATATACTCAAGGCCCTCTTGGTGATATCACATTAAGATTGCTTGCAAGCAAGTAATGTGATCACTAGAATGTTATATCACAGGAACGAGAAAAGAGTGCATGTCAGTATAAAGATCAAACTAGGTATGGAGATACCGATGATCGAATCTCGGACATGTAATATATCACGAGACAAAGGGATTTAGTTACAAGCTTTAAAGGTTTTCACGATCACAGAAGTCATTGTTGAATGTGTAGGAGTCAGTACGGATCTCCAGGTCCCGCTGCTGATTATTCATCGGAGAGGGGTCTCGATCATGTCTGCATTATTCGCGAACCGTGAGGTGACACACTTAAGGGATACCGACACCATATGGAGCAAATATGTTTCAGATAAAGATTTAAGAAAGCGCTGGAATTATTTCAATAGACACCGAAACTGTTTCGGGTGAAATTGCTGAAATTGGTTCTGCATGTAATATTGAAATGTTGCAGGGGGTTTTATGTGAATGTTTGTTAATTAAAGTAATTAACAAAATTCTGAATAAAAATAATAAAAGAGTTTTATTAAACGAGAGAGCATTAAATTTGGAGAAATTTAATGCATTTAAAGTGGAGACTTTAAAAGGGAATGTGAAGAGGCATTTTAATGTGGAGGGGTTACCACCACATGAATTGAGGAGGTGAAGAGACACCTCCTCCTTGCGCTGGCCATGAAGGAGGGGCACCCCCCCTCCTCCTATAAAAGGCCACCCTCTCCTCACTTCTCAAACACACCTCCTTGTGAAGGATCTCTCTCCCCCTCTAGTATTATTCCCCCATGGTCTCGGATTAGCGAGATACATGTTCCTGGTGGCTTTATCTGGAAAGGAGTTGCTGCTTCCACTGCTTTTCTAGAGCGAGGGGCGGAGTTTGTCGGGGTACCGGACGTGTGTGCGATCACGGATGCACCGCTGCTTTGCGGTGCTGGACTTGGTGCTGCTGGAGCTGGATCTAATGGATGTGCTGGAGCCGGACCTGCTAGACTTCCTCATGATCTTGAGATCGGCAAGTGTACGAATACATCAACCATGAGTTCCTACTCGTTAACAAAGCTCGTTGTCTTCGAGGGTAAGTTCTCGTTGGATGTATGTCCACCCGTTGCTTTGTACCTAGTAGATAGATCTTGGCATGTAGTTCACATCGTAGGAAATTTTTTGTTTTCTATGCTGCGGACCCAACAGACTTGTCACTCAACTTGGGCGCAATCCTTGTGCGCTAGCTAGAGCACCAATCCTCCCAAAGCCAAGGACCAATCACATGTGGAGGCGTCATCACCGTGCTTGCCATTGCCCTAGGCATTGACCTAGGTGAGTTGCAACCTGTGCTAGGTGAGCGACGTGTTGGTTCTCTACTTTAAAGGCTTGTGGAATGCTCACTAGGAGAGGTGGTGTTTATTACCTACATATTTCTAGAGCTGGGCGTATCTACCTCGCTCCTATGCCTAATGGTCTTTTCTCTATCGAGGAAGGACGTTTTCTATATGACTTGAAGGTTGAGCAACACCAACCCGAGGAGGAGATTCTAGATGAGAATGAGGACCAAGAAGAGCATCAAGAAGTTCCTTATCAAGAGGAGCAACCATCGACCCGATTCGCTACATACAAGACTTCCAAGAACTTGGAGGGACTGTGGAGAGGATGCATAGCCTCTCTCTAAACCTCCGGGGAACAACTAGTAATTTATCAACTCAATCTGCAAAGTGGAGTAATGACTTTTCCCGCCATCACAATGATTTGAAGGGCTTGCAAAAGCCTAAGCTTGGGGAAGTTTCCTCATGTATCTTTATTTGGTGTTCATTTGCTTTTATTTATTTCGAGGTTATGTTTTTAATTTGAGTTTATAAGCACCCGTGTTTGTCTCCCCAATACTTTATTTTTAGTTATTTCTATTTGCTTTCGAGATTTTCTAGCCAAGGTTTGCCGCCAGTTTTCTATTCTTTAAATTCCCTCTCTTAAAAACAACAAAATTATTTCTCCATTTTTGTTTATTTTCCCTCTTTCTTTTATTTTTGCCTCGAGGTTCTCATGTATTTGTAGGAGAGTGGTCATTGAGTTTCCAAGAAACAAATAAAAAATGAAGAGAGAAGTGGAACCAAACATGAGAGGTATGCCTTATGACTCCCCACTTTTGAAGTTTGAGAAACCCATGCTAGTTAGTAGTAAATATTGAGATATTATATTGGTGGAGTGAGGCTTTGTATTGTAGCAAGATTTTTGTTTGCATATGTATTTAGTTGGGTACATTTTGTTCCGGCTCTCGTAATTAACCAAGTCTTGCCTAAAAATTTGCTAAACAATTGTAATAAGAAAAGGTCTCATAATTTAAGGCTTGGGTGTTGTAGTGTTTAGTCTTGAAGGCTTATTTCTAGATACACTCAACACCACTAAAAATGTTGATTGACTTGAAAGCTCTCTTTAAAAGGATTTATTCGATTGAATAAATGTTTAGCGGTTTCTGTGAGCATGCCAAAGTTTGATCTGTTAATCATAAGAATGATATAGCTTTACTCGTGTCAAACTTCATGGGATGCCAACAACTCCGCTAGCCTACGAATGATCTTCATGGAGGAAACTCCTAGATTTTGGCTATGAGTTGATTAAACACATGTAGCAGCAATGCTATAGTGGGTAAGATTCTTGGCACTCCCGGGTAGTTGTGTTCATGATGGAATCACTCCTCTGGCTATTATGAGTAATCATTATGCAAAAGGAACAAAAACCTTAGTGATGCCACGGGTGTCCATCACAGCCTGATAAACTAATAATTTTTTTGGGCATGCTCTCAATTACTCAAGAACTAAAATTCTTGAAGGACAATGAATAAAAAAGTAGTGCTTGAAAAGTCTTGATTTATTGATGTGGGAGAATTGAGATACTCTAGTGTGTATGCTTTTCATGACAACTCTCACACTCTCAATTTTCATGATTATACTTTATTGTTCAAAGGCAAGCCTATGAGTTGATTACATCACATGGAATAAAGTTTACTCATTTGAATCATCCATGTTAACAATAATTTTGCTGAGCTATAAGGATGCATAAAACCCGTATGATATGCTTTCCATTACTTTATATATGCTAAAGTTTTTCAGATTTATGAAGTGGAGGAAATATGAGACTACCAATCATGAGTAAGATCATCATCTCGTTATTTCAGTTTAAATGCTGAGTTCCTTTTTGATTTTAGTTTTCTTGCTCGAGGATGATCAAGTTTAAACTTGGGGAGGTTGATGGCCCTGAAAATATAGCCATCCACGTCCACATTTAAACTGGATATTATTCATATATTGATGAAATATCTCAAAACCCTGCCACTAATGCCTAATAATCAAAGGGGTATGCAGTCCTTTCTTTCTATTTTTCCCTGCGCAGATAATGACATTTGATGATGGGAATCACTACATTAAATAAAAAGATACGAGATTTCCAACAACCAGAAGAAACCAGGAGTCGTGGGTCGGAGGTAGACGCTTTAATGACCAACTATACGACCGGAACAAAATTCCGGCCAGATAATTTCGGTCGTATAGTTGCCATCGACGCCGCTAGGTCTAACAGAACAACCTTCGTGAAGGGACTCCTATATAAAGAGGCCTCGGGCGATGAGATATAGTCTGCTCTAGAGACCATCAGCCACCTCCTGATCTCCACCCACAACACCGACGAGCCGCCGGAGGAATAGACTTGGATCTAATCTCTCCACCACCATAGCCATATTCCACCACTTGTAATAGTAGATCTCTTCTTCGATTGGCGACATTTTAAGACTATTTTCTATCAATCTCATGATTTTCGCTACAATGTTTATGATCTTTAATCTTATCTCTATGTGTGAGTAATTATCCTTGGGCTAGGGGCTTCGGCCTAGCCATGTAGTTTTTTGTTCATGTTATTTATCATAGATGGCATCATGTATTAGTTTGTATGACATGATGATTAGTGTATCCTCTCTTATCTTAATCTAAGGACTTTTCAGGTACCCAAGACCCTGAGGATTGAGCCAGGTATAGGGAGTATGAGTAATGACTAATCTTCAGGTTGGGAACCCCAGTGATAGAAGGGGTAATACGGTTATATGTGAGGGATTTACTTGGGATTGATAGTGACATCACTATGCATATCATTAGTTATCTTTCTTCTATAGATGAGACTAGTAGGTTATTGCTATAAGCGGTTGCGGAGGCAATATAAATTATGGATCCACTACCCACATATAATTTATCTTGCTCTAACAATTACATGCATACTTTATTTTTATCTTTTATTCCCATCTGATGTTTTGCACAGCTACTAGTGAAACTGAATGCCCTAGGCCCTCTCTCTCCATCATCGACAACAATAGAAAGACGCAAACTCTTGGTCCGGTAAAAACACAAAAGGAATTCTAAAACTCCCGAAGATCCGTTAAAGTAACTTCACTACGCATCTGCTTCCCGAGGATTCGATAAACCTAGGTCTACTAGGGAAAAAGAAGCTATACTACATCCGTAATCCGGATCAAAGGTATCAATCTTATTATTGTATCCTCATGTATTTTGGATATTAGCGGCCTAGTGGGATGAAGGGGCCTAGGCTAACTTTACATGTCCTCGCACATGAGACCTGTTTCCACGCTTGACATGCAACTAGTTTTGCATAAATGGCTAGCGGGTTTTTGTCTATCCCACTATAGCTGATATGTGATTTACAACGGGTTTCTAATAATTTTATTATCATTGTTGTGGTTACATGTTCGTATCTAAGAATGATTCTATCTCCGAAATCCCTAAGCCACGTAAAATATGAAAAAGATAAATTAGAAGCGTCTAGTTTTATTTTTGCTGGGCATGTGTCATAATATGGTAAATGTTATAATTTTATTATGGTAGGATACCCTCGGGAATTATAACAAAGTAAGTGGGAGCGCCATAGACCTTGGCGTTACACAAACGGAATGATATAGATCATACCATGATGCACAATATAGTGATCAAGTCCAAGAACCATATCATATCACTTTTACATATGATGTTTGTTTGCATTGTATTTATCTGTATGTCTTGTTTAGATATTTGCTATATCATTATAAGATGATACCTCTCACTAAATATCAAGATAAAAATGTGTTATTCCTTTAGTATGCACTGTTAAGAAAAGTTCGTTGTTTGGAAGCACCGCATGATGATCGGGTGTGATATACTCTACGTTCGCATAAAACAGGTGTAAGACAGTTTTACACACACACACAAGTACTAAGCTTATTACTTGGCAAGACTAGCATGTATAGACATGGCCTCGGAACACGAACCTAAAGGTAAAGCATGAGTCATATAGTAGATATGATGTCCATATGATGCTCTCCTTTGAAGCTGCACCAACTCATGTAATGATCAGTCTCGGTGTAGTGGATCTGGTTCATGTAACCGCCAAAACGACTCGAGGTATGTTGTTTTGTGTGGGAGTTAATTTAGTAATTTGGATTAATTTGAACTCAATTTATCATAAACTAAATCAAAGTGAATCTGCATAGTTCGTTGTAGTCACTGGCATTTGTTTACTACCTTGTTTTAGTTATAATTGAGATAATACAACTATAAAATTCTAGATTTTTACTTTACAAGCTGGTATCATATTGTTTTATGAGTGTCAATCTAAATTTTAAAGTACTATTGCAAACTTTCAGAAAAACCTCACTTACGCCATGAAATTCAATAAGTAGTATTAAATCAAGAGTAACAAATTCCAATGTTAGTATCTAAGTATTATGCTTGCCTCCATGATTCTTGATATTGATTTTTTTTAATATCAACATTATCTAGGAGCTGAAAATTGTTTTAGAAACCATCATGTGTAGAAGATATTGTGATGTCTGAAATAATGTTTGGTTGCAATATGATAGAGTATAATTTAATAAAAATGCATATTCTCGTATTGTATGAGAATTTGCAAAGGTTGGAGAAGCTAGGCATCCTGATCACCCAAAAGGTTTTGTGTTAACATTATATTCGTGATTTGTCCTTATGAGCTATAGTAACTTGATCATGATAAGGATGGATAGAAGATGTAGGTAAAATGATTACTACATTAAAAGGATTACTAAAAGGAATGAAATTTGGAAGAGCGCAAACATTTGATGATGGTGATATGCATCAAAAGTGCAAGTCCAAGGATATTAGGGTTTGACTAATAGGATTTGGACTATGTGTAATGTGTATGGCACCACTATTGATGATGATAGATTCTTTTAAAAAGGAAAGGAAATGCTGGAAGAGAATCTTGGAAATATTTTGCGAAAAAGAAAAGACTAGAAATGTCCGGCTTAGGTACATAAATGATATATATGATTATGGGTGTATTCTTTGCTTGTTAAACAATGTGGTTCTTGGGTATTGGATATCAGTATTGCATACTGAATTTGTTGGTGTGAAGTGTCATACAGAACAACACAATTCATGAACTGCAATGGCCTAAGTAACTAGCAAGAGAATATGTGATGATGTTCATCGGAAACAAATAAAGTGTTATTGTGTTTCTTGTTGACATCAAAGAATGTCTTCAAGATTTATTTTTAATAATTGTTATTTTGTTCTGGTATTATGAGAACGATGGTTGTTCAAATAATTACCTTATTCCATTGAAGATGGATGAACTCTTACAAATCTAGTTGGATAAATCATGTCCATAAACACTAATGCTAAAGTGTCAGGAGACAAATGATTAGAAGATCACTTATGAGTAACACTGCAGTTTAAACCATATTGGAAAGAAAACATGAAGAAACTCCATGTTGATGGAATTTTGGAGTCCTTTTGATTTTTGAATCAATTGACGCTTATGAGTGAAGGGAATATGCCCGAGAGGTAATAATAAAGTGGTTATTATCTTATTCCTTGTTTGTGATAAATGTTTATTTTGCATGCTATAATTGTATTAATTGGAAATGTTAATACATGTTTGTTTAATAAAAAAATAAAGAGTTCCTAGTTATGCCTCTCATATAAACTAGCTCGTTGATTAACAAGATGATCAAGGTTTCCTGATCATGTACATTGGATGTTGTTAATAACGAGGTCACAACATTGGTGGAATGGTGTGATGAACATTCATCCGAAGAATAGCAATACGATCAAGTCATTGTGTTAAAATTGCTATGACATCATATGAAGTAACTTTAGTCCTTAGACCATGAGATTGTGTCAATCACTAACACTAGAAGAGTAACTTGATAACATCAAATGTCACACTGTAATAGGGTGACAATAAAGGTGGGTCCAGATACTTCGCAAGTGTTATGTAGAGGCTCATGGATCAAGAGTGGGATTTTTCCATCCTGATGATGGAGAGATATACTCTAGGCCCTCTCGGTGATATCACATTAATGTAGCTTGCAAGCAAGTGATAAGATCACTAGAATGTTATATCACGGGAACGAGAAAAGAGTACATGTCGGTAACGAGATCAAACTAGGTATGGGGATATCGATGATCAAATCTCGGACATGTAATATATCGCGAGACAAAGGGATTTAGTTACGACGTTAAAGGTTCACACGATCACTAGAGTCATCGTTGAATGTGTGGGAGTCAGTATAGATCTCTAGGTCCCGCTGTTGATTATTGATCGGAGAGGGGTCTCTATCATGTCTGCATTATTCGCGAACCGTAGGGTGACACACTTAAGGGACATCGACACCATTTAGAGAAAATATGTTTTAGATAAAGATTTAAGAAAGCGCTAGAATCATTTCAATGGAAACCGAAATTGTTTTAGGTGAAATTGTAGAAACTGGTTCTGCATGTAATATTGAAATGTTGCAGGGGGTTTTAATGAAAGTAATTAACAAAATTCTGAATAAAATAAATAAAAGAGTTTTATTAAATGAGATTTGCATTAATTTTGGTGGAAAATTAATGCATGTGAGTGGAAGTGTGAGTGGAGGCATGTTTATGTGGGTGGAAGCTCCACCCACATGAATGACGGAAGAGGTAGGGGCACCACCTTGACCGCCGGCCATGGGAGGGGCTGCCCCTCTCCTCTATAAAAATCCCTCTCTCCTCCTCTCACATCACACCTCCTCATGAAGGATATCTCTCCCCTTCTATAATTATTCCCAATGGTCTCGGATTAGCGAGATAAATGTTCCCGATGGCTTTGTCTGAAAGGAGTTGCTGCTTCCGCTACATCGTTGGAGCGAGGACGCGGAGGTTTTCGGGGTACTGGATGTGTGTGTGATAACGGATGCACCACTGCTTTGCGGTGCTAGACCTGATAGAGCTGGACCTGCTAGACTTACTGGTGTTGGACTTGCTGGACTTCATCGCGATCTTGAGATCGTCAAGTGTACGACTACATCATCCACGAAATCAGATTTCGTTAAAAACTATTTGTTGCTCTTCAATGGTATGCTCTCTATGGATGTATATCCACCCGTTGATTGTATCTAGGTAGCTAGATCTTGGTGCTTAGTAATTCACATCGTTGGAAATATTTTGTTTTCTATGTTGCGAACCCAACAGTGGTATCAGAGCCTGATCTATGCTTAGATGCTTTGCACGGGTAGAACACATATGAGTATGTGGGCGTTGATGATCATATTATTGCATCTTCTATGTATTTTGGATATTTGTGGCATAGTGGGATGAAGCGGTCCGGACTAACTTTACATGTCCTCTCACATGAGACATGTTCCATGCTTGACATGCAACTAGTTTTGCATAAGTGGCTAGCGGGTGTCTGTCTCTCCAAGTATAGTTAATATCTGATTTATAATGAGTTGCTAATAATTTTATTATCATTGTTGTGGTTCTATGTTCGTAGGTATGAATGGTTCTATCTTCTAAAGCCCTAAGACACATAAAACTTGCAATTGATAAATTAGAGGCGCCTAGTATAGATTGTTGTTGGGTAAGTGTCATGATATGGTAATGCTATAATTTGTGGTATGGATTGATACTCTTGGAAATTATAACATACCACGGTTTAAGTTCCATAGACCTTGGCCTTACACATATAGTAATGATAAAGATCATACCACAATGCACATGATAGTGATCAAGTGCAAGAACCATATCATATCACTTTTTTCATATGATGTTTGTCTGCATCTTATATTGCTTGTATGGTGCTTTAGTAGCATTATAAGATGATCCCTCATTTAAATATAAAGATAAAAATGTATTCTTCATTAGTATGTACCGTTAAGAAAGTTCCTCGTTTCGAGACACAACGTGATGATCGGGTGTGATAGGCTCTATGTTCGCATACAATGGTTGTAAGATAGTTTTACACATGCGAGTACTAAGGTTCTTACTTGGCGAGCCTAGCATGTACAGAAATGGCCTCGGAACACGAACCAAAAGGTAAAGCATGAGTCATATGGTTGATATGATGACCATATAGATGCTCGCCTTTGAAGCTACACCAACTCACATGATAATCGGTCTTGGTGTAGTGGATCTAGTTCATGTAATCACCAAAACAATTTGAGGGATGTTGGTTTAAGTGGCTGTTCATTTGTAATTTGGATTAGTCGAACTATAAACTAAAATCGAAGTTAAATTTCATAATTTATTATGGTCATTAGCGTCCATTTACTACCGTATGCTTAGTTTTAATTGAGATAATAGAACTATAGAATTCTGGATATTTACTTTATGAACTAGTATCGTATTGTTTTGAGTGTCAATCTAAAGTTTAGAAGTTCTATTGCAAACTTTTAGCAAATTCCATCTACTCCATGAAGTTTAATAACTGGTATTAAACCAAGAGTAACAATTCCAGTGTTAGTATCTAAAGTATCATGCTTGCCTCCATGATTCTTGATATTCAAAAAGTTGTTTCAATATCGAGGTTATCTAGGAGCTAAAATAATTGTTCCAGAAACCATCATGTGTGGAAGATATTGTGATATCTAAAACAATGTTTATGGTTAGAATATGACAAGAGTATAATTTGGCAAAATACATGTTCTCATATTGTATGAGAATTTGCGAAGGTTGGAGACGCTAGGCATTCTAATCTCCCAAAAAGGTTTTGGGAACTGACATTATACTCGCGATTCACCCATATAGGATATAGTAGCTTGATCATGAAAGTTGTCATGATAAGGATGAATAGAAGATGTAGATAAAATGTTTAATATACTAAAAGATTACTAAAGAATGGATTTTGAAAGAATGCCAAACATTTGATTACGGTGATCCACTTCAATGTGAAATTCCAAAAGTATTAGTATTTGACTATACACGCTTTGGACTATGTGTCATATGTATGGTGCCGCTGTTGATGTTGATAGATTCTTTTAAAAGGCAAGGAAATGCTGAAAGAGAATCTATAAAATATTTGGCAGAAAATAAAAGACTAGAAATGTCTAGCTAAGGTATATAGATGATATACATGTTATGGTTATATTCTTTGCTTGTTAATAAATGTGGTTCTTGGGTATTGGATACCGTATTAGTTTGTGTGAAATGTCATACAAAACAACTCTCACTACACTTCTAGCGCTATAAATAATTTACATGCTTGTGATGATGGTGCTTGCATATCTTGTATAATTTGCCTTAGTAACTCATGATGATATCCTTGCTATGTATTTTTGCCATAATATAAATGCTTCTATTTCCTGTAATTTTTGTGTAACTACAATGTAGAGGAAACCGAAGACTCCATGGGTCAAGACAAGATCTTGAGTGGTGCTTCAAGTAATTCCTCACCATCATATCTTGGTTCCCATATAAGTCTTATGGCTAAGGCTTCCACAATATATCCTACCATGGAAACTGATATTCCTCATGATGATGATGAGGATAAGGATAATGAGGAAGAAGGGGATGAGATTGCCTCTTTACATCAAAAGGGTGAGGTAGTTTATCATGCTCTCGTTAAGAATAATATTTCTTGCTATAACTTCATTGAAATCTTGACTTTTGCTATGGAGAGAAAGAAAATTATTGAACAATTGCAAGATCAAGATGAGGAGCAAGAGCACAACATTGAAAATCTTAAAAGTCTCTATGATGATCTAAGAAATTTTTTTTATAGGAACAAACAACCAAGGAATCTCTTGAGGAGACTTTTGCTCTAGAGCTATCTAGAATGAAGGAATCTCATGATAGAGATCTTGAGGTGTCAAGTAATCTCAAAAGTAAAAATGATGAGCTTCAGGTTGCTTATGCTAAACTCCTTAAGGATTTTTGAGCACCTCAAATATGGCTCTAGGGTCGTCAAGGGTGAGCTTATCAAACTCACCAAGTCACATGAGCAACTTAAAGCTTCATGCTCAAAAGAGCTCTCCAAGTTGCTCTCACCTATTACAATTAATGATGATGCTTGTGCTACTAAGTCTATTTGTTGTGAAGCATCTATTTTGAAGGAGACTGATGATTTAAAGTCTCAACTTGTTTTGCTAACTAGCGATTATGGGAAGTTTGAAGAAAGTCATGTTAATCTCACAAGGTCGCGTGAGGTTCTTCTAGTCTCCCATGATAGGCTAAACTTAGCTCATGAGGCTATTATGTCAAAGGTATCATCTTGTGAGCCTCATTTGGACAATAGCACAATATCTACTCAAAATGTCATATTCCCATGTCCTACTCGTATCATTTCAACCATTCATGCTATTTCTACATCTTGTGATGAATTACATTCCTTGCCTTGTTGCTCTAAAAATAAAGCTTCTACTTCATCTAGTACTTGTGTTGTTACTAACCATGTAGAGGAAATCAAAGAAATCAAGGCCCAAGTGACTTCCTTGAAGAAAGAATTGGTAAAGAGTCATGAATGGAAGTCCAAACTTGACAAAATGTTGAATATACAAAAATCCCCCAATGAAAAGAGTGTACTTGGATTCAAATCCAATGTCAATAATAAGTCCACTAATAATAATAAGTTCAAGAGCAACGAGAATAAGGGCCAAGAACAAGTCAAGAATTTTGCCAACATTTTTTGCTTCAAGTGCAAAATTGAAGGGCACCATGTTGGATCTTGCCCTTTGAAGAAGAAGCATCCTGTTGAAAGAAAAAAGGGAAGTGGACTCAATTTCAAGGTCATGGTATACCTCAAGTTGAAGAAAGGCCACTTCCCAAGAATAATCAAGCTAATACTCCCATTATGGAGAAATCAAGTGAGAATAAAGGGAAGAGAAGAACTTGCTACATATGTCGTGAGAAGGGGCACCTCTCTTCCTCATGCACCATTAGTATCTCGCCATCCAACCCTATATTGATTTATGATGTTTATTCTCTTTGTAAGGATGATGTTGGCAATGTGTTTGCCAAATTTGTTGGTTCCTAGCATGGTGTCAATAAAAGAACCATTTGGGTTTCCAAGCCTATTGTGACTAACTTATTAGGACCCAACTTGGTTGGGGACCAACAAGCTAAAAATTGATCAATAGGTGTTGTTGGAGGGCATTGGAGACTTGGCTACATCATGAATAATTAAGGGAACTTCATCAATTATATTCTTTCAAGTGAAGTCATTTGGATTATCATATCTCTATCGTATATCCACTGCTCCTCCTTGCGATAACATGTTCTTAACTCATTTACATTGAAAGTTACTCGCCCCTTGTGCATGTGTTGCTTTTGTACCTTGCATCCTTGGACAATCAGTACTGTAATAGGTGGTACGTCAGTTTGATCATTTTCACATAGACTTTTGTGTGTATTTGCCTATCTTTTGCCAAGAAAATTTTTCGTGTTATCTCCCATGTCTTCCTTGCCTCTTATGGATATTTCTTTGACTTGAAAGCGTTTAGTGCTTTATTTGATGTAGGTAGAGATGATGATCCCGTGTGTGTGCATTTTGTATTCAAATGCAAAATATTAAATAATGCACTAATCATGGTGGAGTTATCCTATATTATTTAGAACACTCCTTTTATGCTTCTTCATAACATGTTTTTATACATATCGTGTTTTATGTCTTCGGAAGATAAACCTTTTTGTTTTGGTACTTTGTGCCATCCTAAAATTGTTGAGAGTTTGCTTTCGTTTTTGGAACCTTGCTCTTTTGGGGAGTTGGCTTTGTGTCATTCCTTGTTAATAATTTTGACATTTTGAACTTTTATAATGAGATAAATCCTTGAGCATTTGTGTTTTTGTCTATCTCTTGCTCTTTGGTTTTGCCTAGTTCATTTGTTGAACATGTGATATTTCATGAGTTAATTTGGCTATTTGATATAATTTGAACAACCTTTTGTCGTGTCACACTTTTATGTGCCTCCTTGCTTTACTTGGTGTTATTTTAAAATTGTATCTTCTTTGGTTCTTGAAAGACGTTAGCATGCATATTTACTAAATGTATATATTATGGCGTGCTTGCTTTCCTTGATACAATGTATGGGGGAAACTCCACAAAATCCTAATTGGCTAAGATGTGCAAGAAATTAAATTTCATATCAATATGCACATATTTATGTGGAGTCTCTCCGATGTATTGTAGTTGTCCAGCTACTTTGTACCCAATAAGTTTGGGGAACATTTTGTACTTGAATTTTGTTTTAGGTACATTGGAGATACCTTGGATGCTTGTCTCTGTCATAAGGAAGAAGTGATGACTCATTGATAATTGGAGATAATCTAGGATGATCAACGAACTCCTATCTACTTTGTCACACCAATCATATCTCGGTAACAAGTATTTCCTACTCATGCATACATATCTTGCTTCTAACTTATTGTAGGTTGCATCTTGGCATGAGTTTTCGTATTTGCAATCGGTGTGGTTCTTGCTATGGTTTTAAAGAAAGCTCTCTATTACATATGTGAGTAAGTGGAGATGAGTGCATATAATGGGGACTATACAAAATCATGCTCATGACTCAGCAATCCCAAATATATCAATCTAGCAATTATTTTGCCTATCTTTTCCTCAAGTACTCTCATGTGCAATGTGGATAAATTTGCAAAGTTGATTATTTCTTTGTGATACTTGTTGCCTTTCTTAATACACTCCAACTATCTAGTTTTCCCTTAGTGATAGTTGTGGTGTATTTGATTTGTTTGTAGTTTAAGTTCATCAATATACAATAAGATAAGTTAAGCCTTCTGGCCATGCTATTAAGCAAATATCTTATTGGTATATTGTATGTCTTTGTTTTGGATATCATGCAATATTTATTTTAGTATCTATTTTGTGTGTACAAGTTTCTTTGTGGGTCAATATCTTTGTGAGATTGTCTACTTATAAACTTATACACATGAGAGACATTACTTCTCTATTTTGATATCTTCCATGATTCATGTGTGTTGTATGGTCATACTAAGAAATATCATTAATTAAAGAATATGTTGATGCTTAATGCTCATCTGTATATTAGTCTTATAATATGCTTTTTCATGCCTCTCACACATCCATGTGGTTGAGCCTATTATTATGTTGTATCTTACTTAGTTCTCAACCATTTATTTATTGCATGTTTTATGCCTTGATATATGATCTTTTGTACGTGGTTGTGTTTTAAGTAAAGTATAGGGAGTGAGGATTCCATGTTTGTGCATATTGTATTCAAATGCAAATTATAATGTTTTCACAATGAATAATGTTCCCTTGATCTTATCATAATATCTATCTTTTATTTGGTATCTTATTTTAGTCAAGTGGTTCTATGGATCTTTTGATTGCCTACTTTATTCGATGATGCTTATTCACCTTGTTATTTTTTGCAATCTTTTGGTCCTCAATATAGTTTGAATTCCTCCTAATTATTCATCATTGGATATGTGCAAATGTTTCAAATGCACACCTTTTGAGGAATTCTCACTATACTGGCCATGTAGAATTTTTCACCCATTTTAGCAATCGATGCGAATGGGGAGAAATTTTGGAGGGTTTAAGGTAATTTGGATTTATGCTTTGTGTTTGTTCTTAAGCATTTGACTTCCATGCTCTTGCATCTTTGTTGTTGATTTGCATGTTGAATATATAGAGGAAACTCCACCAATGGTAATGGTTGGCAATATATGCAATGAAATTCAAGTTCATCAAACATTCATATATTGTGGGGGAGCTTGCTCTATATATTGTGTGTGTACCAACATCACATACTTGTGTAGTATTTGATGTTGGGCAACAATTTTTGTTTGTTAAATTCCTTATATAAACCCTCTCAAAGTGATTGTCATCAATTACTAAAATGGGGGAGATTGAAAGATCACGTGTGCCCCCATGTGTGGTTTTGGTAATTAATGACAATCCCTATGGAATAATGTTTACATTGAGTTATACTTAAGGATACATACATAGGAAATCCTTGAGCCATATGGTGGTCTCAAGGTTGAAAGAACAAGAAAATGAAGAATATCAAGTGATGACCAAGATGTTGAAGGAGTAATCCAGAGATTAGTCATGAGAGAGTAGAGCCTATGGAAAGTGTGCCTTGAAGAATAAGATGGAGTGATATCTCAAGTGTACCTTCAAGACCAACATAAGAAATAAAGAAAAATTAAGAGCAAGTTCAATATGAGCCATCTTGACGAGATCATATGATTGAATCTTGCTATACTAATTGTGATCATGGATATGTGAAGATATGCTTGAAAGAGAGGATCTCCCATAGTGGAGTGGGGGGAGCAATTAGCAAGTCTTCACCAAGCTAGCGCAATCAAGGAAGGTGTTCCATCTTGAGGTGAACAAGATCGTCATCATCAAGCTCAAGTGGAATATGCGCAAGGCAAAGGTATTATCTTGATAGGGTTTCTTTCTTACCAGTCTCGTGGTGTTAGTTGGGGAGGCCGGTTTATAGGATAGATAATCGTACTATCAAGAGGGTCTCTCGAGTGAGTAACTTGATCATATCCCTTAGAGAGAGCTCAAACCTTTGCATACTTGGCATCATATTTCTTGGTTCTTATTTGGTTAATATCCATGAGAGGATTTAGAGATTGTGTAAATATCCATGACAAGCTCAAGTTCATCAAAAACGGATTTCATATGCACTCTCTATTGCGTTTTCGATATTGAGTGCATCTTTGACTACAAGTAACTATACAGGCCTAAGTTGGTAAGTCTTCTGGTCCTTCCCATAAATGGATGGTCTTCCATCTTATCTCCCTGACTGAGTCGTCCGTGAAGCAAAGCTCTACCCCGAAGTGGGCCACCTGATGACCCACAAGTATAGGGGTGTATTGCAGTATTTTCGATAAGAGAGTGTCGAACCTAACGAGGAGCAGAAGGTGCTGACGAGTGGCTAGGAGTAGGAATTCTCTGTAAATACTTAGGAAACGGATTTTTAGGGTTTTTTTGATAATGCAAGTAAATAAAGTACGAGAAGTAAATAAAAGACAAAAAAATGCAGCAAGTGGCCCAATCCTTTCTTTAGCAAAGGACAAGCCGGTTGTATTACTTAAGATGACCAACGTTCTCGAGGACACACGGGAATATCGTCAAGTGCTTTCGCTTCATATAGTTGATTAATCTTCTTTAGTTTGCTAAGTGTTGTGTGGGTGAACCTGTGCTAATGTACCAACCTTCCTAGGACTAATACATACTTGTGATTATACCCCTTGCAAGCATCTGCAAGTACAGGAAAGTAATTAAGGTAGAAACCTAACCACAACTTTAAACTCTAAGACCCTGACGTCTCTTGTGCAATGGTTTCCTAACAGGGGTTCAGGTTTCTGTCACTCCGGCAACCCCTACGATTAGTAGCCAAATACACAATGCAATCCCCTAGGCCCATATAGGTGAAGTGTCATGTAGTCGACGTTCACATGACACCACTAGCAGAAGTACACCACAACTTAAATATCAAACCATTGAATCTTTCTCAACCCAATTCCAGCACTAACAACATGACTTCTCCCATGTCCTTAAGAACTAGACGAACTACTCACAAGACATCACATGGATCATGATCAGAGATGATATAATGATATGTAACAATCTGAAAATAAACAATAATTCAATGGTTCACTCAATAGCAACAAGTACAAGGAGTAATCAACACCGGGAAAGTTTCCCCTAAGAACTATGCAAGATTCAACCCAATTGTTACAGCGGTATGATGTGGTGATGATGGTGCTGGTGGAGATGATGGTGGTGATGATGATGATGATGATGATCCCGATGAAGTCCAACTTGATGGTGGTGTTGATGGTGACGATCTCCCCTCTCGGAGAAGGAATTCCCCCGGCAGAATTCTGTCTGCCGGAGAGATCTTTCTCTCTTGGTGTTTTTCGCCCCGCGGAGGCAGCGGAATCTTTCTGTGGTCGCTCCCCGAGTCTTAGGGTTTCGGGAGGATAATATACGCCAGAGGGGAGATGCTGGAGTGGACCAAGGCGGCCACACCACCTGGTGGCGCGGCCTGGGGTGGCCCGCTCCAGGGGTGGTGTGGGCCCCCTGTGGCCCATCTCCACTTCCCCTTCTGGCATTCTTCGTCTTCTAGAAAAATAGGATTTTCCATGTATTTTCCTGGATTTTCTGATCTTCACGAATTTTGCCTCCAAACAGCACCTTTTCCATCAGAATCCTGACTGCAACGGTCCATGCTCCAAAAGTCATCAACCATGCAAAAACAGATGAAATAACATAAGTATCATCTCTTAATATGAAATATATCAATGAATAATAGTAAATTATGATATAGAATAGTGATGTAAAATGGACGTATCAACTCCCCCCAAGCTTAGACTTCGCTTCTCCCCAAGCGAAAAGTGAGCTCAATAAACATGACCTCAGGTTTATGGAGTGAAGAGTCGATAAAAGAATACGGACAAGAAGCATCACATTCATCAATACATAAGTCATAATAAAAGACAACTCACTATTATATAACTTAACTTGCAATAAGTAAAGGAAACACAATAAAGATACATAAAGTAAATCATAATTGGTAATGGCAAACTTAGCTCTTGGTCGAAGAATAGTTGACAATTTGCAGGAGTTCACAAATAACTGATTTTCAATGATAGCTTTCAAAGTAGTAGACACTAAGATAAGAGCAAAGTGCAAAACAAGGAACATAAGAAACATGATTGAATAAATCATCATATGAATGAATGAAACACAACAACTCAATACTTGCTGAGGTAGAAGATAATAGGTTTACTGAGTCAACTAAAAAGTAAAATAAGGCCCTTCGTAGAGGGAAGTAGGGATTTCAAGTTTCATAAAGAGCTTCCAAAAATTATGGTACTTATTAGCTTTCAGCTCTCATTGCCCCTATCATAGGCATCTTTAGGTGATTAAGGTTAAAGTGATCAAATATGAGGATATGCTTCACAAGTTGTAAGTTGAAAATCTCATGTCCCTTGAATACGAGAGCCGCTCCTCATGCTACTCAAGTTTAGTCACCGGTAAGTTCTTTTCATAGTAAGTACATGTGTATCATAGAGAACCGCCAACGGGGTACCCCTTGCCCGATCATACGGAAGAATTTCGATATCAAAATGACAAGGCAAGCAGACAAAAAGTATCTCAGCAATCTTCTTATTTACCATGGGAATATGGTGCTTTTTTCTCTCTTTCCTCTTTTCTCATGTCTTTTTTTTTCTTTTTGTCTTTTTCTCAATCTCTATCTCTTTTTTTATAAGAAGAATGCTTCATAGATGCTCGTTATGGTTGCGCTACAGGTTTCCACCATGACAGCATGGATTAAACCGGCGGACCAGGCGTTTCTCTAACACACATACATAACTCCATGGACTTACAAGCTCCCCTTTCATTTCACACCGACGACATCCATAGACAAAATAACATGATATCAACTAGGTACAAAGTACCAGTGCAATTTTGAAAGTGTTCCCCATGACAGCATGGTTCTGCTAATTCTCAACTTACAAAGCGCAAGCATATACACAACATAGATGGGCACAATGGTTCAAGTTTATTAAGTGCAAGAAAGTAAAGTGTGCCATCAAGTTCGTGAGAGATTTAATCACTAATCTTCACATAACAAGTTTAATTTGGAAGGTAGATAAAAACATGAATTTACTTGGAATAGCAATATTGATAATATGTAGGTATGGTGGACAAAAATGGCATAGGTTTTGGTTTAAGGATTGGATGCACGAGCAGCATTCCCTCTCAGTACAAGTTTTTGGCTAGCATGGCTGGGTATCAAGCATAAGAGTTGAAGGAAACAAACAAACATACAAGTGATAAAAACAAACATGCAATGTTCCTTGGAAGCACAAAAGATCTTAACTAGAGAATACTAGACTTATGAGGAAATCAAGAAAGAAAGATGATGAAATTATATTTCTTTTAAGAGTACTTTTATCTTTTTTATTCAATGCTCCAAATAGTGTTGCTAATGACCGAGGCAAGTTTGCCAAAACCAACTAAATTAACTCAATGATCCCAAAGTGATACCAATACTAACGACAAGATCAATCATATAACCATGAATTGAAAAATAATATAAGATATGCAAAAGAGTAAATGATATAACTTCTCATTAATATTCAATAACAGCAACTCACACCAAGGGATACGTAGATATCAAACGAGAGGGGGACACTTCCATAATGCAAACCATCCTACATGATAACTTCTCTATTCATGATATGACTCTACTAAAAGGTAAAAAGATAGAAGTGATGCGCTCGACTTTCGACGTAGAGCTCGTTGGGAACCCCAAGAGGAAGGTATGATGAGCACATCAGCAAGTTTCCCTCAGTTATGAAACCAAGGTTTAATCGAACCAGTAGGAGCAAGGAAACACCCCAAAGGTGTTACTAGCTGAGCTTTGGCAGGGTGCACTACCGGTGCTAGTAGGAACGTGGAGACCTGCACAACACAACCACAGAACTTTGTCCCCAACTTGCGATGAGGTTGTCAATCTCACCGTGGTTTGCGGAAAACAAAGGATTAAATGTATCGAATGGAAAGAAGTAAAAGTTTGCAGAACGTAAACACAAAGCAGTAAACAGTTGCAGATTGTATATAAAGAAAATGGACCGGGATCCAAAGTTCACTAGAGGTGGCTCTGCTTAGATAGATAACATGCTGGGTGAACAAATTACAGCGGGCAATTGACAAACACCGAGAAAGCAATACATGCATATACTAATCATCTTGACTCCTCTGAGACTTGATTGGGCATTACAACATAATACATAGACCGCCATCCAACTTCATCTATGACTAATAATCCACCTTCAGGTTATCATCCGAACCCCCTCCAGTATTAAGTTGCAAGCAACAGATTATTGCTTTACGAACTACGTGTAAAGTAAACAATACAATTGCTCTATGAACAAAGGATCGTTGTTTTCTCCCTAGTAGCAACATCACATCTAGTACCTTAGAGATTTATGTCACTTCCCCGGATTACCAGAGGCATGAACCCACTATCGACCATAAATACTAACTCTTGGAGTTGCTAGCATCTACTTGGCCAAGATAGCTACTAACAACGGAAAGCATGCAAGATCTCAAATAACAAAGACATGATAGAATCAATAATCAATCTGAAATAGCATCTCAATATCCATCGGATCCCCGCAAACACAACATGTATGGGTTACAAATAGATGATCTTGATCATGAACGGAGCTCACAAGATCTAAACATGAAAGCACAAAGGAGGAGAAACCAGCCATCTAGCTACTCACGCATCACGCATCACACCGGAGGCTTGCATGGTGATGAAGAAGGCCTCTAGGGTGAATTCCCCTCTCCGGCAGGGTGCCGGGAAGAGCTTTAGATCCCCCCAATCTAGGGACAAAGACGACGGTGGCTACAGACTCTTTCGTGGATTTTTGATCGGGTACTTAGGGTTTTCGTCCCGAGGGCAACTTATAGGCGGAAGGAGAGGCCGAGGGGGTGCTGGGGTCGGCCAGACCACCCCCTGGCGCGGTCCAAGCCTGGCCGCGCGGCTAGGTGGTGTGGCTGGCCCCTGGCCCCTCTCCGTCTCGTATTCTGGCACTTGATCCCTTCCGGAAAAATAGGCACTTTGGCTTTTGTCCCGTCCAATTCCGAGAATATTCATTTTCTGACTTTCCTGGAACCAAAAACAGCAGAAAACAGGCAGCTAGCACTGTGGCTCTTGTTAATAGGTTAGTCCAAGAAATCATAATAAAAGTTCTCCAAAGTTGGAACAAAACACAAGAAAGTGGATAAAACTAAGCATGGAACATCAAAAATTATAGATACATTTGCAATGTATCAACATCCCCAAGCTTAACTCCTTCTCGTCCTCGAGTAGGTAAGTGATAAAAATAAAGAATTTTTGAGGTGACATGCACCATCAAAGACTTGATCAAAGTATTTGCAAAACACTCAAAGCTGGGATCATAGTACTTCAATCATAACATGAAAGACAAAGTTCTAGCAATAAGCAAAGAAACTATGATGCAACATGAAAAGACACAAACAAAAGATTCATGAATAACAATGCTTTGCAAGACGTTTGTTTGTTTCACATAAAGAAAACATAGCATAAAAGTATCCAGCTTGTCCCTCAATAGAGTAGCAAATATAAATGCATAGGACACCTTCAAAGTTCATAAGAGTGACTAGATACAATAGTTTCAAACAAGGAATAACAAGTTATGCATCAATCAACTAGTCTTGGGACAATGCACATAGAACATAGAATGGCCACTATGCTCTCAAAGTAGGTGCATAAAGATAGAAGGCGGAGACTCAATATAATGGTGGAAGAAAAGCCTTTTGTAAAAGGAAGTAGGGATTCAAGTCTCATAAAGAGCTTCCAAAAATTATGGTACTTGTAGTTTTTAGCTCTCATTGCCCCCATCATAAGCATCTTGAAGGTGATTAAGGTTAAAGTGACACAACTAAGAGGATATGCTTGACAAGTTATAAACCGAAATCTCATGCCCCTTACTTACGAAGCCCGATCCTCATGCTACTCAACTTTAGTCACAAGTAAGCTCTTGTCATTGTAAGTATATGTGTATCATTAAGAATCGCCAACGGGGTACCCCTTGCACATGATACGGGAGGTTTCCCATAATCAAAATGACAAGGCAAGCAGACAATGAGCATCTCAGCGATCTTTTTATTTGCTATTTGCATAGGTTTTTATTGAGGATGCTTCATAGAGTGCTCATTATAGTGATGCTGCAAGTTTCCACCATGATTAGGCATGGCTTAGGCTAGCGGCCGAGGCGTTTCTCTAACACACATACAAACTCCATGATCTTACAAGTTCCACTTTTATTTCACACTGTCGGGATCCGTAAGCAAAAGAACATAATATCAACGGGGTACAAAGTACAAGTGCAATGTTGAAAGCGTTCCCCATGAAACATGGTTCTGCTAATTTCAACTTATAAAGTGCAAGCATTTACGCAAAAAAGAAGGATCCAATGGTTCAAGTTTATTAGAGGAAATAAAGTAAAGTGTGCCATCAAGTTCGTGAGAGCTTTAATCACTAGTTTTCTCATAACAAGTGGAAGGTAAACAAAGGCATGAATATACTTGGAATAACATAATCTAATAGGTAGGTATGGTGGACTCTTTGGAATAACTTGGTTTAGGGAGTTGGATGCATGAGTGGAACTCATACTTTGTTGTGGAGGCTAGCAAAAGACTGGGAGTGACAAACTAAGAGAGCAATAATGGCCATAATCATGCAGAGCGACAAAACATCATTGATCAAAGCATAAAGTGATACTACAAGTTGAAAACTAAAGGATCATAAAGGCTATGGTGACTTGAGATAGTCATAACATGGTGTGAGCATGTGCCAAGTCAACCCAAATAAAGCATCAAAGGAGAATACCACTATATTATGCTTTAATATGCTAAAACAACGCATGATTCATCCAAGGCACATTAAGCAATCTCAATTGTTTATAACAAGTCATGCTACAGCAAAGAATACTAAGCATAAAGCCAAAACAATATCAAGCATAGCATGACAGAGCATAGGCCACATTCAAAAACGAGCTCTTTTTACCACATAAGCACGAACTTTCCTACTCTTTTCCAAACCAAACCAAACTATTTGCAAACCAAAGTGTGAAAGAGGGGGTCCAACCAACTTATTCAGAAAACTAAGCAAAGCAAGCAAACTAAAAACCAAAACGAAAATGAAAAAAAAAAGACGCTCCAAGAAAAACACAACTGTGCATGAAACAATAAAAATGAAGCTTTTGGAAGAAACCTGGGACTTTTATTGATGAAGAAGGGGATGCCTTGGGCATCCCCAAGCTTTGACGCTTGTACTTCTTGGATATTTATTGGGGTGACACGCGTAGCATCCCCAAGCTTGAGCTTTAGTCCATCCTTCATCTCATTACTCATTCCTTCCATACACCTGAAATTTTCCTTCATACAAAACTTCACACAATCTCATTAGCAACATTAGTGCACTTAAGATAAATAAGCCTCAAGGTTCAGTTCTAACACCAAATAAACTTCCATTAGAACACTATCTACTGTAGCACTTCCCTAAAAAAGCTCAATTCCCCAAAGGAACTCAAGAAGGAACTAACAAGAAGCAAATGCAGAAAAAGGCAGAAATCTGTCAAAACAGACCAGTAGGTAAAGACGAATTTTTTCGAAGACCTTCTGTTGCTCAAATAAAAACGTGCTGAACTAAATAAAGTTATATAACAACCTGGGGCAGAAGCACAAACAATTACAGCTCAATCCTACTTAGAGAGATCTCTCAGGGATTTTTACGGTGAAGCACAGAAATCTGTTTTGGGACAGCAAATTTTCCAATCATTACTTCACTCTCATTAGAGGTTACTCTTGGCAAAAAAGCAAATAAAAAGGATAAGGAGAGGTTATTACAGAGGTAATAACTTCCAAGACTCAACTAAAACTCTTGGGTTATCTCCCAGCAAGTACTTTTCTTTAACACCTTTAAGTTAGGCATAAGAACCAAAGAAAGAATCAGGTGTTCTCAAATGAAGAATCATTAAGGCCAAATTTTGTTTTCATAGGAGAAGCAAAAGAAAACTTTTCTCTCTTTTTAGGGAAGTGTTCTATACCTTTCTTGAGTGGGAGTTGATATTTAATGGTGCCTTCTTTCATATCAATGATGGCACCAACAGTTCTAAGAAAAGGTCTTCCGAAAGTAATAGGACAAGAAGCATTGTATTCAACATCCAAAACATAGAAATCAACGGGGACATAGGAATCATTAACCATAATAAGAACATCATTAAGACTCCCCATGAGTTTCTTTTTAACATTAGCATCAAGTGGGACATTCAAATAACAATCTTCAAGAGGAGGCAAATCAAGCGAATCATAAATCCTTCTAGGCATAATAGAAACACTACTATGAAGATCATATAAAGCTTTGAAATCAAAGTCATTCACTTTCATATTAATGATGGGTTCCCAACCATCTTCTTTCTTTATAGGAATAGAAGCTTTATGTTTCATCTTTTCTTCTTTAATCTTTATGAGAGCATCGGTAATGTATTTTGTAAAAGCCATGTTCATAGCACTAGCATTAGGACTTTTAGCTAGCTTTTGTAGGAACTTAATAACTTCAGAGATGTTGCAACCATCAATATCAAAATCAACTTTATCATCTAAAGTAGTAGAACTATTACTAGCCTCAACACTAGTGGTGGTAATAGTAGAAACACTAATGTTTCTAGCAATTTCATCTTCTCTTTCCCACTTAGCATGTAATTCAGCTAATAGTCTAACATTTTCATCAATTCTTACTTGTATAGCATTAGTAGCTGCAAAGGGATTCTCATTAGTTTCAGGTTTAGCAGCCATTTTATTCAAAGTAGATTGAGTCAGCCAAAGATGCTATATTCCTTTCAGCATTAGAGTTTTTCCTCAATAGTTTTATTGAAAGCAGTTTGTTTACTAATAAACTCTTTAAGCATAACTTCAAGATCAGAGGGAGCACTCTTATTGTTGTAAGAATTTCCATAAGCATTACCATTGTTGGGAGGATATGGCTTATAATTGTTGCTACCAAAATTGTTCCTATAAGCATTATTACCATAAGCATTGTTGCCAAAGTTGTTATTTCTTATGAAGTTCACATCAACTTGCTCTTCTTGAGCAACCAAAGAGGCTAAAGGAACATTATTTGGATCAACATGGGCTTTCCCATTAACAAGCATAGACATAATAATATCAATCTTATCACTCAAGGTGGAGGTTTCCTCAACAGAATTTACCTTCTTACCTTGTGGAGCTCTCTCAGTATGCCATTCAGAATAATTAACCATCATATTGTCCAAAAGTTTTGTTGCAGCGCCCAAAGTGATGGTCATAAAGGTACCTCCAGCAGCTGAATCCAATAGGTTCCTTGAAGAATAGTTCAATCCTGCACAAAAAGTTTGGATGATCATCCAAGCAGTCAGTCCATGAGTGGGACAATTCTTTACCAAAGATTTCATTCTTTCCCAAGCTTGAGCAACATGCTCATTATCAAGTTGTTTAAACTTCATTATTTCACTTCTCATGGATATAATCTTAGTAGGAGGATAGTATTTTCTAATAAAAGCATCTTTGCACTTAGTACAAGAATCAATACTATTCCTAGTTAAGGAATTCAACCACTCTTTAGATTTTCCTCTCAAAGAGAAAGGAAACAATTTCAGCTTAATAATATCACCATCTATATCCCTATGCTTTTGCATCTCACAAAGTTCAACAAAGTTATTTAGATGGGAAGCAACATCTTCATTACCAACACCAGAAAATTGCTCTCTCATAACAAGATTGAGTAAAGCAAGTTTTATTTCAAAGAAAGTATTTTCAGCCACAGGTGGAGCAATAGGTGTGCTCATAAAATCATTGTTGTTGGTGCTAGTGAAGTCACACAACTTAGTGTTCTCAAGAGTAGTCATTTTTTTGTGTTTTCAAATAAGAAAGCAAGCAAGTAAAACTAATTTTTTTGTGTTTTTTGAATAACAAAACAAGCAACCAAAGCAAAAAGAAACTAAGCAAAACAAAAACAACAAAGTAAAGATATTGGTTATGAGGGACTCCCCTTGTGAAGATGTCCTTGACTCCCCAGCAACGGCGCCAGAAAAATCTTGATGCGCTCGACTTTCGACGTAGAGCTCGTTGGGAACCCCAAGAGAGGGGTATGATGAGCACAGCAACAAGTTTCCCTCAGTTATGAAACCAAGGTTTAATCGAACCATTAGGAGCAAGGAAACACCCCAAAGGTGTTACTAGCTGAGCTTTGGCAGGGTGCACTACCGGTGCTAGTAGGAACGTGGAGACCTGCACAACACAACCACAGAACTTTGTCCCCAACTTGCGATGAGGTTGTCAATCTCACCGTGGTTTGCGGAAAACAAAGGATTAAATGTATCGAATGGAAAGAAGTAAAAGTTTGCAGAACGTAAACACAAAGCAGTAAACAGTTGCAGATTGTATATAAAGAAAATGGACCGGGATCCAAAGTTCACTAGAGGTGGCTCTCCTTAGATAGATAACATGCTGGGTGAACAAATTACAGCGGGCCAATTGACAAACACCGAGAAAGCAATACATGCATATACTAATCATCTTGACTCCTTTGAGACTTGATTGGGCATTACAACATAATACATAGACCGCCATCCAACTGCATCTATGACTAATAATCCACCTTCAGGTTATCATCCGAACCCCCTCCAGTATTAAGTTGCAAGCAACAGATTATTGCTTTACGAACTACGTGTAAAGTAAACAATACAATTGTTCTATGAACAAAGGATCATTGTTTTCTCCCTAGTAGCAACATCACATCTAGTACCTTAGAGATTTCTGTCACTTCCCCAGATTACCAGAGGCATGAACCCACTATCGACCATAAATACTAACTCTTGGAGTTGCTAGCATCTACTTGGCCAAGATAGCTACTAACAACGGAAAGCATGCAAGATCTCAAATAACAAAGACATGATAGAATCAATAATCATTCTGAAATAGCATCTCAATATCCATCGGATCCCCGCAAACACAACATGTATGGGTTACAAATAGATGATCTTGATCATGAACGGAGCTCACAAGATCTAAACATGAAAGCACAAAGGAGGAGAAACCAGCCATCTAGCTACTACATGGATCTGTAGTCCAAGGATGAACTACTCACGCATCACACCGGAGGATTGCATGGTGATGAAGGAGGCCTCCAGGGTGAATTCCCCTCTCTGGCAGGGTGCCAGGAAGAGCTTCAGATCCCCCCCCCCGATCTAGGGACAGAGACGACGGCGGCTACAGACTCTTTCGTGGATTTTTGATCGGGTACTTAGGGTTTTCGTCCCAAGGGCAACTTATAGGAGGAAGGAGAGGCCGAGGGGGTGCTGGGGTCGGCCAGACTCATTAGGAACATTAGTGTAAGCGATATAATAAACCTTTTAAATCCAATTTCAACTTAAATCCATCAAAACATAAGCTACTTCAGCAACTCCTTCCGAAGACCCAAAAAGAATTCAAAAAGGAAATCGTTTTAAGAAGCAAATGCAAAAGTGGCAAAATCTGTCAAAACAGACCAGCAGGTAAAGATCAATGTTTTCGAAAGTCTTCTGCTGCTCAAATCAAAAAAGTGCAAAACTAACGAAAGTTAAATAACAACCTGGGGCACAAGCACAAAAAATTACAGCTCAATCTGACATACAGAGATCTCTCACGAATTTTTATGGTGAAGCAGAAAAATCTGTTTTGGGACAGTAACTTCCCCAAATCTTACTTCTCTCTCATTAGAGGTTGATCTTGACACAAAAACTAAAAAAAGGATAAGGAGAGGTTATTACCTAAGTAATAACTTCCAAGACTCAAAGAAACAAAAACAAACTGAAAGCAAAAATAAATTGGGTTGTCTCCCAAAAAGCTCTTTCTTTATAGCCATTAAGATGGGCATGATAATTTCAATGATGCTCACATAAGAATATGAATTGAAGTGAAAGAGAGCATTAAGAAGCAAAAATACACATGTTTAAGTCTAACCCACTTCCTATGCAAGGGAATTTTGTAAACAAACAAATTGTTGAAACCAGAAGTTGCAAGCATAAGAAGGCAAAACAAGTGCAACATAAAGACTTTAAGCATAAAACGAGGAAACTTGATATTATTGAGATGCGTAAGACCAGTCTTCCCTCTCTCATAATAACTTTCAGTATCATGCATAAATTTAATGATATAACTATCACAAGAACCATTGTAGCAATCATCACTTATCCTAACAGAAAACACAGGGACACTAGCTCTCATAACACTTCTTTGTGAAACAATATTAGAGGTATCCTTACAAAGGATAGTGTGTCCATCTTCCACATATTTAGTGACAAAGTATTTCACATTTGCTATTATAGGTTCATCATTTTGTTCATCAGGTTCAACAGCTTTATTTGTACTTTCATTAAACATACTAGCTATCATAGAATGTTCCTTTATCTTAACTAGGAAAGGCATTTTCTCAATGTAAGGTTCAGGTAAAACATGATTAGCAGTATAAACTTCAGTATTTCTTGCAGGAATACACTTAGCAACATCTTTATATGGTTCATGATACTTATTCCACTTCTTGTTAGGAACTTCAATATAGGAAGCAGAAGCCTTAAAATAAGTTGCAATAGCTTGAGAGTCTAGACCATAAGCATTTTTAATATTTTGAAAGTCATCAGTTCCCATAAAAGATTCAATGCATTCATAATCATAATTTATACCAGACTTTTTTCCTCTATCATTCTCCCATGCTTCAGCATTGTCTTGAATACGGTCTAGAAGATCCCATTTAGCTTCTTGTTCCATGCGAGTGAATGATCCAGCACAAGAAGCATCCAATAAATCCTTATCATGAAGAGAAAGCCTTGCATAAAAGTTATTGATAATAATATTGTTGGGGAGCTCATGAATGGGACATTTGAGCATTAGTAACTTCAATCTCTCCCAAGCTTGAGTTGTACTCTCTCCATCAAGAGGCCAAAAGTTGTATATTTGATTCCGATCTTTATGAATCTCACTAGGAGGATAAAACTTTGAATAAAAGAGAGGTACTATTTCCTCCCATTCAAGAGCTTGACCATTCTTCAGCAGCTTATACCATTCTTCAGCTCTTCCTTTCAGTGATAATGAGAATAACTTCTTCTTGACTTGATCTGTTGTAATACCTGCACACTTGAACAACCCGCATAATTCATGTATAAAGAGCAAATGATCACCAGGATGGACAGTTCCATCTCCAACATAATAGCTATCCATAAAACGAGCAATAATTCTTGTAGGTATTTTAAAAGTATCATTCTCAGCAGGTGCTGATTCATCTACTACCTTAGCAGTGGTAGTAGCATTACGAAATAAGAAACTCAGCGAATTATCCATAATGAAAATAAAGCAACTAACAGAAGTAAACAATACTCACATTAAAAGTTTCCTTTACCAGTTCCACTCTCCAATAGTGCTTCACTCCCCGGCAACAGCGCCAGAAAATAGTCTTGATGACCCACAAGTATAGGGGGTGTATTGCAGTATTTTTGATAAGTAAGAGTGTCGAACCCAACGAGGAGCGGAAGGTGCTGGCGAGTGGCTAGGAGAAGGAATTCTTTGTAAATACTTAGGAAACAGATTTTTAGGGTTTTTTGATAATGCAAGTAAATAAAGTACGAGTAAATAAAAGATAATAAGAAAAAATGCAGCAAGTGGCCCAATCCTTTCTTTAGCAAAGGACAAGCCGGTTTTATTACTTAAGATGACCAAACGTTCTCGGGGACACACGGGGATATCGTCAAGTGCTTTCGCTTCATATAGTTGATTAATCTTCTTTAGTTTGCTAAGTGTTGTGTGGGTGAACCTGTGCTAATGTACCGACCTTCCTAGGACTAATACATACTTGTGATTATACCCCTTGCAAGCATCCGCAAGTACAAGAAAGTAATTAGGGTAGAAACCTAACCACAGCTTTAAACTCTAAGACCCTGACGTCCCTTGTGCAATGGTTTCCTAACGGTGGTTCAGGTTTCTGTCACTCCAGCAACCCCTACGATTAGTAGCCAAATACACAATGCATTCCCCTAGGCCCATATAGGTCAAGTGTCATGTAGTCGATGTTCACATGACACCACTAGAAGAAGTACACCACAACTTAAATATAAAACCATTGAATCTTTCTCAACACAATTCCACTACTAACAACATGACTTCTCCCATGTCCTCAAGAACTAGACGAACTACTCACAAGACATCATATGGATCATGATCAGAGATGATATAATGATATGTAACAATCTGAACATAAACAATAATTCAATGGTTCGCTCAATAGCATCAAGTACAAGGAGTAGTCAACACCGAGAAAGTTTCCCCTAAGAACTATGCAAGATTCAACCCAATTGTTACAAAGGTATGATGTGGTGATGATGGTGCTGGTGGTGATGATGATGATGATCCCGATGAAGTCCAACTTGATGGTGGTGTTTATGGCGAGGATCTCCCCTCTCTGGGAAGGAATTCCCCCGGCAGAATTCTGTCTGCCGGAGAGATCTTTCTCTCTTGGTGTTTTCCGCCCCGCAAAGGCGGCGAAATCTTTCTGTGGTTGCTCCCCGAGTCTTAGGGTTTCGGGAGGATAATATACGCCAGAGGGGAGAGGCTGGAGTGGACTAGGGCGGCCATGCCACCTGGTGGTGTGGCCTGGGGTGGCCCGCTCCAGGGGTAGTGTGGGCCCCTGTGGCCCATCTCCACTTCCCCTTCTGGCATTCTTCGTCTTCTAGAAAAATTAGCATTTTCCATGTATTTTCTCGGATTTTCTGATCTTCGCGAATTTTGCCTCCAAACAGCACCTTTTCCACTAGAATCCTGACTGCATCGGTCCATGCTCCAAAAGCCATCAACCATGCAAAAACAGATGAAATAACATAAGTATCGTCTCTTAATATGGAATATATCAATGAATAACAGTAAATTATGATATAGAATAGTGATGCAAAATGGACGTATCACCACCCTTGTCAGTGAGTGACAGTGGGTATACCCGAAAAGTATATCCCCAACAGTAGCCCCCGGAAGCCTCAAAGATCCAAAGTCGAATTTCATTGTCTAGCTTGATTCTTCTTCGGCTGTAGAATCTTGAAGGGTTCCTGAAACTCCAAAACAAAAAGTAGGATCTGAGTCTTGAAAATGAGTCGGACCTATTAATATCTCATTGATATCTCCCTACTCGATTTCAAACTGAGCCGGAACTTGGTCTGTGACACAACCTGGCGTCATTCTAGGTCTAGTCTTGTCACTGACAAATATTATGTCAGTGTGAGTGTTGGTGGGTCCACAGTGCGCGGAACCGAGGCGTCGTTTCAATTCATGCGCGGAGATCGAGGTGGCGTATCCTTCGTGGGGAAGTTGCCCTACTCTTTCCATGATGTGTGGTGTAATCGTTCGTGTGTTTACACTAATCTTGGCACAAATTAGGCTATAGGGGGTAAATCTCCTCATTTTTCTCTCACATGTGCCCTTGCCTTCCTTATCCCCGAGTGAAAACATGCGCCCTCATCTTCCTTCTTTCCACCCCTAATCCCAACAACGTCGCCCACCTAAGGTCACTTCCTCCGGCGAGATGGCTGAAGCGTCAAACTCCGGTCGTGCGACGGTGATGGCGGTGGTGGACGATAAGCGATATTGCGGGGTCTGGATCCCCTGCGTTCTGGATGACGAGAAGCTCTGAGGCGTTGAGGAGGAGGGTCTTCTCTGCGCTGGCGAGTGGCAGAGCAGCTTCGACGAGTCTCTTACCGCTCCCCGTGAAGACGAGTGGGTTCACTTCGGGACTCATCTAGACTGAGGTTTGAGCTTTCCGCCATCATAGTTCTTCTCCGAGGTGATTTCTTACTATGGCGTGCAACTCCATAATCTTCCTCCCAATTTGATTCTTGAGCTGAGAACCCATGTCTCTCTTTGTGAGGGTTATCTTGGAATTAAGCCGAGTCTAACTTTGTTTCGGTACTATTTTAGTACTAGGAAAAATTCCATCATTGTCGGCATTCCATACAATACCGGAAACCTTAGCTTCTTCCCTATGAGAGACCAAGTCTATCCCAAGGTCATAGCTAGTGAATCAGTGAAGATGTGGCCATCTACCTTTTTCGATCACAAGTACAAGTCGGCTCCTAGCAAGCAGGAAAGCTTGCTGGTTTTTGTTGACGGTGCCGCCTCCCACCAAGACTCTTGGGATGCGGAAGCATCGACTCTTTCTAAAGACTTGATCTGTGCCAAGAGGACGTTTGAATTTTTTATGAATAATAAGGGACTGAGGGGATCCAACTTAGTCCATTGCTGGCTAGCTCGTCGGATTCAACCCCTGCAGCACCATGGGGACCGGATGATGCATACGGTCACCACCAACAAGAAGGACAACCTGAGAGTAAGCCAGAATCCGATTCCCACCAAGGAATACCAGACCCGGGTCAAGTGGTTGATCCAGGAGCGACTAAACTGGAAGATTCTAATGATATCTCTTGACATGTTAACGATAGAGAAACCCTTGACCTAGTAAGATTTTTGACTGACCCATATTGTACTTATTTCATCTTTATATGTTTATTTGCAATGCTAAGATACTTTGACTTTCATCTCGCTGACCTCCCGGAGTTGGAGGTAGCTCCTATCAAGGGATATCCACCTGAGGATCCAGTTCCTCGGGAGGATCAAGAGCTTGAAGTGTTGTCAGAAGCGCTCACACGGAAATGTAAAGTTCCGGTTATAACGGCTGGCCCATAAACAATGCTAGTCGTCAATAAGTAAGTTATTCCATCAGACTTTGTATTTTTTCATATTCTTTCTGGGTTATAACGGTCTTAATTTGTTACCATCTAGAGCTAAACCATTGGTTAAGGGAAAAGGAAAAGCAAAGCTAGGAAAGATTCCGCGTCAACAGAAGTTAACCATAGTTTCACATGCTGCTGCGCCCTCTGACTCCTAACCCGAACCCATCGTCAGTGCCAGAGGATATTCCGTCTCCACGCACTTAGGATGTTCTGGATCAATCTGAAAAGCGAGTGAACCAAGATTCACAAACCGACGTCACCATGGGTGACTTGGAAGCTGATAAGGGTGAACCCTACAAGGGTAATGATCCCTCGGAAAAAACCTTCTCCTATGATCCTCTGAAGATTCCTGGTGGCCTCACCAGGAAAAGCGCGGAAGAATTTTGGAAGCTTGCCCTGAACTGCCTCAAAACCAAAACTATTACTGCTAAAGAAGAGGCTCAGGAAGCTGAAGATGTTAAACTTGTTGATCTACTGGAGCAAGTTCATCTTCATGACGAGAAGTTAAAGGACGGTGCAGTTCCGCCTCCACCTATTACTCCTTTAACTCTCGCCGAGAAGGTTTCTGCTGACATCAAAAGCAGTCTCAACAAAATTACAACATGAGCATTTCGTAAGTCATTTTTTGACTCCTTTTACTATGTTTATATCATATCATCTAGACCCCAATCATGAAGTTGGATAGAGACTAGAAATCCAAGTTTATGCTTTTTCAGGATGCCAAAGAACGAAGTAGTGTAGCCCCCAAGGCTCGTGCTGATATTTAACTTTGTTAAAATAGTAGCTCGAGTCTTAGTAGCATTTATGACTCCAGTTACCATTCTGACTTATAGAAAGTTAATGTTTACAACTAAGAATTACTGAAGAACATCTATAACAAGTGGATAGAGGTCAAGGCTCTCCGACTTGAAAATGCTCAACTTAAAGTTGAGAAGGATGAAGCTAAAAGTAAGTTTTCCAACTATCTCTTCTCGAAATTTTATGTTTTAGCTGAATTATGAATTCAACTAACTTTGTCCTCCTTGTTCCAGGTTTGCTGACTCGATCCTTCACACTTGTGGAGCAAGCTAAAATTTTAGAGCTTTAGAATCCGAGAATGCTGGCCTTTGTTAGAAACTTAAGAAATTGCAGGAGGATGATGAGCATAGTGTCAACAACATCCTTGATTCCAGCAACATGGCAACTGAAGAACGTGATCAGACCATTGATTTCCAAGGAAAATAAATCTTGGATTTGAAAGCAGAGTTGGATAGGCAAAAGGATACCACCCAGGCCCTTCGGGATGAACTCTGGAGTCTGAGAGAGAAGACCAAAGTAGACGAATCTATCTTCGGTATGTTTACTGCCATTCTGACTCATTTCTTGGTCTTTCCAACTTTTTAGTCAGATCTTTCTAATATTGCTCCCTTTTCAAGGCCTCTCAACCTCTTGGATTCATCTTTGTCTAAGCCACGCGCCAGCCGACTTGTTGCAGTCGGAAATTGGCTTCATGATTTCCTCCAATCTCTTAAAGAGATTGGTGAGACCATTAATCTCTCCGACTTAAACAAGATTTCAGCCTTTAAGGTGCATGACAAAGCGAAAAATATCCCGCGGTTGGTCGAGGATTGGAAAATGTCCTACACCCGCACGGCGGCATAGAATGCCCTCACTATGGTAATGAGCCACCATGGCAACATGGAAATCTAGCAAGTTACCAAGGATATTCAACTGTTTATGAAGATGGCGAGCTTCAGAATGTTGGTAAGATCTGGGATTCTTATGACGGATATGCTTGCCACGTGGCTGATGCGACCAACTATGAGAAGCCATTTTTCAATCCGTCAAAGTGCCTCCAAGCCCCTAGTTGAAGACGGTGAAATCCCTGACGACGATGACGAAAAGACAGAATCCAACGTCCTCATCTCGGAGAAAGATCAGGGTGACTTGGGTGGTAACACCAATGGGTCGGCAAATCCTTCTCCTGCAACATGAAATTTTCCAGAAACAACTTTGCATTATTCTGAAACATGCTAGATGTAATGTTAAACTTATTTATTTTGTGGTGCTGCTATGTAAGAACTGGTGCCTTACTTCTAGCACGTATATGTTTTTTGTTTTTGTGCTTGAAAAATACTTAAACACTGTTTGTTTATACTTATTTTTTATCTGAATTTTTGCCTCGTCCCTTTCGTGAGCCGGCAAACCTTTAGCACGGAAACTTTGCTGAGCAACAGAGCTTAATTTGCAAACCAGTTTAAACCCAGAATCAAAGCTGACCTCCAGTACCAACAAATCACTACTCAGAAAATACACGCTTCCAGCAATAAGACAAAAACCAAAGTATAAACAGAAAATGAGATTTACACCCGAAAGTAGCTTTTATTTAGAATCAAAAATCTAACTAGAACAAACATGAGCATAAAGTACATTCAAGTATCTAGGGATTTTTGACTATGACATGATCATTCAGAAAAAAGATGGTACTTAAAACTTCTCACTAAAAACATCGAGGGGATGAATACTTTATTTCACTTTGAACATCTACATTGATATGATTACAAAGAAAGAAATTTTAACAATTAAAGGGACATAGCTGAGCAATATTCCATGGACGGTCTATCTCATCCGGGTATGTACAGCCACTAGCTCTCTTCCTCTTGTTAGTCGGGGTTTTTTATTTGTCTGGCCTCATGTCTATTAGATAGTACGAACCATTGTGAAATACTCTACTAACCATAAAGGGCCCTTCCTAGATTTGGGAAAGTTCGTGCTTTCTTTTTTTGCACTAGTCGGAGAACTAGACCGCCTTTTTTGAAAGACTGAATTTTGCCTCTTTGACTATGATACTGGCATAGCTTCTACTGATAGGCTGTAGATATTTGCTCAGCAATGACATGAACTTCCTCGAGTACATCAAGGTCATCTTTTCGAGCAACTTCGACATCTTCTTCGACATACACAGCGACTCGGGGAGAAAGATGGATAAGATCACTTGGAAGAATTGCATATGCACCGTAGAACAAGAAGAAAGGTGTATATCTGGTTGACCTGTTAGGAGTAGTCCGTCAAATCCATACAACAGATGGCGATTCATCCACCCAAGCCCTCGCAGCACGATGAAGTGGCGCTGCGAGTCTAGGACGGAGGCCTTGAAGCATTAAACCATTTTCCCTTTCAAATTTTCCATTGGCTTGTTGATGTGCATCTGATGCAATATCAAGTCGGATCCCTTGATCTTCGCAAAACTCGGCAAGTTCTCCCATTTAAAAGTTACCCCTGTTGTCTCTAATAATACTATGCAGATAGCCAAATTGGATTATGATGTCCTCGACGAATCTTTTGGCTGTTGCTCCATCACAACTTGTGACGGGTTTAGCCTCAATCCATTTCGTAAACTTATCCACCATTACTAGTAGGTGAGTAAATTCACTTGGAGCCTGTTCAAATGGTCCTACCATGTCAATCTCCTAGACCGCAAAGGGCCATGTAATCGGAATTGTTCGTAGTTGCAGCCGGAACATGGGCTTGTTTGCCATATTTTTGGTAGGCCATTCGGCATCTGCCTTAGCTATAAGCCAGAAAAATCTACATTGAAAAGCTTTTGCCACTAAAGATTTGGCTCCGACGTGATTTCCGCATTCGCCTTCGTGCATTTCCCTTAGGATTTTTACTCCTTCTTCTGGAGAAACGCGACACTGAAAACCCCAAATACACTCCGCCTATACAGCTCACCACTGATTATTGTGTAGGATTTTGCTCGCCGGACAATTTGTCAACTCAGAACTTCGTCTTCAGGTAATTTTCCTTGTACCAAGAATTCGAGGTAGGGTTTTGTCCAGCTGGGTAATACAGCCAGAACTACTATGATCAGTGAGTCGGGTTTGGTTGGATACTCCTCATCAACGACTCATGTGCTAGAGGGAGCTCTAAGGTGCTCCAAAAAAGCACCATCTGAGACCTTTTTCCGTGCAGAGCCTATTCTTGATAGTGTGTTGATGGCTCTGATTTTTGCCATCTTCCACTATGTTTAAACGTTGTTTTTGGTCAAGAAATTGCCAAATAAACTCTCAACCTTTCCACAAATGACTAATAATTGCAAAGATACGCAAATCCATTCTTTGATTTATGTTGTGCATGAAATCACTGCTTTTAAGGCGTAATAAGGAGTCATAATGAAGGATTTTGAGGAAGTACACATGGCCAAGTACTCGAAGAAGCCAACCAAGGCGTCAGTGCACTTAACAACCACTACTACGGGCGCGGTCTGCCCATACCAGGTGGTGACGGCTTCGTCTCGTCAAACCCTACAACTTCCATGAAGATGCCTATATATTTTGAGGCTCCAGCCGTCGGCCAGAGGGCCGCCATTCTCAGATTGCATCACAACACCCCCAAAGGAGATCCACACCATTGTTCATCCATAGTTCATCATGTAGGGGTTCCGCATATGAAAACAATAATGTTTACCCTACGCCACTGAACCCCTGATGTTGCCAGGACCTATCTATTAGTAATACAGTACCGGGAGGAGCTTTTCATGAACTTACCTTGAAGACCGAAAAACATTGCCAATGCTCGGGAGAGCGTGGTTGATGTAGACAAGATGGAGTCGACCTCAAGGTCATGATGAAGTCCTTGCGCTCCTGCGGCACCAACGACTTGAGTCCCTCAAGTGTGACACCTCACGGGGAGTTACACACGTCTGGTGCCTCACGATGACTCCCACTTCCCTGATCCAGCAGTAGTGGCGGAAGTAGAGCTCCTGGATCCGAATCCCGTAGTGCGACGGCGCTCCGTGGTGAAGATGTCTCTCGTTCACGCAGTCCCAACTTGGGACCACGGTCACGAGAGAGAGAGAGATAGAGAGAGAGAGAATATCAATTGGAGGTCTTCCCAAAAGTGAGAAGACCTTTATTGAATATTGTGTGTATTTATCTGGCCAAATACCCCCACTATATATAGGGGGAGAGGGGGTACACCCTCCCTCAAAGTCCCGGGGTGGGACTAATCATGGGGAAGGGGTGGGGAGGCGCGCCGGCTAGCCCCCACCCATGAGCCCCACATGGGGCAGGCCCATTAGGGACACCGGCCACCCCCTAGGCCGCTCCTAGGGGTGTGGTCCCCTCTTGGGCCTTTACCCCTCCGGGAATTGGCCCATTAAGCCCTTTGACCATTTAATTGATATTCTATTTTATTAAATAATTATGAATAAATGATTAAATCAATATTTAACATTCATTCACATATTATTTAACCTCCGTGGCTATGGAACACCTTCCATCTCCACTCTGGACATCCTCCGGACTTACCGAAACCCTTCCGGTTTTCTCTCTACTATTCTTCGGCGATTCTTCCGATCCTATAAACACTCTATAAGCATCATCAAACCCTTAGGTGTGATATCCTACGGTTCGGGAACACTCTAGACATGGTTGGGACACTCCCGAACCAATGATCGACAGTGAGACCTGGATGGCCATGTGACCCCTGTGCGTTCCACGAAGATCTTTCGTTGTTTGAACTAGGACGGTCGTGTCTTATTCCCTTTGTCTCTCGATACTTGCATTGTCCGAGATCTGATCAATGACATCACCATGTCGTGTTCAATCTCGTTACCGAACAATGCTACTTGACTCGTTCCGACAAGTGATATCCCTGTGATCAAATCACACGCTGCGCAGCTATTGGATATAACTTCTCTGAGTGGGCCCTTGAGTATCTTCCCATCATGTTGATACGTCCATTTTGCATCACTATTCTATATCATAATTTACTGTTACTCATTGATATATTTCATATTAAGAGATGATACTTATGTTATTTCATCTATTTTTGCATGGTTGATGATTTTGGAGGATGGACCGCTAAAGTTAGGATTCTGATGGAAAAGGCACTATTTGGAGGCCAAATTCGTGAAGATCAGAAAATCCCAGAAAATACATGGAAAATTCTATTTTTCCAGAAGACGAAGGATGCCAGAAGGGGGAGTGGAGATGGGCCACAGGGGGCCCACACCAACCCATGGTACGGGTCACCCCTAGTCACGCCACAAGGTGTTGTGGCCACCCTGGCCCACCTCTGGCTCTCCCATTTGGCGTATATTATCCCTAGGAAACTCTGAGCTTCGGGGAGCGACGACAAAAAGGTTCCGCCGCCTCTGCGGGGCGGAAAACTATAGAGAGAGAAAGATCTCTCTGACAGGCAGAAATCTGCCGGGGAAATTCCTTCCAGGAGAGGGGAGATCATCGCCATCAACACCACCATCGAGATGGACTTCATCGGGATCATCATCATCTCCATCACCATCTCCACTAGCACCATCAGCACCACTCCATACTGCTGTAACAATTGGGTTGAATCTTGCATAATTCTTAGGGGAAACTTTCCCGGTGTTGATTACTTGTTGTAGTTGAGCTATTGAGTGGAACCATTGAATTATTGTTTATGTTCAGATTGTTATTTATCATTATTCCATCTCTGATCTTGATCCATATGATGTCTTGTGAGTAGCTCGTTTAGTTCTTGAGGACATGGGAGAAGTCATGTTGTTAGTAGTCGAATTGTGTTGAGAAAGATTCAATAGTTCGTTATTTAAGTTGTGGTGTTATTCTTTTAGTGGTGTCATGTGAACGTCGACTACATGACACTTCACCTTTATGGGCCTAGGGGAATGCATTGTGTATTTGGCTACTAATCGTAGGGGTTGTCGGGGTGACAGAAACCTGAACCCCGTTAGGAAACCTTTGAACAAGGGATGTCAGGATCTTAGAGTTTAAAGTTGTGGTTAGGTTTCTATCTTAATTACTTTCTTGTACTTGCGGATGCTTGCAAGGGGTATAATCACAAGTATGTATTAGTCCTAGTAAGGTTGGTACATTAGCACAGGTTCACCACACAACACTTATCAAACTAAAGAAGATTAATCAACTATATGAAGCGAAAGCACTTGACGATATTCCCGTGTGTCCTCGAGAACGTTTGGTCATCTTAAGTAATACAACCGGCTTGTCCTTTGCTAAATAAAGGATGGGCCACTTGCTGCATTTATTCTTATTGTCTTTTATTTACTTGCACTTTATTTATCTGCATTTTCAAAAACCCCTAAAAATCCGTTTGCCAAGTATTTCAGAGAATTCCTGCTCCAAGCCACTCGTCAACACCTTCTAATCCTCGTTGGGTTCGACACTCCTACTTATCGAAAATACTGCAATACACCCCCTATACTTGTGGGTCATCACACGTGGACGGACAAATCCCGCTCTTGACATATATTGCCTCGACAGTTTCCTCCGAGTACCTGAACACACCTTTATAACCATTGTATCACCAAGTGGTGCTTGATGCTATCTAAGCACTCTCGGGAGATAGTGATTGATATAGCCTCACGGTCTAAGGAATAGTCTACGAGGATCCATTTCTAATCATCGTAACTTGAGCTTCATGACATGATCGGGTCACTATGTTTAGGTTGGGTATTGGTTCATCATCTCATTCTCAGAATGAGTTGACCCATTTCCAACTGGCATAAATTCCACATGATCAGGAAACTTGATCATATTTTGACCAATGAACCAATACATGAGTTTCATTGGGAACCAGTGGTTGTTTATATATCACACGTGTATTGATTTTTCCACTCAATACAGTTATAGCGTGATATAAATCTTAATCATAAACTTTATGAAATATGATAATAGTCCTTATTACTATTTGTCTCTAGGGCATATTTCCATCAGTCTCCCACTTGCACTAGAGTACAAATAAACTAGCTGCATCTGTTCTTAATTGTTGGCACCATATATCCGGTACCCTAAACATGCTTGCTCATGGAAAAGGTTGAGTCTTGGGTCTGTACTTTATAGTCCCAAATCCTTTGCAACTTACTAATGTCACCTTGATTGACATTAATACTTTATCATCACATGATAACATCTGTGTGTATGCATTGTTGCTATGGTAGCAGAACGAGGCGTAATTCTAGGAGCCTATAGTGACTTTAGATAAACCTCGAGGGCTTTCTCATGGGCATTGTGCCCTGGGACACATCATTCTACGTTAAAATCGAACTAGCCCCACCATAACATTATACAACACTTTATATGGTACCCTTATCTATTATTATAAATGTATTCATCGAAACACTAGTACACTATATGCAACTTTCGATGTTTTTGTTCACCTCGCTTCCTACTTGACTTTAATCGGTATTTACAAGAGTTTCCAACATGTTCCTTTATAACATAACTCTTTATGCTTTAATATATGTCATCATTTTATGGATTTGGAAAACATGTCTATAGTTCTCTATTAGACACTACGGACAAACTTAGATCAATGTTCCGTGATTCAAACTTAATCACTTTTCAAATGTTCCTTATTGGATATATATATTATGTTAATTTATCATCATGGTTTTCTAAGATAGAACCTATGTCTCAACATAGTGGATGATGATCATCCTTTTCTTTCTTTCAACCATTGATGTTAAACTTAATACTATTCCTAACTTAAGTTATTAAGGGCCAGTTCCTTAATTAACTTCTATTCTGAAACCCTTTTCAGAATCCCTTAAGGAATACTACATAATATCATAATACACTTATTATCAACTTCTACACCTTATAAAGCATTAGGATACACGTTTAAAGAGTGTTCGGCAAGTTCCCCAGGTACTCCGGTCATGTCAGACGATTTCCATGCGAAGATATATTTATTAGCTTTGAGGAACTTGACGAGCGCGCTTTCTTATGCACTGCCTAAGCCTACTCCTATCTGTGTCACCTTGGATGGGTCGTCGTCCTTCAGCGGTGTTGTCTTCGTCTCTTCTTATGCCTTGAACTCTAGAGTCGGCTTCAGCACCTCCTTCTTTGTTGCGGGCATCTCGGACGGGTCAACGTTCTCCTTGATCTCCTGGTAATCCTCGGCGTGTAGTACGGCTTCAGCAAAGGTGGCAGCTCCATCTTCGCATTCTCATGCTTTTCTTCGGGTTGCCCCAGATTGTGATGATGCCATTGGGACCTAGAATTTTCAACATGTTGTAAATATAGCAAGGGAGAGCCATGAAGGCCTAGTAGGCTGGACGCCCAAAAATAGAGTGGTATGCGCTCTTGAACGGCACCACTTCGAAAGAAAGTGGTTTAGTCCGATAGTTACTTGGCGTCCCGAAAGTGACATCCAAAGTAATTTCTCCCAGAGAGTTTGCTTGTCTTCCGAGGACAACTCCATGGAAAACCACTATGTTGTGATTTAGCTGTGTTTTCGATATCTTCATACGGTGGAGTGTTTCAACATAGAGGATGTTGATGCTACTCCACCGTCCACGAGAGTCTTGGAGAACCCATAGCCATCGATCAGTGGATTGATGACCAGAGCATACTTTCCTCGTCTATGTGGTTTAAGTGGATGGTCGCTTCGGTCAAAGGTAATTGTTACTTCCAACCAGTCTGGAAACTGGGGGACAGACGGAACAGTTGTGTTGAGCTCATGCATTACTGCCTTTTTTACCTTCGCAGGCTAGGATCCGTGGAAGCAGACATAAGTGCCTTTCTTGGTTGGGTAAGTCTTCTTACCATCCAACTTGGGATTTGAGGTATTCGCCTCCTCCATGTCGGAATCTTCCTTGGACTCCTTCTCTTTGTCGGAATTTTTCTTTCCATTTCATCGCTTGGCCCTGTGGCCAGCGGATTCATTTTTTTATATCTTCATTGAAACAACACTCAGCATTTGTGTGGGACGAGCCCTCGTTACCATCCGGGTAATGCACACACAGATTATTTGCAATGTCGTCCAAAGAGTAGGTTTTACTAGGCTTCTAGTCTCCTCTACCTTGGACTTGGGAAGTTTCGCGACGTCATCCCCAGCTGCCTCTACGGCCTCCTTGTCCTCTAGACTAGAAAGTTGCATTGACATTCGCGGTTTCCGAATTGGGTTTCTCTTCCGAGATGTTCTTGCATTTCTGGGTCTGCTGCTGCTTCGACTGCTTAGCCGACTATGGTATGGCCAGGGCATTCAACAGTCCCTCTAAATCATCATCAGCATCTGCATATTTTCTTGCCATTTCTATCAACTCTCCTAGATTAGTGACTTTGTCGCACTTTAGCCGGTGACGCAGTAATCCGATTGGGAGCATGTGATGAAAGCTTCAATTGCGGTCTAGTCATTTACTCCCTCACAGGAGTTCTTCGTGTCGATCCATCATCCGAGGTAGTCCTGGCAAGTTTCTCCGGCCTTTTGGGTGCAATGTTATAGGTCTCCGACCATGCAGGGCCTCCTGTATGTGCCTTCAAAATTCTGAAAGAACGCACTCTTCATATTATACCAGTTGTGAATTGTGTTTTCCAGGAGTTCATTGAGCCATGATCGAGACGACTTCTGCAACATCGGTGGAAGATACCGGACTATGACCAAGAAGTTTCCTCCTTTGGCGATGCAGCAGGCCTAGAAGAAATCCTGGAGCTAGGTGTCTGGCTGAGCCACACCGTCGTAGGGTTCAATGTTCCTCAAGATAGCAAATCCTTCCGGAAAATTGGTTTTTAGAATCCGTGGACCAAAGAATTTTGGGCCCACGTATATGTTGTCCTACTCATAGCGTCGCGCCTCTATGTTTGAGTTGATCTAGTGCCTGGCATCACTTGGTGATAGGGAGCACCGTCTTGAATGTTCGTTGTGGCTACGATGCCATAGAGCCAGGTCTCTGCTTCCTCCACCACCTCCTCCACCTCGGCGCCCTCCCTGACCCCCATGGGAGCCGTTATGGGCGCTGCTTGGTGGAGAGGGTGGTGCCGATGGGTTATTTCTGGTTGATCGCCATCCTCCATCCGGGGCTTCGTGGTGATGACCACTGTCTCGGCTTGATCCGGTGTGGTGTTCGACGTTTCTTTTTCCATTGTTGCCATCATTATGGCGAGGCTCAGTCGGACGGCTTGTGTGTCTAGCAGGTGGCATTCTTTGCCGGTCCTTCTCTCGACGTTGTGCTTCATCTTCTTCCCTGTGGTGATCTGAATGTCGCCGGGGAGGTTGTTGTGGAACCATTGCTGCTCTGGCATCTCGCTCTGTGGTTGGGGAAACATTGCTCCAACAACGTGTGGTTCTATACCGCTGTCCTGAAGATCCGCTTCTTCAGTAAGTATCATCCTGAGGGTAAGAGCGGTGGCACCAATCCGGTTCCCAACGGGGCCTTATGTCATGCTACCGAGCCTTGTCTGTGCGGCATTGGTCGGATTTGGAGATCACTTTTCCATTGAAGCACGTGGCAGCCTTTTGTTGCTCTAGGCCCTTGTTGAGTAGTGTTACACTCATCCGGACCTACTCTAGAGTTGGATTATTCACCAGGATCTCTCAGGCCACAGCAGTATTTTCTACCGGCATGTTATACACCTGGTTTCCCTTGTTCTCGATCCGAGGCTTTCCCACGACTATGTTTGTTTTGTTTCCCTCAAAGAGAGATTGTGAACTTCTGGATTTTTGTTGGCCAACTCAGGGCCATTCTGGGTCTTTTGATGCTGTAGGGAGTTGTATTGTCCTGCATCTACAATACACTATTTCTCCTCGATGAGATGAGTGGCTTCATCTAAGAGTACCTGGCGATGCGCTTCTAGGGCTTGGGCCATTTCCTCCAACTCGCCCGGTGTGAGATCCGAGGCGGTTGGTATTGGCATTGTGAGTGCTTCTCCGAGAATTTCACGGGCACCAGGGGTAACCACATGTCCATCCACCGGAGTCTTTTTTGGTTCTTCAGGGATCAGAGTGCCATCTGAATCCTCCTCGTATTCTCCAGCGACCTCCTCCTGTGTTGGAAGATCTTTAGCCGGGGTCTTTCTTTTCTTCTTCTTTGCCTTGTTGGCCTTACCAGCCCCTGTGGCAAAGACGGCTTTTGGTCTGATTCCAGGAGTTAAGCTTCTATCAGTACTCTCGAACATATGTACATTGGGATTCTCTCCGAGATCCATATCATCTTGCAGTTCGGGCAAGTTTTGGTCGTATCTCACATCCATACTGTTGTAGGGACTTAGATCCAGACCTTCTCCTTCTTCCGTGGCCTTGGAGTTGATCACCTCTTCAATTTCTTCTTCAAACGCCCGGAATTATGCCGAAGTCATGGAATCTCTTGGGGAGGCTGGTGTGTCGGTGTTTATTTCGATTGCGTCCAGCACCGAGTCATTGTCGTCTCCAGCATCAGCAGAGCCGGATGCGGAGCCAACATATCTGATGAAGTGCGGTCCATGTGCTCTGAGGTGGGTGAGGCTCTCCTCGTTAGCTTCCTCGAACCTCTTCATGGTCTTGAGAATAGCATCCATACTAGCATTGTCGCGCGACATCATCCACCTCACTGTGTACCTCGGAAGTGATTTTCCTGCTCCAGCATCGGTAGAGCTGGATCCGGAGTTGTTGTTGTTTTGATCTTCCTGAGATTCGACCTCCTGAGGGAGATCTTCTTTAGATCTTATCTTCTCCACAATCTCCGCTTCAGGTGCGGGCTAGGTGGGATTAGTGATTTCTAAGATCTGAAACTCTGCTGCCTCCACGGACAAAGCAGATCCAGAAGTTTCTTCTGCCTCTATCATCACCGCTGGGGTGGGTTGGGCAGGTTCAGCGAAACCGGGGTAAACATCGATCTTGCCAAAAGACATGTTTGTGTAGCTGGTTACGGTCTCCCTAGCCGGAATCCAAGTCTCGTCGAGAAGGATGATAGGGACTTCGCTGGCGTAGAGATCCCGACCGATGGCGATTGTTTTGCAGATTCCGACTCGCGCAGATTCCGCCCGAAACGCAGCTCCGAAAGTCACCTGCCCCACAGTGGGCGCCAACTGTCATCGGATTGATGACAAGTACGCCATGAGGGGGTCCTCGGGGTGTGGAAATATGTGGGTGTGAAACGTACGGTCATCTGGGACGGTGAGCACACAAACGTACCTAGGTTCGAATCCGCCTGCGATGGACGGATCCTACTCCTGCTAGCAATCCAATAATACGGTAGAGCCGGAAGTATAGATTACAAGAGAGGTTTCGCCTGTGCGAGTTGAGGTTATAGTGATTGGTGCCCTCAAGGATGATGCCTAGGATGGCTTATATAGTCATCCGGCCTAGGGTTACAGGAGACTCCTATCCGGCTACGATACAAAGTCAATTACATAGTACATCTTGGACTACAAGTACTCCTACAGTCCTAAGTCTTCTGGGCCTTCGCATAGCCGGATGGGCTTCCAATTTCTCTCTTTGACTAGGCCGCCCGTGGAGCACAACTCTAACCCGAAGTGGGCCACCCTGGTCAGCGAGTCACAATGGGTATACCCGAAAAGTATATCCCCAACAGAGCGCTGATGCGGAAGTCGGACGGTTGGACCGAGGTAGAGTGGTTGAAGGACTGTCGGTGAAGGAAAGGAAAAATAGAAGGTCGGAAGTACATGACGAAGAAGAAGCAGTACGTCGATGATGAGGCGACCGCCCATGTCTCATGGGGGCGAAAGTGGTGTCTGAGCACAATATGGCGGCTACTCGAGCGGCATGGGCCATCCACTTCTCCACGTGGGACCGTACAGCCTAACATGGGGAAGCCCAGTCGGCGTCGGATCTCCGACGAGTTTCTCACCGTGTTCATCGACAATGTTCCAGGAGAGCCACGACGCCACACCCGAGCTTCTCATCATCTCCCGAGTTCGATGGTGACCAGATGGGCAGATTCAACACCAAGGTGGTCTCCCCCTCCCGCCGGCTTCAACATCGACATCAACATGCTCTATGCCAGATACCCCTCGTACACCGGTTCGTCGACATTGCGTCGCGGTCCCCTGGCTTTTGACCAAAACAAGGGTGTCGGGTCCTCCACCTAGTTCATCGATAATGACGCCCGCAACATGTTCAGCGGAACATTGGGTGACTCATACATGGCAGAGATGATCGCTTCTGGCTCTGCCGCCGTTGGGGGCTCGTTCTTCACGCAAGAGCAGTCCCACACCGACACCGAGCACGGATTTGACTCGCAGGATCTCGCCGACAATCAGGCGATTTAAGAGGTCGGTAATAACCAGACGCAGGTGGAAGAGGATGAAGAAGCTGAAGATGGAACCCCTGCGATGATCAAGGGAAAGGGGAAAAGGAAGAGGAAGTCAAAGTCGGCACCATCGGTCAAGCCCCGCATCAAGTGGACCGCCCTCGAAGACGAGTGCCTCACCGAATCATGGAAGACGGTGAACATGGATGCGATCATGGGCGTAAATCAAAACTCGGAGAACTATTGGAGGCGTATCAAGCTTGCGTTCGATGAGCGCAACCTAATGGATCCATACTTCAATAAGGTCCACATGGATCGCGGCGAGAAGACCATGACAAATCATTAGGGGTTGTGCAACAAGCGTGTAGCAAATGGCATGGGATCCAAGAGGAAATCGAGCATCGTCCAATCAGCGGTGCTAGCATGGATAGCAAGGTATGCTATTCGCCCTCCCTTGGTCAAGACTATGCCGTTTTTCGACTGCCACTTCGCCTTGTACCTAGTCCGTGCTCTCGCCATGTACCACGACGACATGAAGACCGAGTTCAAGTTCCACCATGTGTTCCACATGATCGAGAAGTGCCAGAAGTGGGCGGACACCCACGTGTCGCTCTCCAAGGCCAAGGTCGGCGTCTACAACCCGGAAGCTCCATCCCCAGCTGCCAACAAAGGAAGGCCGGAGCTCGGCCAGAAGAAGGCCAAGGCGTTGAAGGCCGTGGGTCCGCCTGCCGAATGGCTTCATGCATTGATCGAGAAGTTCATGGCCGATGCGAAAGCCCATGCCGACAAGAGGGAGGAGAAGTCTGAAGAAAGGTGGAGCCAGCTACCGCCGCAGAACCAAGGAAAGAAGCTTGACCTGCTCAAGGCCAACTTCGTAGTGAAGAAGAGGAACACAGACCTGGCATTCCTCATGGGCGACGAGGCCAAGGTCAAGGTGTGGTACACGGCCCTCCACAACGCCATTCTGGACGAGGACCTCCCCACCACGGGCACGCCGACAACCACGCCGAGTTCTGTGCCAATGCTTTCTGCCATCACCACTTCGTCGAGCTCTGCCTCTACGTCTTCCAACCCATCGCTGAGATCTACCACAACAGTTACGTCGGAGGCTTCGTCGGCCCCTACTGCGGAGGAACCAATCCCCGTGGATGGGCAATCTTTTTTTCTAAATAATTTGAAAGCCAAACCTGGGCTACTGCTTTCAGTCGCTGAACTTCGTGTATGGGCAAGACTGTGCCGAACTTGTGGTGTTTTTTTTTTGCGGGAAGAAAACTTTCAAATGTATCGCCGAATTCTGGGCTTGCTCGGGAACGCGGCTGGGAAACAAGTAGTTCCTAGGCCGAAAGTTTCGTCCATCCGGCGCCGAATTTCGGCATAGGAATACCCAAACGAGTGGTTGCTCTAACTGGCCGGCCCCTTGGGTCCAGACGACAGCAGACATGCAGTTATGCAAATATAGAATGCAAAAGCATTAAGAGACATGTGGATGTGGTCCGGGTCATCACGTTCTCGACTCTGGTCGGCATGAAATCCTTTCCAGATGTAGCCCAGCGAGATTCGGTGCGCGTCTACTGCAACAGCAATAGCTGGACAAGAAAGGGACGACACAGTAATTGTTGTGAGACAACATGTGTGGATTGATCCGGCGAATAAGCGCATCGTCGTACCGCGTGAGCGCGAGGTCGTCACTCAGTCCAAGACCACGCCAACGAATTCATCAGCTGCGTCACTCAGTCCGAGGTCGTCACTCAGTCCTACCCACTGCGTCGCTCCTCTCAACTCAGAAAAACAAAAGTTCCTCTAAAATAAAATAAAGTCTCTATATTGCCCTTGTCCCATGTTGATCTCGTCAGCCAAATCCACAAATTCATAACTATCTCAGTCCACACTTCATAACTATCCAGAAATACTTAGAGCATCTCCACTTAGGTTCCAAGACGCCGTTTCCAGGGCCTTTTTTCATCCGGACGACGATTTTTCGTCCAGTCGCGTTCTCAGGACGCCGGTTTCGTCTGAATTTGGCCCAAAATACGTCCGGCCTTCCCAGGCCGTTCCCGTGGCATCGGAAACGGCCTGAGAACGCCAGATGGAGCGAAAACGAGGGTGGGGCAGTCCTATCGGCGAGACATCCCATTTCCCACCACCGATCGCCTCACCTGCGGCGAAGGATTCCCCCCAGCTACCTTGTCACCACGCTTGCGCCGGCGAAGCTCCGCCGATTCAAGCCGAATTCACGCCTATAGATATGTCCGCCGCCAACACCATAACTTCCCCTGCAGCCTAGGCCACCTTTCGCTGCCCCTCCTTCGTCGTAGCTCGGCCACGCTTCGAGCTCCCACCACCTCGCCCGCCAAGTGTTCGACGAGTGGCCCATTCGGCCATGGACTCCAACGACAAGGAGTTATTCGCCGTGTTGCTAGAGGAAGAGAACGTCGCAGCCACCAAAGATGTAGAGCGCATGCAAATCCTCGCCTCTTTTGCACGGCTGTACATGCAGACTGCAACGCCGAAGCGTGGAGGCTCGGCGAAGGGTCGCCGGAAGTGCAAAGCAAGGCAGAGGGCGGAGGGCTACTGCATGTTTACGCCGACTACTTCGCCGATGAGCCGCTCCACAAAGAGGCCGTGTTTCGGCGCCGTTTCAGGATGAGCCGAAAGCTCTTCCTCGAGATCGTGCATGACGTCCGAGAATTGGACCCCTATTTCGTGTGCAAGAAAGACTGCATCGGCATGGTTAGACACGGGCTACGTCAGCCGACACTGTCCGCGTCATCTTGGTCGCTCCTGCCCCACTGGTCCTTCCCTCTCCTTTGCTTCGCTCACGCTACAACTAGCAAAGGCCACCTTTTGACCAGCAAGAAGTTCCTTCCTTCTCTTGGAAGCCAAGTGGTAGTCCGGCCAGCACATCGCTAACCCGGCTACGAGGGTACATGTGTGATAGATAGATAAACACCGCCGGCATATATTTTATGTCGGTCGGGTTAAGGCTAGGGAGATGCTCCACGTGCTGGGTTACTCCGTAGGTCGGCCTGCCTTGAGGTGACCCGGTCAGCACTTGCTTTGACCGTGTCGTACCTCTATACCCCAGCGTGACCCTATCCGGGGGTATCCCCCCAACATTAGTCCCCGAAGCTGGTGTGGTCTTAACAAATTTAGTTGTTAAGGCCACAGCATGTTCCCCTATCCGGATCTTTACCTCTTCGGCCGAGTTACTCCGTAACCCGGTCTTTTTTCTTTTACGTTCCCTTGGCACGTTCCGAGTTATTTCTCGCTGGCCGGGTCTTTGCTCATATATCCGGGTTTTCTTTCTTTCTCTTATACGCTTCCCCGTGTCCTACGTGGAGGGTAATCATCACATTACCTCATTTTAAGGGCACGCCCATTTACTGCGCTGGTTACTATTGTAATGTCAAGAATAACTGCTACGCACATCCTTTCACAGCAGCGCCTCGTTAACCGTAGCACCACGTCATGTCACGGGATCTTTTGCTCCCTGTGGCCCTTGCTGTGGCTGGCATTTGATTGGTTGGTTCGGTCGCGTACATGGCCACAGCATGTGGCAAGGCCACCGCAAAGGATCCCACTACGCGCCCACACGCGCGGTTAAATAGGAGGCTAGGGCAATCTTGGGGAGGTTCCCCACACACTGCGTGCTCCCCTGCCTCCTTTCTTTTTCACTGTGACGCCACCGCCACCACTGCTTCTCCACCAGTGCCGCGACGCCGCAACTGCGTCCAGACGCTCCCAGCGACCGCGTCGCCGCCTCTGTTCGAGATCTTCGCCATGGGGCCCTAAGCTTCTAGGTTCCCCGCGGCCAGCTACCTCTACTCCGACTTTGTCCTTGAGGACCTCGACCTCACCATGACTGAGGAAGAGGCCGCTGTGGTCACTCGGCAGGAGGAGGAAGATGAGGGCCGCGAGCGCGGCGGCTGGGACAGTGCCTTCGTCTGTGAAGATGACTTGGATTGGCTATACGCCACGCGCCGCATCCTGGCGGGTGTTGCCTGCCGTCTTGCCTCCGGCGAGATTTCTCCCTCTCCAAATCTAGGGGAGTTTGTGGTTTTCCTCTCCCACTTCCAGCGCGGCTTTGGCCTTCCTATTTTTGATTTCTTCCATGACTTTATTTCCACTTATCAATTGCAACCGCACCATCTCCCGGCCAACGCCATCGCCTCTCTCTCTTCTTTCGCCTCCGGCATTGAGGGCTACATCAGCCTCTGGCCATCCAAAGAGATGTGGATCAAGTTTTTTGGTCTGCGGAAGAACGGAGTTCCGGATCCGGAGCTTACTCCAACGGAAAAGCATCTGACCCAGTGCGGGGCAGCCTCCATATCTCCTCGCAAGGGCTCCGCTTTTCCCCGGGTCACCGGGCTCGAGTCTTGCAAGGGCTAGGCCCGTACTTTCTTCTATGTCCGAAACACCATGGGCGAAGATTTGATCCGGCTCCTCCCGTTCAAGCTTGGAGTCCCGGACGCCTCTCTATGGGAAAGCATTCCGAAGCGACCCATGGCTCTTGCGAACCAGGTTGACCATCGGATCAAGGAACTGCTCAAGGAGAAGCTGCGGGGGGAGGATATTATGATCACCTTCGTTCGCAGACGGGTCTCCCCCCTACAGAAATGCGCCCACAAGATCTGCTATTTGAGCGGCCCCCTCGATCCCACCAGACTTCCTCCTTCGAGCTCGATAACTCGGTGGTATACCGCTGGGTTAAGGCCATTTTCAACATGGAGAAGGAATTCTCCAAGGCTTGGGAATGGGGGCTTTCGCCCTATACCCGAGACAACCCTCCTCCAAAGGTAAACTTCTCTCTTACTGTTTTTCCGGGTCTTCTTGGTATGTCGGACAACTTTTTTAACTTAACCACTGTTGCTTTGTTCTCAACAATTCCTCCAGTAGCCACTAAAGGATGGCCAGGAGCTGCCGAGCAAGTGGGTGCCGGATCATGCCGAGCCGGACGAGGTGGAGCCTGATCCGGGGAGTTTTCTGCCCACTCTAGACACCGTCAAACGTACCTATGGTAAGGCCTCTTCTTTAAGGGATTAGCCGGATGTTGATGACTGGATGTTGAGGTTCTTGAGGTACTTGATCCGGTGCCCATCTCTTATGCATTCCAGGTTATGTTCGAATCTTCAGCTAACCCAGCCGGTCAGGTCCACGAGGTCCCCCCCCCCCTTGCCACGAGTGGTCTGGTCCCTGCTCCCTCCCAAAAGCGCACGGCTACCTCGTCCGCATGTTCGGAGGCGTTGCCGCCCAAGAAGAGGCAGAAGAAGTCCGGGATGAAAACTTCGGCCAAGCCAGCGGCCAAGAGCACGGTCCGGAGGGTACCCAAACCTCATGCACCTCCAACCTCGGATGAGTAAGTCTTTCTGCGTTTGCTCTTGGGTCTTTCCATTTCTGCCTTTTCCTTTGCCTCTTATTTGTTCTTTCTTTCTCTTCTTGACTTGCTGCTCTTTTATTTTCTAGAGCTCCTAGGGTCATTCCCCAGAGCGGCTTCGGCAGTGCCTCTCCGATTCGGAGCAGTCCTTCTCTCTCTCGCGACGACAACGTTCGCCCGCTCAGTCCTACTCAAGAGGACTCCACGGCTGCGCCTGATTGAAGCCCACCTCGCCACGAGGAGGGCAATGTCGGCGTGGGGGTAGTGGGGCATCCTAGGATACGGTTATGCCGAATCATCCTAGCTCCTCCTCTTCAGTGCCACCGCCCAGTTCTGAGGTGCCAGTTTCATCGGCACCTCCCCAACCAAGTTCTTCTTCAACCCTAGTTTCTTCTGAACCAGCAGCACTAGTACTAGCAGCACCAGCGACACCAGCAGCACCAGTACCAGCATCAGCACCAGCAGCATCTGCTCTAGCACCAGCCTCGGCACCAAAGCCAGCAGCAGCAACAGCTCCTACCAAGCCTCCAAAGAGAAAAGCTCCATCTGCTGCCTCCGGATCTATAGTGTCCATTGCAGACATCTTCTAGCCAGCTTCTCAGGCACCGTCCGGACCAGCAGCCTCGGATCTTCTCTAGCGTTCTGGATCATCCGGCAAGCTCAAGAAAGTTGTCGAGCCAGCCAAGGGCACCACTTCCGTGTCTCCCGCTATCGGATCAGAAGGCAGTAAGCAACTGGTCCTGCTACTGCTCAATCTGTGAGGCGAGAGGCCCATACTAAAGGCTTGGTGATGAGTCATTCTCCCAGTGGCGAAAGTTACAGCCCACTGCTCCTAGAGTACGTGAACAACTAGAATAACGCTGAATTCATTGATCCGAAGGATGATCTTCCAGACAAGTTCGGCCCAGCGGAGTTCAGCGCTCAGATGAACTCCGCCACCAAGGCCATCTCTTTGGCTGGCCATATGATGGAGGTAACCCTTTTCTTATGCTATGGTACTTTACATGCATGAACGCTTATAGATATATCCCCTAGTCCCCGAGCCTCCGAGGGAGTAACTTGTTACTTGGTCGGATGCTCCTAGAGAATTTATTTTACGTCCTTAGCAATTTCAAATAGTGATGAAGTTAGAGACGGGTTAAGTTCCACTTGGCCTGGATCTTGGATACTTCGAATATCCACACACCTAGAGCCGGGTTAAGTTCCACTTGGTCCGGATCTTGAATACTTCGAATATCCACACTCCAAGAGCCAGGTTAAGTTCCACTTGGTTCGAATATCCACACTCCTAGAGCCGGGTTAAGTTCCACTTGGCCCGGATCTTGTAGACTTCAAATATCCACACACCTAAAGCCAGGTTAAGTTCCACTTGGCCCGGATCTTGAATACTTCAAATATCCGCACACCTAGAGCCTGGTTAAGTTCCACTTGGCCCGGATCTGGTAGACTTCGAATATCCACACACCTAGAGCCGGGTTAAGTTCTACTTGGCCCGGATCTTGTAGACTTCGAATATCCACACACCTAGAGTCGGGTTAAGTTCCACTTGGCCCAGATCTTGTAGAATTCAAATTGTTGGAAATATGCCCTAGAGACAAATAGTAATAAGGACTATTATCATATTTCATATAGTTTATGATTAAGTTTTATATCATGCTATAACTGTATTGAGTGGAAACATCAATACACGTGTGATATATAAACAACCAGGGGTTCCCAGTGAAACTCTAGTCATTGGTTCATTGGTCAACAGATGATCATGTTTCCTTATCATGTGGCATTTATGCCAGTTGGAAATGGAGTCAACTCATTATAAAATGAGATAATGAACTAATACCCAACCTAAACATCGTGACCCGATCATGTCACGAAGTTCAAGTTATGATGATTAGAAATGGATCCTCGTAGACTATTCCTTAGACTGTGAGGCTATATCAATCACTGTCTCCCGAGAGTGCTTAGATAGCATCAAGCGCCACTTGGTAATACAGTGGTTATAAAGGTGTGTTCAGGTACTCAGAGGAAACCGTAGAGGCAATATATGTCAAGAGCAGGATTTGTCCGTCCATGTGACGGAAAGATAATCAAGGGCCCACTCGGAGAAGTTATATCCAATAGTTGCGCAGCATGTGATTTGATCATAGGGATATCACTTGTCGGAACAAGTCAAGTAGCATTGTTCAGTAACGAGATTGAACACGACATGGTGATGTCATTGATCAGATCTTGAGCAATGCAAGTATCGAGAGACAAAGGGAATAAGACACGACTGTCCCGGTTCAAACACCGAAAGATCTTCGTGCAACGCATCGGGGTCACATGGCCATCCAGGTCCCTCTATCGATCATTGGTGCGGGAGTGTCCCGACCATGTCTGGAGTGTTCCCGAACCATGGGGTATCACGCTTAAGGGCTTGATGATGCTTCGAGAGTGTTTATAGGATTGGTAGAATCGCCAAAGAATTATAGAGAGAAAACCGGAAGGGTTTCGGTAAGTCTGGAGGATGTCCGGAGTGGAGGTGGAAGGTGTCCCATAGCCATGGAGGTTGACTAATATGTGAATAAATGTTAAATATTGATTTAATCATTTATTCATAATTATTTAATAGAGATAAAATCAATTTAAAAGGTCAAAAGGCTTAATGGGCCAATTCCCGGAGGGGAGAGGGCCCATTAGGGAAACGAGAGAGGGAGAAAGGGCAAGGGGTGGCCGTCTGGGCCTAGCCCCCCGCGCGGGGCCCACTAGGGCCGGCCGGCGGCTGCCCCTCCCCTCCTCTTCTTTAGTCCCACCCCAGGACTTTGAGGGAGGTAGTACCTCCTTTTCCCCTATATATAGTGGGGGTATTTGGCTAGATAAATACACACAATATTCAATAAAGGTCTTCTCACTTTTGGGAGGACCTCCAGTTGATATTCTCTCTCTCTCTCTCTCTCTCTCTCGTGACCGTGGTCCCAAGTTCGGACTGCGTGAACGAGAGACATCTTCACCGCGGAGCGCCGTTGTGCTGCGGGATTCGGATCCAGGAGCTCTACTTCCACAACTACTGCTGGATCGGGGAAGCGGGAGTCATCGTCAGGTATCGGACGTGTGTAACTCCCCGCGAGGTGTCGCACTTGAGGCACTCAAGTCGTTGGAGCCAAAGGAGCGCAAGGACTTCATCACGACCTTAAGGTCGGCTTCGGCTCGTCTACATCAACCACGCTCTCCTGAGCGTTGACAACGCTTTTCGGTCTTCAAGGGTAAGTTCGCGAAAAGCCCCTCCCATTACTGTATTACTAATAGATAGGTCCTAGTAGCATCAGAGGTTCAGGGGCGTAGGGTAAAGTTTATTGTTTTTCATGCGTGGAACCCGTATAGTGGTATCAGAGCTAGATCTATGCGTAGTAATACTAGTACGGGTAGAACACACAAGATGTAGCGTGTGGGCGTTGATCCTTTAGTTGTTACCCTCCCACGTGTACTTGTGTATACCACAGTAATGCTTGATGAAGCGGCCCCCAACCGACTTTACGTGTTCATTCGCGAGACTGGTCCACGCTTGACATACGGCTTGTACCGTATAAAATGGCTTAGGGGGGTGTTTGTCTCTCTTGCATTAGTTGGTATGCCATTTGCAACAGAGGGCCCCGAAAGGGGTGTAGTAGAGACAACTACTTGATCAGCGTTGTGCTGAAAGTTCGTAGGTAAGAATGGTTCTTGTGTGAAAGCCCATTCAGCCACGTAAAACATGCAAAGATAAAGTAGAGGCGTCTAACTTTGTTTTGCAGGGGGGGCGTTGCTTTGTGATATGGTTGTGGCAAATGTAAAGTGATTACCTTATGTTACGTAGTAGTAGATAGTCACGAAGGTGATGGACTACCATGCCGGAAAGACACTGGTACCCTGGTGTCTACGGCGTCGGAACCCTGGCGCCGGAATCCGGTGACGACAGATGGAGATCACGACGTGAAGGACCATATCACATCGCATTTACACTCAATGTTATTGTTTGTATATCTTATTATGTGCTAGTATTAGATACTCGACGGTAGCCTAATAAGATGATCCCTATTAAAATTACCAACGATTGTGTTCCCCCTTAGTGTGCACCACCAAGAAAGTTCTTCGGTATGAGGCGATCCATGGAACGGGCATGGGTGTCAGACATATCTACGTTCGCATACAGTGGGTGTAAGCCATATTGCACAGCGAATACACTAAGGTTGAGTTGGTGAGCCTAGCTGTGCAGACATGGCCTCGGAACACGGATGGTCGAAAGATAGAGCACAATTCGCATGAATGATGTGACCAACGTTTAGCGTCCACCCTTGAACCCACATTGATGGCCGTGACGACCGAGGGAGATGTGGCTGATAGGGGTCGTGTTATCACTAGGAAGCCTTACGGGGATAGGTGTTTCTGAGTGGAGTTATTATTAACTCATTTAATTATAAACTTAGTCTAAATTCATCTTTGCAATTATAAATGTAGAAATGGTTATCCCCGAGATTACCTTCCCTATTGACAATTGGTTAAAAGGAGAAAAGCTCAAGTTAGATGGATCCAACTTTTCTGCATGGGTCATGTGCCTTTATGATCTCCTTGGTGAGCACAAAGTGCCTGACTACATGATCTACGAGATGTACTTGGAGCCACCCTATTCTCATGAGACCCAGGAGCAACGGGATCTCCGCTGCCATCATCGTGTGATGGCCACATTCATATCAGTAACGATGCGCCTCGGTATGGGAGAGGGGCTATGGCCGATTGTGGGAAGTCATAATCCCCGAACGATTATGGCACATCTGAGATCACATTTCATGGAACAAATGCGCATATGGGAGTATGAGCTGATGGGGGACTTCCTCTCCATAAAGATGGAGGAGGGCTCCTCACTAGACGATCACTTGTTGAGCATATATGATGCATACATGAGTCTGGCATACTTCCTGGACAACTGGTTCGCAAGCTCTTTTGCAATAGGAGTTATGTTGCGGTCGCTGCCACCAAGCTTCCAAGCACAAGTCAGGATTTGCATTATGAGAGGCGACGCGGAAACACAGGATTTCCATGAGTTCATATCACATTTCAGAGATGTGGTGGTTGAACCTGATGTTACTGAGGTCATCAATGACAAAGGTATATATTTGATATACAATTTTATAAATGTTATAATATTGCAAACACATTTGCAGTGTTAAGTATATTTGATACTTGTTATGTTTTACTGAAAACAGGTCCTTTTGCATGAGAGGTGCTTGCTGGAGAGGAGGTGACGTTGCATGTTGATGGCGAGCATGATGATGATGGCCAACGACACTCTCCCTCAACATTTATCATTTAGTTTATGTTTAGGATGATTATTGTAATCAAAAGATTGTGAACTTCTTTAGTGTGTCTCACACTTTGTGAGACGGTTATTCATATGAGTTTGTAACAAACAGTTTTTCTACTTTTATGAATGATTTCTATTTGTGTTCATATCTTGTTTGATTATATGTGAAGTATCCTTGTTGTTATGAAACTGATTGATAATGCATGAACATTTTTAAAATAGTGAAATGCCTTAAAATACCCAACTTAAATGATATTTCATTACGGAATGAAAACCATTGTTTAAATTCAAAGTTATGTGATAATATGTGAAAGTCATTGGATTTCTTGTCAAATATAAATCATGCCTAAGTTCGGCAAAATAACTTGAACACCGTGTATTGCTTGAATACAAAGTGTTTAAATGAATTGTTAAAAGTAAATACATATTCGATGTATGTGTTTTAACAAAATGGTAATTGTCATTATATGATTGTTTAAATGTGTAAATAAGTTTACCAAAGGAAACATAAGTATGAAACTATTTGATATGATCAAATTATTTCATCAACAGAGGGTATAAATATAAAAGAGAATCTAATTACTATGATCTGATCAATAGTAATGAAATTCAACTCTATAAGATTGGCATAAAAGAAATTGTGAAATGCAAAGCGTTTTGAAACGTCAAAATGCAAAGCATCACAATGTGATATTAGATATCAAATTGGGTGAATAGATGGCACCAAATAAATCATTGTAGTGTAGATGTAGAGACCATTAGTTAGAAATAGGCACTCAATTAGAATATATAGTGAACCACTTGAATTCATGAAAGTTTTGGGGTTATTTAATATAACCAAAACAATAGCGAATGAGTCCTTGTAGAGTATTCATTGGAAACTTTGAATACAAAATCCATACCTGAAACCAAAAGAGAAGCAAAACTTGTATTGCTTGGATTTTGGTGCATTATTGAGAAAGCTCACTTTTAGTGATGTTTCTCAATTATGGAGCAAATGGAAGATAGTGAAAACACGATGAGGATTCAAATCCCTGCATCAGAGTGTTGAGAAGTGCAACACACAACGTTCCTGAATGATTCTCTTCACAAAGGAAAGAATCAATGATAATGATCATTGTGTTTTCCCCACTGGTGTTTTCACTACATGAAGTAGGATTCAAAAATGTAATCCATATCTTGTATGGAGACATTTGTGAATCATTTTTCATGATTACCAAAATATGACATACCTACGAACTACTAAGGAAATAATGGTAAACTAGAATTATGAGAAATCCCAAAGCAAAATTCCCTTGAGATTAGAAAGCAATTCGTCACTGAATCTCACAAGTAAAAGGGGGTTACTTGAATTTTCCCAAATAACTGCAAAGCCATAGTGGAAAAGGGGGTAAATGATAAAAGCACAATTTGTCAAGTATTGGACAAATTCAAATGAATTTGATTCATGTGTGCTTAATTTCTAGTGGATTTAAGACTAGTAAAAGTACTAGTATCTCATAGTAAATCTCCAAGTTTGATATTTGATCAAAGGATTTTGAAGTTGTTCAAAATAGTGAGTGGATATGCAATTTTCATGAAATTGAGTGGGAGTATGAAAGTCTTCCTAAAACAATATGTGAATGACATATTTTTGAGTGGGAGCAATATAAGTCTCAAATTCAAATATATAGGAACATAGTTTGAGTAAGAGTACTGACTCATACCCAAATATGGTAGAAACATATTTTGAGTGGGAGCTTATAGGAGTGATTCTTAAGTGTGTATTCGACACATTCAGAATAAAAGTGCAAGTACCGATAAATGATGATTTATAAGGGGTAGAAGTTGATAATAAGTGTGTTATGATATTATGTAGTATTCCTTAAAGGATTCTGAAAAGGGTTTCAGAATAGAAGTTAATTAAGGAACTAGTCCTTAATAACTCAAGGTAGGAATAGCATTAAGTTTAACATCAATGGTTGAAAGAAAGAAAAGGATGATCATCATCCACTATGTTGAGACATAGGTTCTATCTTAGAAAACCATGATGATAACTTAGCATAATATGTGATCCAAATAAGGAATGTTTGAAAGTGATTAAGTTTGAATCACGAAAAGTTGAGCTAAGTTTGTCCGCAGTGTCTAATAGAGAATTGTAGACATATTTTCCAAATTCGTAAAGGATGACATATCTTAAAACATAAAGGGTTATGTTATAAGGGAATATGTTGGAAACTCCTGTAAATACCGATTAAAGTCAAGTAGGAAGCGAGGTGAACAAAACATCGAAAGTTGCACAGAGTGCACTAGTGTTTCGATGAATACATTTATAATAATAGATAAGGGTACCATCTAAGGTGTTGTATAATGTTGTGGCGGGGCTAGTTCGCTTTTAACGTAGAATGATGTGTCCCAGGGCACAGTGCCCATGAGAAAGCCCTCGAGGTTGATCTAAAGTAACTATAGGCTCCTGGAATCACGCCTCGTTCTGCTGCCATAACGACGATGCATACACACAGATGTTATCATGTGACGATAAAGTATTAATGTCAATCAAGGTGACATTAGTAAGTTGCAAAGGATTTGGGACTGTAAAGTACAGACCCAAGACTCAACCTCTTCCATGAGCAAGCATGTTTAGGGTACCGGATATATGGTGCCAATGATTAAGAACAAATGTAGCTAGTGTATTTGTACTCTAGTGCAAGTGGGAGACTGCTGGAAATATGCCCTAGAGACAAATAGTAATAAGGACTATTATCATATTTCATATAGTTTATAATTAAGTTTTATATCATGCTATAACTGTATTGAGTGGAAACATCAATACATATGTGATATATAAACAACCAGGGGTTCCCAGTGAAACTCTAGTCACTAGTTCATTGGTCAACAGATGATCATGTTTCCTGATCATGTGGCATTTATGCCAGTTGGAAATGGAGTCAACTCATTCTGAGAATGATATGATGAACTAATACACAACCTAAACATCATGACCCGATCATGTCACGAAGTTCAAGTTATGATGATTAGAAATGGATCCTTATAGACTATTCCTTAGACTATGAGGCTATATCAATCACTGTCTCTCGAGAGTGCTTAGATAGCATCAAGCACCACTTGGTAATATAGTGGTTATAAAGGTGTGTTCAGGTACTCGGAGGAAACCGTAGAGGCAATATATGTCAAGAGCGGGATTTGTCCGTCCATGTGACGGAAAGATACTCAAGGGCCCACTCGGAGAAGTTATATCCAATAGATGCGCAGCGTCTGATTTGATCACATGGATATCACTTGTGGGAACGAGTCAAGTAGCATTATTCAGTAACGAGATTGAACACGACATGGTGATGTCATTGATCAGATATCAGGCAATGCAAGTATCGAGAGACAAAGGGAATAAGACATGATTTTCCCGGTTCAAACGACGAAAGATCTTCGTGGAACACACAGGGGTCACACGGCCATCCAGGTCCCTCTGTCGATCATTGGTGCGGGAGTGTCCCGAACATGTCTGGAGTGTTCCCGAACCGTGGGGTATCACGCTTAAGGGCTTGATGATTCTTAGAGAGTGTTTATAGGATTGGTAGAATCGCCGAAGAATAGTAGAGAGAAAACCGGAAGGGTTTCGGTAAGTCCGGAGGATGTCCGGAGTGGAGGTGGCAGGTGTCCCATAGCAACGGAGGTTGAATAATATGTGAATAAATGTTAAATATTGATTTAATCATTTATTCATAATTATTTAATAAGGAGAAAATCAATTTAAAAGGTCAAAAGGCTTAATGGGCCAATTCCCAGAGGGGAGAGGGCCCATTAGGGAAAGGAGAGAGGGAGAAGGGGCAAGGGGTGGCCGGTTGGGCCTAGCCCCCCGTGCGGGGCCCACTAGGGCCGGCCGGCGGCTGCCCCACCTCTCCTCTCCTTTAGTCCCACCCCGGGACATTGAGGTAGTACCTCCTTTTCCCCTATATATAGTGGGGGTATTTGGCCAGATAAATACACACAATATTCAATAAAGGTCTTTTCACTTTTGGGAGGACCTCCAGTTGATTCTCTCTCTCTCTCTCTCTCTCGTGACGGTGGTCCCAAGTTCGGACTGCGCGAACGAGAGACATCTTCACCGCGGAGCGCCGTCAAGCTACGGGATTCGGATCCAGGAGCTCTACTTCCGAAACTGCTGCTGGATCAGGGAAGCGGGAGTCATCGTCAGGCACCGGACGTGTGTAACTCCCCACGAGGTGTCGCACTTGAGGCACTCAAGTCGTTGGAGCCAAAGGAGCGCAAGGACTTCATCACGACCATGAGGTTGGCTTCGACTCGTCTACATCAACCACGCTCTCCTGAGCGTTGACAACGCTTTTCGGTCTTCAAGGGTAAGTTCGCGAAAATCCCCTCCTGTTACTGTATTACTAATAGATAGGTCCTGGCAGCATCAGGGGTTTAGGGGCGTAGGGTAAAATTTATTGTTTTCATGCGCGGAACCCCTACACGAATATCCACACACCTAGAGCCGGGTTAAGTTCCACTTGGCCCGGATCTTGTAGACGTCGAATTATTCTCACTTTCCCCTTGAATTAACCTTGTCTTGCTTTTTTCAGTTCACCACTAACCGCCGAACTGCTGAGTTCCAGCGCCTGCTGGACTCCTACAAAGATGTTCGTGCCCATTATGGCAAGCTCTTAGAGGATCACCAGAGGAAAAGTAACTTTCTTTACTGAAGACTTTTCCTTTTTTCACTTGTGTTCATTCGAGTTATCCATGATCCGTATTAACTTGTTAACTCGAATTATGTAGCTGAGGTTGAGGCTGAGAACATTATCATGCGAAAAAATCTGGCTGAAATCCAAGGTATTTTGTCTTGTTCACACGATCATTGTGCGCTCTTTCCTTGACTCGGTAGATATTTATACTTTGGCTCCACCGGATTAACCCACTGTTGCAGTTGTCCTTGAAGACATCGTACATATTCCTGATATGATGACACATTTTCTCGAACAAGCAGGAAAGCATCAAGCTGAAGTGAAGAAGAAGGACGACGACATAGCTCGGTTGCGCCTCCAGGACTCAGAGATTACTCGGCTGAATGCCGAAATCCAGAGGCTTAAGGACCTCCATAAATCCGAACTGGATAAGGCTGACCCGGAGTTTGCCGAGGAAAAAGAGCGTCTGATGACGCAAATTTCCAAGGACAAAGATTTATTGCAGGAAGCAAACATAAAACTTACGTCGGTGACCTCGGAATATGAGAAACTCCAGGCCAACAGCGCCAATGTCCATGCCGAGCTCCAGCGTCTCCTCTTCCAGATTTCCCGTGAGTTCCTTTCCCTTGCTCAATATTCATTTCTCTGAATTTACTGCTTTTGCTCATTGTTTCCTCTGCTCTATTCTCAGGCAAGTTTCTAGAAGGTGACACTCTCGCTGCTGCTACTGTAGCCCGATCTCGCGAGCAGCATTGTATTCCCACATGTCCTGCTGTCGGGTCAACCCCTTACGAGACAGAGGATCTGCTGGTGAGCCTCGTCACTCGCATGGAGCTAGTAAGGAATTACGGCACAAATATCATGCCGGCAGCGATGCGGATTCTCAACTCCCTCTGGCTCTCTGAGCCCACTCCCAAAGGAAATGCGGCTCTTATAGCCAAATTGATGGAGTCCGAGACTCGGCTGTACTTGTGGCGAGAATCTGCTGCACGAGCCGGGGCTGACATCGCGATGCAGTTCGTCCTATCATGGTATGAAGGGATAGACTTGGGGCTTCTCACCCGCATGCACACCAGATCAA